>OU343222.1:345390450-345692351 GCA_910596185.1 Chrysanthemum makinoi
ATGAAATATCTTCCATAAGCGTTTGAAAGTATCATTAATACTAAACAAGATTTAGGAGTTTTGGCAATGAGTTGCTTTTTTGCAAGGGGCGGTAAAAAGGACCATTTATTTGTTAACACTTTGTGAGCGGGACCTTACACAAGATGCCTCGGTTTTTTGGAAGATTATCGTTGGTGTTGAAATGACATTAGGTTTGTAGAAGCATTTTCTCTTGTGTAATCATATGGTAAAATTCCATTTTTATGCATGTTTAAGCGACTTCTATCATCTTGTGTCCATTGTTCCTCACAATCAAATACAACAAGTTGCATGTTTGGATCTAAAAGACATTGAGCACTATACAATTTGGGCATTTCCTTGAGAGCGTTGTTGAAAGCGTGGGTGATTATACCCAAGAGCAAAGCGTTTTGAGTCATCGGGACTTCGAAGTAAAGTTGACATTTCAATCATTTAGCGAGTGGCCAATCTTATATACAACAATACCAAAATCTTTTAACCGTCTTTCCAATCGAAGAATTTCCTCGATTTGATCATCAATGCGCTTCTTAGATTTCTTCTTGAATTCGAGAAAAATTTGACCGACTTTTTTGAAAAATCTTGTTTAGTATTTGAAAGTTCCGTTTGAAGATTGTCGATGTGTTTCGAAGTTCAGAGACTTTTCTCGTTCAATTTTAGAAATCTTTTAGTTATTTCGCAACAATTTCATGAATTTGATGTTGAAGATTTTGTTCGTTAACGTAAGATTTTTGAAAAGCCACTTCAAAACTTGTTTCTCGGGTGTTTTTGGTTTCAAAATCATTTATCCGTTTTCGACAACTCTCAAGTTCAGCAATCAAGGAGGTAATCTCAGCCCTAAGGTTATGATTTATTTCATTACATTTTGCGATTTGAGCTTGAAATGGCGAGAGTAATGAAGTCGGATATTCGAATCGGACCATGAATTGCTTCACTCTGTTCAATATGCTCATTATTTTCATCATCACTGAAGTCATCAAATGTAACCACGGGGTTAATTTGATCAACTTGATATGATTAAATGATGATTCATGTTGAGCAGTGCAGCTCATCGATCAGAATCTGAGACACAATTGCATTTATGAGACATATATAGTGTCGGTACAGGATAGGCCGTCGTGTCATAGGCTGGTCCATTCTCTGTTTGGTGATGTGATGTTCTTGCATATTTGCCATCAAAATAAGCTGCAGCATTTGCTTCCAAGTCTTATATCATCATCGGAGAGAGTATACGCCATAAAACCTTGCTGAGTTTCACTGAGTTCTCCTCCTGCTTCATCCTTGTATGCCATCAACATGACTTGCTTATAGTAATCTCCTCCTCTTGTTCGTGGTTCAGGACAAGCATTAGCAAGATGTCCTTGCTTTTTGCAATTATAGCAGCGAATAGTAGATCCTGAAGCCGTGAATCCCCTCACAACTTGAACATTTCTCTTGAAAGTACACCGATCCCCCTGCTGATGTTTGACCATTTCCGAATTACCGGAATACCCACTTGTAATCATACGACGACCACTAGTTCTGTTTTGAACCTCAACTTTTCCACCTTGTATAACAGCATGACTTTTGGGATTTGATGATGAACGAAGACGATTGTTGGAGAGAAGTAGAGAACCTGGCTTTAGCAATAAAGACCATTCCATGATTTAGTGCTTCAAAGGCATCAACTTGATCATCATTGAGTTGAGCAGAGTATGCATTGTTAGAATCACCTGCGGGTGTGAGTTGATGAGAAGGTGTAGGTGGAGCATAACTAAAGTGACGTTGTTGTTGATCGAAAGCATGATTTGACTTTGGGTAAGGAGTTGGATAACCATGTGCCATGAGAGCAATTTGATCGAATGTGGTGTAGGGAAACAATGTGTGCCACGAGCTTCTTTATCTTTGATAACTTCATATTGATGATGTTTCAGATAATCATACAATAATCCATGCTTGACTTCATGAAGATCCTTGACTTGTCGAACAAACGTAACATACTTATGCCAATCCGGTCCTAATGAGTTGAAACTTAATAACAATTGTTGGAAGATCAATCTTATGTCGATGCAAATCATTGACCACATTAGTGAAACGATGATAATATGATTCAAGTGATTCCCCAGGCTCAATGGTAAACACATCAAAGATGTGATATAACTAGACCCATGTCTTATTCGCCTGCCTTCCATTAAAAGATGAATTTGTTCCCACATAGCTTTTGCGATTCCAGGCATCAATACTTTGTAAATCGGATTAAGAATTCCAAGAAGTATTTGTTGCATAGCAAGCTCATCAGCTTCAAGATGAAGTAGTTGTCGGGTGTTAAACGACTAAGTGGAACAATTGTGATAGTATCGGGTCTCGTGGAACAGTAGGATCGCCAGAACGCGTTGGCATTTGAAACGGTTCTTCTAATATCACCTTCTTTAGATACTTACCATGAGGTTTCTTAAGTTCCATATACCTTAGAAATCGACTTGACCATTGCACATAATTTCCATGTGTAAGCATTGGAGGACGAGTATCCGAACCGACTTCATGAATCGATTGTTGACTAGTAATTACACATTTGAGAGAACCAAGTTTGTTGTTGAGGGATTTGTGGAATCATTGGCGTTCGTTGTGGTCCTTGTTGAGGATGGTTTGGAGTATATTGTTGATTAAATTGTTGTTGATAAATTGCTTGTTGTTGATTCCATTGTTGATGTTGTGGACTTAGTTGTTGTTGTTGTGGTTGATTATGAGTGTAAGGAAAATAGTTGGATGATGGTGGTTGAGACATATTTGTGAAGTGATGTTGATCGTTAAGGATAATTGAGGTTGAGGTTGTTTAGACTTAAGTAGATGAGTAGAAGAAAAACAAAGTTGCTGAAAATCCAAACGTACTAGCAAGAAACTTCATGAACAAAAACTTCGCAGAACTTCAAACTCATGAGGGAAGAAACTTCGTAAAGCGCAAACTCGCTGAGAAGTTCGGCAGAAACTGCCAATTTTGCAAACTACGCAAAAAATCGAATAAACTCGCCAATTTTGCAAACTCGCAAAAAATCGCAAGAAACTTCGCCAATTTTGCAAACTTCAAAAATTGACAGAAACCGCCAATTTTGCAAACTCGCAAAAATCGGAGAAACTTCGCCAATTTTGCAAACTTCGCAAGAAATCGTGAAACTTCGCCAATTTTGCAAACTTCAAAAATCAGAAGAAACTCGCCAAATTTGCAAACTTCATAAGAAATCAGAAGAGAAACGCCAATGTTGCAAACTCGCAAGAAATCGACGAGAAACTTCGCCAATGTTGCAAACTCGCAGAAATCGAGAGAAACTTCGCTAATCTTCAAGTAGAAACTCGCAGAAATTCATGGCTAACTCGCCAAAACTCATAAAATGTGCGAAACTTCGCGAAACACGTATTCATCCAAAAAAATCCATAAATTTCAATCTAAAACACGTTTTAAGTACAATTTCTATTAAATCTAAGAAATATTAACCTAAACTATCCCTTGGCTCTTGATACCACTTGTTAGGTCACCATCTTATCACAACAATATGTATTTCTAGAGAGAGAAAGTTATAGAGAGAGAGTGGAAGGAACTAATGAATGATTAGTGAAAATGATAATTGCAATTAGAACCAACAACCCTCTCCCTTCTAGGGAGGGTGTATTTATAGTCTTTACATAAGTAGGGATGTTTACCCTTGGTTCTAGAAGAACCTTCTATCACAGCTCATGGGCTTACTACATGAGCTGAGAAACTAATTACAAACATTTATAAACCATAATTATTAACGACCTATTACAAATGAAATGACCTACACTTGATAATAAAACATGTTCCTAACAGATGCATAACAAAGTACAATCACATGTAACTAATGAATCAGATATGGATAATGTGGGTAATAGTAATATTGTCCCATATGATTAATATGTGATACAAAGTGAAAGTGAGATTGTACCAAGTGATGCATCTTCTGCAGTCAATAATGACTATGTTTTTGATGAATTCACTCCATGTGCCCTTGATGATTCCATTTATCTCGAACTAAATGCCTATAAAGAACAAGTTGCTATTTATGAACAACGTGCTAAGTTTGATTTAACTACCGTGTGGGAAATGGATGACAAATCGCGTACAATTATTAGAAAAAGTAATTTTAGAGAAGAGTGTTAAAACAAGAGTTAAACTCCTTACAAGAAAAGCTTTCTAAAACTGTTAAGCAAAACAAGAACTCAAAATAATGTTAAAGTTCATAAACAAGAATTTAATGCTAAGGAATCAAAACTTTTGAATGACTTTTCCAATCTAAAACTTTGAAAAACAAGCTTGAAAATAAGTTATGCGTACAAGGGAATACCATTCGGCTGCTCATGATCACTAAGCATAGAGTTCTCACGATAAGCATAGCATTCCCCTCGTAAAGGAACCCAATCTTGAATATGGTAAAGTGGCTAGAGAAGCTCAAAAGGTAATATATGATGGTAATGAAATCCTTAAGCCTAGGTAGAAACCTAGTTGTTGAGTGCTGCTTGAGGAGATAGGCAATTAGATGAAGTCACTATGGAGAAAATGAATAATAAGCTAAAAGATCACGAGTGTGAAAAGCAAAATATAATGTTCAAACCCCATGATTACACTAAAGAAAATTGGATTTCCACTGAACAGTTTAAGCCTCAAACTCAATTAACCCCAGAACAAGTTTTTGGAAAAAGGACATAGATATGCAAAAAGCTAATGCACTTGTTAAAACAAGCACTCCCCTTAGGAAAATGCCTCCATACTGTGTATCCTCGAATACCACAATGCATTTAGTTCCTATATCTATTCCCACTAAGAGCAAGACCTTAATCACTGCTATGTTGTGTATCAACTATTTGTTGATTTTGAGAACACATGTAAGAAAAGGATCACACCTACTGGGATAACTGAAGGGGAGAGGGGTTTTGAGCAAACTAAAGAATGCAATTTAACTAAGGCCATGCCTTTCTTTAAACAATTAAAAGGTCAATTTAAAAGTCTTCAAAAAGAAATAGACTCAGATATTAAAGAAATGGAAAAGGAATTTGATGCAATGATTGTTGAGGTCAATGATTATGAACGGGAACTCAAATATAATGAAATTGAAAGGAAGAATCTGCATATCTTAAATGAGAACTTAATATTGAGTTGTGTGGGTCAAGATGTGTTTTATACTGTTACTAATCATTCTATTACTGCTTCTTAATTTCATGAATTAACTGTTGCTTTGAAAGTCTCCCATGATTGTGTCATTGAGCTTGAAAACAAAACTCAGAACTAAATGAGAAAATTGATCAGGATGATCACGATAATTTGGTAAAACATCTTTCTAAGCTAGAAGTTGAACATTTTGATTTGCAACTAAAATATCAACTTCTCAAAGAAAATGTCAAAACCTCAAACATCAAGACATCCTCAAAGGTTCCAGTTTGATGCACTTTTGAAATAAATAAATGTGACGAACGATTCAAGCTCAACATGATCAAAAGTTGAAAGCCCAAATTTCATAATTAAAGGGTGAAAAGAACAATGTGACTGGCTCCCAAATACCTCCTCCTTTAGATTCTCAGTGTTCTCAAACTTTTCATCTTCAAAACTTGATTAATGCTTTACAAAAGGAAAATGAGAGTTTTCTAGAAGAAAATTAAAAAGTTAAACGACACTTTAAAAAAGAGTTATATGATTTAATGAAAGTCACTCGTGACAAGAACAATGAAAAAATAACGTCTTTACAAAAGGAAATTGAGAATCTGAGAAGTCAGGTAAAAGGGAAAATGCCACTTGTCTTTAATGAGAATGTTGCATCAAAGTCATCTGCAGACTCTAAATATACTATGGTTGTTAAATACATTCCTCCTCATCTTAGAAATAACGAACTTGTGTTTCATAACTATTTCGCTCACCTTAAGGATAGTCTAGAATGTGTCCGTGAGATTGTAGAAGAGGATTTCATAAATAAGCCACTAGATAGTGAAATTAGGTTTGCTGCATTAGACCCAAACGATCTCAGGAGCTATTAGAATGCTTAAGAGCAACTTGTCCTAAATCCTTATGTGAGAAAGATAAAGTTGTGATGCCTTGTTCTATGCCTAGTGCTAAGTATGCAACCCATTCGATGCCCAGTGTTAAGAAAGTGAACTCTAAAGTGCCTTCAAGTAGTTAGGATCCACACTTCTAGTTGAATGCAAAGGTAGCCTAACCAACTAATGTTCCCATAATTCCTTCTACAGGAGTGTCATGACACAAAAGCAAGCGGTCAAAGCCTCCAGGCAATACAAAGCAAGATAGGACCTCAAGCTAAAATGTGCAATGGAAGAGAGTAGAAGACCACCCTAGGAACATTAAGTTTGAGTTGAATAAAGCGAATCGTGTTGATTCTAGTATTAGCTATAAGCGTACTGTAATTAATTCAAATTCTGCTACTTTTGGCAAAACATGTAATGATGATTGCTTGGTTTCTGTTGCTAATCATGTATGTGGTGTGAATGATTTGATTAATGCTGTTAAAAACCCAGTTAAAACTGTTAATGCCAAAAATCGAGCTAAGAAGGCTAGAAAGCAAAGGCGGAAGAAGATTTGAAAACAATGGAAACCCACAGGAAGAAAATTTAGTAATGTAGGTTATCGGTGGATACCTCTGATCACAAATTGATCTTAATATATTGTCCTAAATTATTAGATCAATGCCCATTAGGAAATGGATGCCTCTTGGTAGAACTATTCCTTTAGAAGTGAACATACTTTGAATAGGTCTAACGCATACACTAGCTACCGCAACAATCACGATGATTCCATTGTTTCTACTTCCGATGTGGGTGTTCCAATCATTGTTACTAACCAAATGGAACCCATTCTTCCATGGGGATCCCAATTATCGGTTATCCATTCTTGTCACGTGTTCAATTGCGGATCGTTCAAATCGTTATGTGGTACACGGACTCAAAGCATTTCCAAGCAAATATTTGACCGGACCCGGTCAGGCTCATGAACCGTGAGTAAATTCATCGGGGCTATTAGATTCGGTAGCGATCATTTGGTGCAATTATGGGTTATGGAGACTATGTTGTTGGTGATAGTGTAATCTCTAGGGTATATTATGTAGAAGGTCTTGGTCATAATCTGTTTTCTGTTGGTCAATTCTGTGATTCCGATCTAGAGGTGGCTTTTAGAAAATATACTTGTTTCGTTAGAGAACTTGATGGTGTGGAACTTTTAAGAGGAACACGGGGTTCAAATCTATACACCATCTCTATCGAAGACATGATGAAGTCTTCTCCAAGGTAGAGGGTTGGAGCTTCAATATCATTTTTCTTTGTTTCACATAGTTCCCAACTCTCTTCCCTTTCTCTCTCTAGAACTTTCTCTCTCTAAACATTTTATACGCCCCATATGTTATTGGTTTGATGTGTTTGTGAAATCCTATAAGTTACAAAATAATATATTTTAGTTGTAAATTTGATATGATTTCAAGTTTATGTTAATTGTGTCAAACAAAATTGTTAAATGTATTTGTTTCATTCTTATTCATGTTAATATTCCGTAGTAACATTTGAAAAATGATAGAAATCCTTAAATGTTACATTCGATTTAGCAAAAAATAAGCACCATTGTTAATGATATTGTCATGACTCATTGTTTCAAGGAAATTTACTAAGTAAACATGAATGATGATAATATTGTAATGGAGAGTCTACTTAAAATATAAAATAAAATGCTAATTAACGTGATGAATCACGTCCGGTGAAACATGAGCAGCCCTTGATTAAACTTCAACATGTCCCTTATCCAGCCGTTTGTTTCCCATCTTCTTAGCGGACATCTTTGGCGATTTGGGTCAATAAGGGTAGGATAACAATAATGTGCCAAGTATATATCCAATGGTTTACCAAGTTGAATGTTGTGTAGTCGACCATCAATATACCATTCATGTTCTATCTTCACGAACTATCTGCTTCTTCCATTTGGACAGTCGGAACATGCAAGTAGTAAGCAATTACATCAGTGTACTGACTTAGATGTTGACGAACTAATCGTCTAAGGGTGGTGTAGGTTAAATTGTGTGTTAACACATTGCATATCATAAGTTCATCTCCGCCCCAATAATCATAAAAAAAACGTTTGTAGTTGCAACTCTACCACCATGATGAATGCATATGTCAATTGTAGGAGGAGCAACACCCCATTCACTGTTATAATAAAAAACTAAACGATTAGATAGCATGGAATTTACGACAAACGATTAGGAAGGAAACTGTATAACTTACGTGTAAGCTCTAATCCTACGATTACCATTGTTGAATCGTAGAGGCATTGTAGTGTATAATGTGGTGAGGATGTAATGTTGCACATAATTTATACATATTCCACAATAATAATTATAGAAATGATTTATGCCCATTAAAGTGTGTCTTTTTTAGACAATGATTTGATTGTTTATAACTAAAAAAATGAGTCACGATAATTTATAGTGCATATACGACTATTATAAAGAAATGACAATAGTTTATGAATGTTTTATAAGACACGTTATGAATCTAATAAAATAGAAAAAAACAGCGAAATGGTTCGATCAATTTATGAAAAGAAATACATAATTATTTCAGAATACTAATCATAAACATACACAGCTTTCAAAAGGTAAACAAAAGTATTTTCATTTAGAAAATTCAACAGAAATTATGCCGTTGGAGGCGAGCAATATGAGCATTCACATTTTCCAGGTGGGCATTTGCAAGTTCTTGAACAAACAAGACAAATGACAGTTCTCCTCCATTATACTTTTAAGTATATATGGATCTATGGAATCATCAGAATCATAATATGTACTATTTCCAGGTTCAAATTATTGTGGTTTTTGATCATTGTTTCCTATCATAGGATCATATACAAATTCATTTTCCAAGATGGTTGATGTTTCATTTTTCTTCGCATGAACGACTGATGCTTCATAAAAACCAATAATATCCGTTTTGTCTGCACCATGTTCCTTAGCAGGTTCATCATTTGTTCCTGCAACACTTTCCTTAACAGATTCAAACTTTTGGCCTACAATAAATGCAAATGAATACACTGTATTACGGTTTAGGCAAATAAATGTTTTCTAAACTAAAATTATAAAAATACGAATAAAAGTTAAGAAAAAGATCGATTATGATTGTAACAGACTGATGAGTGTCTAAATACTCATCATTTTTATACTGTTTAGAATGCCAAAAACATCTGAAAACACTCAGAAATGCTTCAAAATGATAAAAATATCACAAACAAGTGTTTTATATGTTTTAAATGCAAAACATCAAAATCGGTGAAAAGCGTATATCAGTTTGCATAATTGGCAGTTTTAGTCCCCAGTTACAAAAGTTGTCAAAATCAGTCCACAGTAATTCAAAAACTTGTAAAAGTCATTTAAAGGTCCATAGGATTCAAATGTTGTCAAAACAAACCCTTCAAGTTTAAAATCACAAATTGATAACTTTAGTCCCTGAACTTTGGAAAATGTCAAAAATAGTCCTTGGTTAATTTAAAAAGTGAAAATTATCAACTTTTAACCTTGTTCTATTTATAAATGACAAAATTGGTCCTTATGATAAACTTTTGAAATTACAATATTGGTCCTCAAGTTTCTAAATTGACAGTTTTGGTCCCTGGATTTGTAAAAACGGAAATTATCAACAAAGGTCCTTGTACTAATCTTACTTGGCAGTTTTAGTCCTTGTGAGAGCTTTGGAACATGTTCAAGATCAGCCCTTAACTTTGGCTAAATTGCATAAATGGTCCTTGTTGTTACTTCTAAACCAAACGGATCCAATATTAAACAACCCAAGCCCAAATCAGTCAACACTTAACCGGCCCAATGTTTAAAACGAGATAAACCGTCTTGTTCCTTTGTCTCTACCACCTTTGGTTTAGCCAAAACCGGTCTTTGGTTTTCAACCTCTCCCCCTTTCCACCAACTCACCCTTTCGGCTCATCCCCTCCTCTCATTAGCCCACCTTGCATTTAATGCATCCCCACCATTGAACCTTCTTTATCTCACAATCTCATTTCTCTGAAAAATCACCCTAAACCCATGCCTACTTCACAAATTGTCTCCTACACCTCAGCATAACACTCGAACTTCTTTAATTGGTTTAAAAGCTGTCTCAAGCAACCTTATCTCAATTTGGCAAAAGTAAGTTTAATGGCTAAGATGTGTTTGTTGTTTCAATGGTTGAGATTGTTGATGGGATTTGATCAGAGACATGTGGGAGTTCAAAAGACTATAAAAGCGGAGAGAGTCATGGAAGAAAAAAAATCTAGAGTAATTTTAATTTTCATTGTCGTTTTAGCTTAAACTTTAATATCAGTGTATTTTAAAGCTTTTAAATCTTGTATTTCATGTTTTCAGTGTAATATAAAACTTTTATAAGCATCAATTCTGGGTTTCAAGTCTTATCTCTTGTTATGCAATTTTTTCTTGATTCAAAATTTCAAAATGGTGAATGTTGTTACTTAACTATTAGTTTGGATTCATAAGCACACATAAGCTCCTCAGAAAGCTTATTGAAGCTTTTAGAGACTTTAAAATTTAGTTTAGAAGTAAAGCAGAAAATTACCAAAAATACTAAAAAATTGGTGAAATTCAAAATCACAGGATTGATGTTCAAGAGTGGGGCAGGATAAATAGTGGATGGTCTTGGGATTAGTGCTTCATGGGAAGCTTTAGGATGTGTTTTTATGCCTTGGTTCTCAGTTTTACATTGGAAACCAATTTGTAAGCATTTTTATCAATCTTAGAATTTCATTGTCTTATGTTGCTATAGTTGTTGTTTAAAGCTAATTTAGTCCTATCTAGTCATAATATCAAGTTTGAAATCATTTTCATGGTGCAGATCTTGGTTATCCTTTGAAAAACATAAATTGATCACATAAAGGGTTGTTTGGATTTGTTCATTTCACTGTGTAATTGGTTGTGCAGTCTTGTGTTTGTGTTTGCTTCCTGTCACACTAGTATTAAAGAACTCAAACAAACAATAAAAACCATACCTTATTTATTGAAAAGTCAAAATCTTTCTTTTTGGTCTTAAATCCAGTACCATCATCTGATGAGTTATTGAAGCAGTTCATGAAATCCCAAGATGAAATGAGAACGGTTGTTGGTCGATCGCGATCTAAAGAAGTCTTTAAATGATCGACCCTCGAGCTCGGGTACTTTACCGAGCAACACGATCGCTAACCCGAGGGGCGATGCTAAGGCGATCACAACCCGAAGTGGTGTTTCATACCTTTGGACTGCTGTTCCTACTACTCTTCTTCTTCTCTCTCCCAAGGTAGTGGACGGTGAACCTCCGACACACAATGGACCTCGACTCCAATGCCCCTCCTCACGTGGCAATGAGTCAAGTTACCAAGGCGACAAACAAAGGAACTTCCTATTGATAATGGAAGTGCCACACCGTCCTACCTTCGGTAGTCCACCTCAAGTTGTCCAGAAACCCAAGTCTAATCCAGGAGTTGTTTTTGAACCACCTGTAGCTCCCATTGAAAATACCAAATCCAAATCTTCTATTCCTTACCCATCACGCTTGAATGAGCAAAAGCTCCGTGAAAAAGCTAGTCATCAAATGGACAAATTTTCCCAAATTTTCCAAGAACTTCATTTTGACATAAGCTTTACGGATGCTATCATGTTGATGCCCAAGTTTGCATCAACTCTCAAACACATGTTAAGCAACAAGGAAAAGCTGTTTGAAATGGCTAAAACTCTCGACGAGAACGCTCTGCAGGTTGAAGCTTCCGAAAAGCTTGGAGATCTGGAAAGTTCCTCTTACCTTGTGTATTTCCAGGAATGGTTGAATCTTTGCTTAGCCGATCTTGGTGCAAGCATAAACCGATGCCTCATTCGGTATGGAAGAAACTTTCTCTTCCGGATCTTACTCCTACATGCATGACTCTCGAGCTTGGATCGTACAATATCCGTCCTCTTGGAATTGCGAGGCGTATTTGTAGTAGGAAAGTTCCATTTTCCAGTGACTTTGTAGTTGTTGATTTCGATCTTTGATCCACGGGTTCCTCTCATTGTTGGAAGAGGATTCACGAGAACGGGCGTGCTCTCATTGATGCATTTGAGCAAGAAATCACATTACGTGTTGGTAATGAAGCTGTCACCTTTAACCTTGATCAAACTTGAGGTACTCCGAAACTATGATTCGAATCGGTTAACGAATCGATATCATTGATGTTGCTTGAAGAGTACTCGAAGTTCGGTTATTCTCATAATTACGTGAGTGGAAATCCCACCACATCTTATGACTATCATAGCCAATTCTACTTCTCTCCTCCGTTTGAGGAAGCGACTTCATCTTGGAAGAGATTGAAGCATACTTGGCTAGTGATTCGGTTCCATGGGAAATTGATCACGCTCCAATTGACATCGAGGGGGACATACTTCTCATTGAGAAAATGCTTAAAGATGATCATTCATCAACCCCTCGCTAGTGATACAATTCGGAAGAGATTAATCACCATGAGATTAATCCGGAAGGAGATATTCTTATTCTTGAGAAGTTGTTAAATCAGGACACTTCTCCTCCACTCCTCCGTTGAACTTCATAACAAAAGTCAAGTCGTTAGAAAAGCGAAGAATTTCACGAAGCCGAACTTAAGGACTTACCGCCTCATCTTGAGTATGCATTTCTTGAAGGTGATGATAAATTGCCTGTCATTATTGCTCGAGATTTGAGTAAAGATGAAAAGACTGCTCTCATAAAGGTCTTGAAGTCACACAAGCAAGCAATTGCTTGGAAACTCTCCGACATTAAGGGTATCAACCCGAGTTACGTACTCACAAAATCTTGATGGAGGATGACTTCAGCCAGTGATTCAACATCGAGAAAAGTAAATCCAAAATCCACGATGTTATCAAACAAGAGGTTATCAAACTTCTTGATGCAGGATTGATTTACCCTATCTCAGATAGTCCTTGGGTTAGCCCGATTCATTGTGTTCCTAAAAGGGTGGCATAGCTGTTGTCACGAATGAAGAAAGCGAGTTAATTCCAACTCGATTGGTTACGGGATGGCGTGTGTGTATTGACTATCGTAAGTTGAATGGCGCCACCCGTAAAGACCATTTTCCTCTACCCTTCATGGACCGGATGCTTGAGATTAGCGAGGAACGAGTACTATTGTTTCCTTGATGGTTTCTCAGGTTACTCAGATCCCCATTGATCCACGGGATCAAGAAGACCACATTCACCTGCCCATACGAACTTTTGCCTACAAACGTATGCCCTTTTGGCTTATGTAACGCTCCCGGCACGTTCCAACGCGGTATGATGGCCATATTCCACGACATGATCGGAAACAATGGAGGTGTTTATGGATGACTTCTGTCATGGGGATTCATTTCAGGACTTGTCTCTCCCACTTAGACAAAATGCTTAAAGGTGTGAAGACACCAATCTATGTCTAAAGCTGGGAGAAAAACCACTTTATGGTCAAAGAAGGCATAGTCCTTGGCCATAAGATTTCCAAAATGGGATGGAGGTAGATAGAGCAAAAGTTGATGTTATTGCTAAACTGCCTCATCCCACTACCGTCAAAGGTATTAGGAGTTTCCTTGGTCATGCGGGTTTTATCATTAGATTCATACAGGATTTTCCAAAATGCTTCGACCTATGACCCATCTTCTTGAAAAGAAGCTCCTTTTATCTTCTCTCGAGTTAATGAAGCTTTTGAAACACTAAAGAAAAAGCTTGCGAAGCACCCATTCTAGTTGCCCCTTGGGATTTACCCTTGAGCTCATAATGCGATGCAAGTGATTTTGCTATCGGTGCAGTCTTGAGAACAGCGCGCAAAACAAAGCATTTTCAGCCTATACATTACGCAAGTAAGACTATGACTGAAGCTCAAACCCATTACACCACTACAGAAAAGAACTATTAGCTGTGGTGTATGCGTTTCGAAAAGTTCGGCCATACCTCATATTGACCAAATGCGTGGTGTATACGGATCACTCGGCTCTTAAATATCTCTTTGCAAAACAAGATGCAAAGCCGAGATTGCTCCGTTGGGTTCTCCTCCTCCAAGAATTTGATATAATTATACGTGATAAAAAAGGAGCTGAGAACCTAGGCTGGCGATCATCTGTCCCGATTAGAGAACCCTCACGGGATGTGTTCGAGAAAAAGGAAATAAATGAAACGTTTCCTCTCGAGACACTCAGTGCGGTTTCTTTTCATGGAGACTCTACTACCCCATGGTTTGCTGACTTTGCAAATTACCATGCGGGTAACTTTATTGTGAAAGGGATGTCGACCCAACAGAAGAACAAATTCTTCAAAGATGTTAAACATTATTTCGGGGCGACCCTTTCTTGTTCAAAATACGTGCGGATCAAGTCATCCGACGGTGTGTTTATGGACGGAAGCTATTGACATTCTCACGACTTGCCATCTTTGGACCCACCGGGGCCATCATAGTCCAAACTACACCGCCAAACAGGTGTTTGATTCCGGGTTCTATTGGCCCACAATCTATAAGGATGCCCACGAATTTGTCAAAGCCTGTGGCGCTTGTCAACATCATGGTAATATATCTCAAAGGAATGAAATGCCACAGGTGCCATTCAAGTTTGTGAGATATTTGACATATGGGGTATTGATTTTATGGGGCGTTTCCATCTTCTATGGTAACAAGTACATACTCGTGGTACGTTGACTATTTGTCAAAATGGGTTGAAGCAAAAGCTTTACCTACAATGATGCCAGTAGTTGTGAAATTTTGAAAGCTCTCTTTGCGGGTTTGGAACTCCTCGTTGCAATAATCGGTGATAAATGGTACACATTTTTGCAATGACCAATTTGAAAGAGTCATGCAAAAGTATAATTACCACCGTCTCTCTTGCATACCACCCCCAGAAAAGTGGGCAGGTGGAAGTTTCAAACCGTGGTATTAAAAGAATCCTTGAAAGGACGGTAGGTGAAAATCGTGCATCTGGTGGATAAAGCGGATGACGCACTCGGGCTTTTGCAGACTTACAAAACACCAATTGGGTGTACTCCATACAAGCTAGTGTATGGAAAAGCATGTCATCTTCCGATTGAACTAGAGCACAAGGCTTGCGGGCCTTAAAACATGCAAACTTCGATATACAAACAGCCGGTGTGATCACGAGAAAAGTTCAAATGAATGAACTAAATGAACTTCGTGATCAAGCTTATGAGAACTCTTTGATCTACAAACAAAAGACAAAGAAGATTCATGACTCCAAAATCAAAAACCGCGTTTTCAACGTTGGTGATCGAGTCCTTCTTTTCAATTCAAGATTGAAGATTTTCTCGGGAAAGCTTAAATCCCGCTGGTCTGGACCATTCACTATCACTAAGGTTTATCCTTATGGCACCATTGAGTTATCTCAGCCCGATGGTCCAAACTTTAAAGTGAATGGTCATCGATTAAAGCATTACTTTGGAGAGGACATTCCCTCCTGTGGTTGTCCCATTTACAAACATTCCCCATGAACCAATGAATGGGGATCGAGTCAAGCTAGTGACTTCGGGAATCAAAAACATTAGCACCATATGGGTTTTCACCCATATTTCATCTTCTTTCTCTGTTCTACCACCCTAGTGTGGGGGTTGCCACATGTTGTGTATATAAGTCTTAAAAAAAAATGTACATATCAAAAACAAAATAATGGCCGTAGTATTTCCCTTAAATGTTCTTTGTTTCGGCATAACCGCCGGTACTTTGAATATTGAGGGCAATATTCATTTCTAAGTGTGGGGGGATTCTGTGAATTTTGTTATATGTATTATACTACTCAATTCCCCGTTTTTGGCCAAAATTTTTGGAGAAAGTGTTTTACACTTTCTCATTTGGATTATCGATCCGCCATGTCACGTAAGACAAAAGGATTGGCTAATCGAGAACAAGCGGCTCTTGGTAAAGAATTCTCAAATCCGTTTATATGGCTTGCAATTTGCCCAAAATTGTATGGTTCTCAACTCACCATCATCCTCAAAAGATAATGAGTTGGCTAGCCATAAGGTTATGGCTTGTGGTAAAGGCGATGGAAAAACCATAATTGGTAATCAGCTCACCAAAGATAATCTTGATAATTTATCTAAGAGTTGGCTAGTCCGAAGAAGGTTCGGCTTACGGTAAAGACAAAATCAAATCGTTGAAAAGGCGGTGGTTTGCTCAAAATCACATGGTTATCGTTGTACCATGGTTCTTACTTGAACTAAAACATTTGGCTACTCGGAAGTGATGGCTTTTGGGAAAGAGATAAAATCCATCAAGTTTTCTCAAATCATTGCTAGGGACTAGCAATATCTTAGTGTGGGGGATTGATGAGTGTCTAAATACTCATCATTTTATCTTGTTTAGAATGCCAAAACATCGAAAACACTTTCGAAATGCTTCAAAATGATAACAATATCACAAACAAGTGTTTTATATGTTTTAAATGCAAAAACATCAAAATCGGTGAAAAAGCGTATCAAGTTTGCATAATTGGCAGTTTTAGTCCCTCAAGTTACAAAAGTTGTCAAAATCAGTCCCTGGTAATTCAAAAACTTGTAAAAAGTCATTTAAGGTCCATAGGATTCAAATGTTGTCAAAACAAACCCTTCCAAGTTTAAAAATCACAAATTGACAACTTTAGTCCCTGAACTTTGGAAAATGTCAAAAATAGTCCTTGGTTAATTTAAAAAGTGAAAATTATCAACTTTTAACCTTGTTCTATTTATAAATGACAAAAATGGTCCTTATGATAAACTTTTTGAGAAATTACAATATTGGTCCCTCAAGTTTCTAAATTGACAGTTTTGGTCCCTGGATTTGTAAAAATGGAAATTATCAACAAAGGTCCTTGTACTAATCTTACTTGGCAGTTTTAGTCCTTATGAGAGCTTTGGAACATGTTCAAGATCAGCCCTTAACTTTGGCTAAATTGCATAAATGGTCCTTGTTGTTACTTCTAAACCAAACGGATCCAATATTAAACAACCCAAGCCCAAATCCAGTCCAACACTTAACCCGGCCCAATGTTTAAAAACGAGATAAACCGCGTCTACTGTTCACTGTCTCTACCACACTGGTTTAGCCAAAACCAGTGCTGGTTTTCAACCTCTCCACCTCACCCTTTCCACCTCACTCACCCTTTCCAGCTCATCCCCCCTCCTCTCATTAGCCCACCTTGCATTTAATGCATCCCCACCATTGAACCTTCTTGTTTATCTCACAATCTCTGTTTTCTCGAAAAATCACCTAAACCCATGCCTACTTCACAAATTGTCTCCTACACCTCACATAACACTCCAAACTTCTTTAATTGGTTTAAAACTGTCTCAAGCAACCTTATCTCAATTTTGGCGCCAAAAGTAAGTTTAATGGCTAAGATGTGTTTGACTGTTTCAATGGTTGAGATTGTTGATGGGATTTGATCAGAGACATGTGGGGAGTTCAAAAAGACTATAAAAAAGCGAGGAGAGTCATGGAAGAAAAAAAATCTAGAGTAATTTTAATTTTCATTGTCGTTTTAGCTTAAACTTTAATATCAGTGTATTTTAAAGCTTTTAAATCTTGTATTTCATGTTTTCGATTGTAATATAAAACTTTTATAAGCATCAATTTCCAGTTTCAAGTCTTATCTCTTGTTATGCAATTTTTCTTGATTCAAGAATTTCAAAATGGTGAATGTTGTTACTTAACTGTTAGTTTGGATTCATAAGCACACATAAGCTCCTCAGAAAGCTTATTGAAGCTTTTAGAGACTTTAAAATTTAGTTTAGAAGTAAAAACAGAAAATTACCAAAAATACTAAAAATTGATGAAATTCAAAAATCACGGGATTGATGTTCAAGAAGGAGGAGGGGATAAATAGTGGATGGTCTTGGGATTAGTGCTTCATGGGAAGCTTTAGGATGTGTTTTTATGCCTTGGTTCTCGGTTTACATTGGAAACCAATTTGTAAGCATTTTTATCAATCTTAGAATTTCATTGTCTTATGTTGCTATAGTTGTTGTTTAAAGCTAATTTAGTCCTATCTAGTCATAATATCAAGTTTGAAATCATTTTCATGGTCTGAATCTTGGTTATCCTTTGAAAAACATAAATTCATCACATAAAAGGGTTGTTTGGATTTGTTCATTTCACTGTGTAATTGGTTGTGCAGTCTTGTGTTTGTGTTTGCTTCCTGTCACACTAGTATTAAAGAACTCAAACAAACAATAAAAACCATACCTTATTTATTGAAAAGTCAAAATCTTTCTTTTGGTCTTAAATCGAGTTCTTTGTTGGATCTGTTGCAAAACAAGTTCTTGTTTTATGCTCAAAATCAATAGATAAAGCTTGTGATAACTTTATTTCATCCATTAAACTCAATATCAGTTAACAAATCAAGTTACAAGTTCAGTTTAGTCAACTTTTCATTTCAATCAAAGTCAAAATAAATGTGATTTGGTAGCCAGTTCATAAGCTCTTAGAGAGCTTATTAGTGATCTTTATCCTGTGTGTTTTGGCTTTTTGAGAAGCCAACCAAGCTGTCTCAAGGTTACAAGTTCCTATTTTCCAATTATAGCTTATTTGATAGCTTTTTGTTTAGCTTATTTTCACACTGTTTGCAAATATGCCACGTACACCAGGTTTTAATAGCCAAATCATAAGCTCTATAGAGCTTATTAGTTGACCTCAACCTGTGATTTTGGTTCTAAGACAGTTAACTTTGGTCCTTTTCAAGTCCCAATTTTTATATTTTCATTTGCCTTATTTGATAAGCACGCAAGTGCTTATCATTTTGTCGAAATCCAACTTTATTAATGCTGAGTTTTACTCGATGTTTTCTTAGGTTTTGAAAAAGTTTCTCAAAAGCTCATTTTAGCTTGTTTTGATCTCAACTTTTGTTTCTAGGTAGCCAACCAGGTCTTATACAAGTTCCAGTCATTACTTTTCATTTTTAGCTTAATTGGTGTTCTGTGCATAAGCTTAAAGTAACCCTCTAAAAATCTGTTTTGCTCATTAAGTCAAAACCTCAAATCTGTGCTCATTGGTATTTCAGAGGTTTAAGCTTGTTAAAACTTGTTCCATTTAAGTTCTTTTAGCTTAATATAGCCCATTGTAAGTTTGGTGGTCTTTGGTTATCATTTTGCTTTTTCAAGTGCTTATAATTAGGGTTGCCACTAGATTGCTTATTTCTACACACAAGACCATGTTTTTCTATTTTTCTTAGACTCAGTAGATTAAAATAGACTTTTCCTGAAATTTTCATAATTTTTTATAACTGTTTGCTATTTTTCTTAATTTAAAGCAGGTTTTAAGCATTTAAATAGTTTTAATACAAATAAATTATAAAAGTTCAAAAAATAATTTTTCAATTTTCTTAGGTTAAGATAAATATAAAAGTAATAAAAAGTATTTTTCCATAATTTTCTTAGCTTAAATAGTATTTTTTTAGCATTTTAATTAGTTTTAAATAGTTTTAAATTAATAATAAATACATAATAAGTCTTAAAAATATATTTTCAGTTTTAAAATAAGTTTTATCATATTTTAGACTTTTCTAAGTTTTAATTTCATTTTTCTAGGTTAATTTTGTATTTTCTTGTATTTTAGTGCATTTTAAATACTTAATAAATAGTTTTTAATTAATAATAATTAAATAAATAGTTTTAAAATAATTTTCTTTTTCTAATAATTTTCTTTTATTATTAGGATTGTAAAAATACCATTTTCATATTTGTAGGTCTTTTATTTCTTTAAAACTCACTTTTTATTTTGTCGTAGGCGTAATTTTATTTTAAGCGTAAGTTTTAAGTTTTAGGTGTTAAGCGTTCATCAGCCTTTAAAAATAGTGATAGCGTTTATTTAATAGATTTTAACTTTTTAATTTTCTTAATTTGCATTTAAGTCTTTGTTATTTGTAAATCTTTTCTTTAGGTAATTATCCATTCAAACCTTCTTGATCTATCCTAGTGATCATTCTATCATCTGAAGTTGTTTTAACACCAATTCATCCTCCGTGGGACTTAACGACCCAGGAATACACTATATTCCTCGATCTTTCATTGTATTTGTGTTAGAAATTTGTTTAAGTTTCTTACAGTTAGCCATTCACAAGTGGATAGCTTGTGTGAGATAACTTGACGGTTTAGCCTGAGATCACAGACCTTCGTTTAGAAGCTTTGAGTTTGACATTCTTTTTTTCTCATGTACTCCGAAATATATTATGAATGATGGTTTAAAGAATTTCGCATGGTTCCATTTATAGAATATGAAGGTGACAATATATTAGGAAATGATTTGTTGTATAATTTATTTTATTTGCAGACAACTTATTTGAGAGTTGATTACATGAAATATTTGTTCTGTATACATATTGTTAAGTAAACTGTATTTACTTTAAAATGTATTTGTGGCGGATATACATGGAGGATATATGTCAAACAATGATAAAATAACTTAGTGTAGATGAAACACAAATAGTTGCGTAAGTATTATGAAAGAAAGTTGAAGTGGTTGTGTAAAATTAAAAGTACTAATTATTATTTAAGTCCGAAAGCGGCAGTGTTGGATTAGTTGTTGGTTGAATCTGTGTAGAAGAAAGAGAGGAACCTATCATTTAAAAGAATGAAGCATAATAAGATTTTAACAAGAAATCAATGTACAAAAATATTACTGACTGATTGTGCTCAGAATTTTTGTTTTTTTTTTTTGTAATGTTTCGACGGATATAAAAAAGACGTTACAAAGGATAAAGATTCATTACATGAGACGTTGTTATTAACAATGAAGATATCTGAAGGATTTGTGTCTAATGTTGAACGTGTATTCGAAAACTACATGGATCAACATTTACAGTTACTACATCATATAATAAATGGAATACTCAAAATTCATAATACAATATGAAAACGCAAGGCAATATATGTAACACCCCCAAAAACCGAGGGCGCAACTCAATTAGCATCATAACACAGGTATAACGCACTAGATTTTTTTAGTTATCATTTTAGTAAATATTTTGAATTTTCCCTAAGTATAATTAAATTTTGCATGTATACTATTTTTGATATTAAGAAAATATAAATTTAAAATACTTAACTTAACCTAAACATACACTTGACACATTCTTTTGATAATATTCACAAAGATAATAAAACGTAACTTTGCATTATTAAAATAGTAAAGGAAGTATTGATTAAGAAATGAAGTCTTTACATAAATTTGTTATATATGGAATTGACGGAAATCGTAAAAATTGAATGAGTAATGGATTGGGTCAAATGTGAATTAGTCTAGCACCTTATTTCCATGTCCGTTCTTTTTGGGAAGTTTGTTCCTCACGTCTTTATAATATCCACCATTTTTCTCTAAGCGACAATATAAACAAACTCAAATAAAGTGCATCATTTACTAGTGGCCTGAAAGCATACTACATTCATAAATCATAATATTCAACGATCAAGTCATTGTATTCGGGCGGAGTTTCGGTTTGTCGTTTGAAATCATGAAAGAGGTTCTGGTTCATTTGTGGGAGGCTCGAATTCGGTTGTGGGTATTGAAAGGTTTATGGATAATTATTAATATATGTATGACCGGATTCGAACTCGAGACTTCGGGATTGCACGCATTACGTATGAGAATCAATGTATAAATAATTAATATATAAAATGTTATATTTAATTATTTGATCACGAAATAAATACTTAATGATATTTAATATTTGTCGAGTTTTGATTATCGGTCATTAAATGTCAACGGAATATGAAGAAAAGTTAACAAGTCAAGAGAAGGTTTTAGGAATCCTCTTTTGGGCTTGTGTTTGGCGAAAACTATAGAATCCCACATCGGATACTATAGCAATCTTGACATCTACCATAAGGCTATAAATACATCCCATGTATTCATCCTTTGGTACACTAGATTTCAATAGAAGGCCAAACCTCTTCTTTTTTCCTCTTGTTCTTGGTCGACGAAGTGAATCCCCATTGTAAGGGATTTCACAGTGACCTTGAGCATACCAAAGGTGTTTGGTTAATCTATTGTGATCAAGAACCTAGCTTTTCTCATTGATTAGTTACTAATACGTGTGTACAAGAACGAAGAGCAAATACACTTGTGTTTGCATATCTTGGGTATTCGACTTTTGATATGGTCGAATTATATAAACCCTAATTTATTAGGGTTTAGGGTTTCTTGTTCTTGATCTTAATTTGGGGTTTTTCCATAAACCCTAATTGCATTGATTAGAAAAAGATGCATATACTTTTAATTCGGTTAGTTAATTTACAAGTATTATTCCTATTACTTCCGTTGCATGCTTTGATGATGTTTACTTGTTTTATATAATTGTTATGATTAGTAAAACCCAACAGGTGGCATCACGAGCGTTAATATGTTGTAATTAATTACCGAAACACATAAAAATTGAATCTTTATGATTATTATATGCTTTTATGGTTTCTAGGGTTTTGAAAATTGGAACCCTAATTTTTATTATTGGATTCGATTACCCTTTAAATTGTTTATTAGGTTTTATTTTTTGTAAAACTTGTAGAAACCCTAGGATTGCATGTATATTTTATGTGGTTTTCATGAATAATTGTTATGTGCCATGATTATATGCGTATCTTGGGATTATAATTGTTATGAGGAATCCATGGTGAAACATGCATGTTTTGCCATGGAGTATTGTTTTTTGATTAATTGTTAAGTGATATACACATGTTTATTTATTTGATAATATTGAATTGGGGAAGACCTCAATTATACTAATAAAAATTTGTTATGTGCTATTTGGTATACTATTGACTTTGGCTTACAATGCGACTTGTCGATGTATGTGACTTATCTACCTTGTAGTTGAAAGCCCTAGTTGATGTATGCATTTTTACGCCTAGAATTGTTTATTAGGTTTTATCGAAATAATTATGCATGTGGCTAATTGTTTTACATATGTTAATTGTTAAGTTATATGTATATTATTTGAGTTCCTTTTAATTTTATTAAAATGCCTTTTGTTTATATTGTATGACATGTTAGTAAGCAAAAGGGGTTTTTTTTTAGAATAGAAAATTAAATGGACTAAATAATGGCGAAAAATTTGATTTGTTTTTCTAAGTATTAAAATCTTGAACTTTTAATCGATTGATGCGATTTGTACTGAAAATGGTTAGAACGGCACACCCACTAGAACAAACTATAAAGGGGTTATTTAAGAAGTGAGCACAGTCTCATTGAATGGATGTCTAAGGTTATGCCTCGCTTACTTACGGTCATCTCGCCTGTGGAGTTCGATTGGAGCGACCTAGTATAACCATTCTATGTACGAAGCATCTTAGTGCAAAGTTGTAAGTTTCTCAACGCATCGATTAAAACTTTGTAGAATCTAATCTTAGCAATTAAAATCGTATGTAAGGTTTTCGAAAATATTTTGTTATAAAGTTGTATGCATGCTTCTTTATACATAAGTTTTGATTACACGTCAAAAATTGTACCCTTTAAATTTAAGTTTATGCCATCTAATGATATGAAACACTTGAAGTTGTAATTTAGTTATGTGAGACCTTGATCTAGATTACAATGACAAGGTGAATTATTTTGTTGTGTGAGACCTCAGCTTAATGATTTGCAGTTTCTAAATTAGACAACTTAATTAAGTTAGTTAGTGAGACCTATGACTTAAGGCATAAGATGGGATGAAACATGCTTACATTTTGCATAATTGTTTGGCAAAATTGTAAATCCCATATTTTCTAGGAATTGAAAACTTGTTTGGCAATTATTGTTCTTCGACAATTACCTATTCTATACTTTCATCACTAGCAGATCAACTGATGTGGTGAAACTATGATAATGAGGGTCCTAGATTCAAGGAAAATTCTATGGTTAATATGAATATTGACCAAGGGTATTTTATTTTCTTGAAAGATTTTATTATCGAAAATACTAAAACTGAATTTTGAAAATTCTTTTGATTGTATTAATGCAACATTAAACCGTAAACGTAGTTTGGGCTTTGGTAAATTGATCTAGTTACGTTTTCAAGCGAATGTTTGATCAAGAATAATTTACTAAAAGACAAACATAAACTCTTTTCCATGGAAGAAGAGTGTGACTCAATCCTATTCCTTTTCATGATTGAGAAAGGTATGTTAGGAACATTAGAATTGTCTAAATTCTAATATAACTCATAGCAACTTTAATAGTTAAGAAAATTGCACACCATGTTTTCCTTAAGAGATTTCATTACCCTCTGTTGGTGATTGAATTCTTATATGACATTTTGGTCAACTAGAAAACATGTTTGATATTATATGAGTTATTACATTAGAATCTAGACTAATTACATAAAATTGGTAAAAGATAAACTAGTATATTGTATCTAGTTGTTTTGATTTGACCAATTAAAGGTGCTACACACCATTGTGGGGATAGTAGACCTATTGAGGAAGAAATTGCATGCTCAATTTTCCAAGTTAATAGTATGATGGATGATTCATCATCTACGGAGTAGAATACACTCTTTTAGTACCTAAGTAATTGTTACGAATAGTCTTTGAAAGGAGTTACAACGTAATAGCATGCGCTATTTTCCTTTGGTTAATGCAACAATTACAATGTTGTCAAATCGATGGGAGTATTGTGGTGTATTCTTGAATAAGACATTATTGTAACGTTGTCTAATTAGATGGGAGTTACAAGATTTATTATCTTGGTAGTGACTCAGATTATTTCTAGATTTTCTTGAAATAATACATTACGTTTAAAATTGTAGACATTCATATTCTCAAGGATAGTTATGAACGTTTCCTTGATAATTAAGTGCTCCTACATCTACTTGTAATGCTTATATACCTATGACACTATCATATTGCTCACATAAACAAACGAATGTCATGGTGTTTATATGCTATATGGTGTTGTTCTATGCACAAGTGGGAGAAGTATTAATTGTGTGCAAAAGAACAAACACATACAAATATGATTAATGGATTCTCTTGATTGTAAGATAAGAGATTATCGTTCTAATAAGATTGACTTGTTTAGAACATGTGTCAAGATTATAACATAGACTACTTTTATGTCTTATGTCATTCAAAATATAGAAACACTTGAAGTTACATTTTAGGTTAAGTGAGATCTTGGCTAGATTGTAATCTCAAGGTAAATCTCCACTTGTCATGGGATCGGGCGTGGATGTTTTTACAGTTTCTTAAGTTGGACACTTCTTGGATTGACATAAATAAATAAAGTAATACTATCTTAAATATTTATGTATTTTTAGAATGACATAAATAGATAGAGTAGTATATTAACTTGAAAATTAAACCATGGTGTGGTGTTCATAATAACTTTAAATTATACATGGTTATGTGTTTCTTTGTAAAGTCACAAACATGAAGTCTTTTAAAGACTTATAATATAAAGTAAGATATTATAAGCATTTATGTCTTTTGACTCAATCAAAGAATACTTATGTTATAAAGCATGCAATTGGCTTGAAATTCTATTATACCATTAAGATGACTTAGTTGGTAAATAGGTAGGCCAAAAGGAATAAGTTTATCTTATATATTGTTAGATTGTCTTACAATATTAATTCTAACGAAATCTTGTATGTCTATGGAATGTTCAGTTAGAAGAATCAAACATTTGTTATATTGTTTGATTTAAGATAATAATATCTTCTTTCTTCCAAAAGTTATCAAGGTTAGAAAATTGAGTATTGATTGGATATACTTAATAAAACTCAAACCTAGAAGATTAATAAGACACCATTTTAGTATGGAATGTGATGAATCACATTGAGTCTTATATATTGAAGTTTTGGATTGTTAAAACTACTTATGGAGTAGGTTATTAACAAACAAGATTCTGAACCATGTCAATGTATTTTGTAATATCCCACAAGAAAACAATTTAGTGTTGTTCTAATTGCTAAAGTATTTATAGATAGTCTTTAAATTACAAAAGCAAGTGGGAGTTTTGTTTAGATCTTGAAGAGATTAAATTACAATTACAAAACACATAATCTTCTAAAATACACTAGTGAATATCATGATGAGGTCAAATATGATATACCTCAAAATGATGGAATTCTCATTCATAGATCCGCAAGGATATCTCAGATATTTGATATGATGAGAAATATGATTTACAGGATCATGGTAAACACATGTAATCATAATGATATATATTACCTAATATTGAATTGTGGTAAATTATTCATACTATGAATGTAAAGATGTTGTCCAAAGAGATAATCAACTTTGTAAACTTGGTTTATCTTAATAAAGATGAGTTTCTTCAAAGGAAAGAAAACCCTAGCGGTTTAAAATTCTTTGTGTAGAAATCATATGGACAAAATTGTACATGTGTTTAATGCATGGCTTGTGACAAGATTATTAATCACACTTAAGCAATTAACTGTGATTGAATATTCTTTCCTTGGCACATTAAATATATAATGATTATGATTGTCATACTTATTTTCATTGATATGAAAAATGACAATTGGATATTAAAACTCTTTGTTGTGTGATTACTTTTGCGAGGACGATAAGTAATACAAATGAGTTTTATGAATTCACATAATCTTTGGAAATGTACAAACGGCAAGAATCCATGAATGGATATATGCATGCATCTAGGAGATGATTCTTATGTTTAACTATTAAATCCATGTTTTGGTTTAAAATTAAAATAAGATAATTTCTAAGTATTCTGAAAGCTAGTGGGAGTATTATGTTTATTTTCTTTAAATCTTATATGTTGTGGTAGTAACATTCCATCTAAGCTAAATGTTAAGTTTGGAATGGAACTTCACATGAAAGATTTAGAAAATAAGACATACAACCTTGGAGTATATGTTTATTGTTAATAAACATGGCGATATTAAATTAATGAGTCTAATAGAACATGATATATCATTTGGAAAATGGATATGTAGAACATGAATTAAATCTTTGTTTGACATAAGGATTTTTCATGTACATCATGTTATTGTTGTATCATGCTTGAATGCAAGATGATTTGACAACATTGATATCTAATGAAGTTATTAGATAACTAGTGTAATGAATATTCTAATAGAATATGTTTGAATCTAGAATTACATTCCTCAGCCTGGATTTGCTCTCAAAATTCTAAGGATGAGCAATACATCAATTGTTGCATAATTGTCATAGCCAACAAACTTGAAAGTTTGGAAGGTATCAAACATTACACTATAGATATTGAAGTTTACGGAGATTTTAAAGAGCATATTGTTGTTTGTATACAATGATGTTGGTTTAATTGAGATGACACTCAATACTAGTCATGGGAGGATTTCATCCTTGTAAATGGTCATGTGAACTAGTTGTGCTCAACCAAGAGCATAGTTGCATTATACAATAAAGAATTAGAATGCTTTAAACTTTAAAAATTGTTTGAAAGTTTGATTGTCATAAATTGGTGTTGAGGATGTCACACACTTTATGAAATATATTATGTGGCAATATCAAGATATTTTGAATGCACACATACAAGAACTTCACTAGTTGAATTCTTGAAATAAGTATTCTCAAAATTTCGATAGATCAAAGTTAGTTGAAATTATGCCTTGTCAACAAGTATGATTGTCATTACTTGAGACATAATTCATTAACAAGTATTATCATGCATTGATCTATTTAGTATTTGGATAAGGGATGTTATGAACAAATATTATTTAAATGGAATAAAATATTGGTTATGTTTATTTTTCATTTTCTTAATATTATATCCTATATTTGCATGTTTAATCCGTGAATAACTTATGTTATTCTAAAAGTCCGTTGTCGATCAATGATGTGGGAATGTCATTGAATTAAGACAAATCGGAGTTTTGGTAGAATATACTTTAAGTATATTGATGCGTGGGACATGCCAAATTTACATGATATTCAATGAATTGAATATAGGACAGATCCCAACTTTACATGATGATACTTTATGGATTTTGTCATTAAGTATATCATGAAGTGTTTATCCTCGGACTTGAGATACCAGATAACTGTTGTGAATGTAGTGCATTTGTGTAAGATAGTCTACGCTATATCCGTAACGGTAGTTATAAGGGCTATTTTTGGAAGTGTTACAAAGTTCATGAGTTATGTTTGTAGTCAAGAGAATTTGTTCCTTTGAATTTGTTTCAAAGCATAATACTATATTTGGGCCTCTCGTAGGGTTGACAAGATGTTTGTAAGGCCGTACCCAAGATCTATCTGGAATACGTTCAGATGATTTGGTAATCTTGTTCAATCAAATACAACGAGAAGCAGAATGTTAACTTATGAAATGACTTGATCCATATTCATAGTTAATGTAGTATTAGTAACAAAAGGATAAGTAAAAATGATGAATCATTAAATGGTTTTCCAGGAGACCATACTCGATTTGATCTGGGGGCATTGGCGTGTTAAAGCTAGACTAACCAATGTCATTACTATATTAAGTAATATCCAAGTGGGAGCTGAAAGGTTTATGGATAATTATTAATATATGTATGACCGGATTGAACTTCGAGACTTGAGATTGCACTTACATTATGAGAATCAATGTACTAATAATTAATATATAAAATGTTATATTTAATTATTTGATCACGAAATAAATACTTAATGATATTTAATATTTGACGAGTTTTGATTATCGGTCATTAAATGTCAACGGGATATGAAGAAAAGTTAACAAGTCAAGAAAAGGTTTTTGGAATCCTCTTTTGGGCTTGTGTTTGGCCGAAAACTATAGAATCCCACATCGGATACTATAGCAATCTTGACATCTACCATAAGGCTATAAATACATCCCCATGTATTCATCCTTTGTACACTAGATTTCAATAGAAGGCCAAACCTCTTTTTTCCTCTTGTTCTTGGTCGACGAAGTGAATCCCCATTGTAAGGGATTTCTTTAGTGACCTTGAGCATACCAAAGGTGTTTGGTTAATCTATTGTGATCAAGAACCTAGCTTTTCTCATTGATTAGTTACTAATACGTGTGTACAAGAACGAAGAGCAAATACACTTGTGTTTGCATATCTTGGGTATTCGACTTTTGATATGGTCGAATTATATAAACCCTAATTTATTAGGGTTTAGGGTTTCTTGTTCTTGATCTTAATTTGGGGTTTTTCCATAAACCCTAATTGCATTGATTCGAAAAAGGTACGCATATACTTTTAATTCGGTTAGTTAATTTACAAGTATTTTTCCTATTACTTCCGCTGCATGCTTTGATGATGTTTACTTGTTTTTATATAATTGTTATGATTAGTAAAACCCAACAGGTATCACTTAGCTTTCTTTGAATCTTAGCAGTTGTGTCCAAGTTGGTTTTGGTGCTTGTGTTTGATTTCAGTCTCGATCTCGATCTCGATATTTTCTTGTGCGACTAAGAGGTAATTCTCATATAATAATAATAATACCTTCCGTATGTTTTTTCTAATACTTAGAGATTTGACAATTTAAATTCTCATGTCGTTATATTATAGAAGCAGCGAATCGAATCATCGTTAACATTTTGACAAAACCACAAGTTTACTGTTTTAAATATGTCCCCTAACATGATGAAGTAAATCATAGAAATAGTAAACAAGTAAAAGAAACAAAAAGAGGATGATCGCGGAACCAACGGTTGGGTCGTTTGATGTTTTGAAAGTGTGTCGAGTGAAATGAGTCATGGGTTAGTCGTATTGCATGTTTATTATGTCGTAGTTATAAGCTTCTTGAACCGCGAGCAAGGGTAAAAAAAAAGGCACGCTTGGTTTGGTTTTGTTTCTCGCAACACAAAGGGTAAAATGGGTAAGTTTGAGGGCGATCGCGGGTTTATTGGGTAAGTTTTACGAGGTCTTTAACGTGTGTCGGGGAAGTCGAGTCGGGGGTTAGTAATTACGGGTGTTTACTTAGTTGTGTCGATTAGTCGTTTGAACTGCGATCGAGGTTGAAGATTGGCATGTCGAATGAAAGTTGAAATGTGAAAATAGAATAAGTAACCATACGTATGGAATAAAAGTTGCATGTTTTAATATTTTGATATTTTTCATTTTAAACCCTCATCTTTGAGAATTTGTCACATGCAAACCCTAAACTTTTATAATTTGGCATACTACCACCTCATACTATTAAAAGGATAATATAGAGTTTTTAAATTTAGTTACTTGTCACAATAAACCATAAAATTTGATAGGTTACACTTTAAACATTAAATTATAACAAGTGGTTATATTTAACCTTAATTTGATTAATTATGGATATAAACCTTAAAATTTCTAGGTCGGGAAAAACGTACTAAATATGGAAAGCTACTTAATTTGAAAAGTTACTAAATATGGAAACCTACTAAATTTGGAAAGTTTCTAGAAATGGAATGAAACCCTAAATATGAACAAATATGAATATGAAATGGTTTCTAAAACTTAAACGACCATTACTCGTGTAGATTCGCGGAGGAAGGAGTAGCCTTTGGTTACTTGTGTATTCTGGTGGTTTGCGTTACGGTTTAAGGTACAGATATTCTTTCCCTTTTGTTAGGGATACTTTTGTACATTCTGATCCTTTGATATGATCCTTTGCTATGATTCCCCTATGATGATCCTTCGTTTGCTATGATTCTTCGATATGATCCGTTCCATTTTGACTTCAGTATGATGTGTTATGATATGATTCAGTTGCTATTGTTTGTACGCTTATGATTCAGTATGTTTTGGATATGATTATGATTCGTACGTTCTGCCCCTTTTGTTACGAGCCAACTAGCCATGGAGGTACCATGGCCATGTCATTGATGGCACCAATGGCATGACACTATCTGAGGCGGTGTGATTAGTCCCGTCCCATTATGATTTGATTTGATTTGTGATTTGTGGCGCCTTATTTGCATATGTATACCTGTCTAGCTAACGGGGTACATATTGCCTTTTGTATGTTTGGGGGGCGTATGGATGCATCCTAGGATTATGATTTGATATGATATGATTTGATATGATTTGTATGGATTTGGCGTTTGGGCTGTGCGTGCCTTGCACCCCTCTCGCACTCTGGTACTTGTGAGGTCTCCCTCCTGGACCCTTTTGTAAGTAGTGTCCTTCATGTGGCATCTTTGGACATAGGATTATTTGCTCGTGGGCATCTTTCATTTGTGATTCATTATACTTCATTGGATTATGTATTCGTATGTTCGTTGTGTTCTTCATGTGGCATGTTGAACACCTTTTGCTTTGGTATTTCATTATATTCTCTTCATGACCTGATCCTTTATGGTTTATGATATCTCATTCACTTGGATTTGTTAGATTTTACTCATTTGATACGTATGCCTTCATTCAGTTACTCGTTTGACCTTTTGTTCATTCAGAATCCTTATCTAGTCCATCCAACAACTATGTGGTGTTATTGTTATTTGATTTTATGATCCTTTCATTCCATACATTGTGAATACCAAACTTATGTTATCAGACTTTTAATTCATATGTTTATAATGCTATGACACGAGTATGTGATTCTCTTGTTTATTATGTTGATGTATGACTACGTGATTTGCTTACTCTCCATGCTGATATGTGATTACCTGAATTACTTGTTGCCATGCTAGTATGAAATTATCCGGTTACCATGTTAAGATGTGCTTATGTGATTTGTCTAGATGCCATGCTTGTATGTAAATTTATGACTTAGCGACTTTTGGAGATGTCCTTATATAATTACTTCTTAAGTTATAATTATCATTTAATGTACTATCTGCTTACATTTACGCACATGATTCCTTCTTGCCAGAAATTGATTTGACTTATGTGTGTACCTACTGAACTGTTTGGTAGCCATGTTATAATTTTGTTTAGTATTACTATTGGGGATGCTACTTGGTATGATGACCGTACAACTTGTCGTGGTTATTTATCTATCTGGAAGTAATTGCCATACTTGAGCTATATTAGGTTGTTTCCTGCCGGTTTATAGAGTATAGTTTAGTTATACGTATTTAAATTGTTGCCTTGCTTGTTTGGCCATAACATGTTGTTAGTTGTTCCGCTGCTTGATATGCTCTCACAATATTTGGTTACATGGTTAATTATGATGTTGCTTTTCATCTTTTATATGATCCTTTAAATGATTGAATATTTGCATGTGCTTGTATGTATTCGCAGATGTGCTATTTGCTATGTGGTTTATTTGATTATGTTCTTGGTGGATATATGTTATGATGTTTTCTGCAGGTTTCTCATTGACTCATTCCATTTCGTTTATTCGTTATGATTTCGTTGTCACCTTTTGATTCGTTTCGTGTCTTTGTTATATTTAGCTTTTGATCTCTGTCATATCTGTTCACTAAGCTTTGTAAGCTCAGCCGCCTTTTCTTTTTCTGTGGCGGTAGGTTCTAGCAGGGCTATGGGCAAGAGTGAGAGTTGGGACTTAGAAGACCTACCCTATTTTGACATTTCACTTAATTATGGGTTTATGTTTCAGATTTGTATTTCTTTCGTATTTCTATTTTGGATTTGTGGTTGTATTTATCATTTTGGAGTTATGATGTTCATGACTTTATTTTATTTGTATGATAAGACTTTCGCTTGCGTTACGGTATGCTTTGTATGACACCATAATGTGGCATTCTGACCCGTATCGGGTTGGGGTGTTACAACAGGTAATAAAGAATGGATAATAAAACCCGTTTAAGAACTTTTATTAATAAATTCATAATATTTACAAGAGTTTAATTGTTGCGAAAAATTGCCCATTAATAAAAGGTGGTCCCAAATACATTAGTGTAGTCTATGACCATGCAATGCCAAGCCCTGCATTGATATCATCACACTTCAAAATCAAACACCGGATAAAACATGCTAAAAAGCTCAGCTATAAAGCTGGTGAGTTCATAAGTTTATAGTAAAGCATTAAAGCAATCAAGTTTGTTTTATGGACAAAAGTGTGCTCGATACACCGCGTGTAAGGAGTCTTCCAAATAAAAGTGGTTGTATCTATTGCTCGAGCTCTAAGTTCATGTTACCAAGGTACAACAGTTCCGCATGCGTGTAAGTAGCATGTGACTTTGTAATTGTTTTGAGTACTTGTACTAGTTTTTGTTTGTTCAACCCACACGCAAGGATAGAACACGTTTAATATCATGATAGAAGAAAACAAATGTAAAGGAAGTGTTTGAGGTTGAGTGTGTCAGCCAAAGTAAGGTAAGTAGACATGTGATGTTTGCTATTATCATGTGAAAGAAAGGACATGCATGTGTGTTTCTTTGTGTTTTTGTTGCACGCTAACAAGCAAAGAAAAAAATTCAAATTGAAGTATGTGATATATGTTTTCGACAAAATTCATTTGAATTGTTTCTGGAGATTCATTTCATAGAGTGTCTACACTTTACAATGTTTAAGTCATAAAAAATGTACTTTTGATAAGTCATATTTTAATATACTTTATTTAGTATTAAGTCAGTTGTAAAAGTTCCCTGCTACGCTAACATATTTTACATTAAGCTTTTAGTACGCAAGGGTAAAGGAAAAGTGCCATGCATAGTGTTTTCTCTTTTTGGTTTGGACAGCAACATGGGAAAAGAAAGAATCCTTCAAAATCATAAAAATTTTATATACGAAAAACATATATAAATGAGTTGGATTGTGTTTGGTTGAATAAAATGAGACACAATAAAATTTTAAAAGAGTAGGAATTTAAAACGTGACTTCCCATCATGTTTTGCATATTACGTTTAAGTTTAAACATGTGTCGAGATGTTTTGGTTGCACGTTGAAAATCGTTAACGCGTGGAATATGTTTTCGAGTGTATTTTTTTTATAAAAGAAATTTAAAAACAATAATATTTGTTCCAAAATGTGTTTGTTAGACTAAACCATACTTTTTATGGGTCGTTTCGTACGTGAGCTCGTGTTTAAATAAAGAAAAAATAACTTCTCGTATAAGTTAGAAAAACTCATAAGTGGTCAGAAAATATAAAAGATGCATTTTTTTTATATTCATAAATTGTTTCAATGTGCGGGATAACTTCCCATAATTATATCAAGTTAGCTAATGCTTGCTCTAAAACGTTTAGGTAATAATAAATAATAATTTATTATTAAATTAAAGTTTGGAAATTTACCGATTGCCACAGTCTCCCCGTCTTATAAGGTAATTCATCCTCGAATTTCAGTTTGAGTTACCCGATAGAGTTTGAGTGTTTTGACAATCGGGATACGGTTATACTCCAACCTTTTGACTTCCCGACTCATGGTTTCAGTAGGTTTTAACATTTCATCGATGTGAATTCACTCCAAGGAAATGATGTTCAGTCCAGGTGTACTCCTGAAGTTATTTCTATCACCTCGTTCCTCAAGGTTTTTGTTACTGAGGGATATTCGAACAACCTACTACTTGTAGTTGCTCATGATATGATATTTTTGATGGCCATTCTATTTGAATGATGACGTCGAAATGTCATGTTTTGTTGTGTGATTAAAATGATAGTGTGGGTTACTGGTAAGCTTCAAGTTTCCTCTAGAAGGATGGTGTTGATTGCTACTTGTAATTTGTTGGTTGACTTAATGATGTACTTTATACCCAAAGTACTTGATGATGAGGTTTCTCGGAACTAGAAAAGTTACGGGGAGAAATAGAGAGTTACGTAGTTGGTTTCCGTAAATAGTTTGGAGTTATAACTTTTAAGAAAGTTATTGCCGGTGACCGTGTTTGTCAGTAGGTTGTCCTAAGACAATTTAGGTTGTGGTTTGTCTCCTTAGTTTAATATAGGGTATGAGGTAAAACTGTATTTAGGTGGTTAAGTTGTGTAGAAATCTATTTGATTTCTATGGTTACTTAGGATGAAAGTTCGTAAGTCGTATTTCTTCCGACTACACATCTGGAAATTTTTGTGCACAACACTAAGTTCTGATGATAGCCAAAGGCTATTTATTTGACAACCAGATCCTTTGAAATCGAAAGGAGTAAAGTAAGGTTAGGTATTTCTAGAGTTGAGTTGCGTACAACTCTTAAGGTGGTTACCGTAGGTAATTCCAATTGATTGAGGTTGTGCTCATTGGTAGATTTCCTTATGATGGCTAGTTGATGTCACCCGTCCTATCATGTTTGGATGATACGAACATGGAAAGTTCATGACTTTAAAGTTTCGGAAGAGAACTTGGTGAATGTAGAGAAATTTGTTGAACTTCAGCTTTTGTAAATAAAAACTTTAAGTGACAACACAGAATTGGTTCCAAGCTGGAAGTTTACATGTCCTTCATGTGAGTTCAGGAGTTGCTTCTTAGTCTCAAATAATTCTAACACCTGAAAATTTGTAAATGATGTATCAGTTCGTTTCTTAACAATCTCATTCAAATGTTCATTGTTTATTGTTTCAAGGCAAAGTGTTCCAAAGGTTTTGTCTTGTGAGTAAAGAAGAGTAATTCCTCGAATGGTTAGTGATGAATACCGATTCATCGATAAGGTGTAGGGTGGAGGAAATTGTGACGAGGTAGGATTGTGACAGATATGCATTATACAATAATGCGGGGGTTGTTATATGAAAAGTTTGTGTACTCACACAAAAAGTTTGTAGCTCCCGAAGTTTTTAACAAGAATTTACTTCAAACATAATTTCAGTGTAACTATTCTCAGTATTGCAAAATTCACCTCTGAGTCGGACATTGGTGATCAGGCTATGTCCCACTGTCCCTGGTCGAATATAGGTGATCAGTCTATATTCCACCGAGGTTCAAGGAATTTTGAAATGCTCAGCTCAATTATACTAATAGTATGTTCCAATGCTTTTAAAATTTGTTTTGAAATATTAAGATGAGTGACCAAACTCGAGGTTAGTTAATAAGTTCACATAGAATGAGGCGAGTGTTCAAACTCGAAGTTGAACAATAAGTTCAGGTAAATCATGGCTAGTATTCAAACTCGAGTGTACATGATAAGTTCATGTAAAGGAAGGCATGACTATGAGATTATAAGCCAGTATATAGTAGGATTATCACAATCCAGTATATGTGAGTATGAGTGAGCAGGGTAAGACATAGTATGTGACAAAGTCAGTATATACATATAAGTAATTAGCAAGTAATTAAAATAAAAAGTATGTGTCAAGTAATATGGTAGTATATAGCAGTGTATGACACAAGGTTGCGTTAAATAAACAGGAAGTAAGTAGTGAGCATAATATACAATCATGCTAAGTAAGGTAGTGAGCAAGGCATGTTGGCATGTGTTTGGCATGTGGTTGGTCATAGTTAAAGTTTTCGTAAAAGTGGTTATAGCTTAGGACTTATTTGCGCCTATTTCTCTATAACCTTGGCTCTGATAACAATCTGTAACACCCCCAAAAACCGAGGGCGCAACTCAATTGGCATCATAACACTGGTAATAAAGAACGGATAATAAAACCCGTTTAAGAACTTTTATTACTAAATTAATAATGTTTACAAGAGTTTAATTGTTGTGGAAAATGGCCCATTAATAAAAGGCGGTCCCAAATACATCAGTGTAGTCTATGACCATGCCATGCCAAGCCCTGCCTTGACATCATCACACTTCAAAACCAAACACCTTAGAAAACATGCTAAAAAGGTCAGCTATAAAGTTGGTGAGTTCATAAGTTTATAGTAAAGCATTAAAGCAATCAAGTTTGTTTTATGGACAAAAGTGTGCTCGATACACCGCGTGTAAGGAGTCTTCCAAATAAAAGTTGTTATGTCTATTACTCGAGCTCTAAGTTCATGTTACCAAGCTACAACAGTTCCACATGCGTGTAAGTAGCATGTGACTTTGTCATTGTTTTGAGTACTTGTTCTTGTTGTGTACTAGTTTTTGTTTGTTCAACCCACACGCAAGGATAGAACACGTTTAATATACATGCAATGATAGAATAAAACAAATGTAAAGTAAGTGTGTGAGATTGAGTGTGTCAGCCAAAGTAAAGGTAAGTAGACATGTGATGTTTGCTATTCACATGTGAAAGAAAGGACATGCATGTGTGTGTCTTTGTGTTTTTGTTGCACGCTAACAAGCAAAGAAAAAAAATCAAATTGAAGTATGTGATATATGTTTTCGACGAAATTCATTTGAATTGTTTCTAGAGGTTCATCTCATAGAATGTCTACACTTTACAATGTTTAAGTCATAAAAAATGTACTTTTGATAAGTCATATTTTAATATACTTTATTTAGTATTAAGTCAGTTGTAAAAGTTCCCTGCTACGCTAACATATTTTACATTAAGCTTTTAGTACGCAAGGGTAAAGGAAAAGTGGCATGCATAGTGTTTTCTCTTTTTGGTTTGGACGGCAACATGGGAAAAGAAAGAATCCTTCAAAATCATAAAAATTTTATATACGAAAAACATATATAAATGAGTTGGATTGTGTTTGGTTGCTTAAAATGCGACACAATAAAATTTTAAAAGAGTGGGAATTTAAAATGTGACTTCCCATAATGTTTTACATAGTACGTTTAAGTTTAAACGTGAGTCGAGATGTTTTGGTTGTACGTTGAAAATCGTTAACGTGTAGAATATGTTTTCGAGTGTATTTTTTTTTATAAAAGAAATATAAAAACAATAATATTTGTTCCAAAATGTGTTTGTTAGACTAAACCATACTTTCTATGGGTCGGTTCATACGTGAGCTCGTGTTTAAATAAAGAAAAAATAACTTCTCGTATAAGTTAGAAAAACTCATAAGTGGTCAGAAAATATAAATGATGCATTTTTTTTATATTCATAAATAGTTTAATATGTTTCAATGTGCGGGATAACTTCCCATAATTATATCAAGTGAGCTAATGCTTACTCAAAAACGTTCAGGTAATAATACATAATAATTTATTATTAAATTAAAGTTTGGAAATTTACCGATTGTCACAATATATAAATAAGTACATCATGTGAAATAGAAGCTTACAACGAAATAAATTATTTGTTTAGATAAAAGCGAATATACCAACATGGGTTCCGGAACATTCTCTAAACAAACAAAAGAATAAGAGTGAAACAATCTTGAATTGTTACTGGAGGTCTTAGTAATTTGATATTTTTTGTGATTTTTTATTCAACATTTATTAAGAAGATGTACGGTTTGTTGATTTTGTTGAAGTAGTTTCATCATGGACAGTTAATGTTATTGCCGATCATAAGTATAGCTTGTAAATGAAAATGCAGATAGGTACATCATGTTTTGAAACGTATATTAGGATACTCTATTGAATACAATGTTAGGGTTGTTATTGGGTAAAAAACATTTTGCATTGAGTTAAAATTAAATTGACTAATGTATGTGATTTTATTTAGTTGAATAATACTTTAGTAAATGATTTGATACACTATTTTTTAATTAACTATTTGTGTACTCAATTAATTTGTTAGAATATAGAAATTTTACATGTGTATTTATGTATATGTAAAAGGTGTAATTGCAAACAAATTATATATACACAGCGTGTAAAACGTAAACATGGTTGGTTTGCAAAGATATCTATTAAAATAAACATCATAAGATGCATAAAAAATGTAACAAAATAAAAAAAAAATTATAAATATACTTCATAAATAGCAACATATAATAAGAGAAACGTATATTTAGAAAAAAGCTTAGAACGTGCAATAACGATGTGTGGAATATAAAAATTCCTCATCGTGAATGAAATCGGATAAGTCATCTATAACATCTTCTGACTCATCTGTAGATTGTTCACTATTACTTCCAAAATCTTCTAAAGTAATGGCATATTCTTGATCGGTAACTTCTTCAACAATATTGTTAATATGAGTGCCATTATCTACAATAATGTTATGAAGGTCATCATGCGTGTGTTGGTGAATAATACTAAACGGATATGGATTTTATGACGACGTCCTTAGAAATTTGTTCTCAAGACCAAAAATGACGGACGCATCCTTCGTCCCACTTGAACATTATCGTGAATGTCATGATTGTCCACATTGCTTGGTAAATGGTATATAATCAACTGGGAGATAGACAAAATTAAATGGTTTAGAGGTTCATCTTCATTGATTGCCTACATTGACAAAAAGTTACAAAATGTAACGTAACGTCTTTTTTCTTTTAATTGTATATCATACGTCTTTTAAGAGTTGATTATATGAAATATTTGTTATGAAAAAAGCAATGTATGTATGTCAAATACTCAAAATATGAATACAAAGGTACATTTTATGATAAAAAAATGTTTAACTAAAAAACTTTTACAAAACAAAATCCAATATACTTTTGTCTAAATGTAATTTATTTGGTTAAACAAAATAAGAAAAAAAATAATAATAACGCTTGAAATACTCTATTAATCGGAAAAAATCAACAAAGACCATCATGACTCTGAGTAAAGCATATTGATATGTGTGAGAATACGGTTGAGTTAAGTTAACGTGCCACTACCCAAAGACTTTCACAACACGCTTTCTACTTGATCTTCTCCATCTCTCTCTGCAAGAATACAGGTTCGAAGGAAATTGTTTATTATTATTTTTTCTTGAACGTAACTCTGTTAATAATGTAGCGATTAAGCACCGATCAAACTAATTTGAATGTTTGGCATATTGTTACAACAAAAAAAAGGAAAAAAATGGTTCGGTTACAATGAAATACCGATTCAGACAGCATGTGTAGTTAAATCATATGAAACATATCCAAAATAGAAGTTAGTACTTTTAAAGATATGTATGAGTTAGGTTAGTATCGATTTAGTATGACTTGGTTAGATAGTTAAGGAATATCTTCTTATGCATCTGAATATAGGTATTAACATTGTATCAAAGTATGGCGAGAAGGTAGGTTGGGTAGAGTATAGATTAGTTTTTGCATATGAAAAAGCGCGCGATATGGTATAAGATGGTGAACAGCCAAAAATACTTATACGTAGTTTAAAATGGTTATATGATTATACAATATGAGGAGCCATTTCAGAATGCAAGTGTAGTTGAATTCTATGAAAGATATGCAAACTTGAAGTTAGTACTTTTAAAGACATGTATGAGTTAGGTTAGTATCGATTTAGTACCACTTGGTTGCATAGTTAATGAATATCTTCTTATGCACTGAATATAGGTATGAACATTATATGCAAGTATGGCGGGAAGGTAGGTTGGGTAGATTGTGGATTAGTTTTTGCATATGAGAAAGCGCGTGATATGGTATAAGATGGTGAACAGCCAAAAATAGGTATACGTACTGTGAAATGGCTATATGATTATAGATGTGTGCAACACTTTTGTATGTAGTAATATAATCTTCATTTTTTGGTAGACACCTCAACCGAAATTCTGTTTTTGATCAAAGACTTTCAATGTTTATACGAATGTGCATATATATGTTGATGTGAAAACGTGTTGACCCTTTTCACGTATGTGATTTTATTAAATAGAATGACGATGCAGTTTCTGGTTGAGGCAAACCAAATTAACATTCGAACATTACAGGTGTGTTGTCTTAGATCAACTTATATAATTTAGTAGTTTATTCGAAACTCTTGATATTAATACATGCAGTATGTTTTTTCAATTACAGCTTCTTCATACTCTGTTTACGGGAGCACTGAAACCTAAGAACAATTGGATTTACTTAATCCATAATCACGGAAGGAAACATAAAGTTTACATAAAGATGGCTGGCGGGAAGAGTTTTAAGCTGTACGAAAGTGAGTGGCGGGTATTTTTAGATGACAGCAACTACAGGAACGTCGGGACATTCCATTTCATTAGGCAAGAAGAGGACTGTTAATACGTAATAGCGTATAACAATGATGGATATGAATGCAATGGATACAACCTGGCTCTTGTAGGTTACAAACAGCGAAGATGCTCGGTAACTTTGGAACAGCTTGAACAATCGCCGGTAATTACTAAAATATAATCATTAAATTGTATAACTTGATTGGAAATATCATGAAACCCCAATTAGAAAATAACACTTTGTTTTGTATAACACACTGTTACGTAGGCCATTCCTTAAGTTTTCCTAACTTCAACTGATAATCCTCGATTCCGCGTTCTTGTGAGTGGAGTGGTTGTAGCAACTGCCATTCATCGTAAGATTGAGCTGCTGGATGAAGATAGACATGTGCATGTATTCGGCGGTCAGGGATGGTATATTTTAGTGCACGTAGAAAACCTGGTTGTTGGCACAAGATTGGTCTTGACAAACTTGCTAAACAATTCTGTTTCATTGATGCCATTTGACCCAGCTGGTGTGGAGATGCGTCATGATGTTGTAGAACGTATGTTTCTGAACTGGAGAAACCCTTTCATGAGAAATCCAATTGACGAAGGTATGTTACTGAAACTGTAGGCATAATATATGAACTTATTTCTCAAGATAAAAACCTTTGAATATGATAATATTATATATATATATATACTTTTTGTTTATTTGAAATGTGGATAAAAGGATGAAACATATGTGCGAATGGGTAGGACACACTGAACATGACAATGAGAGGGACTGTTTTTACGCACCGATTATGGCGTACGTTACGGACAGAGGACGTTTGGTAAGTGATTGATATTAATATATACTTTAGTGACCGAACATATTTACTCAGTTGAGTTTATCGTGTTCGGTATACGTTGAGTTGATTGTTTTACCGTATCAAATATACACAAACTTATGATTATGAAACGGTTATGTTAATAATAGACCAATTCATATTAATGCAGAACATTCCTCATGAGTTTGTGAAGGCTCATGATATATGGAAGTACCACAATGCCTTGCTGCAATACGCTGGAGAAGAGGAGTTCTATGTTGACGTTGATTTGGAACACCACAGTGACAGGCCAAAAAGAAAAAAAAATCATGTTACGATCAATTGCAGCTGGAAGGAAATTGTTAGCATTTGTGACTGGGAAGCTAAAAAAATGGTCCGCTTCAAGCTTGTTCAGAAAGTTCCAGACATCCACGTCTCTTTGCCTTCAGGTAAGAAAGTTGAAATTCCTGTATTCCACATGTGTTAAGACATCCACCATCATGCGTCAAGAAACTTTATGTGTTTGTTTATGACTGGACATGTTATGGTTAGGCAAGCCTTAGAAAATACATTTGGAATGCTTCTGTTTAATGTTTTGTGTTTTGGAGTGGTTATGAAGGTTGGCCGTATATGGCATGAACAATATGATATAATGATATGCTATGTATGTAATGGTAACTACAACAACGTTATGAAGTTATGTGTAAACGTTTGTGATATCTGTAGAATACATTCTATTTTATTGTCAAGGTTTATTTTGGACTTCTATAATGGCACAATTTAGATTGTTTGATATTTTGTAACTGTTGGTGAATGTGTTGATTCAAAATGACTTCAGTTTTAAATAATAGCATTCATTGATATCATCAAGAAGAAATTGCATTTTGCAAATTAACACATATACTAATTGTGATTAGACTTACTTTCATTCTTCTGGAATGTAATAGTTTAGATGCATTGGTTTTATGTCCTATTATAAGTTGAAGTTGTATAAATAGATTGGCAATTTATAGGTAAAATTGTATGAAAAAAAGTGTGCATGCTTTAATATCTGCGATTGTTTTCATCCAACTTAATAGCGTAGCAACAGTATTGTGACTAATATAAGAGAATCACAGCTTTTATATGCATCATATTTTGATCCAGTTTGTAGTATTAATGCATTGATTAGTTATAAATGATATGATATGGTGTATAAATGCAATTTTAAATTTGATTTCTGAATTCGAAACGTTATTATGATATCACATTTATTGACATATCTATTCATTTTTTTAGCATAAAAGGAGCTGATTATATTAATTGATATATTGAATGACATTAATACATGATTAGAATAACTTAATTTTGTTAATATTAATGATAAATATGTATAGAAATAATGATTTGAACTTCAAACAGTTTTATAAAAACAGACATAATATTCAACCCAGAAATGGTGTTACATCAAAGTAATTTATGAAGCCTTGATCTTCAAATACATTTATTAATAAAAGTGACATAAATTAAACATGCGCAATATACTTTGATGATGAAAGTTCAATCCTCGTCGAAGAAGTTTAAATCGACAACGTAGTCATCAGGCAAATCATGACCCATTGCGCGTACTTCATTAATCATAACTTCTATTTTTAGGACCTTAGACCTTACAGCGTTTAGAACCTTGGCTTGTTCTTCAAGATCCCCAACATTTACTTTAAACCAATCAAGAAAAATGGATATGTCTAACTCATATGGAATAACAAAATTACATTGGCTACTATAAAGTTAATATGTATAATGAATTTATTTAGAAGATGGTATAAAAGTTACATGACATACCTTTATTATGTTGAGAAGATTCACCTTCTTCAAAAAGTGATGCAAGAAATCTCAATGCATCATCAACTTTAGTATTTGGCTCTTTTCTGTCGCGATCACGCACTCCAGCTTCAATATTTGGTTGGGTTGAAGGATTGATAGCAACAACGGTTGGAGGATGCACATTTGAATTTGTTTTTGCCGTATTTGAGTTTCCATCATCATAGTTTTAAGGGTTTGATGATCCCATGGGTAAATTAGTATTGGAATATGTATTTTTATCAGGAGTATTTATAGAGATTTTGTGTCTATTATTATGTATTTTACACATGTGATCCTTGATGATTGGCTAATATGTTAAATAAAATTTCAAAAGCTGTAACATAGTATAAAAATTTCTAAAAACCTATATATAGAAATTGTATCACACAATATATATATATATATGATCTCATTATAATGCAAATGAATTACTCCAATCGATAATAAAAAAGTGTAAGAGATATATGACCACAAAAACGCCAAAACAAATATATAGTTTTAAAACTTAACATAGTGAAACAGAATAGAAAGACTCAAACATGTATTATTGAGAAAACGGCATTTTTTTGCAATTACGTATCTTTCAGCATCAAACATCGTCATCATTACTGTCATCATCCGTAGGAAAAGGAGTTGCATCTTCGTCGTCAATAAAATCGGCCAAATCATCATCGATAGATTCATCAATATCAGTATCAAGATCTGCTAAACTAATTCCATCTTCCTCTTCATCATCAGTACCACCACCAATATTATCGCTAATGCGAATGGAATTATCTTCAAAGCTAATGTTATCAAAATCATCATCCGTTTCTTCGTCCATGAGCCTAAATGGATGTGCATTTGATGGCAAAGTCTTTTGTTTTTTTTGTGATCGACTAAACGTTATAGGTCCATCTTCATCAACTTCTTGTGTAAAAAGTAGTGCAACATGACATTAGTGGTATCTTGTATATGCATAAATTGAAAAATTGTAATAGCAAAATAAATATACTATGCGGATCAATTCATACCAAATTATAAGTGTTTACGGTGCCATCATCGGTTTTTTCCTTTTGTGTTAATGGCTCAACATTTTCATCATCAGAAGAACCAATGTCAACAACATTGTTATTCACAGAAATAGCATTTTTCAACAATCTTCCACATTTGTGAGATACGGGGAACTTCTTCATAATGTAATAATCGGTTAAAATTACTACAAATTGTGTGTTTGAATTTTATTGTAAAAATACAATACGGATTTTTGTAAACGGTAAAATATATATGTTTGAAATTCTTACCACATTGTCATCTGATATGTCGATAAACGATATATCTTTCTCGGGTGGATCCAAAGTATTTAATGCTTTACTGCATTCCTCTTTTTTGGGAACCTACATCCAAACAAACAAAAAAATTAAAAGTAAATTGAACAAATTTGCATGCAAATGAATTGAAAAGTAAAATTAAGTTTAGTCATTTGGTTTTCTTTCTAAATTTCATGAAATACATACGAACCTTGGGTGACTCGTTGTTCATCATAATGTGATTGTAGGAGATTAATTGCGTGTTTACGTCCTACATTGGTGGCACTTTTTATACAAAATGTAGAGAAAGTTAAATTAAGAATTGATCTCTAACATATTCTAATTTTATTTTTAAATTACATAGTACTTGTGAGTTGATTACATCAAATCATTTAATTGTATAAGCAAATGTAAAAAAGGTAATATGTTTGTAAGTATAATAGTTAAGAATACTATTGTACATGGTTAAATATATTTAGTAACAAAATATTACATTGAAATACTCTTGTGTTAATAAGACTATTGTACATGGTTAGGCAAGTATGTTTGTGTAAGTAACACGAAATTTGTTTGCAAAATGTTCTACATTTTTTTTTCCTATTTTATGATTTATTGATATACAATGGTCTAACATTGGGTCATTGGTTATTCACTTGTATACAAAGATAACAAAGATACTTACAAATATGGCATTTATATTAAGCGTGTATTTTTCAAAGGTAATGATTGTTGTATCTTTAAAATATCAACTTTGCCTTGATAAATGAAATGGTGGTAGATGAATTCTCACATACACCTCATTCATTGAGAAGCAAACATTGTTGCAAAGTTAGTACCAAGAACAGGTAATGATCTCAAACAAAAAAAATCTAATAATTTTATTGTTAGTTTTCTTTCGATCTGCATGTAAGTAAGAATGACAACTATAATATAGTCAACACCAACGGTTTAGGTTGATTCTTAAGCCTTACGATTGTAGTGATTTATAGTATGTTGATACATAGTTAGTTGCTTGGGGTATGCGGTTTCTTATTTGATAAAAAAGGCTTAACTTTAAAGATTTTTTGTTTTGTAGTTTGTATAAACTCTATTAGATATGGATAAAAGTCTTCAAGCATATATGTTGATTAATGATCTATGGTGTATGTTTTGTTTAAAAGTTAGTTAAGACAATAAGATAGTATGTGCTCCATTATTTTGTTAGATGGTATGTATGATATGATTATTGGGTGAAATCATATAGTCGAAAGGACACGGAAAAAAGAAAGTGTATTGTTACTGTATAAGTTTTATAAAGGTGTTGTGTTTATATTGCAAACAGAAATTAGTATTAAGTATAAAGTAATCATGTAAGGCCTATAGTGAATCAACGTAAACCATTTGTGTATTTATGATATACGATATGCGAATTTATATTTATGATAGACGATAGGCGAATTTATATTTGTAAAGTGATTCCTATGTTTTAAATATGCTATTGTTTAGATATTTATGTTATGCATAGAGTCTGATTGCTTATATTTGTTTTGATTGTTGTTACTAAATCAGTCATTTAGCTAATATATGTTGATTAATGATCCATGGTGTATGTTTTGATTAAAAGTTAGTTATAACAATAAGACATTATGTCCTTCGTTATTTTGTTAGATGGTATGTATGATATGATTATTGGGTGAAATCATATAGTCGAAAGTTTACGGAAAAAAGAAGTGTAGTGTTAGTGCATAATTTTTATAAAGGTGTTATGTTTATATTGGAAATAGAAATTAGTATTAGGTATAAAGTAATCACCTAAGGCATATAGTGAATCAACGTAAACCATTTGTGTATTTATGATATACGATATGCGAATTTATATTTGTAAAGTGATTCATATGTTTTAAAATGGATAATTGTTTTGATATTTGTGTTATGCATAGAGTCTGATTGGTTAAATTTGTTTTGATTGTTCTTACTAAATCAGTCATTTAGCTAATATATTATTTATGTTAATGATAATTTGACAGGATGAGTATTCAATTTGTTTTTGCAGTAAACAAATCAAAGTTCTGGAAAGTCATGTATGCGCATAAGGTCATAATTTAAACGTTGTATATTGTTAAGTTGTTTATAAAGAAATAACAGTTGTATATTGTTTGTGTTGTCAGCGTTTACCGTCTCTGTTCACTAAAAGCTTCTACAATGGAACGTCGTGGCTGTACTTAATACACAACCGTGGAACAAAACACAAAGTATGGATCAAACAAAAGTCAGAAAACCATTACAAATTGTATGGAGATGAGTGAGCCAAGTTTGTGGAATACAATAGGTATACAAATGTGGAAATGTTACACTTTATCAAGGAAGAAGAAGATACTTATTACGTAACTGCCTACAATTATGCTGGTGTTGAATGCGGTGGATATGACCGCAGGGAGATAGGCAGCAGGCAAATGAGATGCTCAGTATTTCCGGGGCAGAATCTTGGACGTTCTCCGGTAAGCATACCAGAACTAACCTTTTTTTAACGTGTTTTTTTAAGTTTATATAAGTATTGTTTAATGTGTAAATATGTTGATTATTTATAATTGTATGTAGTTGCTTCCCGGAGATTTCCTGCAAGATATAGTGACTAACGAATATGATATTCGGATGGGAGGAATGAATTTAGCAAGAGTTAACCATCTTTGTGTTCATATTCGAGGAACAGATCATCCGAAAATATATGCAAACTTGTTTTATGGAGATGGCTGGAATACTGTTGTTGAGAGTAATCACCTGGTACCCCGGGAAACCAATGGTTTTCACAAATCTTGGTGGTGCAGTCATTAATATGATTAATTTTTGAAGGGATGGACATGGTTTAGGCTTTGAAGACATCCCGAGAACAGAATTGCATGATGCTTTTCCTATCTGTCGAGGTCCCCTGCACAAAGGTATGTTCCGCTATTGTTAGCAACTTTATTATAATTTATGGTACACATATTATACATATAATTACATAATTCTAATATTTTGTGTTAATAAATTGCAATATAGATCCAAGGATGTTTCACATATGCGACTGGGAAGGGCATGATCAGCACAGGAACGAAGATGCATGTTTTTACACACCAATGCTGGCCTATGTCATAGATAAAAACCGTTTGGTAAGTAGCTATAATTGTTAGTGCATGTCAGTGTTTGTATATTTAAGTTTTGGTTAAGTTATCGGAAAAAATGAGCTTATTGTGGTTTTATATTTGACTATAGACTGTACCTACAAAGTATGTGTAACACCCCCAAATTTGGCACAGCAGAAGCATTCGGGTCGTGGCGTGCTACTAATTGGTATCACAACACAAAGTATAGAACAACAGTTTTACATTAAGAAAATTCATAAACAAATGTATAAAGTTTACATTATTCAAAAATAGTGCGGAAATACAGGCCCATAATAATAATAATAATAATAAAGCGGTCCCAAAAATGTCAGAGTATCCTATGACCATGCCATGCCGAAAGCCTCCAAAGTAAGCTGTCGCATTAAACCTGAAAATACATGCAAAAAATGTCAACACGAGGTTGATGAGTTCATAGGTTTGTAATAAAGTAGTAAATCAGTTTTTGCTGTATTGATATACAAGTAGGACAAGTGTGCAAACAATAATAAAGCATAGGGCAAGCTGATATATCACAATCAAACACATGGCTAGTCAGGTAACCACCCATAATCATTGGCTAGTCAGGTAACCACCCATAATCATTGGCTAGTCAGGTTGCCACCGATAATAACCCCCACACTCTTCATCTACAAATCTTCATCTCCGAAATATATATGTACAACATGTATGCCTACCAGCTGGAGCTAAAACATGAGCACTCTCACGTCGAGTGGATTAAATCCATGAAGCGAGAACCACACAGAATAACCAGAAACCACCAGTGCTCCTAACGCAATTATATCCACACATAAGCTTTTCCAAAATAATAAAAACAAACATTTAACCAGAGCATTAAAAACTTGAAATAACTGAACAAGTTATTTAGCAAAACACATAAAGTTTTAAGATATCAAAGCATTTGTAAATATTGGAATTTAATAACACTAGCATGTATTTTCCCCCAAAAGTGTTTCAAAACAAGTAAAGTAGGGGATATGATCTCACCTCGATATGAAGTAATGCAAGAATCACAACTGTCACAACTGGCATCAAGAAGCATAACACAACAGTATTGAAAGTACAGGCACATGGTACGGGATCAGCACAAGCTAATACGAATTTGCTAACTTAGAATAAATCTAGTGGAGTAATGAATTTCCGAAGAACAGCGCGTCTTAGTTTTCGTAGAATACTTGTATTGTTAGTTTCAAAAGTCCATCTCAAAAAGTTTAGTTTTAACGTTTCGTGTGGTGGTAAGGAAACATAGACTCAACATGCAACTGACATAAAAAAGGAATAGACAACGACATAGACAGGAAAATACTAACCAGAACTCAAGCCAACACAGAGAATAAATGATAAATAAATTCAAAACGTCCCACATGCACAATACGAAATTAAACAAGTAAGGAACAATTAGCAAATAATGAAAAGATAAATAGATGGTTGAGTTTAGATCATTTACCCGATAACCCCAATTAGATTTGCTAAGAAAATATATGTTTTATGTGTAACATAGATTTAAAATAAAAAGTAAATGAGAAATGTTTTATCCTTAATAAACTATATTTTTCGCTCTATAATCGGTTCTTAATCAAAATAAGTTTCTAACAGTAATATATATTAAACAGAGAAATGAAGGTTTAATATGACTCGTTAATCAAAAATATGTTTCGATAATAATTAATTCGATTTGATGAGTTAAAATAACTTAAAGAATTTAAGAGTGCATTTTGGTAGTAATTATTAATCCGGTTGTATGTTTAATAGTTATCGTCTTTACAGTCCGATAATACCGATAAGAGGTAGTCCAATTTAATCCGTTTTATTTTGTATTCATCCAAGACCAAGTAAATCAAATCGTAGTCTCAAGTGTCCGAAACTTCCCATAGAACCCGATAGTCCGTAATATAGACCTTTTATATAAGGTTTCCCTCACTAACGTTAATAAATCCAAACACACCCATATTGGGCTTTGGTCCAATATTATCACCATTAACGCACCCTATGGGCTGCTTAGCCCATAAACCCAGCGCAACAAATACTAGCTAAACCGAGAGCCAATCAACTCAAACATAACTACTACTATACAAACTGTAATTAGACTCGAGTCTGAATCAACACATATCAAAACCATCAATACTTAAAATTTGCACAGCAACAATAATGTTATCAAGTTCTGAATCCACTCCGGTCCGAACCGACCCGTGCTCAAACTGTAATTAGACCAATACGACCATACAAACGTTACACAACACGATCCAGATTCCAAACACGATATAATATAGTTTTAAAAGCTGATTACCACACGAAAGGATTTTTCAAAGTGCTTTAATCCATTTTGTAACCCACGAAAACTTAAACAACTCATATGTATTTATATTTTCAAATAAACAAAATTAATAAAACATATTCAGGTGTTGGCATACCACAAATCGAAGGTGCTGTAACAAGGGCACACATCCCTCGAGCACACGACCTGAACCTAACGACCACGAGCAACAAACCTTAATCAAATTTGTGACCAAGACTGTTTCGTCACATGACCATGACGATACATCACAACAAAAATTCACTCGGCTGGCAAACCTATTCGCGTCCCTTTTATTAAAGCCCGATCTAAATCAACCCTCAGTCATCTAACTCCTGCGTCAAAATAGCAGCAGTGGCATGAGGTGGTGATGATGGTGGCGGCTTCACAGTGGTGCAACTCCAAACACGATCCAAACAAGCTTCTCTTGCTCCAATCCATCCTTACCCTCGACATATAAACGAAAACCAAAGAAATGTGGGGCGGAGGGTGCGACTACTGTGTTGGCGTGAGGGAAGAGGTGACGGTTGTGGAGAAGAGGAGGAGGGCGGCGGCTAGGTTAAATGGAGGAGGGAGGCTGAGTAATGTTTTTAGGGTTGCCAATGGCCCTATGTGTTAGATTTTCCCCTTTTATATGAGGCAAGGACCATACATGTAAAAACTATAAATGTTGGGGGCGGGCAGAATTTCTTCACATAGACCATTGCTGTAATTTTCTTAATCTTTTGCAGCAAATATTAAGTTTGGGACTTATTTGGACAAGTAAGCGCGAGATATAAATTACAAAACTTACGCTACTGTTTTTAAATTAGTTTTTCTGAAAAATTGAGTATTCACACGAATAATTTTCTCGTAATTAATATAATAATCAAAACAAAAGGTTTACGGTTGCCGAAACGCGTTGTGTGCGGTTCTCACGCTTTACAAGATAACTTCTTGTTTTCGAGTTTAAATTGGCTCAGGAATTGGTCGAAATGAAAAACGATTAATAATAAATATACATTTACTATTAAAATAGGTTAGGAAAATAACCGGTTGCTACAGTATGTTGATAAGACTGATCTGTACACGTTTGACAATGCAATTGTTCGCCACGGTGGGATGGAGTTTCCGGTGGACCTGGTCAATATAAGGCACAAGAAGACCCCGAAGCGGAAGGTCAGAAAGAACCATCTGACCATGATTGCAAAGGACAAGTGGAAACATATCAACAGGCAATGACATTTCAGGAAAGACAAAATGATACGCTTCCAGCTGGTTGACGTGATGACAGATTTTGTGGAGACAGTTGATCCCGAGTTTCCTGTGCTTGTTCCAATCTTTGATATGTGTTGAATGAAGGGTATTGAATCGAAGACTCGTCTTTTGTTTTAAGGCTTCAATGGTTTGTGTCTTTTCAATCTATGTTTAATATCAAGACTTTTCTAGTTTGGTTATGTGTTAAGTTTAATAATGTCTGGATACATGATAATGATTGCCGTCTATTATCCTAAGTTGTTTAAGGTGTTATCCATATGGTATCGACATGTTTCGTATGTTAACAATCAGTTCTTATTGCTAATGTTGTTGAATCAACTACTTTAAACTACTGCAAATTCATGGTTGATGTAATATTTGTAGTCATCTGTTACTTATTCTTAATTCCCTTTAGGAGGGTTTGTTATTGTTTAAAGAGACTACTTCCTTTTGTAGTAAGCAGTTTATTGGGCATACTTCGCATTTGAAACATATTGATAGTCTTGGGCTTAGTACCTTTTTAGAGTGTTTGTTATACTTCACTAGGCTTTGGTTCCCACATAACCATTATAGGTTTTTGTTTTTTAAGATAATTGCGAAAATCATATTCATATTTAACACAACAAATAATTGTAATGTGTACCTTTACATGTGCAACAAATTCTATTATACTTGATTCATTTGAGTCCACTTATACACATTGAGCCACTTCATATTATTGTGCAATTGTTAATATAGCAGATTGACTAAATTAGCATGCAACTTAAGCTCAATTCCCAATTAAGGGAACTTTACTTTTTAGAAGCACAATGTGAAGTACTACATCTTGACATTTGCTTTTCTTCTCATCAAGATGATTTCATCGTCATCTTAATCAATAAGAACATACATTTTTTGTTTACCAACCTATTTCATTGTAGGTCATAAATAAATGTAATTTTTTCAACAAAGTCATCCAAATAGTATACATGATCATTAGCTTCTATAATCTTTAGATGTGCGATTTGATCAATTTATATGGAATATACAATGATGTCATTATTGTGTTCATCAAAAATAGTCCAACAGCTTATCTTTGCAATAGAAGTTTGTGAATACATTCGGTGTAATTTATTACCAACATCTTTATCATCCTATAGATCAATGAGACCAAAATTTTGATGTTTCGCAACTCAACTTTGTAGGATGTGTGCATAGATTCGTTTTCATTAAAGTAATACAAATGATTTACATGATCAATCGCTTCTTCAATCAAGTGCTCATCCTCTTCATAAATTTATTTGGAATCATCAATGGTGTCATTAGTGGTTGTTGTACAAAAATAGTCAAATATTGTCTATTTTAAATGAAAGTTTTTGAAGACTTGCTGGTACGCTTAAACATAACTTGATTGACATCATCGAATTCCTATGTTCAATTTGTGAGAATATATACAAAAGTGAATCCTATATGATATCATTAAAACATTGTTCAAGATGGTTAAAAAATTAATATGAAATTTAAATAGACATATGGTTTCAAAAATAAATGTTCTGCGTTTGGCACATGGTATTCAAGTAGTTTTCTTATTACATAAAGGTAATAGATTATCATGAACATAGAAAACAATATACAAAACAATTGTGTTCATAATTCCAAAAAGATACAAAAGTCATAAATAAAGAGCCAATGTTATCATAACGTATTCATTAGAACATATAAACTATTACAGAAATGTGCAAGTATACATTGGTCATTATGCAAACAAACTTTCTCGTACAAATAAAGCTATATTGCCAAACTGCATAAGTTTTTTTGGACTGAAGGTGGTTAAACTTGATGAAGCCATATGCAGAGGAAAACAGATACATTATGCATAAACTATATGTTAAAACCTACAAACAACTTTAAGCACAACGATTAATTGTTCAAGCACACATTAGTGATGCGTTATTCATAATAAGACATTGTCCACAGGGAAAAAAAGTTCAAACACCATCGCAAACGCGAGGAAAATAAAATCAAAGACCAACATCAGCCAACATAATGTATTGTTTATGTGGAACTACATCCACAATTAGGCAGCATTTCAAAAGTTGGAACTAAAATACACACTTCATTCACGGTTTCTCAACTTTAATCTCCTTGTCAAGAACCAACTTTGTCCTTTTGGTCGCACTATTTTCTTTGCCTTGGAGCAAGTCAGTCTTATCCAATGGATCCACCTTCCTTTTTTCTTGAGACGTCGTATCAGAAGACGACTGCTCGACATTTGCAACATCATTCTTTAGGCCAGCAACCGGCGTTGTGTTCTCATCGGTCTATGACTCCAAATCCTGCGAATAGTAAAAAAGGTAGGTTAACTCTTTTAAAATGCTTGGCAACAAACGTGGCAAATAAAGGTACAAAATGTATACTACAAAATTTTGTAAGCAAATAATTAAGAATACTTACAAATGGCGTCACATCAGCAACCTTTAAACTGGTGGCTTCATTTTCAGCCTGAGGAAAAAAATTAAAAATATAAAATGGGTAAACTTTATATGGTTTTGACTTAGACAAACATTAAGTTTGCGTATAACTGTTTAACAAAGAAACTTCAGTTATCACCTTTCCGGGTGTAGCAGCTGCACAAACAGATTTTATGATATCGGGATCATCAGAAAACCGCAAGACATTGAAGATAGGCATTGGCTTTTCTTTATTTTTGGCATCGACAGAGACCTTAAACACAAATTTCTTATCAACAATGTCCATAATCTCCGTTGGGAAGACACCATCAGACTACATAACAACAATTAAATGGGTGCACAATTTAGCATGTACAAAGTATTTAAATCAAATAGAAATGTTGATAAGCACGAATACCTTGCCATATTTATCCACCAACTGATAGGCAGTTAAATTATTCAGAATAGCCTGGACCTCATCGTTGAATAGACAAACAGATACAGTGCCAGTTTCATCTTGAACCCTCAACTCTAAGCGGAACCTAAATGACCAATAGTATATATGCAGTGAGAAACTAACTACTAAAAACCAATAGTATACCAGATCCATTTCAAGCGAAAGTATAAACTCACTGGGTTTTGATTGATGTAACAGTAGCATTGCATTTTGAGCACCACCATTCGTTAGGACCACCAGCCGGTTTTGGTGTGCTATCTGATTCAAGGTCAACAATACCTGCTGACTTGACCACATTCTTTCTGCATGCCCTGCATCCGAGGTACCACCAACCTTCCTCCTCTTGGATAGCGCATATAGTTGCGACAATAATGGATGGAACACCCTGCATATATGTATAACAAACTTGATGTTATTTTTGTACAAACGTTTGGAGCTACATATATGGGAATGGTATGTTTGCTTCAAAAGGGGTACAACTGGTTGTAGATATGGTTTCCAAAATGCATATAGACTGCATATGTAAATGGTGTAGTTGGTAGAAGTGTGTATTTACCTGTTCAACATCCAAAATTTTCGCAATGTTTCTCAACTAGAATTTAGTGACGAAATCATCTTTCGTCGAATTCTTTGAAGCAGTTGAGATACGTGATGCAGTTTGTTGAGAATCCTCCTTTCCTTGAGCAGCAACCAAACTACATATGGTTTAACATACCAAAGTTATTAAGACAGTAAGACACCGCTAATATATTCAGTAATTAAAAAAAACATACACAAATCTTGTTTTCAGATACCTTTTCCTAAAAGCATCTACATCTTCAAATTCAGAGCCGGGTATACTATCTTTGCCGTTGAAGAGGAACAACCTTGTTCCATTGAAACCATTTTGGATGGCAATTTTTCCTATGTATTCAAAAACAAATTTAAAACATGTTAATGCTTTTGGAAGTATACATATTCACTCTAGTGCGAAAGCGTATAATTTGGCTATAAATAAAAATAAAGCGGAACATACCATCCCAGATTTTCATCATTGCCAGCTGCACGAAAACAATGATCTTACCATGTTCCGAGCATTTATTCAAAAAGTCAGCGAATTGTTCAGCAAAACTACCCCACAAAGTACATGTCAGCTCATTGCCCCTGTGCATATTATGCATATAAATTCATTGACCAATCTAAATGAAACTATATAAACGACTTTAGAATGACTGACTCAGCATCAATGATCGTGATGGGTTTCTTCTTGCCAGACTTGCCGTTCTTGTCATAATTATCCAGTTCTTCACAAGCAACCAACTGGCCTATCACATCTGCATAATGTTCAAACAAAATAAGTTTCAATTGGTTGAAGCCACATTTTTTTTGGATGACATATCATCATTTAACAAAACACAGTTTTTACAAATAATTAGAAGGTTTGTACATACCAAACTGGCCAACTTCCTCATTCTTTAGAGAAGTAATGGTTCCATAGGGACGAAAGTCAAACCCATACAGAGAACCGGTGAAATCTGGACACTTTTCGATTATTCGAAAGGAAGCTAAGGCGCAGAGGTTTTTTAACAATACGAAACTTGGGTTGGATCTCACCAAGACTATACCGTTGCTTGCATCCTTGTGTGCTGGAACAAAACATTTGGACATTATGTAAAACATATCTCAAAATGAACATCACAAATAACATTTCATCTAAATAATGCAAAATAAAAAGATTAATATGAACCATATAAGAAGTAAATACTTGCCTGCTCATAAAAAACAATCATCTCCATATTAAACATTTGGCTTGCTATCCATAGGTTGCATCCAAGTACGAAGAATACACACTCGTAACTTGATGTTGTCCTTAACAGGTGATAAATCGTTGATATACCCAGAAACAAAGGTAGACATTCTTTGATTTGATATTCAACGATTAGGTAAGTAATTGAGATGTGCATCTTTATCACCAACGCCATACTCATTTTATACTATCAAAAACGTCCTGACAATTAGGGATCATATAATCAGAATGTTTTTAATACTTTGATCATCTTCCAAAAATAAAATTTCAAATATACTACCCTAGAAAAAAGCCCCAATTTTTTTAGGGTTCTGGGCATATAATGAATTATTAATCATTCAATTGTAAAAACTAAAATTTAACAAAAACGAAATTAAATTACAACAAAGTTAGTTCACAATCAAGATCATTACCAAATCATCAGGGATGCTAGCAAACACAACCTAAATTAGTTATTTTGGGAGATGATATGTAGTATGGTTTTGAATTTTTGGAAAAACGTATGGAAGAAGAAAACGTGTGATTTTGTTGATTGGAATGAAACAGAAGATTCATATGGTTTTAATTAGGAGAAGGAAACGCATCATTGAAATTTTTTATGAGTTTCCAAAATTGATGATCAAAATTTTATGAGTTTCCAAAACGCAGAAAGAAACGCACTATCGAAAGTCTTGGGCTACCTCACGTGCTCTATCACGTGGTTTGTGGAATGAAGGGATGCATTGGGGTGTTGTACAAAGTTGTTAAATATGGAATATTACATCAGAACATTTAATTTTAATAAGCTTAATGGGATAGTACAAAAATGTCATATATTATATAGTATATAGATAATCATATTACTAAACAACCTACCTTTAATTCTATTTTATATGACCAGTTTAATAACGTCTTACACAAAATTTTAAAAAGTTGATATACACCTTAGAAGATTGATACATCATATTTTAAGATGTATATTTACGAGTCAAGATATTGATATATGCACTGAACTATTATCCCGTACACAAACTTTGTATCCAAATTTACATATGATACATTATTAAAGAACATGATACTAATTAAATCCACTTTTATCATTGTAAAAGTAAAGAAATTGCTTTCATCGGATCGGCGGATCCAAAAATACCCTCTTACCCGACCCGACCTTAAATACACTTTATTTCAATATCTAAAGCAAATGGTGTCTATAAAAAGTAAACTCCCATAACCATAAAAAATTAAAACCACACAAACACTAAACCAAAAAAATGGACAGTTTATGGCAAGACCACCATAAGTCCGGTGTGTTTCAATGGCCAGAAAACTTCGTAAGCCAACGGAGTTTTTATGATGTTCATGGAGTGATGCTAATACTATTCCAGTCACTCCCGCTAATGTTAATATGAAGAGTGTTGAAAAGGTACTGAGGATTCAGGTACTACGGGGTCGATTTCATTGTCTGGAAATACTTTTTCGTTTGCTTCGAGTGCTACTTCACAACTTGTGCTACGTACTATACAGCTTAAAATATGATACATCATTTTTAAAGACTATCGACACACACACACTAGCTAGGATGCAAATCGAATTCAGTCCCATGACTATTGTTTAAAAGTCAGATTGCTGCTTGAGGAAAACGTCGAGAAGTGAGACAATAGCGGAGCCGGGTAGGAGCTTTTTTGTGGAACCATGTATTATTTTGGGAGAGAGATGACGTTTTAATGATTTACTAAGAAATGAAAGAAAAAGCCAGATACCTGTTTTGCCCTTTTAGTTTTGTAATTAATTAAATGGTTAATTTACACATGGCATTATATTATCGCTTCCTACACTAGTCTACTATAAAAATTATCTCACATAAACCTCATTCTAGTTCTAATATCATGTATATGTGTGCTTTTCTTTTAAGTTGGTAACATTGACTAGATAATGCATGCAACCTCAATTACAGCCTAAAAGATAGAACGTGCGATGACAAACTACCTAATGTTTTCATATATGAATTTCAATGTCTGGTGCTGTAAAGTGTGTAGTACTATAGCAATAAAATGTCCTTCAAATTAACAGGGTACTTGTGGTGCCAATAGGTGCATCTTGGCAATGTTTGGCTCAATCATTTTCCTATAATGCGACGTGTGACTTTGTCGGTCACTTGTAGAAAGTAACTATTATCAACATATATACCATAACTTCGCAGAAATATCTTTATGATAACTTAATTAGACATAGACATTTCCTCGTACCCCCCATTCAAATTGAATATACATATCCCCATCCTAAAACCCGTGATTTATGACCCGGTACCACTGACACTGAGGTTGCATTTACTATTGTGTCCGTCTGTCCAATACAATGAAAGTAACATCAGAGCTTACAACAACTATTTCAAATTGCAAGTCTTGGTAACAGTATCCATAAACATTTTAGTTGAAGATGATCAATGTTATACTATCATTCTAAGGTTACACTGCAAGAATAATGGCTTAGTGTAAATTTTGGGGACAGTGAAAGTAATTTGAACATTACTACCAAACCTTCTCTAGTTTGAGGACAGCGAAGCTAATTAGACTAGCACTAAAAATCAAGTACATATATGACAGGACCATGACTATATTTAAAAGATCGTGTATGAAAATCGACGATAATATTGTAATTTAACAAAGGCTTGTAACGTTTTATACCCGTTTCCCTTCTCAATCCGCTCAAAATTGGACCGAACAAAATAACACTCAAAAGCCTATCCTTTCCCTCCCTCCCACCTTCTTGTCCCTTACCTTTCCATCTTAAAAAAACTCAAGAACGCCCCTTTTTTTTATTTCTCTCCCCCTCGCCTTCCATTACTTTAAAAAAAAAAAAAAAAAAAAAAAACTTTAGAACAGAACGTAAGGGATCAATTTCCACCCTCCATCTTCTCTTCATTTTTATTTGATCTAATAGATGAGATTAATCCTAACAATTTAAAAAACCCATGTTCACATTTTTTATTATTTTTTTTCAATTCAAATATTAATATATCTCAAACCGTTTATCGTTAAGCGAAAAAAATATACTATTACAACAATCATTTAGGGTGCGTTTGGTATTTCACTATAGGAATTGGACTATAACTATGAAAGTGATTAAAAGTGTTTGTTTTATGGGCCCAGTAATGAAATGGATATATCATAGTCATAGATTCATTACACACCAATTTGGTGTCTATGAAATCCATTCTTGCGGGCCCATCTCTTTTCCACTACAAAATTCAAATATCTATACACTTTTTCATTCCCATATATTATTAACCAAACATAAACAATTGTAATGATACACTTTTTCATATCCATTGTCATTCTATCCCATACCAAATCCGATACCCATTGTGATTCCTAGCAACAAACCAAATGGCCCCTAATTCTCTTTCTATAGATAGGCACTTTGATATACTTTAGACAAGTTGTTTTTTCGTGTTTTAACGTTTTTTGAATATCACATGTGATATTAGTGTTAAATTAGTGTTAAATCACATATGATATGTATATCATCCGTGATTTAATACTAATATCGCACGTGATATTACGTATCATATGTGCTTTAACACTAATATCACATGTGATATTCAAATTAATTTTTAATCACATGTGATTTTTTTCATACAAATCTCAGATTCAAAAAAAAAAGGAAAAAACATGAAAAAACAAATTTTTTCTTTTTCGAAAGTATATCAAAGTGTCCGTCTATTGATAATTAAATGCTCGTCGCAATGGTGTAATTATTTTCGCTTAACGATTATCGATTTAAGAAATATTTAAATTAAAAAAAATATGTAGAATAATAAAATGCTTTTAATCTCAATCATTAATTTCTTTTTAGATAGAGGGTGAAAACGGGTCTTTTGATATGTAAAAGAAGTTTGGTATTTAAAATAACTTTACTCCAATAAGTATTGTATTATTGTTACATTTATGTAGCTTTAAACTTTGTCTTTGTTGAGTTTTTTATTTTGGTTACAAGCACTGATTGATTATTGAATTATTGTTACATTTATGTAGCTTTAAACTTTGTGTTTGTTGAGTTTTTTATTTTGGTTACAAGCACTGATTTTGTTTTGTATTTTATGAATACAGGTGGAAAAAATCTTATGGCCAAAATGGATGAAATGTCAAGATCATAGAAGATATTGACGATTTGAAAAGTTAAGCAATTGTTGGAAAATTTAGTATATTTGTGGGATTAGTTCCACTTGGTTTTGGGTAAGGAGGTATGGAGTGTACACCCATGAGATCTCTGAACACCCTGACTCAATAGTGGTTAGTACTGCTAATGCATTGGTTACTACTGCTAGTGTAGTAACTGATGGTTCCTACTGGTAGTGTTATGGTTCCTGCTACTAGTGTAATGGTTCCTGCTGATGGTTCCTGCTGGTAGTGTTTGGTTCCTGCTGCTAGTGTAATGGTTCCTACTGATAGTGTTGCAGTGATTAATTTGTAACAGTTTTGACTCATTCAATTGGCTGTTATGACTGCTTTATGACCACGTTTAATTGGTCACGTAACCACTATTCCTATGATAATGGAGGCTTATTATGGGTGATTAATTGGCCGTTATTCATAATGTCCATTGACTAGGAGCGAGTATTCTCTACTATAAATAGAGATGGACTTCATCAGCATGAATACACTGAAAAATATACTGAAACCAGGAGAAACAAACATAAAGCTAAACACTTATAAGCGCAAGGGTTATTGATTATGCCTAATCCAATAACTAACATTTGGTCTTATCCCAAGTACATATTCGTGTAACCCAGGCATAGGGTCGAATAGTTTACTTTGAAAAGTGATCACACGATTTCAAGTGATATCCGGTAACCTGATTTGGTCTTGCATTGTTACTGCTATTGATTATCTTACCCTGTTCTGGGTTGTTACCTCCAACAATCAAAGTAAACTATTTGTGATAATCAATGGCTACGGCTGCAATGAAACACATGGCTTCAAACTTTGCCAAGCTTGATATGTTTGAAGGGGTGGACTTTAGGATATGGCAGAAGAAGATGCACTTCTTGCTGTCAAGCATAAGTGTGGTCTATGTTCTTACTACACCTATTCCTGATGATGGGGATGATGCTACTGTAGAGCAAATCAGAAGGAGGAGCAAATGGGAGAATGATGACTACATTTGCAGAGGTTTAATTCTCAATGGTATGTCTGATTCTCTATTTGACATTTATCAGAACTTTGAATCTTCCAAAGAACTATGGGACTCCTTGGATGCCAAATATATGGCTGAGGATGCATCAAGTAAGAAGTTCCTTGTAAGTAATTTCACAAATTACAAAATGACTTATTCAAGACCAGTTATGGAACAATACAATGAACTTCTTGGTATACTTAGAAGGTTTACACAACACAATATGCACATGGATGAGGCTATTTCACTCTCTTGTGTCATTGATAAACTTCCCCCTTCTTGAAAAGATTTCAAGCATACCTTTAAACATAAGAAGGAGCAATGCTACTAGGGCATCTGTTGTCAATATGGTGGAGTATAACAACTCCACCAGGTACAATGACAACAAAGGCAAACGTAAACATCATGATAACACAAGGGAAAATCCTAACAAGAAGGCTACTCCTACTTGTTGAAAATGTGGTGTGGAAAACTAGAAGGGGGGGTTGAATAGTTTTGCCAATTAAAACTTCGTTTTAAACTATTTAGATCGACTTATGTCAATCTATTTGGATGTGTGTGTTGGATGTTGATAAACAAGCATATAGAGGTAAGTAATGAAAAGATAAGAGTAAGAAGCACAAAACCACAACACGAGTATTTATAGTGGTTCGGCTACAAGGACACCTTCCTTGCCCTACTCCACTCCCCGAGTCACCTACTCAAGAGTTCGTAATCACTACACCAATCTCCTTATGGCGGAGAAGCCTTCACAACGTCGCCTACCCTTTTTCCGGTGCTAGGCTAACCACCGGGTTCTTTCACTCCAAGGTGAATCACACCTACACAACGTCGCCTACCCTTTATAAGGTACTAGGCTAAGTACCTAGTTCTTTCACTCCAAGGTGAACTACACCTTCACAACGTCGCCTACCCTTTATTAGGTACTAGGCTAAGCACCTAGTTTCATTGCAATGGAGGAACTACTACCACACTACACCAACGACTAATCCCAAAGGAGATCTACTCCTTTACAACATCATCAAGTATATCAATATCCTTGGATATAATACTAGTCTATCTTGTACATCGAAACACACCATATCGAATGTACATCTAAGGCACCTTTCACTAATGCCTTTGACTAGATCTACAAGACACCTTTCACTAATGTCTTGTGTCTTCACTTCTAAGCACCTTTCACTAATGCTTCTTTGTCTTGACTTCTAAGCACCTTTCACTAATGCTTCTTTGTCTTGACTTCTAAGCACCTACCACAAGTGCTTGTCCTATAGACGATAGATACCCTTCACTAATATCTTCGTCTTGACACTTGAGACATCTTTCACTAATGTCTTCAACACTACACTTCTTTGGAGAAAGAAAGGAATCATCAACAAGAAGACTTTAGTAACCTTGATGATGAGGAAGTATGGCAACTCATGGACTTGAGCTTGCTCGACTTCAAAGGTGGTGATCTTGCCTTTAAGAGGAACCTAAAAGATCACACAAAAACAAAACTACAAACATAGATCTCTTGGATCTAAGGTTAATGAGATTTAACTCAGGGGAGAAAGTGTGTTGGAAATAATGAAGAAATGGCTCACTATTTATAGAGGAAAAATCCTACTGTTCCCCGGATCTCACAGATCCCTTCCACTTGGGATCCGGCTAGCACAAAGCTAAGGATCCGTGGAACGCTCCTCTTTGCCCATGGGTATTTTGGTTATGGGTCATGGTCATGGGTTGAACCATGGATCTTTGGCTAGATACAATGTATCTTTGAGTGCATTGCACTTAGTCACTTGGGTATGGGTTGATCCATGGGTTATGGATATTATCCATGTATGATATAAGCATGATGTCATGCAATGGGTTATGGGTCATGATCCATGGGTTATGGGCTTTGGGTTGTACCCAACTACATTCAATGTATTTGCCCAATGGGTTGTGATACTTAAGTTTCTACCCATTTATATTACCCAATATACTACATGCTAGTTATGTGTATATTTTATCCAAATATGTAAACACTAGTTGTTGTACATATGTATTACTTAAATCATAAAATCACTTATACTTGTTTTAGTGTTTTATGTGAAAATGTGAATATGTTAGAAACTATTAGTTCAAACCATTTACGTATTTTATTTGTTTCGTTAATATGATTTTACGTTTGTTATCGACAAAACATTAGAAGATCGTAAAATATAAATAAACGTCTTTACGGCTTATTTGTATTAACAATCTCCCCATTTTTGTTGATGACAAAACATAAAATTATTTTAAGGAAAAGCTAAAATTCGTAAAAGTTTGAATTTGTAGTTTTTACTTTCTTCTCCCCCTTTTTGTCGAAACAAAAAGTGTTTGAAGGAAAGCAACACATCGTTTTTAAGAAAAACATGTGAAGAAGTAAAAGTAAAAAGAGATAGAGAGCAAGTAACGGGAAAGGATCTCGTCTTTACTCCCCCTTGACGAGTCCATCCCTATGTAAGGGCGTCAAGTAAGTGATACTAGTCTAGTTTGTTTGTAAATAATTTTGCAAAAGATTTTGTTTAAGAGACGAATGTGCTCCCCCTTGATGACTGCAATTATGCAAGGGGATGACACGAAATGTAAACCTAGTATTGAAAGTAATTTGCAATGTATTGCTTTGACATAAAGCTCCCCCTAGCTTTGGGATGTCAAAGTCTTCATGTGTAAATTGAATAACTACAAAACAAAGGTTAGAAAGCAAGTATAATTCACAATTTCCTACAAATGTGATTCAAGTTGGTAAAAAGAAAGCTTTCTGTTTCACAGATCCCACGGTTCCCTCCTAGTAGGGATCCGTCTAGGCAATTCTGAGGGATCCGTTTTAGCTGCTTAATTTCAGCAAAGGTTATATAACAAGTAATGTTATAAAAAAAATGAGATGTGAATACAAAGTAATCATATGCTCAACACAATAACACATAGCATGTAATTCCATTAAATAAAATTAGAGTTATGATATACATGACTCTAAAAGCTAAGAAAATAAGAAAATACATGACTAGGAATTTCTAAACCAACTATTGCTTGATGCTAGGGCACCACTAAAATCTTCTAGCTCAAGTTTTGTTTAGGTTTGATCTCGTCGAAACGTTCGAGGAGATGATAGAACATGAAATGTTGGTCTTCTCGTACTTCATGTATCAAACTTTCAACATGTTGACAATGATAGCAATCTTTGTCATGGCTAGGTAGTGGTGGTGGAAGAAAAGAAATAGTGATAAGGTTTTAAAAGGTACCATTTTGAGGGGTCGTTTTAGCCCTTATTTGATCACTTTTGTATCCGTTATTGCTTAATATCGTTCCTTTTCACTTTTTAGGTCTCTTGAAGGCAAAATGCTGGAATGGCACTTATTTGGACGAAAAGGCGCGAATATATGAAGAAAATGGCCAAAGTCAAAATCGAGACACTCACAGCTGCTGAAAATAGAAGGCGACGGCGTCAGGTGCTAATTGCGACGCCGTCCGAGGATTTTTGTGACGGTTCAGAACCCAAAACTCGTATTTTCAAGTGACGACGTCTAGTTGTAAAAGAGTAGGCCGTCGCTACTCAGACGGCCTAGATGCAATCCAGACGACGTCAGAAGCTGAAGAGGACGGCGTCACGGACATAAGGTGACGCCGTCGCAAGGTTAACGTGGCCAAGACGAAACCCTAATGACGGCGACACGACGGCGTCACGAAACATAAGGTGACGCCGTCGCATATGTAATCTTATATATAGAATCCGAATTTTTCAGTTTTAGAGAGAGTCTTTTGGAGTGAAAACCTAAAACCGAACCTAAGGTGTCTTGTACAGTATTTTAGGGTTTTAAACCCTATCTTACATCAAGATAAGTATTTACTTCATTAATTCAATTATGTCTTTGATTATTTGTGTGTATGCTTGCATGTTCTCCATGTCCGGCTAATTTATTTGTGTGTTTGCTTAGGAAGTATGAAACTTAATTATTGAATATTGATTGGTTGTTTCTTACCTTAGTTGATTAATGATCTAGTAATGCGATAGGTCATTCGTTGTGTACTTAATGCTTGATTCATCTTTGTGAACCTTAGAATATAATTACCTGAGTAGTTGTAAGCTAAACCATCCAAAGAGTGCCTTAGAGTAAGAGTTTATCATCCCTAGTGGGTTTGTAGACGAGACCCTTTGGTAAGTTCAAAGAGTTAGGGAGAAACGCATACCCTACAACTTTAGACACACAACGCAACTAAGAATAAGGACGTGACAACTCAACCATCAATATGATATAATTAAGGAGTAATACAACCTAAGTAAACACATCTTTAACTTATCATACGAGCACACATTAATTAGACATAGACTCCCACAACCTTAGTTTAGATAATTAGATAATCGTAGAGTAATCGGTAGAAATACCAACCCCCCAAATCCAATACCCGAGATTCGTACCTTTCCATTTCATAAAACATAAAAAGATAAAAAAATAATCTTCCTCAACCTTAACCTTAGCGTAGTAAATTCTTACTAGCATTCCTATTCCCCTAGAGAACGATATCAATACCCGTGGCTTACCCTAATTACTACACTACAACGATTAGGTTCACTGCCTAGGGTGTTATAAAACTTGCTCGAAGAAAAGGAAGTTTCCTTGACCCCGAACGACGCGTGTAGCGTTATCAAGTTTTTGGCGCCGCTGCCGGGGAATAGAATAGCTAGTTAGTAGTCCACCTCGTTTAGGTTTCTTTGCTTGATTCCTATCAAGTAAATTTTTCTCATTTTTAGCTTTCTCTTAGTCTATCCCCCTTCTTCGTGACCTTTGTTCGTAACACCCATCACTTTTCATCATGGAAGGTGATAACCAACAACCACGTCCCCATACAAACCCCCTTAAGCAACTTAGAACCCGCAGTTCCACCAAAACTCTTCTTGAACCATTTGCAGAACCCGAAAGAGAGCTCAATAGGCGAAGAAAAGCTCTCCATGATTCAGAACTTCAAGGCACTTCCATCAATTTTGATGAAGTTACATCTGATGAAGAATCCCCTCATTCCCCACAATCTCCTGAAACCATCATCATTGACAATCTGAGTCAAAATGGCGAGGAAGTTCTTGCCACTCCAGCCAATGGACCCATAAATCCTCCTAAAGCGAAAACCCTCGGGGAATACTCCTACCCTTCTGCATCTGGATTCACCAGTGCCATTGTCTATCCTTCGGAACAGATCAATGAGGTATTGCATGCATCTGACATTTGGCTAATCCAAAAGGCATGTCAATTCCATGGATCCCACAGCGAAAACCCAATTCACCACATCAAACAGTTTCTAAAAATTGTTGATGCTATCTATACCGACGGAGCATCTAAGGAGGCATCTAGACTCCGGTTTTTCCCATTTTCTCTTCAAGGGCGAGCCAAGGAGTGGCTCGATAAGCTCCCTCCAAGGTCCATTTTCACATGGGAACAACTTACAACCAAGTTCACCAAAAAGTTCTTTCCCCCTGGAAGAACTGCAGCAGTTAGGAGCAAAATTCTGCACTTTCATCAACCCGATGGAGAATCTATCACCAACTCCTGGAGTCGTTACAAAGATCTTATTCAACAAGCTCCACACCACGGTATCAACCTTTGGTTGCTTGTTCAAATCTTTTACGACAATGTCTCCCGAAAGGATCAAAAAGGGATTGATTTCTCGACTGGCCGAAGAATCGCGAACCTCACCGCAGAAGAAGGGTGGAACCGAATAGAGGAATACATCCAATATCAAGACAGCCATTGGAATGAGCAAGAAAATGCGTCAAGCATTTCTACTTTCTCAAGTGAAGAGTTATCCTTCGATTATCGGATTGAGAAAGCACAAAAGAAACTAGCTTACCTCATAAAATCACCAGAACCAAAAAGGCTGACTAACCCATATCTCATATGCGACATATGTGGAGGACCGCACGAGAGCGATGAGTGCGATGACACACACCGAGAAAGCGTCTTCCTCTCTAGTCATGATATTTATGATGACCCTTCACTCCTCACATTTTATCAAACGGATGAATGTGATCCTTGGGGCAATCTGAAATGGAGGACGGAAGGAAAGAATGGACCTGAGTACACCATCCGTGATCCTTTTGAAGAAAAACTCGGGCAGTTCACCATGGAAGGGGTTGCACTCTTGAAAGGTCTTGAGGGGTTTATCCGAGAGCAGCAAGCTGAATTAGAAAGTCAGTTCACCAATCTCCACGAAAGAATGAGTGGACCCGGCCCAGCCCTTCACGATCCAACTTGCGCAATCACTACTCGATCAGGAACTACTACAAAGGATCCCCCACATCCCAACCGGAACCCCATCACAAGGGAACCCGAGTTAGGAAATGAGGCAATTCCCGCACCCCTTCCAACTCCTCACGATCCTCCCCCACAAACACCCGCACCAGCCCAGCGACCAACTCTCGCACGGATTCCCTATCCCTCTCGTCTAAAGAATCAAAAGGCTGAAGAAGACAATGAAAGAATATTGTCTTATTTGAAACAAACATCCGTCAACATACCACTCCTTGATGTATTCTATCACATCCCTAAACATAGTAGATACTTCAAGAGGTTGATATCTAATCGGAAAAAGCTTGAAGGATTGATATCATTAGGAGAAGAATGTTCAGCTATCATCCAAAAGAGCATGCCCAAGAAGAAGGAAGATCCGGGCAGTTTTACCATTCCTTGCTCTATAGGGGCGCTTTCTATGAAAAACGCCTTGGCAGATCTTGGGGCAAGCATTAACCTGATGCCTCACTCCCTGTTTCTTAAACTCGGATATTCAGGGCTTAAACCAACTAGGATGAGTATCCAATTAGCTGATCGATCAATCAAATATCCCATCGGAGTTTGTGAGAACGTTCTTGTAAGGGTGGGGGAATTCAATTTTCCAGTCGATTTCGTAATTTTAGAGATGGAGGAAGATAATTCCGTCCCAATAATCCTTGGAAGACCCTTCTTGGCTACAGCTCGTGCCATCATTGATGTTCATGATGGTAAACTCACTTTACGAGTAGGATCCGAGAGCTTGACCTTCGACATTAAGGATTCTATGAGACATTCTTCTTCCTGCAGTCACCCTGTATATTTAGTTGAAGAAGTTGATGAATTTGTTGACGACATAGATGGCTGCATTGACGAGTATCTATTAAACGAATTCATGAATAACGATAACAACGTAATATACGACAACCAAGAAATTGAGATGGTTGGAGCTGTGTCCTTTTATCCTCGTCAGGATGAAATTGAACCTATTGAGCTTCAGAGGCCGGGAAACAAGCTAAAACCATCGATCAAAGAGCCTCCTACCTTAGAACTGAAAGATCTCCCGAGTCACTTGGAATACACCTTCCTTCAAGGGGAGGACCAACTCCCTGTCATCATAAGCTCTTCGCTAACCACTATTCAGAAAGAGAAGCTCTTAGAAGTTTTAAAAGAGTACAAAGGGGTGATTGCATGGAGTGTTGCCGACATTAAGGGAATCGATTCTACATTCTGTACTCACAAAATCCTCATGGAGGAAGATTACAAACCAACCGTTCAACCGCAAAGGCGGGTTAACCCTAACATCAAAGAGGTAGTGAAAAAAGAGGTCATTAAGCTTCTGGATGCAGGTCTCATCTACCCCATATCAGATAGCCCATGGGTCAGCCCGGTCCAAGTGGTTCCAAAAAAGGGAGGGATGACGGTTGTAAAAAATGAGAAGGGTGAGTTGGTGCCGCAAAGAACGGTTACTGGGTGGCGTGTATGCATTGACTACAGAAAGTTGAATGATGCCACCCGGAAAGACCATTTTCCTCTGCCGTTTATTGACCAAATGCTTGAAAGGTTAGCAGGGCACGAATACTACTGTTTCCTTGATGGCTTTTCAGGATACTTCCAAATTCCAATTGCTCCTGAAGATCAGGAGAAAACTACATTTACATGTCCTTACGGAACGTTCGCCTATAAGCGAATGCCCTTCGGGTTATGTAACGCACCCGCAACCTTTCAACGATGTATGATGGCCATATTCCACGAGTTAATTGAGGACAGCATGGAGGTCTTCATGGATGATTTCTCGGTGTTTGGAAATTCTTTCGACCTTTGTCTTTCCAACCTTAGGAAGATGTTGAAGCGATGCGAGGAAACTAATTTGGTTTTAAATTGGGAAAAATGTCATTTCATGGTAAAAGAAGGAATTGTCTTAGGGCATAAAGTCTCGGGGAATGGAATTGAGGTCGATAGAGCAAAAATCGAAGCAATTTCCAAACTCCCCTATCCTACTACCGTTAAAGCCATTCGCAGCTTTCTTGGTCATGCAGGTTTTTATCGAAGGTTTATTAAAGATTTTTCGAAAATTGCCCGGCCAATGACACAGCTTCTTGTTAAGGATGCCCCTTTTGATTTTTCTGGAGAATGCAAGGAAGCATTTAACCGACTAAAGAAAGATCTCACTCAAGCACCTATAATGGTCACCCCTGATTGGTCTCAGCCATTCGAAATCATGTGTGACGCTAGTGATTATGCTGTCGGCGCAGTGCTCGGCCAAAGGAAGGAAAAGCATTTTCAACCAATCTACTATGCTAGCAAAACCATGAATGTAGCACAAGAGAACTATACAACCACTGAGAAAGAACTTTTAGCCGTTGTTTTTGCCTTCGACAAATTCAGGCAATATCTCGTTCTCTCTAAAACTGTCGTCTTCACCGATCACTCCGCCTTACGCTATTTGTTTTCAAAACAAGATGCTAAACCTCGCCTGATTAGGTGGATCCTATTACTTCAAGAATTCGACATTGAAATTCGAGATAAAAAGGGGGCTGAAAATCTCGCTGCTGATCATCTATCACGCTTGGAGAACCCTGATCTTGAGAAGTTAGATCACACCGATATTCGCGACTCTTTTCCCGAGGAACGGCTAATGGCGATTAAAGAAATTGAGCCATGGTATGCGGATTATGCTAACTACCTGTCCAGTAGGGTTTTGCCAAATTACATGACCAAACAAGATAAAAAGAAGTTCTTCACTACGCTAAAACATTACTTCTGGGATGAACCCTTCCTTTTTCGTATATGTCCCGATCAAATCATTCGACGTTGCGTGGCCGGTAGAGAGATTGATCGAGTTCTGAAAGAATGTCATGCGGGACCATCTGGAGGACATCACGGTGTGAATATCACGGCACGAAAGGTTTTCGACGCCGGATTCTATTGGCCTACTGTTTTTCGAGACGTTAAGAGATTAGTTCAAATGTGTGATGCATGCCAACGATCAGGAAATATTTCACGACGGGATGAGTCATCTCAAAACTATATCCAAGTCTGCGAAATATTTGACCTTTGGGGAATAGACTTCATGGGACCCTTTCCATCTTCCGGAGGAAATGAATACATTCTCGTAGCTATCGACTATGTATCCAAATGGGTAGAGGCTCAAGCCCTTAGAACTAATGATGCAAGGGTAGTTATTCACTTTCTTAAAAAGCTCTTCGCACGATTTGGGATTCCCAAAGCATTAATCAGTGATAGAGGGACTCACTTTTGCAATGCTCAAATGGAAAAAGTGATGAAGAAGTATGGCGTCCCACATAGATTTTCTACTGCATATCATCCTCAGACAAATGGACAAGTAGAAAACACAAACAGGGCATTAAAGCGGATACTTGAAAAAATAGTCCACCAAAATAGGAAAGATGGACATTCAAACTGGATGAGGCACTCTGGGCATTTAGAACTGCTTACAAAACACCTATCGGGACAACCCCTTTTCGCCTGGTATACGGAAAGGCTTGCCACCTCCCTATCGAACTTGAGCAGAAAGCATATTGGGCCCTTAAGGCCTGTAATATGGATTATTCTGAAGCAGGGTCAAATCGGTTCTTACAACTTCAAGAATTGGATGAACTGAGGCTGGAAGCATACGAATCATCAATCACTTACAAAGAAAGGGCAAAAAGATGGCATGATCAACGAATAAAGAATCCTAAAGAGTTTTTGGAAGGGGATAAGGTGCTCTTGTATAATTCAAGACTAAGATTATTCCCAGGAAAACTCAAATCCAGGTAGTATGGACCCTTTTCAGTAAAAAAACAGATGAGCAATGGGGCGGTGGTGCTACTAGACCATGATGGAAGAGAATTCACCGTTAATGGGCAACGGGTGAAGCATTATCAATTGGATAATATTGAAATGGTGAACGATGAGGATATTGTTTTAGAAGAAGAGGGCGGTAATGAGAAAACGTAGGAGCACGACTATGAGTCTAGCTACAAGACTCTTAAATAAAGAAAAGCGCTTCGTGGGAGGCAACCCATGCTTAATTGTTTGTTTGTTAGTGTCATATATCTTTTATTAATTGTTTATCCTCATGTTTAAATTTGTAAAAATGCTTTATTTTGTTTTTAACCTCGTCTTAATTGCATATAAATGTATTTTACATAAGGGATAAGTGTAGGGAGGATTACACACGTTTTCAAAAGAAACGTAAACATGAGAATAACAATTAACTAAAAGATATTTATGTTTGTTTGTTCGAGTCAAATGCTTGTATCGAGTCATAATGGATGTTTTGCAGAAATTTTTCCAGATTCTAAAGATGTAAATTTTCCAGAATTTTTTTTCAGAAAATCGCAGACCAGTTTTTGTCAGGATAACCTGACGGAGTCAGGATTGCAACCTGACGGCGTCAGGAAGGAGTAAAAACATCAGATTACTTTTTTCTCGTTTTCTGAGCTACTTATAAATTTTTGGAATTTTCCAGGTCTTAATTTTCTTAGAAATTCTGTAAACATCCATTCCACAAGCATTATATCTTAGTTTAAATCGAGTCTTATATATATTATTACCGCCGATTTTACGCGAAGGTTTCGTTTGTTTTCTTCAAGTGTGCAGGTTTAGTTTGTCAAGAAGAAATTACATAAGATTGGAAGGAGCTTTTCACGCAATAATTCTTCTTGAAAAGGATTTAACCATCACTTTACACGGATCCTACCGAGCTAATCAGGGGAGTACTAGTTTCTTTCGTTTTTAATTACCTTCTTTTATCATAACTTTGATACTTTCGGGGAACATTGGGGACAATGTTCAGTTTAAGTGTAGGGAGGGAAAATAAAACGGGAACTTTGAAACTATGCTTATCCTTGACTATTTGCTTTGTCCAATTGTGATTGTGTAATAAACCATGAGAAAATGTCGGTTAGGGTAATTTTGGCACCAAATTTAAAATTTTTCATGACATATAGGAGTGGGCCATTAGTCTTAACAAAAGCGTCTCATGGATAGGAAGTTGCATGACTAGCACAAAAACCCTTTACCACCCAAATTCCACCAAAATGTGAGGATCGCCCTTAGATTAGTAGGAATTAAAGCATTCAGCTTCAATGCTTAGAGTGTGAACTGGTAGTATATTAGATTCTAGAACTTGTTTTGTGATGCATTCCGAGATCGCAAGTGAGACTACACTTGTGTAGTTAGGAATAACTAAATGATAAGAGGCATTAGGATAACCCTTGTTTGATACCTGTAATATAATTACTTCTTCCATATCGGTTGAGTAATTCCCCCACACCCTTTGCGTTGTACTCATCTTTAGTACACGATACCCCTAGTTAACCCCTCAGAGCCTATCCTTTTCGCGGTTCTCGTGATGTTTCGGTTTTTCCGGAATATCAATGAAGAGCATTGTTTACACCCCACCCCCAAATATACACCCAAATCGCCTTAGCCTACCCCTTATGCACTCACTTTTAGTGCAAATGTTTGTTATCACCCTAAACCCTTAGTTCAATTATCTAGTTGCTTGCATAAGTTGCTAAGTCGAGTCATATCCTTTGTATACAGTTTTGGGACGATTGGGATTCATGAGAAAAGTTAAAGTTTATGAAATGACGGGAAGGGAACGTTAAAAATTCAGATTCCCTTTGTTTGCATAATAATGTACCCCAAGTGTTTTGATCTTTTCAAATCGGGTCAAATTAGTGTTAGAGTAATAAAAACTCAAGTGTAGGGATATGCCTATAAATCCCTTGTATTTTGATGTTATCGTAGAGGATGGTAGAGTAAAAGTGTATGAAAAAAAAAAATCGAAAAAAAATAGAAAAAGAGAAAAGAAAAAAAAATAGAGTGTAAAAAAAAAAAAAAACATACGGGCTACCATCCTACATCTATTTTTGAATTTATGTTTGTTTATTTCAGTTATCTAGAGTTTAGAGTGTCGAGTCTTGGCTTAGCAACGCCATTCTTCGTATGCATTTAACATAGAGATTTTTGACTTGCCACCACTAAATAGCCTATCCCACCAAACCCTTTGTTTCCCTACCGTAAGCCTAACATTACAACCCTTTAAAGACCTCTTTGATAGTCTTTCCTAGGTGCTTACGCCAAAGCGATGGAGGTTTGATCTATTCTCAAGCCTATGGTAATCTATGTACTAGGACCGGTTAATGAGTGTTTATCTTCCATTTCCTATTTGTTATATTTCATATATACACCCGAGAGAGATGTGAGTATCCAAACACCCCATGTGAGGTGCTAGTATGTAATTTCCGTGCTTGTTATGACTTTTGCGGGGCTTATATGTGTTGTGGACCATTTTGAATTAATGCTTCATGACCCCTAACTTATAAATTAATTGGTTAAAAGCACATTTGCTTGAGGACAAGCAAATAACAAGTGTAGGGATATTTGATAAGGTTTTAAAAGGTACCATTTTGAGGGGTCGTTTTAGCCCTTATTTGATCACTTTTGTATCCGTTATTGCTTAATATCGTTCCTTTTCACTTTTTAGGTCTCTTGAAGGCAAAATGCTGGAATGGCACTTATTTGGACGAAAAGGCGCGAATATATGAAGAAAATGGCCAAAGTCAAAATCGAGACACTCACAGCTGCTGAAAATAGAAGGCGACGGCGTCAGGTGCTAATTGCGACGCCGTCCGAGGATTTTTGTGACGATTCAGAACCAAAAACTCGTATTTTCAAGTGACGACGTCTAGTTGTAAAAGAGTAGGCCGTCGCTACTCAGACGGCCTAGATGCAATCCAGACGACGTCAGAAGCTGAAGAGGACGGCGTCACGGACATAAGGTGACGACGTCGCAAGGTTAACGTGGCCAAGACGAAACCATAATGACGGCGACACGACGGCGTCACGAAACATAAGGTGACGCCGTCGCATATGTAATCTTATATATAGAATCCGAATTTTTCAGTTTTTAGAGAGAGTCTTTTGGAGTGAAAACCTAAAACCGAACCTAAGGTGTCTTGTACAGTATTTTAGGGTTTTAAACCCTATCTTACATCAAGATAAGTATTTACTTCATTAATTCAATTATGTCTTTGATTATTTGTGTGTATGCTTGCATGTTCTCCATGTCCGGCTAATTTATTTGTGTGTTTGCTTAGGAAGTATGAAACTTAATTATTGAATATTGATTGGTTGTTTCTTACCTTAGTTGATTAATGATCTAGTAATGCGATAGGTCATTCGTTGTGTACTTAATGCTTGATTCATCTTTGTGAACCTTAGAATATAATTACCTGAGTAGTTGTAAGCTAAACCATCCAAAGAGTGCCTTAGAGTAAGAGTTTATCATCCCTAGTGGGTTTGTAGACGAGACCCTTTGGTAAGTTCAAAGAGTTAGGGAGAAACGCATACCCTACAACTTTAGACACACAACGCAACTAAGAATAAGGACGTGACAACTCAACCATCAATAGGATATAATTAAGGAGTAATACAACCTAAGTAAACACATCTTTAACTTATCATACGAGCACACATTAATTAGACATAGACTCCCACAACCTTAGTTTAGATAATTAGATAATCGTAGAGTAATCGGTAGAAATACCAACCCCCCAAATCCAATACCCGAGATTCGTACCTTTCCATTTCATAAAACATAAAAAGATAAAAAAAATAATCTTCCTCAACCTTAACCTTAGCGTAGTAACTTCTTACTAGCATTCCTATTCCCTTAGAGAACGATATCAATACCCGTGGCTTACCCTAATTACTACACTACAACGATTAGGTTCACTGCCTAGGGTGTTATAAAACTTGCTCGAAGAAAAGGAAGTTTCCTTGACCCCGAATGGCGCGTGTAGCGTTATCAAATAGCTTGATGCAAAGGATCAAGTGAAGCGACTTGTGGAGCTTCAAATGATGGAGGGATTGGTGGAGGTGCATTTGAGAATGACTCAACCAAGAATGATGGTGGTGGTAGAGAAGTGTCAACTTCCATATGGTCGGGTGGTTGACTTTGATGATTTCTCATAATCCAAATGGGATTATATGATGGAAACGGCGAAAAGGAAGTCGGAGCAAGTGTTGACTCAACACCTTGATTTTGAAACATTAGTCCTCCTAATGAGGAGAATGTTGTCGGCGGAAGCGGATGAGATGGCCAAGGAGGCAAGTCCTCTAAATTGTAGAGGTGTGGTGATGATAGTGGGGATGTAAATGAAATAGCTCTAGGAATCAATGGTGATGGTTTAGTGGAAATAATATTGTTTGGCCTAGGAGGTATGGTGGTGTTTGGCATTGGTAGTTTTGTGGGTACAATCCTTTTAGGAATTGTTTTGATTAGATGATGGAGGATTCTATCATTTGTTGGCTTGACCGGAGATGATTCGGTTGAAGAGATTTCGCGTATAACACGAGCCTTTTTCATGGGTGGTTCTTTGGTGGATAAGTTACTACTTGGGGTTTTCCTCATGATGAGATGATTTTAGGAGGTTGCAAGAGCTGAAAGTTAAGATGAGAGTGATGACTATGGAGGTCCTAACAAGGTGGTTTATAAACCAAGAGATTTGGCAAGTGCATTTAAGCCTTAAGCCACTAGGATTCATTTGAATGTGATGATTAACATGCACAAGAGTCAACTTCAGAGTTTGTACTGATCTAGGAACTCATTTAAGATGAGATGGAGTGTTTGAGTAAGGAAGATGAGTTGAAATGATTGTTTTAGCAAGATTTGACATAAACTGTCATCCGGATCCCACGGTTCCCTCCTCAGAGGGATCCGTCTAGGCTAATCCTAGGGATCCGGCTTTCAGCAGCCATGAAAGAGTGGAAATGATGTTTCTAAGATCTAAGACCTATAAAATTTTGAGTGTTTCAGTCCTCCTAAGTGTCTTAAATGAAGGGGTGCTTAAGTACTTGAAGGTGATGAGTGATGTAGCTAATGATTGAATTTTATGGAAGGATTTGGAACTTTCAAGAGTACCAATGAATGAGCAAGGATGACACTAAAGATGAGAGTGTCAATTGAGGCTAGATGATCCTAGAGATCAGGTTGTGACTTAGGATAGTGTTTTGAAAAAAAAAATATCCTAGAAGCTTTGAGATGGGAAAAACTAGAGTTTGATCAACTTTGATCAATTTTGAGGTAAGGATGATTTATGATCAATTTTTTCATAATCGAAAGATTTCTAAGGCTAATTGTGAGGGATCAAGTAAAAATGAAGTGTGAGTTTGAGAGCGGAAGAGTAATGGATTAAAAATGAAACGGTGGATCTACATGCGTCTTAGAGTGTGATCTTGGTGAGTTATGTGTGAGTAGGAAGGATCAACCTATCTTGATAAGGACTTAATTTTCCTTAAGACTCTATGTTTAGCTTAGTGTGAGGTGTTCTAAGGATATGTTTGAAATATAATGCTTGCAATTGCATTTTCTGTTTGCCAGATCCCTCGGTTCCCTAAGTGTAGGGATCCGTCTAGCACAATCTTTGGGATCCGCCTATCTGCTCAGCAGGACCTTTACTAAAGGTATGCAATGATCTTGACAATGCATTATATCTCAAGGATAGTCTAAAAAGAGTTCTACTACTAAGATATCAAATGTAAGATGTTTTATTTCATGAAAGAAATTGGATTACATTGATAAAGCACGAGTACAAGAGATTTGATCCTATTTTGGAATATTACTAGGTTCCTTAAGTGTTTTCGCTAGGAGGATCATTATGTGATTGATGAGTGTTGGTGGAATCAAGAATGAAGAAAGTCTTCATGAGAGATATGTTTAGCGGTTCCATCATCTTGTTCACAAGTACGTACAACGGACTTTGAAATTGAGGATGGAAGTGCATAACATTATGATAGAGGCGTGTCAAGAACATTCCATAAGGGATGAGTTTATTCTTGGAGCCTTGAAGATTAGAAATTCGCCTTGCGAAGAAGTAGGCGAGATTGTATGGTTGTTGTGTTAGCAAACAATACAACATGTGAGCACAACAAGCGGGAAGAATTTCTCGATTTCCCCTAAGACTCCAAACATTTTCACGTAGGATGAGTGCAAGAGGCTTATACTCTTCTCGGATATCCCTTGTAAAGATAATGTTTGGATCGGAGTAATATGGCCGAGGTTTGCATATTATGCGATTTAAATCTTCCGGAGAGGGTATGTGCGAACAATATGGACTATTTTCTTCACGAAAGTTGAAGAGAGAATCAAGATACCAATCTTCGGTGAAGGCACATTGTCCATGATTTGGAATCCGGAGGATCTGAGCAAAATGCCCAAGGGTTAGAGTGAACTTTTGGTTTTTGATATAAAAGCAAAGAGATAGAGAGCGATCCTCATTACGAACGAGTTCGACTTGACGGAAGAATTCCATTATGAACCTTGGACATATCTTCTCGTTGATTTCAAGAAAACATTCTAGTCCTATGGCTCGGAAGGAGGTATTGATACCTTCTTCGAATTGTAGAGAGGTGTCTACAATACGCCCTTCGTGGAAGTGACGGTTTTCGAGATTATTGAACCCACGGACATGATTGCCATGTGTGTTGGGTTCGAGAGAGATGTTCGGTGTGTAGACGCTAGTGAGTGAAAAATCAAACTCATATTCATGCGTCATAGTTGAACCTATAGAGATGATAAGTTAATAAAAAGAGATGTTTGTGGTTAACCTATGATAATCTAATGTTTTTACTAGATTTTTATTAACAATGGTATTTAACATTTTAACTTTACTCAAGGTTTTGACTTTCTAGTGGATTATTACATTTAGAAAGATAGTGGTTTTTAATTTGCATGAAAAACTGTTTTCCAGTAGGACGGATCCCACGGTTCTTTAACAAAAGGGATCCGGCTAGTATATCTTTCGGGATCCGTGGATCTGTAGTAACAGAAACATAGGTTTTCCAGTTTTTATACCACGAAATATGTTTTATCCTACATTTTCTTTTAGCATGCATACATGACTTCTAATGTATCACGAAAGAATATAAAACATATAAATCAAGATAAGTGACAAACACATTATGATAATAATAAACTAGTAATATTGCATTTCAATACTAAGGATGATACAAAGGATTGGGTATATAACCCCAATGTAGATTAACAACACAAAGTAAATGTCTCCGTATGTGAACTTCATCATAGGGAACACAAGTGCGATGAGTGTTAGGGCGATGAGCACGAGTGCGATGTAAACCATGTTGATGACGGATCTTCTTGGTTTTGGTTGAGATGGAATGAAGAGGAAGATGAAATTTTTGAAATTGGAGGATTTGAAAAAGTGAGGTTTTGGTAGAGTTGGTCAATGGTGGGGTTATTTATAGGGAAGGATGAATTTTTGAAATTCGTGTTTTGTTTTATTATTGGAATTAAAAGAAAAAAACAAAGTTTTATATACCACGACTTTAGACGAGAAATAGAACACGTATGTGAGAAAAAGGCTTCCTAATGAATCTTCATTTAAAACATGTATAAGCACAAAAGATAATCATATAATGTTGGGATATGAAAGTGCTGAAGATATCAAAGTACTGAAGATATGTAAGTACTGTAAGCTGCAAAGTACTGGAAGAAGTCAAATAGTCAAAGTACTGCAAAAGATAAAGTCAAATAGTCAAAGTACTGTAAGCTGCAAAGTACTAAAAATCATATGGTTATCAATGTACCATGGTCTTACACACCAAAACATTTGGCTACTCCAGAGATAATGGCTTTGGTAAAGAGATCTAAATCCATTAATTTTTCAATGATTCACTTGAAAGTGATGAGAATAGTATGCAACTTAAACTGAATTAATGTACAAATTGTCATATATTGCTGTGTTGCTGAAAAGATGGAGCTTGCTGGATGCTGCTGTAAAGAGAACAATTCTAAGAGATACTTTGACAAAAACAGATGCTACAATGATAAAATTTAAAAGACTAAGAAACAATCCGTTTTTAAAGATGAAGCTGTTAAAGATATATTCACAAAAGAAACTTGAAGTCAAGCAAGTAGAATTCAAGTTAGGGGAGGATTGTTGGGATATGAAAGTGCTGAAGATATCAAAGTACTGAAGATATGTAAGTACTGTAAGCTGCAAAGTACTGGAAGAAGTCAAATAGTCAAAGTATTGCTAAAGATAAAGTCAAAGTACTGCAATATGAAGTCAAAGTACTGCAAGAACAAAAGAACTGTTATATTCGTTTATGGAAAGAATTGTATTCCATGTTTAGATTACTTGTCGTACAAGGTTATCAATTGTAAACCGACTAGGATATCCTTGAGCCTATAAAAGGACTCCTAGATTGGCATTAGAGGTACGATTTCAGAAAAAGAGTTTTAGAGTTTACGAATTAGAGTTTAGAGAAAAGTTCGATTATCTTAGAGTTGTATTAGAGTATCTGCATAATAAGCAGATTTAGAGTTTATAATAAAGTTTTTCTTCTTAGCTTTGTTAAGTAAATTTCGCGTACTTGATAAAGATTGCTCAGTGTTTCTTTGTTAATAACTTAGGATTTATTCAAGGTTATTAAACCTTAACAAGCTAGTTAAGTTAGTTTGATTAAAGTATATCGATCCAAAAAGTGGTATCAGAGCTTGTGTGGAAACTCTGACTAGGAAGAAACCCTACTTCAACTATATTCAAGATGTCGACTGAAGCTGTTCCACCACCCTCAATCACCTCACTCAGAATTCCAATTATCAAGAAGGGAGAATATGATCTCTGGTGCATGAAGATGAGGCAGTATATTGCCATTACAGACCATGCTCTATGGAATGTAATTGTGAATGGGAATGAAGTTGTTCCAGAACCTGTTCATGTTCCTGGACAACTTATAGCACCAAAGGCAGTCTTACCAGCAGCAACCATAAGGAATCAAGAGAAAGCACTAAACATTCTCTTGTCTGCCATTCCAGATGGTCATCTTCTCAAGTTTCATGATGCTAAAGATGCTAAGCAGCTCTGGGCTGCTCTCAAGACTAGATTTGGAGGGAATGAAGCCTCTAAGAAGATGCACAGAAACTTGCTGAAACAACAGTTTGAAACTTTCACAGTAGGAGAAAGAGAGAGTCTTGATGCTGCATATGATAGGTTTCAGAATCTCCTCAACATGTTGGAATTATACAAGGCAGAAGTATCAGTTGAGGATGCTAATTTGAAGTTTCTAAGGAGTTTGCCATCTACATGGCATGTGATTGCTACTATGATCAGAGGACAACAAGGATTGGATGTTATGGACTTTGATGATCTCTATCATCAACTGAAGGTGTATGAACATGAGATGAGTGGTCAACCCAATTCTAAATCTCACAGTATTGCTTTTCTATCATCTGAAAAGAAGAGCAGTACTTCCAAAAGTACTGCTTCTCCTCAAAGTACTGTTTCTCAAAGTACTGCTGTTTACAATCCCCCTTCATATAGTCAACAGGCCCCACCATCTACCACTTTGCACTCAGATGAAGTTGTGTGCTCCTTCTTTGCACAACAAGCAAGCTTACCTGTCACTTATGAAGAGGATCTAGCACAGATTGAAGAAGATGCACTTAAAGAAATTGATATCAGGTGGCAAGTTGCTATGATCACTGCAAGGATCAAAAAGTACATGAAGAAGACAGGCAAAAGTATTGATTTCAAACCAAAACAAGGAATAAATTTTGATAAATCTCAAATTGAATGCTTCAATTGTCAAAAGACTGGTCACTTTGCAAGGGAGTGCAGGTTTGCTAAGTATCAAGCAAACAGAACATCTGAGAAGCCTAAACTTGAGCTCAAAGAAATTCCAATAACTGAAACAAAGGCTTTGGTTGCTCAAGAGAAGTTATCAGAAGTTGACTGGAGTGAAGAATTTGATGATGAACCGGTGACTTACTGTATGGTAGCAGTGGAAGATGCAGTTGAAGACACAATTGAAGCATTGGACTGGAGCACTGCTTTTGATGAAGAATCTGAACATGCTGCTTTAGAATCTGATGATGGCTTTGGAAGATTTGATTGGAGCAAAGAAAGTGAAGATGATCCTGTTCTTCTTGCTATGGTGGCTACTTCACCAACTCAGTCTCCTATCTCTGAGGTATGCTCAAACTGTTATGAGTTTTATCAAAAATTACTTAACAGTTATGTGATTGAAAGAGATAATTGTATTAGAGCTAGGTCTGAGGTAGCAGGTTATCAAATCACTTTAGAGTCTATGGAAGCTAAAATCATAACACATGAAAATAATGAAATGGCTTGGGCTGAAAAGTATGAACAACAGGATTACCAGTTAAAACTTAGTGAATGGAAACTAAACTGTAAAATTGCTGAAATTGAGAAATTAACTAAGGAAAGAGATGATTTGTTAGCTAAGTTTGCTGCTTGGGGAGAGTCTGGCTTGTCCCATGTTGCTTATGTTGAAAAACAGAGAAGGGCTTATATTAGAACAGGCTTAGGATTTGGAATGGATTTTAGTAACATAGATGAAAACCAAACTAGTGATCAGGATGATGGTGTTTTTGAGGACATAACCACTAGTGATGATGAACTCATTAACTATGTAGATACATCTAGTAATGAGGGATCAATAAGTGAACCACCTCCTGAATATAAGAAAGACAATGGTTATCATGCTGTTCCTCATCCCATTAATCATCAACCCTCTAGGCCTGATGTTTCTCGTTATGGTGTAGATAGTCTAGAGTTTAGGAAGAAGCTTGTTGCTCAATCTAGGTATGAGAAACCCAAAGAAACTGTTGAAAATACTGTTCAAAATCAAGTAGAACCTTTAAACCAAAGTACTGCTCAACAATCAGTACCTTCTGCAAAACCTTTTCAAAACAGTACTGCTAAACCTTTTTGGGATAATTTTGGTCAAAACAGATTTTATCAGTCATCAAGAAGGCAAAATAATTTTGGGCATAGACATAGAAGAAATCATTTTGGTCATATGGGTCAAAAACTGTGTTTTGTGTGTTATAGTCCTACTCACTTAATCAAAGATTGTGACAAACACTCAGAATATCTAAGCAAGTTTCCAAGGAATAAGTCTACCAATCAGAGACCTAGAGAGCACAAACCAGTTTGGACTAATTCAAATAGGGTTAATCACAGAAACTTCACACCAGATCATAGATACCCACATCAGAGAAGATCTTTAGTATCTCACAGTACTTTCCAAAGTACTGCTCAGAAACAAGGTACTGATAACACTGCTTGGAATAGGAATTCTAGGAGATCTTACTATCAACCTAGAAGGTATCACAATTCATATAGGGGATCTAGATCACAGGAACCACCTGTTAAAACTGAATGGGTAAAAAGGGAAAGTACTGCTGAGGGACAAACAGTACGTTCAACAAAAAGTGAATCAGATGTTTGTGTTATACAAGAAAATGCTAATAAACTGGTGAAAGAGATTTATGTTGAAAAACCAGAAAGTTTTGAAAATCCACATGCTAAAAATCAAAAGATAATTTTGGATCATCATTTGAAAGATAGTGGGAATTACATACTCAAAGAATTTGAGTTTGTAACTCCTCAAGGGGAACACAAGTCAGTAATGGCTTGGGTTCCTAAAAGTTTCTAACTCTTTTCTTTGTGTGCAGGGCAACCCAGAAGAGGAGCTTAAAGATCATCTTATTGTGGATAGTGGTTGCTCTGGAAGTATGACAGGCGATAAAGAGATCCTGTCTGATTTTAGAAATATTAGTGGAGGAAAAGTTGCATTTGGGAATGATCCCAATGGAGGAAGGATTACTGGGAAAGGAACAATTAAAGCTGGAAGAATCAATTTTGAGAATGTCAGATATGTGAAGGAGCTAAAGTTCAACTTGTTGTCAGTCTCTCAAATTTGTGATAAAAAGTATCCTGTGTTATTCACTGACACAGAATGTCTCATCCTTTCTTCTGACTTCAAACTTGTTGATGATGACTTAATAGTACTTAGAGTACCAAGGACAAATGATGTGTATAGTTTAGACATGAAGAGTCTACATTCTTATGGAAGAGCCACATGTTTAGTGGCTAAAGCAACATCTGAAGAGGCACATCAATGGTATAGAAGATTGGGCCATGTTAATTTCAAGAACATCAACAAACTTGTAACATCCCGCCTACTCAGACCACAATATTGTCCGCTTTGCCCGCAGGCTCACGGCTTTGTTTTTGTGGCCTCATTTGAAGACTTCCCGGGAGGTCACCCAAGCCAGTACTACTCTCACATGAGCACGCTTAAGCGCCGTTCCTCGAACTCCACTCGCAGATGACCACAAACGCGTTGTGTCATTTAAGGCGAATGTTATCTTATGAGCCCAGTATCTCTCCAGGCCACAGCCGATGTAGGATTTGCCTAGGGTGTTACAATCACCCCCGCAGGGACTCATCGTCCTCGATGAGGTTTGCCCTACCATCGAACGGCTCAACCTGGCTCGATACCACTTGTAACATCCCGCCTACTCGAGACCACAATATTGTCCGCTTTGCCTTGAGGCTCACGGCTTTGTTTTGTGGCCTCATTTGAAGACTTCGGCAGGTCACCCAAGCGATTACTACTCTCACATGAGCACGCTTAGCTGCCAGTTCCTCAGAACTCCACTCGCAGTAGACCACAAAACGCGTTGTGTCATTGTAAGGCGAATGTTATCTTATGAGCCCAGTATCTCTCCAGGCCACAGCCGATGTAGGATTTGCCTAGGGTGTTACAATACTATAACAACTCGTAAATTTCCCTACAGATTTTTCGCGGCTATATTCTTTTTCTTCTTTCGTTTCGAACTTTAAACACGACAAGTCACGGAATATTTTCCACCTCGACCTCGATAATAATTTTTTTTTACAAAATAAATATATAATAAACTTTTATATTTTATTTCTCACCGGGCCTCTTAACCCGACACGATCCAATTCATTTTATTAGGCTCGCGTGTTCTACCTAATCCAACTCTTTTCTTGGGCTCTCATGTATAAAATAACCCAACCCAACTCTTGACTATTCTCTTGGGCCTAGCCCTTTTATTTCTCATCCTAAACTCACCCTTTGATAAATTTGTAAAAAAAAATTTCACTAGTACTATGGTACTTTCTTTTCTTGTTACTATGGCTCAAGCAAAACGAGAACCAGCGCATCCTTTTTTTATATATATATATATCTTGTGACACAAAAACTTAGGTAAGCAAAGGTTGATAGGTGTTTCCTATGCCTCTGTGACCAATGAAGTAAAACACCAAAACACGACTACATGAACTTTAGTATTTTTTTTACATCATGCGTGTACAAGAAAGAGGAAACAAAGCAAATTCCACACTTGATCATTATATATATGTCGTGCATGGTAAACCTGAGAAGACAAAACAAAATCCCAACCATGTCTTAATATATGTTGCATGGTTTGTCTTGACCAAAACAACAAACCAATCTTTTTTTCGTGAAATCGAGACACAACCAAACTCAAACACACTTTATTTTTTTTAAACTCAAATATATCTTGGGTCAATCTTATCAAGCATTTTCTTGTGACATGTGAAACAACAAAGCAAAAGCAACAAACTTGTATATTAAAACTTGGTCCCCTGTCTTCCTCAGCAAACCCACGTGATACATACCCACCTTCCCCAAAACTTGCGCTCCTCCCCTTTTCTTTTGCTGTCTTCCCGAGAAACGCCTTACACTGCCATCCCTCATCACCATTTTCGTCTCTCTCTCTGTACCCTACGTCCACCATGAATGCTCCTCCAAAAGTAGTAAACCCTCCAAACTACTTTCCCCCACCCCAGGAGTTAACCTTAACCAAATATAAATCAATCCTTGGCTTTTCCATGGGAGCAAATCGACAAAAACTAAGGACCCATTGTCCTCCTTGGACCACGGCGAAGAAGATACCAAGGAAGCCACGTGAAGACCATGCCTATTGTATCCTTTATATACAACCTAAGGTACATAGTAAACCCATCAAGTCACTCACAAATAAAACTCACTTGAAATACTTCAGCCAACTTACATGTTCACTGTGGGAGCAAACTAAGGAAAAACGCCACAAGTTTTGGTCTTGCATTGGGTATAAGGTACGGGGGAAGCTCTTTGATCACGTTCGAAGCACCTTGAATCTCATCCCCACCCCTCTTGGGTGTCGTAAGTTTCCTCCGACTCATTTCCGTTTCACTTTCTCGTTTTAACTTAATTTTCACAAGACAAACAAGTTAATGCACCATAATGTATCAATGGCACAAGTTAAACAAAGTCTTGGCTCATTTCTTATTATTAAGTATGGCAAACAAACACAAGAGTTAAAATACAACTTAACCTTGAAATGAAAATGGAACACTAAATACGTTAAGCATGCATACTGGGAAAGGAACATAAAATTTAGAACAGTTAAATAATTGCTTAAATAGAATTAGTTTAAGAAATATATCACAAAAGAGTCATAGCTCAGATGGTTGGGAGGCTTCTGTTTACACTTAAGGTCACAAGTTCAAATCCTTCCATGTTATTTTTGGCTAGTTATTTTACAAGTTTCACCTTCTGACACTATTAGCCCCTCAACTTCAAATCTCTTGATACTATTATTAAAACTTATTAAGGTTGTCACTAATATATATATGTTTTACACTTTCAGCCCTCAATTTCTTACAACTTGTCATTTCCTTAAAATTTTTTTATATAAGTTGTGAAATTCATAATAATCTTTACAAATTCAACCCCTTCAAGTGAAACACTTTGACACTTTTATCCAAAACTTTTATAAGTTCGATAAACTTATATATTTTACCACTTTTCGTTTAAGTATATATATTTGACTCATATCTTTATTTGGTGACCTCATCGGCGTAAACTTTAAATACTATATTTTTCTAAATATATTATTTAACCACGATTTCATAAAAACGAGTATTTCGATGACATAAAGTTTATAACGAGTATTATTACGTCGATAAATAAATAAACCTATATATATTTATAAGTATATAAATTAATAAAAACAAACTTCGATATCTACTCATCTTAAAAAGTGAATTTCTAAAGAATAATAAACTAAGTCAATATAACACATCCTTTAAATATGAACATTAAACACCGCCACTCGTAAGCACTTAAATTTATTTACACACTTCGAGTCGTGAGTACACGAAACTGCAAACTGAAACTTGCCATATTATATTTAGGCTACGTGTTGGAGCTACTTGTTACTCGATCTCTTTGTGCTTATTCACTTTCGAACGCTAAGGTGAGTTTATTGCCCCACTTTTACTCTTATTTACTTGCTTTATAAAACTATGGGGTGAGAAACATGCAAAACTCTTTTCGGACTTGAAACTGAAAACACTATTACGTGAAACAACCTTAAATCCCAACTATGCTACCGTTAGTTCCCTTTGGGGAGGCGCGATTGTTATGAATAGATCTATTGGGGATGACACCCCCGTTCGAGTTTGACCGGATAGGCAAACGTCGGGCGTATATCATATCGTATTGATTGAGTGTACTGGAAATACACTTGCTGGGCTTTTATTTATCATGCTTCTAGATGCATGCACACTGTCGTAGTTTCGGTCGCATGAACTTGGTACTAGCGTAATAGCCTTTTTGCATATAGCGTCATTCACGGAGATGCTATATGTGCAACTGTGGTCCAACTTGGAAACTTGATTACTTAAACTTAAACCTATGAACTCACCAACCTTTGTGTTGACATTTTAGCATGTTTTTCTCAGGTTTACTTATTGGCGTGGGCAATGGCAAAGGCATTTGTCACACCCCCAATTTACCTGTTTTGCAGCGGAATGGAATTCCTGGGGGCATTGACTGTCATAGCACCACATCACAGTTATATTGAACGACCTAAAGTGTCGTTTTAAAAACACATCGTTGGATATTTCATAAAAACATAATCAGAGTACAACATCGGTCCCAAAAGGTTTACAAAGTTTGCGGAAAATACAAATATGTTACAAATCCAAACGATGTTTTGAAATAAAGTGCCACAATGTACATAATGTAAGTCGACGCCGCGACTCAAAATGTAGGTCCCTAAACCATGTCATGATGATAATGCCTCAGTTACCTGAAAATACATTGCTAAAAACGGTCAACAATAATGTTGGTGAGAAATCATAGGTTTATGTAAATGTTTTATACGACTACCCAAGTATCTAGCATGCATGACAATCCAGTCACGTAAAAATAATGTTACAATTGCCTTAAGCCCATGACCCCGAAACTAGACTGATCAATTATGTATGCCCCTCCACGGAATGTTTGCCAGACAACTCCGTAATGAAATCAAATGAAATGCATCCATTTTCCTGGTTGGGATTCACCAACCCGGATGGAGGCGTCACCCTCGATAGATCTATCCACTCATCCTCGCTTCAAAGATTAACGGTTCATGGTTCAGGAAATGGGGACTTTCAATATTGGCAAATGAGGTAACTTAAGCAATGTAATGAATTTAACATACTTGGTATCATACAAAGAAAAATGTAGTGCAATGTATTCTCCCCCGTGGGTTTGAAATAATCGAAAGCATGTAAAAACGGGGCTATGAAAACTCACTTGGATAAACTGGAATAACGGCAAAAGTGAGTACACTGAGGTTTAATGTAATGCGTCAACCGGGACCTATTATCAATGATATGATATGTCATGAATTGCAATGTAATGTTATGCATGCACTTGATATGTTATTTATACCATTTACGAGTTTTGAAAATATTACTCGACGTCGAAAAATACTCTTTTGACGCCTTGACCAATCAAAAATCACTTTACATGTTTTTACGTCAAAATGTCATCCTACAATGGTTTTATAATAATTTTTAGAGAAATTACCACTTTTCGTCGCAAAACAATGTCGTTGGAAAAATCATGAAATTACCAAAAATGGCTTTGGAAAAACAATCGTAAAATGGTGTACGTCGATCGTTAGAGAACGAACTCGACTGTTTTGGAAAGTTTGTATCGATATCTAAAAGTTTCAGTTCAGGAGTTTTCGTCCAAAAGGTCTCGAACATAAAGATAATAAGGGTTAAAGATGGTGGTTTTTGGCTAATTGAGTGCAGAAAATTAGTTACGGCAAGTTTATGAAAAAGTGTATATCTTTGTCGTTTCAAATCCGTTTTCTACGTTTAATATGTCCTTAGCTTCGTATTGAAGTAAACTAATATATTTTTGAGAAGTCGAAATAATTTGTGAAGCTTAAGGCTCGTTTTTGACCCGAAAACACTAAAAACAGAAAGCTGAAATTTTCAGAAACTATATATTTCGTCGCCAAACTTCAAAAATCCATAACTTCTTCGTTATAAGTCCGTTTTTATCCGTTCAAGCGGCCACGGATTCGTTTTAAAGTATATTTTCTAAAAATCAAGGCCAAAAAGTCGTGCCTACTGTCGGATTTTCCAGAAAATCAAAACAAGGACAGAACATAATATATAGTTATCGAAAATAGTTTTACTCGGATAAAACCTATTCTAATCCCTTCAAATCAACTCCAAAACTAATCTAATCCTACCATACACCTTCTTAGGGTGTCATGGGTTCCTAATCACCATCAAGACCAACCAAACCATGGGAATAATTATAGGATGACCTTAGGTATATATAACTTCTAAAATCATGAAATAAATGGTATAAATCACATATCATGCATATAAGCTCCAAAAAAGAAAAGAAACATATGAAAATGAAAAGGAAATATGAAAATGATAAGAATATGCTTACTAGTGATAGTGATGAGGTGAAAGTAACAAGGATTAACTTAAATATCCTTGGTTTTTATTTCAAAACCATAAAAAGGATATAAACTAGGTTGTAAATACACTTGATTTTGCAAAAACTTGATCCCTTGTGAACTTGATGCTTGGCCGGTTTTGGTGATGAGGAAGAAGGAGAGAAATATTTTGCTAAACACTAGAAACTATGTGAAATAATGAATGTGAAGTAAGACTTTAAGATTTGAGTGAAATTATTGAAAAAAAAACATGAACCATACAACAATTAAGACACACCCTCCCCTTGGCCGGTTTTTGGGGAGGGTTTGTCTTCCAATATATATTTTTTTTTTAAATCTTGCAACTTGTAGATATTTGTAATAATTTGTAGAAGAAAGTAAGTAAAATGTAAGTAAAATGTACAATTAAAGGAAATTGGAAAGTTTTGGTAAAAGTAAGTTTTTAATAGCTCAAAATAGATTGTATTGAGGTGATAAAAATTGTAAAAATACTTTCCTTGTGAAAATCGGGTGATAAAATAATTATCGTAAGCTTTTAAGAAAAACGACGTAATAATTAAACGTTAACGATTAAAATACCAAATAAATTTGAAACACTAGGAAAACTAAAATATAGTTTTTATAAACTAAATGTGAGTTTAAAAATACCTCGGGATCATTTTTGAAAGTAACGGGTTAAATAATCAAAATAAAAACTCACGCGATAAAAATTATTAAACATAAAAATTACGCGTTGAAGGGTGAAATGAAATGTCGTGCATGTACTAATGAGATGCACATGATGACAATGAAATGTAGACTAATCATAGTCCATATGAAATGTACGTGATGTCATGATCATGAATTCGCCGCTAAACCTCCAAGGTTACGCGAATTTGAAACAAGTAAACCAAGTTTACTAAAATGTTGAAATAATGAGACATGAACGGTGTCGAGAAATGACCTGAAAGTACGGATTGTCACAGCATTCATTGAAGACTGGCATCCGAAGTGTTTCCAAACATTTTTTTTATACAACTTTTAATGGGACAACATATATTTTTATGGGCTTTACTTCCGCACTTTGAAACAATAATGTAAAACTATTTCTTAAATTAATATATCTTTTGAAAATGGAATAGAACTTCCATTCTTTATTACCTTGTGTTGTGTATATTGATATAGTAGCACCCCATGACCCGAACGCTTCCGCTGTGAAATTTTGGGGGTGTTACAGATTGGTATTCAGAGCCAAGGTTATAGAGAATTAGGTATTTTTCAAAACCTAAACTATAACAAAATTTTCTTAAAAACACTTCAACGCCGCCATAGCTGCCAATGTCTGCCATGCCTTGCCTACTGTTACACGATGTAGTCGTGCTATGTGTTACTGCTGTATCTTAGGTTCGTTTAAGCTCTCATTTGAATTAAATTAATTATTTCTCAAAGTCATTAAGTTTCTTAATTAACTCACATTTAAACTTTAAGGCTGTTCTTGTTTGATTGGGTCGCGAAGTTTAAATGAGAATAATGTTGATGTAACAAACTGAATGAAATTAAGGAATAATTAACTTAAGGAGAGTGTAGAGTAGACTACGAATGCTTATGCCTGATATCTCTCTATGTTAAACTGCTTAACATGCCCACTATTACAATTTCGCATTATGTTATGCTCCCATAACTGCTTCTACGTTATTTCTGTATATAACGTACAACTTGTCACTGCTTCTACGTTATTTCTGTATGTAACGTACAACTTGTCACTGTATCAACCTCGACGTTATTTCTTTATGTAACGTACAACTCGTCACTACTTATATGATATTTCTTTATGTAACATACAACTACTTGATTTATATTATCCTTACACATATAGTTAAACCACCTCTGTCACTGGTCACGATCTCTTATTTCACTATTATGCTCTATCCTTCGTAACCTCATACGACTCTGTTCTTTCTATTTTGAACTCAACTATCGTACTCTTTTATGAAACCGCGTTGTATTCCGTTTTATGAATCCTTTATCCGTTGTTCACTTATCGTCTCACGTCACCGAATCTTTCTTGAACGACTAGCCTCTTTTCCCACGTCATATTTTAAGAGTTTATACTCACATCTCGCCACCGTATCGACCTCGACGACTCTCGCATCTTAAACCACGAGGACGTGGTTTCTTTTAAGGGGTAGGTACTATAACAACTCGTAAATTTCCCTACAGATTTTTCGCGGCTATATTTTTTTTTCTTTCGTTTCGAACTTTAAACACGACAAGTCACGGAATATTTTCCACCTCGACCTCGATAATAATTTTTTTTTATAAAATAAATATATAATAAACTTTTATATTTTATTTCTCACCGGGCCTCTTAACCCGACACGATCCAATTCATTTTATTAGGCTCGCGTGTTCTACCCAATCCAACTCTTTTCTTGGGCTCTCATGTATAAAATAACCCAACCCAACTCTTGACTATTCTCTTGGGCCTAGCCCTTTTATTTCTCATCCTAAACTCACCCTTTGATAAATTTGAAAAAACAAATTTCACTAGTACTATGGTACTTTCTTTTCTTGTTACTATGGCTCAAGCAAAAACGAGAACCAAGCGCATCATTTTTTTTTTTATATATATATCTTGTGACACAAAAACTTAGGTAAGCAAAGGTTGATAGGTGTTTCCTATGCCTCTGTGACCAATGAAGTAAAACACCAAAACACGACTACATGAACTTTAGTATTTTTTTTACATCATGCGTGTACAAGAAAGAGGAAACAAAGCAAATTCCACACTTGATCATTATATATATGTCGTGCATGGTAAACACAGAAGACAAAAACAAAATCCCAACCATGTCTTAATATATGTTGCATGGTTTGTCTTGACCAAAACAACAAACCAATATTTTTTTTTACTGTGAACGAGACACAACCAAACTCAAACACACTTTATTTTTTTTAAACTCAAATATATCTTGGGTCAATCTTATCAAGCATTTTTCTTGTGACCCATGTGAAACAACAAAGCAAAAGCAACAAACTTGTATATTAAAACTTGGTCCCCCTGTCTTCCTCAGCAAACCCACGTGATACATACCCACCTTCCCCAAAACTTGCGCTCCTCCCCTTTTCTTTTGCTGTCTTCCCCAGAAAACGCCTTACACTTCTGCCATCCCTCATCACCATTTTCGTCTCTCTACCTCCACCATGAATGCTCCTCCAAAAGTAGTAAACCCTCCAAACTACTTTCCCCCACCCCAGGAGTTAACCTTAACCAAATATAAATCAATCCTTGGCTTTTCCATGGGAGCAAATCGACAAAAACTAAGGACCCATTGTCCTCCTTGGACCACGACTGAAGAAGATACCAAGGAAGCCACGTGAAGACCATGCCTATTGTATCCTTTATATACAACCTAAGGTACATAGTAAACCCATCAAGTCACTCACAAATAAAACTCACTTGAAATACTTCTCAACTTACATGTTCACTGTGGGAGCAAACTAAGGAAAAACGCCACAAGTTTTGGTCTTGCATTGGGTATAAGGTACGGGGGAAGCTCTTTGATCACGTTCGAAGCACCTTGAATCTCATCCCCACCCCTCTTGGGTGTCGTAAGTTTCCTCCGACTCATTTCCGTTTCACTTTCTCGTTTTAACTTAATTTTCACAAGACAAACAAGTTAATGCACCATAATGTATCAATGGCACAAGTTAAACAAAGTCTTGGCTCATTTCTTATTATTAAGTATGGCAAACAAACACAAGAGTTAAAATACAACTTAACCTTGAAATGAAAATGGAACACTAAATACGTTAAGCATGCATACTGGGAAAGGAACATAAAATTTAGAACAGTTAAATAATTGCTTAAATAGAATTAGTTTAAGAAATATATCACAAAAGAGTCATAGCTCAGATGGTTGGGAGGCTTCTGTTTACACTTAAGGTCACAAGTTCAAATCCTTCCATGTTATTTTTGGCTAGTTATTTTACAAGTTTCACCTTCTGACACTATTAGCCCCTCAACTTCAAATCTCTTGATACTATTATTAAAACTTATTAAGGTTGTCACTAATATATATATGTTTTACACTTTCAGCCCTCAATTTCTTACAACTTGTCATTTCCTTAAAATTTTTTTATATAAGTTGTGAAATTCATAATAATCTTTACAAATTCAACCCCTTCAAGTGAAACACTTTGACACTTTTATCCAAAACTTTTATAAGTTCGATAAACTTATATATTTTACCACTTTTCGTTTAAGTATATATATTTGACTCATATCTTTATTTGGTGACCTCATCGGCGTAAACTTTAAATACTATATTTTTCTAAATATATTATTTAACCACGATTTCATAAAAACGAGTATTTCGATGACATAAAGTTTATAACGAGTATTATTACGTCGATAAATAAATAAACCTATATATATTTATAAGTATATAAATTAATAAAAACAAACTTCGATATCTACTCATCTTAAAAAGTGAATTTCTAAAGAATAATAAACTAAGTCAATATAACACATCCTTTAAATATGAACATTAAACACCGCCACTCGTAAGCACTTAAATTTATTTACACACTTCGAGTCGTGAGTACACGAAACTGCAAACTGAAACTTGCCATATTATATTTAGGCTACGTGTTGGAGCTACTTGTTACTCGATCTCTTTGTGCTTATTCACCGAACTGCTAAGGTGAGTTTATAGCCCCACTTTTACTCTTATTTACTTGCTTTATAAAACTATGGGGTGAGAAACATGCAAAACTCTTTTCGGACCTGAAACTGAAAACACTATTACGTGAAACAACCTTAAATCCCAACTATGCTACCGTTAGTTCCCTTTGGGGAGGCGCGATTGTTATGAATAGATCTATTGGGATGACACCCCCGCTCGAGTTTGACGGATAGGCAAACGTCAGGCGTATATCATATCGTATTGATTGAGTGTACTGGAAATACACTTGCTGGGCTTTTATTTATCATGCTTCTAGATGCATGCACACTGTCGTAGTTTCGGTCGCATGAAATTGGTACTAGCGTAATAGCCTTTTTGCATATAGCGTCATTCACGGAGATGCTATATGTGCAACTGTGGTCCAACTTGGAAACTTGATTACTTAAACTTAAACCTATGAACTCACCAACCTTTGTGTTGACATTTTAGCATGTTTTTCTCAGGTTTACTTATTGGCGTGGGCAATGGCAAAGGCATTCATTGAAGACTGGCATCCGAAGTGTTTCCAAACATTTTTTTTATACAACTTTTAATGGGACAACATATATTTTTATGGGCTTTACTTCCGCACTTTGAAACAATAATGTAAAACTATTTCTTAAATTAATATATCTTTTGAAAATGGAATAGAACTTCCATTCTTTATTACCTTGTGTTGTGTATATTGATATAGTAGCACCCCATGACCCGAACGCTTCCGCTGTGAAATTTTGGGGGTGTTACAAAACTGGTCAAAGGCAATTTAGTTAGAGGTTTACCTTCAAAGACTTACAAGAATGATCAATCATGTTTGGCATGCAAGAAGGGTAAACAACACAAAGCTTCCTGTAAGAAGCTTGAGGAAAGAACTATTAGAGAACCATTGGAGCTGCTACATATGGATCTATTTGGACCTGTCTCTGTGGCAAGTTTAAATAAGAAAAAGTACTGTTTGGTTGTTACTGATGATGGTAGTAGATTCAGTTGGGTTTTCTTTTTGGGATTTAAAGATGATACCTTTGATGCTATTCAGACTCCAATTATAGCACTTGAAAACCAATTAAGACTCAAGGTTAGAGGTATTAGATGTGACAATGGAACTGAATTCAAGAACAAGCCTATGGATGACTTTTGTGCAAATAAAGGCATAAAGAGGGAGTTTAGTATTGCTAGAACACCACAGCAAAATGGTGTTGCAGAGAGGAAGAATAGGACTTTGATTGAAGCTGCAAGGACAATGTTAGCAGATTCCCATCTCCCTATTCAATTTTGGGCAGAAGCTGTAAGTACTGCATGCTATGTACTCAACAGGGTCTCTGTCACCAAACCACAGATGAAGACACCCTACGAATTGCTGATGGGCAATAAACCCAACATTCGATTTATGAAGCCTTTTGGATGCCCTCTTACTATTTTGAACACCATTGATAATCTGGGGAAGTTTGATGGCAAGTCTGAAGAAGGTTACCTATTGGGTTATTGCACTAACAGTAAAAGCTTTAGAGTCTACAACAGAGTTACAAAGAAGATTCAAGACTGTCTTCATGTTGAGTTTTTAGAAGATCAAGACAATGAAAAAGGAAAAGGTCCTGATTGGATGTTTGATCTTGAGATTTTATCTCCTTCAATGAATTATGTTCCTGTTAGAGAAGAAAATCAACCTTTGCACAATGAAGATGATATCCAATATGTTGTTCATGATGTTCATATTAGACCTGATGCTGTTCCTGATAAAGATCTTGTAAGTCCAAAACAAAGTACTGCTGTTCCTAAGCAAAGTACTGATTCTCCAAAACAAAGTACTGTTGCACCACAATCCTCATTATCTGCAGAGGATCAATCTATTCAAGAGGAACTTAATCAGATGCTTCTTCAAGATGTTTTAGCACATTCTTACACTGATGAACAAAGGAGAGCTTATGAAGAAGCAAAGAAGAACAAGACAGCAGAATACTTTCACAGTACTTTGGACAGTACTTTTAACCAAAGTACTGCTGCACCTGTTGACAGTACTTTAGATGATTTAGCTGATTCTATCATGCCTGGGTTAGAAGACACTGATGATGAGCTTGAAGATGAAGGTATTTTCACAGATTCCAATGAAGGTGCTGATTATACTCACTTGGATGATACATATGCAGTTCCACAGTCTCCAATCTTACGAATTCATAAGAATCATCCAGCTGATCAAATCATAGGTCCTTCTACTTCTGGAGTTATGACAAGACATAAAGCTAAGGGTTTTACAAAACCTCACAATGCTTTACTTAGCTTTGTGTATAAACAAAACAGGCTGAATCATAAGGACCATCAAACCTGCTTATTTACTTGTTTCATCTCTCAAGAGGAATCCAAGAATATTGCTCAAGCTTTGACTAAAGAAAGCTGGGTTGAAGCTATGCAGGAAGAACTTCTTCAATTTAAACTTCAAGAAGTTTGGGTTTTATGTGATCTTCCAGATGGGAAGAGAGTTATTGGAACCAGGTGGGTTTTTAGAGTTAAAAGGGATGAAAGAGGCAATGTTATCAAAAACAAGGCAAGGTTAGTTGCTCAGGGTTATAGACAGGAGGAAGGGGTAGATTATGATGAGGTATTTGCTCCTGTAGCAAGGATTGAAGCTATTAGAATATTTCTTGCTTTTGCTTCATACATGGGTTTTCATGTATATCAGATGGATGTCAAGAGTGCCTTTCTTTATGGCACTATTACAGAAGAGGTGTATGTGAAACAACCTCCAGGTTTTGAAGATCCTAAGCATCCAAACAAAGTCTATAAGGTGGTTAAGGCTCTTTATGGCCTTCATCAGGCACCTAGAGCTTGGTATGAGAGGCTCTCTACATTCTTATTACAACATGGATACAGGAGCGGAGCCATAGACAAGACTTTGTTTATCAAGAGAGACAAGAAGGATATCATGTTAGTTCAAGTCTATGTTGATGATATCATCTTTGGGGCTACCAAACAGTCCATGGTTAAGGAGTTTGAGCAGCTGATGCAGAAGGAATTTCAAATGAGTTCAATGGGAGAGTTAATATTCTTTTTAGGACTTCAGGTTAAGCAGTCCAAGGAAGGAATTTTCATTAGCCAAGACAAGTATGTTGCAGACATACTTAAGAAGTTTACTTTTGATGATATGAAGGCTGTTACTACACCTATTAAATCTATCAATTCATTGGGCAAAGATGAAGATGGACAACCAGTTAAAGTCAAGTTATACAGATCTATGATTGGCTCTCTTATGTATCTTACTGCATCAAGGCCTGATATCATGTTTGCAGTTTGTCTATGTGCAAGATATCAAGTCTCACCAAAGATCTCTCACATGAATGCAGTAAAGAGAATTTTCTGTTATCTGAAACAACAACCTAAGTTGGGGTTGTGGTATCCTAAAGAGTCACCTTTTCACTTAGAAGCTTTTTCAGATAGTGACTATGCAGGTGATAATTATGATAGAAGATCCACAACCTGGTGGATGCCAATATCTTGGAAGAAGATTAGTCTCCTGGCAATGCAAGAAGCAGACAATTGCAGCAACATCATCTACTGAAGCTGAATATGTGGCTGCTGCAAGTTGTTGTGGTCAAGTTTTGTGGATGCAGAATCAACTCTTGGATTATGGGTTCAATTTCAAAAATACTCCTATCAATATTGATAATGAGAGTACCATTTGTATTGTGAAGAATCCTGTGTATCATTCCAAGACAAAGCATATTCAGATTAGGCATCACTTTATCAGAGATTGCTATGAGCATAGGCTCATTAATGTGGTTAAAGTTCACACGGATGACAATGTAGCTGATTTACTCACAAAAGGTTTTGATGTGTCACGATTCAATCACTTGGTCGTGAGCATTGGAATGATTAACTACTAAGCTATGTTTGAGGGGAGGACTATAAGGCGTTAGGTATAGTCTGGTGTATTGCTTGAGGGGAGGATGCTTGTTTATACTTAGTTTTTATGAAGGAATTTGGCAAAGTACTGTTTTTCCTGAAAGTACTGCTTATGTGGAAAGTACTGTTTGTCGTATTAAAGTACTGTTCCAACGGTAATATTGATGGGTAATTAAAGCTAACGGTTATTTTATTTTGGACAGTGATTTTTCAAATCCTACCTATAAATAACTACTTCCCGATTTTCCCTCTCATATTATTACTTTACATCTTTTCCATACTTATCTCCCATTCACCATCTCTTTATTATTTGATACAATCTTTATTGTGCTCACTTTTTCAACAATGGCGAATCGTTTAACTGTTTCAAAGCACAATATGGTGGCTAATTTGGACAAGACTGAGGCGAATATGGCTTTCTATGATATCATTGATTATCTTACTGGGTCGCCTATTAGTTATGCTCTTTTAGTTGAGCCGAATATTATTGAACCATGGATTCAAGAATTTTGGGCTAATGCTAGAGATAACATGGAGGATGATGAATATTATATTAGATCAACAGTTGCTGGACGGACTATAAAGATTACTGAAGCCTCTATTCGAGAAGATTTATTATTTGGAGATGACGATGGGGCTATTCGATTTGATAAGCAACTGATTTGGGATACTTTTAGGAATCTTGGTTATGAAGGATCTTTGACAGAGCAAACATTCAAGAAAGCATTATTCTGTCCTCAATGGAAGTTCTTGATTCATGTACTGCTCCATTGCATAAGTTCTAAAAGTACTTCTTGGGAGCAGTTTGGGTCGAATATAGCATCTGCAGTGGTTGGTTTAGCTACAGACAGAATGTTTAATTTTTCAAGGCTTATTTTGGATGGGATGCTATCACATATATCCTCTGGGTCAAAATGGTTGATGTACCCAAGGTTTGTACAGGTTTTCTTAAACAAGCAATTGGCTGATATTCCAAAACCTGCTGCTTTGTTACCTGTTATTGTGCAACAAGCCAAAATATATACATTCATGGCTAGGCGCAGTGATTTGTTCAGAGGTGGAGATATTCCATTAACTACTACCATGATGGAAGTTGTTCAAGCTGTGCGTGATGATGCTGGAGAGGATGAAGAAAGTGAAGGTACTGATTCTGTACAAGGTACTGCTTCACAAAGTGCTGCCTCACAAGGTACTGCATCTGCAAGTACTGCTTCTATTGAAGGTACTGCATCTTTACAGGGTACTGTTTCTCCAAGCCCTGAGGTTCAAGCAGAGATTGAAAGAACACCTACTCCATCTCCTCAACATTCTGTTCCTGTTTCAGAGGACCATTCACATCTTCACGGTGCTGATCATACTATACCTCATGAAGGTTTGACTTTGGATAATTATGCTTTGACAAGGGAGCTAGTTAGGTTGAACAAGACTGTTGAGAGTCAAGCTAAAGCACTTCGGAAGTTGAGACGTAAGTATATCTGGTTGAGGAATTTTATTAAACCATATATTCAAGGATTCAACTTATGGGTTAAGGAGGAAAACAAACGTCGTAAACAACTTCGTAAGGAATTGAGACGAAAGAAGGTTCCTAAATCATCTTCTGTCAACTTGGGGAGGAATTCAGAAAAGGAAAATTTGAAAGAAGATGTTACAAAGAAGAAAGAATCTGTAAGTACTGCAGAAAAGATTATTTCAGATTCTGAGGAACAAGAAGAAGTGCAAGTTCAAAGTACTGGTGATCAAGGTACTGAACATCAAAGTACTGTTTTTCATGATACATCTAGGCAAGAAGTAATAACTCCAAGGGTATTGAATTTTGAAGAAGAAGCTGGTCCTTCTACAACTGTTATAGAAGAAGAGGAGGAAGCTACATTCATACCTATTCATTCTGCTAGTGATGATGAAGTAATTGCTACAATATTAGATTTGTCACAACCAAGAGGAGGGGTTACTATTAGAGATGTACAAGAAGAAGAACAACCAAGAGCTTCTCAACCTGAAATTGATCCTAAAGACAAAGGGAAAGGTATTCTGGTTGAAACTAAGAAAAAGAAACTCACTTTGACAGAACTTAGAGCAATTGAAGTGGCTAGGAATGAAGCTGCAGCTAGAAAAGTTCAAGAAGAGTTGGATGCTAAGGATAGAGAAGAACAGCAAACTCAAGAAGCTCTGAATAGAGAAGCAGCTCAAAAGGTGCAAGATGAATTAGATGCTGAAACTACTGAACCCTTACAGTCTCCTACACCTGTTAGATATATGCCAAGAAGACCTAATTTAGCTAAGGACAGGAATGCTATGATGGCTTATTTAAAAGGTCGAGGATATAAAGGTTTACAGAAGCTAAATTATGTTGATATGAAAAGACTCTATGATGCTGAAACAGAAGCTTATAAGAAGAGTGTTGCTGATATTAAAGACTTCAGAGAAGAAGCTTATTGGACTGAAGCTGAAAGGAAGAAGAGCTTAAAGAGAAAAAGAAAAACTGAAGTTACAGATGTTCAGTTTTCAAAGAAAGAAAAAGTTGAATTAAGATCTGAGACTAGTGATGAATTGAAGAATTATCTCAGAGTGGTAGATTTTGATTATACAAAGGAAGATGATGACATGAAGATGAACAGATCAAAGATCAGTGTTTTTAAAGTTGTGAAATCCAAGAATGAAGATTACATGGTTTTTCATAAGGAAGATGAAAGCTTCAAAGTTTTCAAAAGGCTATGGGATTTACTGCATATTATAGATAGAGTAGACCTATTCTACTTATATCATGTTGTGAAGGCTTATTTTGAAGATAATCCATTTGAAGGGATTGGATTGGTTTTACATGGTGATCTCATAACTATGTGGGAAACTGAAGAAGAGAGCACTGATGATATCTGGAAGAATCAAGAAAGCTGGGAAATAGTTTGCTGGAGATTCTTTGAAGAATCTGGAGTTCATGTTTTGGAGCTAGAAAATGGAACAATGATACACATGTTTGTAGAAAGAAGATATCCTCTTACAGTTGAGCTCATGAGAAGAATGCTAGAGCATGGATTGGAAGTAGAAGAGGCTAATGAAACTGCTTGCATGGTTATCAACTTGTTTATAAACTGGACTACCATTGCTGAGAATGATCTATAACTGGTATGAATTTTATTTGAATAAATACTTTTTGATATATCAGTAATTTTATTCAAAGTACTGCTGACGTGACAAGTACTTTCATCAAAGTACCGCTTGTTGAACTAAACCTGTTAAATGATTTTTAGAAGAAACCTTTTGCTAAGTAATAAATATTTTGAAATAAAGGTTGAATAAATGGTTTTAGTGATGATAACATCAATAGGTTATCAATCCACCATGGTTACAAAAGGATTGACTAATCCATGAGCAAACGGCTCGGGTAAAGATATATCAAATCCGTTTTTAGTTGACAACTTGCTAATAAGTTGGATGGTAATCAACTCACCATATCAGTAATGTGAAGAGTTGGCTAGCCCACAAGATAATGGCTTGTGGTAAAGGCAGTGGAAAAACCATTATTGGTAATTAGTTCACCATTAGATAGAAGAACTAACTAGTCCGGAAGGGTACAACTTTTGGTAAAGACAAATCAAATCTGTTGATAGCTGGTGGTTTGCTAAAAATCATATGGTTATCAATGTACCATGGTCTTACACACCAAAACATTTGGCTACTCGAGAGTTAATGGCTTTGGTAAAGAGATCTAAATCCATTAATTTTTCAATGATTCACTTGAAAGTGATGAGAATAGTATGCAACTTAAACTGAATTAATGTACAAATTGTCATATATTGTGTGTTGCTTGAAAAGATGGAGCTTGCTGGATGCTGCTGTAAAGAGAACAATTCTAAGAGATACTTTGACAAAAACAGATGCTACAATGATAAAATTTAAAAGACTAAGAAACAATCCGTTTTAAAGATGAAGCTGTTAAAGATATATTCACAAAAGAAACTTGAAGTCAAGCAAGTAGAATTCAAGTTAGGGGAGGATTGTTGGGATATGAAAGTACTGTAAGCTGCAAAGTACTAGAAGAAGTCAAATAGTCAAAGTACTGCTAAAGATAAAGTCAAAGTACTGCAATATGAAGTCAAAGTAATGCAAGAACAAAAGAACTGTTATATTCGTTTATGGAAAGAATTGTATTCCATGTTTAGATTACTTGTCGTACAAGGTTATCAATTGTAAACCGACTAGGATATCCTTGAGCCTATAAAAGGACTCCTAGATTGGCATTAGAGGTACGATTTCAGAAAAAGAGTTTTAGAGTTTACGAATTAGAGTTTAGAGAAAAGTTCGATTATCTTAGAGTTGTATTAGAGTATCTGCATAATAAGCAGATTTAGAGTTTATAATAAAGTTTTTCTTCTTAGCTTTGTTAAGTAAATTTCGCGTACTTGATAAAGATTGCTCAGTGTTTCTTTGTTAATAACTTAGGATTTATTCAAGGTTATTAAACCTTAACAAGCTAGTTAAGTTAGTTTGATTAAAGTATATTGATCCAACATATAAATACCTAAATAGGTATACTTAATTATCAAGCAAAGTAAAAAGGAAAACATACCTCTAGCGTACTTAGGAATGTCTTTACAAATGACACAACAAATGTCACTTAGACGATTCTCGCTCCTTTGCATTCAAGATAACTTCTTAAGAAAGGTATTCTTGTTACCAAGCGACTCCTAAAGCTTGGTGGGTATGAGCTTTGACTAATCAACATGACAAAGAAGATTAGTGCAATTAAATGAAAAAGTAAATAAGAAAAATGTTGATATCAAATCAACATCCAAACATATAGTTTTAAAAAACACGGTGTTTGTTTTTTTAAAAAAAAACTTCTTTGTAGTTTTCTATTAACTATGGATCGTATCAAGTTTTTAAAGTACAATATACTTCAAGAAACTTGGTAACGAATCTTTGATACCAATTGTGGAAAACTAGAAGGGGGGGTTGAATAGTTTTGCCAATTAAAACTTCCTTTTAAACTATTTAGATTGACTTATGTCAATCTATTTGGATGTGTGTGTTGGATGTTGATAAACAAGCATATAGAGGTAAGTAATGAAAAGATAAGAGTAAGAAGCACAAAACCACAACACGAGTATTTATAGTGGTTCGGCTACAAGGACACCTGCCTTGCCCTACTCCACTCCCCGAGTCACCTACTCAAGAGTTCGTAATCACTACACCAATCTCCTTATGGCGGAGAAGCCTTCACAACGTCGCCTACCCTTTTTCCGGTGCTAGGCTAACCACCGGGCTCTTTCACTCCAAGGTGAACCACACCTACACAACGTCGCCTACCCTTTATAAGGTACTAGGCTAAGTACCTAGTTCTTTCACTCCAAGGTGAACTACACCTTTACAACGTCGCCTACCCTTTATTAGGTACTAGGCTAAGCACCTAGTTCCATTGCAATGGAGGAACTACTACCACACTACACCAACGACTAATCCTAAAGGAGATCTACTCCTTTACAACATCATCAAGTATATCAATATCCTTGGATCTAATACTAGTCTATCTTGTACATCAAAACACACCATATCGAATGTACATCTAAGGCACCTTTCACTAATGCCTTTGACTAGATATACAAGACAACTTTCACTAATGTCTTGTGTCTTCACTTCTACGCACCTTTCACTAATGCTTCTTTGTCTTGACTTCTAAGCACCTTTCACTAATGCTTCTTTGTCTTGACTTCTAAGCACCTACCACAAGTGCTTGTCCTATAGACGATAGATACCCTTCACTAATATCTTCGTCTTGACACTTGAGACATCTTTCACTAATGTCTTCAACACTACGCTTCTTTGGAGAAAGAAAGGAATCATCAACAAGAAGACTTCAGTAGCCTTGATGATGAGGAAGTATGGCAACTCATGGACTTGAGCTTGCTCGACTTCAAAGGTGGTGATCTTGCCTTTAAAAGGAACCTAAAAGATCACACAAAAACAAAACTACAAACATAGATCTCTTGGATCTAAGGTTAGTGAGATTTAACTCAGGGGAGAAAATGTGTTAGAAAGAGGTTGGAAATAATGAAGAAATGGCTCACTATTTATAGAGGAAAAATCCTACTATTCCCCGGATCCCACAGATCCCTTCCACTTGGGATCCGGCTAGCACAAAGCTAGGGATCCGTGGAACGCTCCTCTTTGCCCATGGGTATTTTGCTTATGGGTCATGGGTCATGGGTTGAACCATGGATCTTTGGCTAGATACAATGTATCTTTGAGTGCATTGCACTTAGTCACTTGGGTATGGGTTGATCCATTGGTTATGGATATTATCCATGTATGATATAAGCATGATGTCATGCAATGGGTTATGGGCTTTGGGTTGTACCCAACTACATTTAATGTATTAGCCCAATGGGTTGTGATACTTAAGTTTCTACCCATTTATATTACCCAATATACTACATGCTAGTTATGTGTATATTTATCCAAATATGTAAACACTAGTTGTTGTACATATGTATTACTTAAATCATAAAATCACTTATACTTGTTTTAGTGTTTTATGTGAAAATGTGAATATGTTAGAAACTATTAGTTCAAACCATTTACGTATTTTATTTGTTTCGATAATATGATTTTACGTTTGTTATCGACAAAACATTAGAAGATCGTAAAATATAAATAAACGTTTTTACGGCTTATTTGTATTAACATGTGGCAAATCTGGTTACATTAAAAGGGATTGCAAAGGTGTTAAGGTTGGTGGTAAAGCCAATGGATCAGGCACTAATGTTTCAGGGAGTGGTGGTTCAGATTTATTATGTTACATATGTATCTGAATCTTATTATGTGCAGGATGATGATGTTGCGTGGTGGGTTGACTCTGGTGCAACAGTTCATGTGTGCAAAGATAGAAGCTGGTTCAAGACTTGAGTCACTGAATGATGGTTCTATTCTTCACATGGGAATTGAGTCAACAGCCTTGGTGCATCGTCGTGGTTGTGTAGATCTTAAATTTAGTTCTGGAAAGATTGTAACTTTGTTTAATGTTATTCATGTTCCTGATATAAGGAAAAACTTTGTTTCAAGTAGTGTTTTGAATAATCATGGATATAAACAAGTTACTGAATCTAATAAATTCGTCTTGTCTAAGAGTGGTGTTTTTATTGGTTTTGGCTATTTATGTAATCAAATGTTCAGGCTTAATATTGTTACTGATAGTGTTAATTCAGCCTTTGTGACCACCACTGACCTGACTGACTCTACCCTTTGGCATGCTAGACTTGGCCATGTACACTATAAAAGAATGCAAGATATGCCTAAGGAAGGGTTAATCCCAATATCTGCCATGGACACTGAAAAGTGTAAAACTTGCATGTTGACCAAGATAACTAAGAAACCTTTTCAGGGTGTTAAACGTGAGACTAAGCTCTTGGAGCTAATACACAGTGACCTGTGTGATTTGCATGCCACTCCCTCTTTGGGGAATAAGAAGTACTTTGTGACATTTATTGATGATGCTTCTAGGTTTTGTTATGTCTATCTATTACATTCTAAGGATGAAGCATTAGATAAATTCAAAGTATTTAAAACTGAAGTTGAATTACAACTTGGGTCCCTGATCAAAAGATTAAGGACTGATAGGGGAGGTGAGTACATGGATACTATGTATTTTCAGTCTGTTGGTATAATGCATGAAACGACTGCTCCCTATACTCAGCAAAATGGTATTTCTAAAAGGAAAACAGGGTGCTGAAGGAGATGGTTAATTCCATGTTTTCCTATTCAGGACTGAGTCAAGGGTTCTAGGGTGAAGCTATGTTAACAACTTGCTATTTATTAAATAGGGTTCCCAACAAAAGGAACAAGGTTACCCCTTATGAACTCTGGACTAGAAGGAAACCCAACCTGAACTATCTCAGGGTCTAGGGTTATAGGGCGTGTGTAAGACTCCCCTGATCCAAAGTGAAAACTTTGGGTGAAAGAGGCATTGATCAGCATCTTTTTGGATATGCTGATCATTCCAAGGCTTTTAGGTTCTATGTTATTGAACCTAATGAATATGTTTCAATTAACTTCATAATTGAATCAAGGGATGCAAACTTTGATGAGAATAGATTCTCATCAGTCCCTAGACCAAGTCAGAGGATTCCTAATGGAACTCATGACACTGGTGTATCAGAGGTCCCTGATGAAGAACCATCAGAGGTCCCTGATGAAGTTGTGGTTCAACAACCTGAATCTATGCTCAAAAAGAGCAAAAGGGTCAGGAATCCAAAGTCATTTGGACCTGAGTTTCAATTATACTTAATTGAAGGAACAAGGGATGAGGTCTCTGACTAATACACCTATTGCTTCATTGTTGAGGATGATCCCAAGACATTTGATGAAGCAATGAAGTCCCAGGATATTGCTTTCTCAAAAGAAGCAATCAATGATGAGATGGATTCCATCATGGGGAATAACACTTGGGTGTTGGTTGATCTACCTCCTGGTTGCAAACCTCTAGGTTGCAAATGGATTTTCAAAAGAAAAATGAAGGTAGATGGAACTATTGAAAAGTTTGATGGAAAATTGGTTGGCAAAAGTGACTTTTGACCAACTTTGGACACAATTATCTATATGTATATGTCACATATATGAGTAATAGTTTGTAGGTTCACGTTCTCCTCGAAGAGAGCTTCACAATAAGCCTTTATGTGTCCAAAATAGAGTTGATGTGAATGAGATATCGGGTCTCAAATTTAGGCATTCGGTACCATGCCTAAAGAGGAAAAGTAGTTTATTTTCATTCCCACATCGGTGGGATGAGTAAACTTAGAGGGAGTCTATTGTGTATAAATAGAGGCCCTAATTCCACAAGTTTTACACACATCAAATCAATAGTTATTATTGATTTCCAACATATGGAATACGCATCTCTTAAGATGAAATTCTAGGCAGTTTTGTTAAGTCCGACAAGACAACTTACTTTTTGGCTGTTGTACCTCGGGAAACAAACGGCGAATCTGTTTTAAGGGAAGCGTGTCAAACACGTGCCTCGGCTTTTAGTGCTTCTTTGTTGATCTCTATTGGTGATCAAGTAACTCTTTTGACTATTTTACTATTTTATTTAATTATCGTTTATCTGCTTACATTCTGTTTGTATTTAATTTTCTGTTATTTATTTACTGTTAATTTTATTTATTGTAATTTAGATTTTATTAATAAAAATGTAACCGTTTCCCTACAGTCTTAAAACAGATTCTGTGTAACAGAATTAAAACACTTTTATTAAAATCTGATTTATATAATTAACAGATTTTATACAAACCGCTTTTCAATGAAACCAAGATTGAGTTCCTTTGAAAATCAGTTTTATAACTAAACAGAATTTTAATTAACAGATTTGGTATAATAGATTTATAAACGATTTTTAAAACAGTTTATTGAATCAGTTTATATTGAAACCATAATGAGTTTCTTTTCAAACTGATTTATTGCATATGTTATTGTTTAAATCTGGATATTGAAACCAAGCTTGTGTTTCTCGGAATCATATATGGTACAAGTTTACATTAACCATGTCGAGTTTATTAGATACCATATTGTTTTAACAGTTTTTTAACTGTTTTAGTGTTTATATATTCACAAGTTAACTAATGGTAACATAATTTGTGACCCTAGTGAATCTTGCGAATGTAATTGGTGCGCCAATTACTAACATGTTTAAATATCATGATGAAATCAGATTCATTGAAACCAAGTGGAGTTTCTTTGAAACAAATCTCATAAAATACAAGTTGTTATTTTATTAGATTACTAGAACGTGTTTATTGAAACCAAGATGAGTTTGTTTTAAACAAAATCTGATTATAGAAGCTGTTATCATATTTTGTGGAAAAGTTTCTTTGACTTGTTTAGCTTATTTAAACCAGGTTGAGTTTAATTATAAACTAAATATAGTTCTTGACACTTTATGCATTTGAAAGTAGATCTATAGAAACCTTGTTGAGTTTCTTTGAAAAAGTAAATCTATTTTGAAACCTTGTCGAGTTTCATTGTAGAATTATACCAAGTGATGCAGATCTATTAAGATATTGTTAAGGATGATTAACAAAATCATATTACAAATTTGTTTTTGTTTCAAAACATTATGTAATATGCGATATTGTTTAATTGTTTAATCGAAAGACTTGTTTAAAAGAGGTTTTGTATAATGGATCGTACAAAACAGTAGTGTTTTAAACAAAATTTGATGTTATCGTGTTTGTTAAGAAACACTTTGTGATATAGAAAGTTGTTAATTATTCCAAATTTAGTGTTACACTAATAACGGAATATTAACAGAATGTTCGGAATGTCATGAGTGACATCTAAAAAATCTGCTCCCGAACTTGATGAAAGGGAGACCGATACTCGAGTTATGTGTACGGTAGATGCTTTAAAACATTCAGATTTTATGTGCCATAACTATGGGTTAAATGGATTGAATGAAATGAAAATTGTTTCCAAGGCGGGATCCGACATTAGAAAATGGTGGATTAACACTTGGGCATCATGTCATGAGTATGATGATAAGAGTTTGGTTAACTCTTTCAAAGTAGCAGAAAATGGAGAGATGCAATCTATGGGCAACTCTATAACGGCTAATAGCAAGGGAAAAGAAATGTGATGTTGAAATTCACATTTGGAAAAGAGCTTAAGTGAACCAACATGTTGTATGTGCCAGAGATTCGTAGGAATCTTGTATCTGGATGGTTGCTTAATAAATTTGGCTTTATTTTTATTTTAATCAAATAAAATTGAGTTAACATTGTATAAAATTTTGGTCGGTACGGGTTATGCCCTTCATTAAATGTTTAAGCTGAATTTTTTTTGTTTTAATAAAAATGAGTATGAATTCAGCTTATTTGATCCTTTGAATGTATAGCATGGCCAACTCGGACATGTTAATTTTAACTCAATACGTTGTTTAATTAAATAAACGAACACGGATTACAAAAGTAAAACTTATGTTGAAGCCAAATTGACAAGATTGACTTTTCACTCGGTTGACCAAAAATTAACCGAACCCTTGGTTCACATAGTTTTATGTGATTTGGAATTGATACCTACAAAGGTAGCAATTAGGTACATCATCGTAATTGTTGATGGTAGTACAAAATATTGCGACTTTTACTTACTTGAGAGTAAGAATATAGACAAGATTGATCTATACAAATAAGTTGGGAATCAACTTATTATCGAAAACAAGGCGGTTCGAAGTGATATTGGAGGTAAATATGTGTCTTCAGTTCATGTATGTGCTAAACATGGAATAAGACATAAATTTATTGCTCCTTATACACTACAACATAATTGTTGATAGGAAAGAACTGTGCCTTAAAGATATGGTTATGCCATGTTGTTAAAGTCATGGTTTAAGCCATGACATGTGGGGGGAAAGCAGTTTTATTGGCTACTTATCTTTTAGATAAGATCCCCTGTAAGGAAAAGAAGATAGTTTTTATGAACTATGGATGGGAAGAAAACCATCCTATAAGTACTTACGAATGTGGGGGGGTGTCTATCTGTACTGACACCCAAGGTTCAAAATATTGGACCTAAAACTATGGTTTGCATAATTTTGGATATGCTCATGACAGTAGTGCTTATCATTTCTTTGTATGTGATTCGAAAACGATGAATATACACAAAGATACGATAACCGAATCAAGGAAAACTTTCATTGTATGAAACCGTGTTTCCTTGATTATTAGAGGAGAATGGATGTTCATCTAGGCTTGGTGGTAAAGTTGTCCATGATGAGAGGTAACTAAATGATGAAGTCCTTCATGATGAGAGACATCAAGACGATAATGTTGTTCGTGATAAGAGACAACAAAGGAGTTGATAATGATCTCCAAGATGAGAGACAAGATTAAACTGAGGAAGAAGAGGTTGAACCTAGAAGAAGCAAAAAGGCAAGAACCGAGAAATCGTTTGGACCCGGTTTTGTTTCTTTTATGGTTGAAAACGAACCTACTTCATACCGAGAGGCGGTTACTTCCTCAGAAGGGCCTTAATGGAAAGAAGCCATTAAAAGTGAAATAGATTCTATTTTACAAAATCATAATTGGGAGCTCGTGGATTTACCTCCTGGTTGTAAACCACTAGGCTATAAATGGATCTTCAAGAAGAAGATGAAAGCCGATGGCACCATTGACAAGTATAAAGCAAGATTAGTAATCAAAGGATTTAGACAACGAGAAGGTCTTGATTACTTTGATACATATTCGCTTGTTATGCGAATAACCTCGATTAGGATGATACTTGCTATTGCCGCTTTAAGAAATTTGGAAGTTCACCAAATGGATGTGAAAACGGCATTTCTAAACGGAGATTTAGAAGAAGAAATCTACATGAACCAACCCGAGGGTTTCATGGCTCCTGGATAAGAGAACAAAGTTTTTAGGCTTGTTAAGTCATTATATGGCTTAAAGCAAGCTCCCAAACAATGACATCAATTTTTTTTTCACGTCATGTCAGAACGTGGATTTAAAAAATAACGGATGTTTGTGGAAAGAAATAATTGTTGGTATATATGTAATCATGTGTCTATACATAGATGGTATACTTATCACTGAAAGTGATAACAAGATGATCAAATCCACTAATGAAATGTTGGAGTCAAGATTTGACATGAACTACATTGGCTGCTCGATATGGTTCTTGGAACTAAGATCATATGAAACCAAATGGATTTGTTTTGAAGTCAAAAACACTATAAGGACAATATTCTTCAGAGGTTCAACGTGGGGGATTCCGGCCTAGCTAGAACTCCAATGACATCTTTTAAATCTATTTATAATAGAGGTAAAGGTGTTGCCTATTTTGAATACTCAGATAATATTGGGCGTCTTATGTGTCTAATGACGTGTGTAAGACTTGATTTAGAAGTTAAAATCAAGTTAAGTAAATATACCATTAATTCAAGTGATGACCATTTAAATAGTATTACACAAGTACTATGATACTTACGATATTGCATTTTGGAAGATATCCAACTGCTATCTAATGATAGAGTAATGCAAATATGGATTCTTACATAAAAGAATCTAGATCCACTAGAGCGGATGTATTGACTCTACGTGGGAAGCTGTGTCTTGGAAATCTTGAAAGTATTTCAAACAGACTTTTATAGCCAAATCTATGGTGGAATTTGAATTTATCATTTGAGATAAATTTATAGAATATGCGGATATCTGCAAGTTAATTGTAGAGGACATACCAAGATGGCGTAAACCGGTAACGACCATCTATATAAAGTGTGATAGTCAATTGGAAATTGACAGAGCTCATATCACAATGTAAAACGGTAAGTCAAGACATATCCATCATAGACGTTGATTGGTGCGACAACTACTCTCAACTAGAGTTATCACGATTGACTACGTAAAGTCAATAGATAACATCGCGGATCCGCTTACGAAAGGCTTAATCAGAGAGTTAGTTAGTAAGTCGTCTAAAGGAATGGGACTAAAGCCCTTAAAGGAATGAGTTTATATGAAGGAAAACCTAACCCAGTTGACTGGAGATCCCAAGATCTGGGTTCAATAGGACAACCTAATCATATAAATATGGGGGAAGTCACGTCAATATGGGGGAGTTACTTAACATTGTAACTTCCTAGTCCATTCCTATAACAAATGTGACTTGTTGAGAGGTTAAACATATAGCTTTAATGATTCAGGATGAAATCACAAAGCATAATGATTCGAGATGAAATCACAAAACATATGTTTTTAATGATTCAAGATGAAATCACCTATGTGAGAGAGAAGTGGGGTCGCTTTGAAGGGAATTGTGGGCGAAATCCTAAGAGCTCTCGCAGAACCAGGCTAGTGTTCATGACCATAACGAACATGACTATGAGGACTTGACAATGTCAGGGAGAGTCTTGTGTGAAGTGTAATGTCGTCTACGTAAACAGAGGCTGAGTTAAGGACATCGCTCTACTCGGATCTAGGAGACTAAGTGCATCTTACAAGGGAAGGTTCAAAGGGTCACACCTACCTATCCTTTGCAAGATTCAACTATTGGAATTTCATCGTAATTTTTGTGTATTACGACCGATCTCCATTCATGTGGGGGATTGTTGGAAAATTGGTTGGCAAACGTGACTTTTGACCAACTTTGGACACAATTATCTATATGTATATGTCACATATATGAGTAATAGTTTGTAGGTTCGCGTTCTCCTCAAAGAGAGCTTCGCAATAAGCCTTTATGTGTCCAAAATAGAGTTGATGTGAATGAGATATCGAGTCTCAAAGTTAGGCATTCGGTACCATGCCTAAAGAGGAAAAGTAGTTTATTTTCAATCCCACATCGGTGGGATGAGTAAACTTAGAGGGAGTCTATTGTGTATAAATAGAGGCCCTAATTCCACAAGTTTTACACACATCAAATCAATAGTTATTATTGATTTCCAACATATGGAATACGTATCTCTTAAGATGAAATTCCGTGCGCTTTTGTTAAGTCCGACAACAACTTACTGTTTGGCTGTTGTACCCTGGGAAACAGACGGCGAATCTGTTTTAAGAGAAGCGTGTCAAACACGTGCCTCGGCTTTTAGTGCTTCTTTGTTGATCTCTATTGGTGATCAAGTAAGTCTTTTGACTATTTTATTATTTTATTTAATTATCGTTTATCTGCTTACATTCTGTTTGTATTTAATTTTCTGTTATTTATTTACTGTTAATTTTATTTATTGTAATTTAGATTTTATTAATAAAAGTGTAACCGTTTCCCTACAAAGTTCAAGGCTAGACTAGTCATCCAGGGCTTTAAACAAAAGTCAGGGATAGACTATTTTGATACTTATGCCCATGTGGCTCGTATCAGTACCATAAGACTGCTGATTGCTTTGGCATCAATTCACAATCTGATTATTCATCAGATGGATGTGAAGACAGCTTTCTTAAATGGTGAATTGGATGAGGAGGTTTATATGAACCAACCTCAGGGCTTCATCATGCTTGGCAATGAAAACAAGGTGTGTAAACTGATTAAGTCTCTTTATGGACTAAAGCAGGCACATAAGCAATGGCATCCAAATTTTGATGAAGTGGTTTTGTCTAGTGGTTATGTTCTTAACCAAGCTGACAAATATGTATATAGCAAATTTGATGAATCTGGTAAAGGAGTCATCATTTGTCTATATGTTGATGACATGCTGATCTTTGGCACTGACCAATATCAGGTTGAGTTGACAAAGGAATTTTTGTCATCAAGGTTCTCCATGAAGGACATGGGGGAGGCTGATGTTATCCTTGGTATAATGGTTAAACATGAAAGTAAAAGAATTTCTATCTCTCAGTCTCATTATATTGAGAAGGTGTTGAGGAAATTCAATTACTTTGATTGTACTCCAGTGAGTACACCTATGTATACTTGTGAGAATCTGATGCCTAATAATGCCAAGGCTGTATCTCGACTTGAGTATTCTAGGGTAATTGGCTGCCTGATGTATGCCATGACTTGTACAAGACCTGATATTGCTTTTGCAGTGGGTAAACTGAGCAGGTATACTAGTAATCCTAGTGCTCATCACTGGCAAGCAGTTCAGAGGGTACTGGAGTATCTGAAGAGAACTATGGATTATAGTCTCTCATATACTAGTTATCCTTCAGTGTTAGAAGGATAAACTGATGCAAGTTGGATCAGTAACACTAAAGACAATTCGTCTACCAGTAGCTGGGTATTCCTACTTGGTGGAGGTGCAATTTCTTGGGCATCCAAGAAGCAAACTTGCATCACCAGTTCAACAATGGAATCTGAATTTTTGGCTCTAGCAGCTGCTGGTAAAGAAGCTGAATGGTTGAAAAACTTGCTTCTTGAGATTTCATTATGGCCTAAACCTATAGCACATATTTCTATCCTTTGTGATAGTGCAGCTACATTGGCAAAGGCTTATATCCAGATGTAAAATGGGAAGTCTAGACACTTAGGTGTCAGACATAGCATGATTCGTGAGCTTATCATGAATGGGGTGGTATCTATAGAGTTTTTTAGATCTCAACAAAATTTAGCTGGTCACTTGACTAAGGGTTTGGCTAGAGACTTGGTTATAAAGTCTGCTAAAGGGATGGGTTTAAGTCTAATTTAGTCACTGAATGCTAGGACACCCAACTCCCTCCTAAGGAAACTTGGGAGCTGAGTTCAATGTGAAAAGTTGAACATTCAGTGGACTGGAGCACATGTTTTATTTTACATCCCAAGGTTGTGCTCAGAACCTGCTGAAAATGAGGATGAAGTCTTTACTTCTTAATGGTTAATTTCTTTGAAAAAGTGCTTGGCAGGAGCATGAATAAAGAGGAACCACCTATGTGAATGTTGAAGTTTTGCCGCTTCAGGGAGCTTTGGATTTTTGGCTCTTACAACATTTATGAATTTGGATATGGATACATGGCTTGTATAGCGTCAGGAGTTGTTAAGTGTTTGAAAACTTGTGTGTATTTTATCTTCAGGTATTCAAATGGGTTGAAGGGTTCAATTCTTAGATAACCCTGATTCTCGAATATTTGAACGTGTAATGTACTAAGATGGAAATTCAATCCTCATGATATTTTCGTTTATGCACATGTTTTGTTTGATGTTTGTTTTTCATGCAAAGGAAGTGAACTAAATTTGGGGAAGATTGTTGAAAAATTTAGTGCACTTGTGGGATTAGTTCACACCTAATTTTGGGTAAGGAGGTACGGAGTGTACACCCATGAGGTCCCTGAACACCCTGACTCAATAGTGGTTAGTACTGCTAGTGTATTGGTTACTACTGCTAGTGTAGTAACTGATGGTTCCTACTGGTAGTGTTATGGTTCCTGCTGATAGTGTAATGGTTCCTGCTGATGGTGTAACAAAATTATAGTCCTCTATTGACTTTTTCATAAAGTCGAATAGTTCCTGCTGATGCTGATTTAGTCTTGCATTATAGTCCTTTATTGATTTTTTCAAGTGATATCCGGTAACCTGATTTAGTCTTGCATTGTTACTGCTATTGATTATCTTACCATGTTCTGGGCTGTTACCTCCGACAACAAAAATAGTGTTGTAAACAAAGTCATAGAATGTGCACACTTCTTTTTTTATTTTTCTTCAAGTTGCTTACAGTCGAAATTGGTGTAACAAATATATTTGTTGGTTTACACGTGTTATGGTTCATGGTGTAACAAATATAGTGTTATTTTAGATTACCAATTTTTGTAGTGTTATGGTTCATGCATAAGGTCGAATAGTTTATTTTGGAAATTGGTGTAACAAAAATAGTGTTGTAAACAAAGTCCTCTATTGACTTTTTCGGTTTTTCCTTTTCAACTTTGACCTTAAATATTTTTATTTTTGTTATACAATAATTGATGAAAGATATACCATTGAGAATACATTTAAAACCCAATCTATTAATATATTTTTCATCAAGTATTATATAACACAAACAAAAATATTTGAGGTCAAAATTGTATAAGAAAGACCGAAAAAATCAATAGGGGACTATAATTTTGAGACGGGGGGAGTATTTTAGATTACCGCTTTATAAGTTTCGTACAAAAGACACCAAATATGGATTAGCTTTTTCTTGTCAGGTTGTATTATTACTACTATTTAGTTTTTGGATCCTGATTTATTAATTATATGAAATACTAAGAGCACTTACAACAATAACATCATAACACCAATAATACCGTCCACGTCAGCGCCACATCAGCTTTACCATTTAACATTAACATCCTCAAAAAACACCCACAACAATAACATCCCAATAACGCCATAACACCACTAATATTTCATATTTTCAATTTCAACCCCTAAACTAAAACAAACACTTCATTTATTAAACTAAAACAAACATTTCATTAAAACTTAAAACATATTACAATACGAGACTAAAAAAAAAATACAACGAAAAAATAAAATAAAATACAACGAAATAAAAAAAATACAACGAAATAAAACGTTACAACAAATGAAAGGAAATGACGAGAATACGATCTACTGACGAGGTTTCAAGTTATATTTCGCGATGATTCGATCTTTTTCGTCATTGATCCACTGCACGACCATTGGATCTTGCCCGTCCGAGGCGTCATCAAAAACTTTATCTCTTCCAACCGGGTTATTGTGAGATCTTTTTCCTGCTGGCCCGATACGCCGCCGGAGACTTCTCGCTTCATACGAAACTCGTTTGCCATAGTTTGGTGAAAGAAGCCGACGAGCTCGTTCCTCCAGTGCTTGTTCCCCCAGTTGTTGTAGTCTCGGATCTTGCTTTCTTGGTAGCACGTTTCTTTCCCATGGGGCGAGGTTGTTCATCTTTACCAAACAAATCCTCGTTTGTTTCGCTTGGGACTTCGCCGGTTAAATCGACCGTTTCCGGCGTGTTCCATTTCTTATAATGACGCAAAACCTCCCAAGCGTCTTCGAGACCAAAAGCTGATCCCTTGGTTTCCTCACGATACCATTGCTTTGCCCGTTGCATCACATCTAGCTCACTTTCCCCGCTTCGTTGATCCCGTTTCGCACGTTTGTAATGAGAGTTGAACTTTGTGCATAAGCCGTTCAAAGTTTTCCACTTGCTTGACAACATGTCCTTGTTGCGCCGTTGAAAGTTGTTTTTATTGAACTCATTTCGCACCCGATACCAAAACGTATCCCTGGGTTGGCACTTTCCAACTTTCGGATCCTCCGAAACAGCTATGTAACATGTTGCAAGTAATGCTTCCTCTCACGGAGTCCAACGTCGTTAACAACAACTTCGCCTTCATCAGAATCAACTGGTGCGGGCTCGGGGTCTTTGGATTTCTTTGATTTTCGCTTAATGCGACATTTTCCTTTTTTTGGAGGAGACGTGGGTGTGTCAGTAACATCATGTGTTTCAGTTTGTGATTGTTGTGTGAATTGTAGGTTTTGAAAGTTGGAGTTTAAGGTGTTTTGTTGGTTTTGTTGTTGCCAATACAGAAATGCTTGATGTTGTTGATACATTTCTTGGCTCGATAAGCCTAGTGGGCTAGGGTTTGAAGATGAACCCGCGTTCGGGTTAGATGATGAACCCGGGTTTGAGGGATTCCACCCACCAGCGAGAAGATTGTAGAAAGTATCGTCGTTGCCTCCCGACATTGTTTTTTGCAGTTAATTGAAGTTGAAAGATTGAGAGTATGGAGAGGATTTAGTAGTGGAAGTGTGAAAAGAAATGGTGTTTTAATTGGGTATTTATAGTGGTAAAAAGATTTTGAAATTTTTTTTGAAAAATAACGGCTAGTAGCCGTTTAGGGTGGTTTTTGAATTTTTTTTTAAAAAATAACGGCTAGTAGCATTTATAGGGTAGAAAATGTAATATTTTTTCCGCCTCCCCTTAACGCCCTTTGCTTTGGCAACGTGGGCTTCATTTCTTCTCTTTAACGCCGAGGTCACAACAGGGGTAACGGCCATAACGCCGTTATGGCGTTATTAATGGAAGTGCTCTAAATGTCTTGATCTTTATGTAATTTTGCCACGGGTTTCACACGAAATAGTTCATTAGAAATCCGAAACTAAACGGTAGGAATATTTTTTGTGGGAAATATTAGCAAAAACAACTGTGAGAAACTCGTAGTAAAATATCCATTCGAATTCCGTGTGAAATAAACCAACGGATCACCCACAACAATATTTGTGGGTAAATAGTCATTGTACGTGAGAAATTTAGTTGAAAAATATTTACCCATAAGGTTTTTACAAATGAAACAATTCCGTGTGAAAACCGTAGTAAATGGTCCTTTTCTTCGAGGTTTCTCACAAATTTTATTTTGAGAAAAACCTGTTTGTGTAATAGTGAAAAAAGATACAATTGTTTGTGGAATAGGGAGATTGAAAGAATGCAAAAGAAGTGTATTTAATAGGAGGAATAATGAAACAATGAAGTGATGACAAAACTACTTAAAAGAACGGACAAAAGATAGTTAAATGTGTGTAAAAGGCTAAACAATTAAGTTACAATATTTTAGTGTGCATGTATGAAAATTTGATATTGAGTAATTGGTCCGTCAAAAAATTTGATGTATAGTTACCACTAAGATGAATAATAAAAGAGAATTGATTTGCACATAAAGATTTTGACTGAGACATTCCATTTTAGACAGAACATAATTGTATATTATTTATAATGTGTTTTATATACTTATATAATGAGTGTTTCAATTAAAATAAAAATTGTAATCACCTCCCTAAAAAAAAGCATGTTTATTTTTTGTCATTGCCTTAATATTTCTGATGTCTATGAATCTATGCATTAATAATTGCTCACATCCCTCGTTATCTATACTTTTATATCTATATTATTATATAAAATATTTAAGTTGTTGGTCTATCAAAAATTTAAATAAAAAAATACAATCATAAAATGACATGTGTCACTTTTCAACAAAAAAATTAACATATTTTCAAATTAACATATCTTTTTATCTACTTATATTTTTAATTATCTAATTTAACCATATTTTTTTAAATTTGTGCTCTTTAATCCAATCTATTTTGATATATCTTTATGAAAATTTAGTTTTTTACATTTTTTGGGGGTTATATTTATTTTTGATTCAATTTTTTTTACAATTTTAACCTTAATTTAAATCAATACAAACTTGATTCGTAAAAAATATATACTTTTGGAGGGAGTGTTTGACGGGTAAGAGAGTATGAGGGTCTTCGTACATGTGAGAATGATGATGTCAATATGGTGTTTCGGGAAAGCTACGAAAAAGTTAAACAAACACATACAACGAACACATATACAATCAGAGTGTTGTAAAACGAATTCACTAAACGAATAAATAATTACAAAAGGGTTGGGTTCACAACTCATTCACTATATTTATAAGACTAAAATACACGGTTGGTCCCTAAACTTGTCAATCCGCTTCTCGTTGGGACAAACCTGGGCCTTTTCATCGTTGGGGGTCCCTATTTCAAGTTTCTTACTCGTTACAGGTCCTTTGACAAAGTCAATGTTTGATTTTTGTTTTGTAGTCGAAGGTATTTTAGTCCATACACATTTATACTTTGATAACACATTTATATTTTAGCCTTTCATCTTTAATCCTCGTCATCATCTCCCCAAATCATTCATCTCCTCAAATCATCATCTCACCAACATCATCATGGTCATCATCTCCCCAAATCATCATATCCCCGATACGCCAAGAACCTATATATGCCAGTATATCAAATCTGAAAAACAAAAGCATGCTTAATGATGAAAATTTCTTCACTTGTATTTGATCATTCGACAACTTTTTACTGTACGGAACAATAAAAGTAACCTAAGGTATATTTGTTTTTCCAACAATTCTTTGGTGATTTTCGTCGTTGAGTATTTTTTGCAAGATCTCGTGTGACTGGTTTAGGTGGATTTTATTCACATCACATTCAAGTAACCAAGCTTACAAGAGTCATTTGTTCGTCTTGCTAATCAAATTAATTTATCTATGAATTTCACAGGATTACATTAATTACAACAAATAAATTTGAATTTATACAAACGTGAAAAGGAAGCCTTTAGAAAAATTAGAAAAAATATGATTGTTCATTTAGTACATTCAAATGAGCCAAAATCTTAGCAACATCCCGTGCCATAAACTCACTCGCACTCGAAGTCGAAGTGCGGTCACTTTCCTTAAACTCCCTAAAAGAAGTTACAACTAGTTTACTAGACATGAACCAAGAAGTTTTTAATATATTAATTGAGTCTAAGAAAGATATATGGAACAAGAGAAATGATACATAAGCCTAAAACTTGGCCTAAAAGTGGACCTAAAAACATTTGGCAAGATCCCGACGTGGGTTGTTAAATAAGCGGGGTCTCGTGTGCAGCCGTCAATATCTTGCTGTGTTTTAGGCCCACTTTTGCAGTCCAAGTTTTAAGCCTATGTACACTTCTCATGGAACAATGATGAGCTTTTTGTTTTGGTGTAAGATTTTTTTGACCTTGGTTTGTTGACTTTGGATTTTTGTACTAGTTTACAGGATGAGTATTGATTGGTACACTCTTATTTGTTATTTGTACACCCAAATGTACAAACCGGTAAAACTGCATATGATAAATGTACAACTGCTTAATGCACATATTTGAGTGTACAAATAAGAAATTGGAGTGTACAAATCATTAGCCTTACAGGATTATTTGAAGAATGCTATGCATAATTTGAGTTTTATAAATGTGTTTTTTTTTTTTTTTTTTAAATGTGGCTATTAATCAGTTTGATAAGGATGGAGACTATTTGGTTACGTTGGACTATTTGAAAAGGTTTGAGGGGTGTGATGGGTTGTTTAGTGAGGAGTTTTTCGAGCTTTTTCACACGGTTTATGCGCGGCAAGTGAAAATGTTGAAAAAGCTGCAGGTGCAGAAGGGGATGGTTGATAAGAAAATGAGGAATGTTTGACCTGGAGGCGGTTGTGTAATGTGATCTTTGTTGTTACTTTTAGTACTGTTTTGATTTGTTGTTTGTTCCACACCCCATTTACAATTGTTTTTGCGGTGAATGGAATTCTGGGGGATTGGCGTGTCATAGCACCACATCAGTTATATTGAACGACCTAAAGTGTCGATTTAAAACACATCGTTGGATATTTAACAAAAGTTGAGTTACAACATGGTCCCAAAAGGGTTAGAAAGTTTGCGGAAATACAAATATATTACAATTCCAAACGATGTTTTGAAATAAAATGCCATAATGTACAAATATGTAAGTCGACGCCGCGACTCAAAATGTAGGTCCCTAAACCATGTCATGATGATATTGCCTCGATTACCGAAAAATACATTGCTAATAACGGTCAACAATAATGTTGGTGAGAAATCATAGGTTTATGTAAATGTTTTATCCGACTACACAAGTATAGACCATGCATGAAATCAAGTCACGTAAAAAATAATGTTACAATTGCATAAGCCCATGACGAAACTAGGCTGTTCATAATGTATGCCTACTGAGTGTTTGCCGACAACTCGTATGTTATCAAATGAAATGCATCCGTATGACAAGTTGGGATTCACCAACTTGGATGGAGGCGTCACCCTCGATAGATCTATCCACTCATCCTCGCTTCAAAGATTAACGGTTCATGTTCATGTAATGGGGACTTTCAATTGGCAAATCGTAACTTAAGCAATGTAAATGAATTTAATATACTTGGTATCGTAATAAAAATGTTGTGCAATGTATTCTCCCCCGTAGGTTTGAAAATAATTAAAAGCATGTAAGCGGGCTATGAAAACTCACGGTAAAGCGGAATAATGGCAAAAGTAGTACACAGAGGTATAATGTGATGCGTTAACCGGGACCTATTACAAATAATATGATATGTAATGAGTTGCAATGTAATGTTATGCATGCCTTTCATATGTTATTTATACCATTTCGGTTTTGAAAATATTACTTGTCGTCGAAAAATACTCTTTTGACGTCTTGACCCTTCGAAAATGACTTTACATGTTTTTACGTTAAAATGTCATCCTACAATGGTTTTATAATGATTTATGGTGAAATTTTCACTTTTCGTCGTAAAACAATGTCATCGAAATTTTCATGAAATTAACAAAAATGGCTTTGGAAAACTAGTTAAATGAAATGGTGTACGTCGATCGTTAGAGAACAACTCATTGTTTTGGAAAGTTTGAATCGATATCTAAAAGTTTGATTGGAGTTTTCGTCCAAAAAGTCTCGATCATAAAGATATTAAGGGTTAAAGATAGTGATTTTGGCTAATTGTTGTGCGAAAAATGAGTTTAAACAAGTTTGAACATCCATAAATAATTTACTACAACTCCGCTTTACAAACAGCTTGTCGTTTTGAAAAATATGCCCGGTGAACTTGATTTTACTAGAAGACATTTCGTTCCAAAAAGTTTCACAACCTCGTTAAAAACAGCCCTCAACATGGACGCATACTACCGTAACACTTGTATCGTAAAAATAATATAGTTTTGAAATAATAATTACGGCAAGTTTATGAAAGCGTGCATATATTTGTCGTTTCAAATCCGTTTCTATTATAATCGTCCTTAGCTTTAGTATCAAAGTATACTAATATATTTTTTTGACAAGTCGAAATAATTTGTAAAGCTTAAGGCTCGTTTTGACTGTTTGTCGAATAAAACAAAAACGACAAAGCTGAAATTTCTGAAAATTATATTTTTCGTGATCTAACTTTAAAAATTCACCACGACTTTACTCGTTATAAGTCCGTTTTATTCGTTCAAGCCACGGATTCGTTTTAAAATATATTTTCTAAATATCAAGGCCAAAGTTTCAAATACCAACTGTAGGTTTTTCCAGAAATTCGAAACAAGGACAGAACATAATTTTATACGTATTGAAAATAGTTTTTATCGGACAAAACCTATTCTAATCCCTTCAAATCAACTCCAAAGCTAATCTAATCCTACAATACACCTTCTTAGGGTGTCATGGGTTCCTAGACATCATCAAGACCAAAGAATACCAAGGGAATATTTATAGGATGACCATAGTATATAAATAACTCTAAAATCATGAAATAAAATGGTATAAATCACATATCATGCATACTTGCTCAAAAAAAATGAAAAGGTACATATGAAATGAAAAAGGAAACATGAAAATAAAAGAAACAAGCTTACAAATGAATATGATGAGGTGAAAGTAACAAGGTTAAGCCTAAACACTCTTGGTTTTTATTTCAAAACCTTATAAAGAGTATTAACTAGATTGTAAAACACTTGAGAAATTTTTTTGAAGATGATCCCTTGTGAGCTCTTTGTGTGACCGGTTGATGAAGGAGACCCAAAAGAAGAGAGAAAATTTTAACTATCACTTGGATAAGTATGTAAGAATGAATGAAAAATGTACTAAGTGAAGACTTATATGTTGAGTGAATTTCAAAGCAATCAAGAAAAAAAAAAAACCATACATCATTAATTGTCACCTCCCCTTGGAATTAGGGAGGAACTTAGATATTTTACTTTTTTTTTATAATGTATATAATTTGTATAATTGTGTAATATTTATGTAATTTGTAAGAAAAGGTAAGTAAAGTGTAGATAATTGTAACTTTTTGGTACAAGTAAGTTTTTGATAGGTCAAAATAGATTGTAATGAGGTAATAAAAATTGTAAAAATACTTTCCTTGTGAAATTTGAGTGATAAAATAATTATCGTATAATTTTTAAGAAAAACGACGTAATAATTTAACTTTAACGATTTATGTACCAAATAAATTTAAAACGCTAGGTAAAGTCAAAATATAGTTTTTATAAACTAATGTAAGTATAAAAATATGTCGGGATCATTTTTGAAAGTAACGGATTAAATATTCAAAATAATAACTCACGCGATAACGTTTATTAAATATAAAAATTACGCGTTAAATGTGAAATGAAATGTCATGAATGAACCAATGTGATGCAAATGATGCTAATGAAATGTAGACTAATCTTAGTCCATATGAAATGTACGTGATGTTATGATCATGAATTCGCCGCTAAACCTTTAAGGTTACGCGAATTTGAAACAAGTAAACCAAGTTTACTATAAATGTTGAAATTGTAAGGCATGCATTGTGTCGAGAAATGACCTGAAAGTACGGGTTGTCACAGTTGCGCCTACTGTTTCTGAGCCTCCGTTGGTTACGGCTTTGGCTGCTGTGCCGTTAGGGTCGATGGGGAAATGGATTAATTCGTTGTGGAAAAAGTATGAATATATCTATGGTTACATCGATTGGTATGAAAAACTTTTCAATCCGTTTTTGTAAATGTTATGAGGAAGTGGTTTCCCCAATTAAGGGAGTATCTATTATATACCCACATAAGATACAAAATAGGGATACAAAGAATTAAATACACCCTATACTAATGTGACTGTTGGAATACATTATTGTGACTGTTGGAATACATTAACATCCCCCTCAAGCGAAAGGGTGGCGGTCCGAGGCATAGACGAGAGCGGAAGAACTCAAATTGAGATCGAGAGAGCCCTTTAGTGAAGATATCTGCCACTTGAAGCTTGGTTGGAACGAACTTGGTGTGAAGCTTGCCTGAGGTAACAAGGTCCCGTATGAAGTGATAATCAATGTCAATGTGTTTCGCCCTTTTGTGAGCAACCGGATTTTGAGACATAAAAATTGCACTTTGATTGTCACATAATAGCGTTGGCCTGTCGGGAGGTAAAGCTCGAAGTTCACGTAACAAGTGAGTGAGCCACATTATCTCGGCGGCTGCACTTGCCATAGCACGATACTCTGATTCACAGCTGGATCTGGAAACTGTGGGTTGTTTCTTAGCGCTCCAGGAAACCAACTTACCCCCGAGAAAAACCGAGTAACCATAAGTGGAACGTCGTGTCTCTATGCACCGAGCCCAGTCTGCATCTGAGTATCCAAGAATAGATGCATGGGACGGTGTTGTGAGCGTAAGACGGCTGATGGTGCCTTTAATATACCGTAGAATCCTTTTTACCGCTTGAAAGTGGAGCTCAGTGGGAGTCTGAAGAAACTGACTGACTTGATTTACGGCATAAGAAATGTCTGGTCTCGTGACCGTTAAATATTGTAAGGCACCAACTAGAGAGCGATAGTGAGTGGGGTCTTTGTACGGTTCACCTTGCGAGTTGAAGACAGCGTTGGTAGCTATGGTAGTGCTGACCGGTTTCGCATGCAAAAGTTGAGCACGTTCCAGAATGTCCCGCGCGTACTTGGATTGACACATAAACAAACCAGCAGGGTCCTTGGTGGCTTCCAAGCCCAAGAAATAATTAATGAAGTTTGAGAGAACTTGCGGTTGGTTCCTCGTGAGGATGAGATCATCAACATAGACAAGGAGGTACATCACGCATTTGTCTTTGGTGAAGATAAATAAAGACGGGTCAGCCCGGCTACATGTGAACCTATTTCGGAGCAAAAAGTTGCTAAGTCTTTGAAACCAAGCACGCGAGGCTTGCTTGAGACCATAAATAGTTTTGTTTAATCGACACACATGATCGGGAAAATGCGAGTCCTCGAATCCTGGAGGTTGTTCCATATAGACAACTTCACTTAGATGTCCATGTAGAAACGCGTAGTTGACATCGAGTTGATGAAGTTTCCAATCATAGATCACCGCTAAAGACAATATCACACGAATTTTGGAAGCTTTAACCACTGGACTGAAGGTGTGAGAGTAGTCTAAACCCGGTATTTGACTGTACCCTTGAGCAACTAATCTGGCTTTGTATCGATCAATGGTCCCATCTGCTTTAAATTTGGTGCGAAACAACCACTTTGCCCCCACAACATTGTGGCTGACGGGTCGAGGAACCAAGGTCCATGTTTTATTATTGTGTAAAGCATCAAGTTCCTTTTTCATAGCATCCATCCAATGAGAGCTTTTAATCGCAATTTTGAACGTCCTGGGGTCATGAGAAGCAAACAAAGATGAGAATAAGGGATGATGATTCACGAATGCGAGATCCGCCCGGTGTTTTGTTTTAAAAATACCAGCCTTCCTACGTGTTATCATAGGGTGGGTCGGCCGTGGCGGCGCCGTCGTCAGGGGCAAGGTGGGCGGAGCTTGCGCTGGCTAGTGTCGGGGCTGGAAAAAGGGGTTGTTTCTGGGCTGGAGGGGGAACTGGGCTCCGATGGGACAATTTGGATATTCTCGGTGGTGTTGGGCTGATCATCGGCGCATAGGACACATGGAGTAGGTTGGGCCAGATTTAAGTAAGAGGTGGTAGTTGGGCCAGGGGGAATATTATCGGGTGCAGGTGGGTTTTGAGTTTGAGGTGGGCTGATGGGGTTACTGATGTTTGTGGGTAACTGATCTAAGAAAGTGGAAAGAGGTAAGTTGGTGGGGTTTGGCAGTGGACCATGCTCACCGAAAGGATACTCATTTTCGTTGAACACAGCATGTCTAGTGACATAAAGTCTGTTTGTGACTGGATCAAGGCAGCGATACCCCTTGTATTGAGATGAGTAACCCACAAAGATGCAAGGTATGCTCCTTGGAGCTAGTTTATGTTTTGCATAATCCCGTAGGTATGGGTAGACCCTGCAAGCAAAGGTACGAAAGTTTTCATAATTTGGTTTGTTAGAAAAAACAAGTTCAAATGGAGTCTTGTCACCCAAAACCGGAGTGGGTAATCGATTGATTGTATAGATGGCCGTAGAGAAGGCTTCTACCCAATATGTGGTTGGAACGTGTCCATTGAACATCATAGCCAGCCCTGTTTCTGTAACGTGTCTATGTTTCCGTTCGGCTCTTCCATTTTGTTGCGGAGTATACGGACAAGATAGACAATGATGCGTCCCATTTTCCTCAAGTATATGTTTGACCCGATAATTTACAAATTCCGTACCCCCATCACTTTGAAATATTTTGATTTTTCTACCAAATTGGGTTTGTGCCATTTTGATAAACACACTCAGGATGGTAGCGAATTCCGAATTGGCACGTAAGGGATAAAACCATCCAAAACGGGAATAATCATCCAAAAATAGAGCATAATATCGATATCCCTCATGAGACATGATTGGGAGATGGCCCCCATAAATCACAATGAACAAGATCCAATATATTTAAAGCCCTTTTTCATTAATAAGAAACGGCAACTTATGTCCTTTCGACATTTGACATGGGGAACATAAGTCCGGTTTAGGAAGAAGGGATGTAACATATAAATCCCCTAGTTTATTTAATTTCAAAATCGTGTCAAAAGACACATGTCCTAAGCGCTTGTGCCAAAGTTCAAAGGACCATTTTTCTTTCGTATCGGTAACCATGGCTTGAAAACTTGGTGCCAACACGTACATCCCGTTTTCACATCTTCCTTGGGCCACCACTTGTCTCGTCGTGCGGTCATGAATGTAAAAGTTTGGTTGTCAAAATAACACATCCAAATGGTTGTCAGTTGTGAGTTTACTAACTGATAAAATGTTATTAGAAATGTTTGGTACAACAAGCACATCTTTAAGTTTAACTCTTGAGGATAAGTAAGTCGTCCCGATGTGGGTTACGGGAAGAGTGGATCTATTGCCAAATGTAACATTACCTTTACCGTTGTAGGGAGCGGGTTTTTCAACGTTGTTGGGTGTTCCGGTCATGTGATCCGAGGCCCCCGAATCAACAAACCAATCTGCCACGTTGCACTGAGCATTAAGAGCTTTAGCCAAGTCAGATTCATTAACAGCAGAGGGATTCGCATATTGGGACAGATTTGGGCATTTGTTAGCATAATGACCACTTGCCCTACACAACTGACAATGGGGAGGGCGTCTACCCCTTCCTCGACCACCAGAATTTACACGGGTTCGTCCAGATTGTTCAGAACCACTACCCGCATTAGAGTTAGTGACATCATTAAACGCAGTAATAGGAGCAGATTCACCATGGATGGATCGTAAAAACAGTTCATGGCTCTCGGCTTGACCAACAAGATCACGAAGAAGAGGATTATGCCGAGAGGTTCGAACAGATGTGGAGAATGTTTCAAACGCAGCGCCAAGACCACGAAGAAACCAGTGGCGTCCGGTACCGCATCGACCGGTGCACCAACGCAGCAAAGGCGATCAAGGAGGACGGAACCGGCGACCATCTTGGGTCACAGTTTGGCACCCTTCGTCATCGTCGCCAGGGCATCTCGAAGGTTATGGATGCGTTCCTCCGAGGCGTTGCTGTAAGCCGCCTCGAGGGCAAGCCATATGGCGCGAGCAGTTTTGAGTCCGACAACCTCTCCTAGGGCTTCTTTAGAGAGCGAGGCTTGAAGTATGATAATCGCCTTCTGATCCGCATTAGCCCAAGTCTGATAGGCCGGATTAGCAGCGGTTTTGCCGCCTTCTGTAATCTCAGCGGCAAGAGCTTCAACTGATCCATCGATGTGGGAGGCCATGTTTTGGAACGAGAAGACGGGACCCATTTGGTTTTTTCATAAAAGGTAGTTGTGTGATGAGAGTTTCACAGTCATGAGATGGATGATTGTGTTGACATGGAGGGTTGAATCGGATGAGGTTGACATGGAGGAGAGGAGAAAGGGCAGAGAAATTGAACAGGAGGGAAGGGGAATAGATATCGCAGGAGAGAGAGAGGGCTCTTCAATTTCTAGCGTATGATACCATGTAAATGTTATGAGGAAGTGATTTCCCCAATTAGGGGAGTATCTATTATATACCCACATAAGATACAAAATAAGGATACAAAGAATTAAATACACCCTATACTAATGTGACTGTTGGAATACATTATTGTGACTGTTGGAATACATTAACAGTTTTCATTGTCATGTTCAATTCAGAATTCACTTTTGTCATATGGACTTCTTATTTGTGGCAAGTAACCTAGTGCCGGTTGTACAGTAGCATAGGTTTGCCACTTTCCTAGTGTTTGATTGATCAAGAAATTATTGCATATGAGAATTAAGGGTGCGTTTGTTATGGGGTCTTCAAATTTAGGATAGGACTTAAAGTTAAAAAACGTTGTTTGGTGTGATGATTGAGGTTTGCTTTTGGAAGTTACTACCAAATATTAGGGGATAGAGAATTCCCAAGCTTATGACCAAAATTTGATTATTTCAATAAAAATGTGGGCCATTTCTCATTTTTAACCATTCATTAATTTTTTCACTTACAAATATCTGATATAAAAAATCATTTTATTTATATTTAATATATAATATATATTTAAATATTATTTTCTCTCTCCTACCTCAAATCCAAATCCAAATCCAAATCCAAATCTTAATCTTAAACCCATCTACAAACCAAACGGGCCCTAAGTGTTGAGAAAATTCCAAGTTGTGTCACTGTGTGTCTATGTCTATGTGTGAACAACATGTGAAATGACAAAATTATTTGTAAACATACGAGTAGTCGAGTATATGACCATGCTATTCTACCATGTTTAAAAATTAAAATTCAATACTCATGAAAGTCATTTTGCATTCTACTTGTGTCACTTTTCAAAGTTTTCTTTTCAACTTTGACCTTAAATATTTTGTTTATATAATTGAAATATATGAATAGATTGAGTTTTAAATGTGTTTTCATTGATATAATTTTCATCAAGTATTATAATAACACAAATAAAAATATTTAAGGTCAAAGTTGATAAAGCAAAATCAAAAGACGATGTATTTATTGGGTGTTTATTTTTGTGTTTGTTTAAGCTTATTTGTTACGGTAAAGTGTGCAGATGTTCATCAACAGATTCCAAACAATGATTGTTGGGGAGATGATGATTTGGGAATGTGAATGATTTGGGGAGATGATGACGAGGATAAAAGATGAAGGGCTAAAATATAAATGTGTTATCAAAGTATAAATGTGTATGGACTAAAATACCCTCGACTACAAAACAAAAATCAAACATTGACTTTGTCAAAGGACTAGTTTGGCATATAAAGGCCATGTTTTGGACCCGTGACGATGATAATGCCCAGGTTTGTCCCAACATAAAGCGGATTGTCAAGTTTAGGGACTAACTGTGTATTTTAGTCTATTTATAATATACTAACTATATTTATTGTCACCGTTATGTGCGGGTATCCGAGTATTATATATACATGCATGATGAGAGCACCTTACAAGATATCTCACCAAATTATATCTTATAACTTTCCCCATGGCTTTAACGTGCTCTTCCGGTTCATATCTTCTTCATAATAATTCTTTTACTAGATGTACAGCACGCCATCACATTTTCAAACCAGAACATTTAACACAAGCCGTCATCTCTAAGAGGATCACTACGGTTGAACCTCTTGGTAGACGTTCAGCAAACTATAAGCCATCATTATGGTCATTTGATCAAGTTCAATCATTATCTAGTAAATATACAGTATGTACCATTAATTATCAGTTTACGTGTTCCAGAATATAACCTGTAGGTATAATATATGATGTATATTTAAGAATTTAACCTATGCAGGGAAGAAACTATGTGTCAAGAGCAGATTCTTTGAAAAAAATAGTGAAGACCATGATACACGAAGTGGGAAATCCATCGAGTGCCCTTGAGTTGGTTGACGATTTGCAGAGACTTGGAATATGGTATCATTTTGACGATGAAATAACCAATGTCTTGGAGATGATTTATCATGATTACTATGATCATGAAAACAAGTGGAGTAAGATGGATATGAACTTTAAAGTCCTTGGTTTTAGACTATTAAGACAACATGGTTATCATGTTCCTCAAGGTACACTAGTTAACCAAGGATATATCTTTTACCGTATGTGATATATAGTTACTTTTTTTAAAGGCGTTTCTTTTTCATGAAACCTTTGTTTCATCTTAATGGATAAACTAATAAAACGTCTCTAGCTTGAATAAGTGGCAAATTTAGACATTACTCCAAATAATTTAATTTAAGAAACACGCCCAGTATGTATTAGAGTAAGGTTCGACAACAGATTGATGAGAAGTTAATATAATAAAATCTGTTTTTTTTTAATTAATATTTTTTTTTTCTCAACATCTAGAGATTTTTCACAACTTTAAAGAGAAGACTCAAAACCTTAAGCCAGACTTGCATGATGATGTAATGGTCATGTTGAACATCTATGAGGCTTCTTATCATTCATATGAGGAAGAAAGCATATTGGATGATGCTAGAGACTTCACAGCAAAATATCTCAAAGAAAATCATGACAATATCAACGAAAGCATATCGTCACTTGTAAGTCACGCTTTAGAGCTTCCACTCCACTGGAGAGTACCAAGGGTAGAGGCGAAATGGTTTATTGAATTTTATGAGAAAAAAAGCGGCAATGATCCAACATTGATCGAGCTTGCAAAACTTGATTTTGATATGGTCCAAGCAATCCACCTTGAAGATTTAAAATACGCATCAAGGTATTATTTCTCCTTTAAATTTCTTCAAGCTATTTCATGATATGGGGACTAGTTAGGTTGTTATATATGGTATAAAGGTATTTTTTTTTTAAACGGTGAATTAAATTTTACATAATCCACCTAAAGATAGCTATTTGTTCATTCATTCAAACTAAAGTTCTAGCAAGACGGGATGTATATATAAGCTAGGCATGATTATCCATGTGTTGCGGATGTGCGGATGAACAGGTGGTGGAGAAATACATGTTGGGATAAGGAGTTACCCTTTGCTCGAGATCGATTGATGGAAAATTTTCTATGGACAGTTGGTGTTAATTACCTGCCTCAATTTAGTCTTGGAAGGAGAACGTTAACAAAGGTTAACGCGATGATTACTACTATTGATGATGTCTATGATGTGTTTGGTACTATAGATGAACTTGAAGAATTTACTGAAGTTACCAATAGGTAATTGTTAACATACAGTTGCTACCTTAGATTGCACGCTTATCAACTAGAGTGTTTGTTCAAACTTCTTACAGTTTAAAACTTATTCTAATGTTTAGGTGGGATATCAATGCGGTTGAGGAACTCCCAGATTATATGCAGATATGTTTCATTGCATTCTATAACTCGATAAATGAGATTGCATATAACTCGTTGACAAACACAAAGTTCCTCATTCTTCGATACCTAAAGAAAGCAGTACCATCTCAACTAACTTATCAATATTTTGTTTCCTTCATGATTATTGATATCGAAATTTGTATCTCCAATTTGTAACTTCATAAATTTGGTACCAATTGCAGTGGGTGGATTTATGTAACTCATACCTAAAAGAGGCACAATGGTACGAAAGTGGATATGTACCAACACTAGAGGAATACCTGGAAAATGCTTATGTATCGATATCAGCTCCTGTAATACTCATGCACGTTAACTTTTTAACAACGATTACTTCAAAGGAAGAAATCCTGCAATTTATGGAAAGAGCTGATAATATAATTCGCTGCTCGTCGCTAATTTTGCGACTTGCTGATGACTTGGGGACATCCTCGGTAACTATATTTTATAAAAGCATATTTCAATTTTTCAAATTTCAAAACGATTACAATGTTAAATATTAATGTATGAATTTCCACATTATCTTGTTATTTGAAGTACGAAATGGCAAGAGGAGATGTTTCAAAAGCGGTTGAGTGTTACATGCATGAGAGTGGCGCTTACGAAGATGAAGCTAGAATGCATATAAAAGATTTAATTCTCCAGACCTGGAAGAAATTTAACAAAGAGCGAGAATGTGTAAATTCTAAATTTGCACGAGAATTTACATATTGTGCAATGAACCTTGGACGAATGGCTCAATTCATGTACCGTGAAGGAGATGGGCATGGTCGTCCAGATGTGACTAAATCTCATGTATTATCCTTGTTGATTAATCCCATCCAAGGGATGTAATAGTGAAGAATGCGTACGCATCCTTCATATAAATATTTCTGTTGTTGGAACGTTTAAGACGTATTCGGTATATTTCACAATTTCACATGCATAAGTTATAGTTCACCTATACCTTTATATGTCTCATGTTATACTTATAAATGAAAATAAAAGTATAATAACTTTATTATACTTCATAAATGCATTTTATTGCATCTATTTTAAACTTCGTAAAGGATTGTTAAGCGGCAGAGATTGGACTACTTTGCCTCTGAAGTTGGTTTTTGATTTTTGTCCATGAGATGCTCCTTATCTTTAGTTTGTGACTTTTAATTACTTTATATATCGTCGATTATATTAGTTTATCTTTTCAGTGTTAATAGTTGAGAAAATATATCGTCATTACATGAATGAAAAGAATAAAGAAAAAAAATTACTTCAATAGCACAAAAAACAAATGGTTTTCTTCTTGCAGATGAAAAGCTTAAATGTACATCTTCTTTTGCAGACATGGTTTGCAGATGAAGATGTAAAAGCTCTGAAAAAACAAACGACACCTAACTTGTAGTTATTTAGTTTTTGTTCGAAAATCTTTACAAACTATTGTTAGCCAATAAAATGTTGGTCACTTATATTTTAACGAACTTTGCACTAATAGTGTGGTAGAATAGGGGTAAACGGGCTTGGACTTAACTTATGGTCTAGTCCAACAAGCAAGCCCAAGCCTGGCCCAAGTCAATTAACTACTTTATAATCACTTATATATAGACGCCTAAAGTGCGATGTAGGGTGTGCTTTCATTTTTTTCTAGCTAGTTTCTTCCTCTCTCTAAACATTTCACTCTTACTTCTCTCTAGATTAGTTAGTTCATTTCTCTCTCTACTTTTATTTCTTTCTCTCTCTAAAAACTCGTTCTTAGATTAGGCTGCCCCAGTAAGGGAATTCAATCCCCTTACTTTTCACTGCCACGCCGCAGCTTTTCTCAATGCCTTATTACCTTGATGAAGGCGACAATGTTAATTTAAAAAAAAAAAACATTTTTAACACAAAATAAAATTTCATTAATAATTAAAACGTTACATGATAATTCAAATAAAATTAAAACATTACGACAATACAACTACTAAACTAGTTTTGATTATGATGATGCCAAATGTCTTCTACCAAATCGGCTTTGAGGCTAAGATGAGTCGTTTTGTCGCATATCTCCCTGGTAATTTCCAACAATTCCACATGCGTTCTTATGGGATCATAAGAACGGTGCTGCTCTGCTGGAAAGAATACGGGAGATATCGCCGTCTGTTCGTCCTGAATTATGAGCACCCACACGATCCCTACTAACTTGGGTTCGTGAGAGTTTTTGTGACGCTTGAAAAGCCTCCCAACACTCTTCCGCAAACATCATAAACTCGGTACTAACTTCATTTTCATCATCCGATGACGAATCAACAATGAATAGCTCGTAAGAATTAAAACTCATAGTGTGTAAATATAGGGTAGGATTTTTTATTTTTTTTGATTTGGATATAGAGAATGTGTGAAATGAGATTTGTGAGTTTAAGTGTGTAAATATGTTGTGTATCTATAGGGTAGGATTTTTTACTTTGCAACGGCTATAAATGAAAATTTTGTATGTTTATGCTTTGGATATCGATCTTGCAGACGATCTATTTCATTTTTTTTGTGGCGATCTATTGGAACCACAACAAGGGGATCGAGATGAAATCGATCGCCCTATACCCTCGATCGAGAGACGATCGACCTTATTGCATGCAGCCTTATGATATGTAGTGAAATAATACATGTTTGTGAACTAACAAATGATATTAGAGCTATATGATAATCTAGAGTTTTTATATTTTCGAAAATCTATCTTTCTATTTCTACTAGTTCTTAACCTTCTTTTGTGCGTAGAATGTTTTAGAAAATATTTGAGCAAAAACATTCAAAAAAATGTTCCTTTTATATATATTTTTTGTTTGTCTATTTTTGTGTCTTTTTGTTCTACACGAAACCTGAAAAACGTTCAAATCTTAACGTGTTTGATCTTGAAAACATACGTTTTAAAGGTTGTATACGTATCCTAAAGTGAGATTTTGCAAAAAGAACGGTCGAAAAACGTGAAGAATTGTGATTTTGGTCCTTTCGCAAGTTTTGAACAAAACGGGTAAATTTTGTTTCCAAAAAACCAACTTCTTGTTGGTGTCTACGGGTATCGCAAGTTGTGAAAGAATATGCTCTTTTTGTTTCCCTATTTTTAATTTAATGCAAATAGTAGATGTATAGCGACAAATAACTATACTTGCGAAATCGTAATTTGTTGATCCCAGTTGAGCAAACGATCTAATATAGAAACTGACTTAGAACAAAAGCTTATTAAGTATCACGCGGAATTTAATACTTAATATTAAGAAGAAGAACAATAAACATTCAACACCTCAATATTATTATTAATACGAATACTCTAACCAGTATTAGGGTTTTACAACCTTGAAGTGTATCGACCTTAGATATAAAACACATATATCTAATCTAATCTAGGACCTCCTTTTATAGGCTAAGGAGTCCTTTACATTATACAATACGTAACCTATAAGATAAATATCTTTTCCATATTTATCTAATACAAAATACTAAACCGACTATACAAAACTAGCAGTGGTTACAATAATCTATCAGTAGTTACACAATACTACTAGCCGCGGTTTGTCATCATCCGTGGTTACAATCTTCTGTCCGTGGTTATATCAATTCTGTCCGTGGTTCCAGTACTTAAAATAATTCTTGATTCAAGGAGCCTAAAACCCAATAATCCTCCCCTGAACTTGATACATTCCAAGAGAATTCTCAAGTTTCTTTTAAGCTCAAAACATCTGAATTGGAGGATGTAGCCAAACACTTACCAGATTTAAGAATATTCTCATGCTTCAGCAACAAATTGTAAGCTTGACCATCATAGGGTAACAACATCTTGATAATACCAGGCTTCAACATCTGAGCAATAACTGCTGGATACTTATTCAGTTGAGGATAATCACCTTCTACAAGCATATGAATAACTTCTCTAGAAACAGTTAAAACATGAACTCCACAAGTTTGATATAAAAACCATCTAGTAACTTGACCATTGTAGAGTCCTTTCCATTCAGGTTCATCATGAGTAGGCTCAAATAAAATCTTCAAATGATGATAAACCAGTCTCTCATGATAATCATTTGGATGTACTTCACCAAACTTATTCTTGTAAAGTATCCAAAGATTCATCAAATCATCTCTATCAAAATACTCAAGCATCTGTGAAAATTTATTATACTCATAAACTTCATTGTTGAGTCTTTGAATTTTCCAAACTCCTTCATTTCCAACTTTAAGCTTAAACTCATAAGAAATGATTTGATTAACATCTTCAACTACTTTAAGTCTTTTAGAATCAGATGTCTCCTGAACCTCAGATTTTCTCTTTCGTTTACTATGAATCCACTCTTCATCCTTTTTAATCCACTCTTCTTCCTTTTTAGAATTCATTGGACAGAAATCATCTTTATTAATTCTCATACATCTCTCATAAAGCTCATAAATTCTTTCAAATGAACACCTATTAAGATTATCAGGAACATGTATGCCTGAATTCTTAATAATCTTCATTAATACATTCCTCATCTGTGCAATTGAAGGGGGTTTCTTTCTTATAATTTTCTTCTTTTCTTTACCAACCTTCCTTGCCCATTCACCCAAAAGTCTAGCTTTTTCCTCATCATCCAACAAAGCCCATTCTTGTGCAGTATACTCATCATTTATTAATTCAGAAGCTTGAAGATAATTTTGTGATTCATACCATGTAGCTAACCATCTCTAACTAGCTTCTTCTTCATCTTGCTTCCTTTTCTCTAAAGCTGCTTGTTCATCAGCTATAATACTTTTTTGCATACTCTGCATCATAAGCTTCTTGTTCTGCTTTACTTTTAAACTAACCCCTTTTCCTTTTCCAATATCAGATTGAACCACTTTCTTCTTCAAAGGTTCACCAATAACTAAACTTTTTCCTTTGGGTTTAGTTGTAGTAGATTGAACAGATAAAACAGGTGCAATGATGGGTGTAGAAATAGATGAGGTTTTACTTAGATTTATCAATGTACTTGCAGCTTCTTTCTCAACTTCTTTAGTTTTAAGTGGTGATACAGAGAGAGTTGTGACAACAGTGGAAGTGGTTATGATAGCAGTGGGTATGATAGTAGTGGGTATAATTGCCATGTCTGAAACTGCAGCAGTGGTTACAAGAGTACTAATCGTGGTTTCAGACATACCATCAGTGTTTGTGTCCTGCACTACATCTTCTACAACATTCTTCACATTTTCAAGAACTGCCTCATTCCCATCTTTATCAGATACCAAAAATTCTTGATCTCCACTATCAACATCTTCTTCCATAGATCCATCAACAGCCTCCCCTGAATTCATGCCTTCACTCCTCCCCTGTTTGGATACATTCTCCATATTCAGAGCTGGAGAGAAGTCCACCTTCTTTTTCTTTCTTCTCATAGCTTTCAAAACAGCAATCCCAAGTCTTCTAATTTTCTCCAAAACCAATACCCTGTGCTTCAATCGCCTAATGTCTTTCCCCTGAAACACAGCTAGCTCCTGAAGACTTGAGATTATATCCTCCATTTTAGCACTTTTAACCGTCAATTCATTAAAACGTTCAAGAATATCCTCCCCACTTCGACCTGTGTGAACTGGTCCGAGAGGTAGTTCATTGGAAAAGTCATCATGTACCAGCTTAGGATCCGTCAATTCATGTTCATGTTCCAAACTATCCTCATCACTTCGAGCTGTGTTAACTGCTCCGAGAGGTGAATCATTGGATATAGTAAACATAGCATCAGACCTGGCCTGATCATCTATGCACCCTTGAGTAGCCAATTGGCTAGGGATTCCTCCACCTGTGTTAAGTTCCAAGAAACTCTCCACATTAGGAGTTGCCAAAGGTTGGGTCTTATTAATGTTACCACTATCCTGACCAGCATCTAAGCATGAATCAGTAGTGGAAGCCCTTCCAATCATGTCACCTCCACTCCATGTGACAGCATCATTAGCAACACCACTAACACCAGCCTGAGGTAGCTTGGTGCCCTTCAGTCTCCTAGTCCAAACAATCGGTGTAACAGTGATTTGAGGTATACTAGCAGTGGGTTCAGATGGACTAACAGTGGATTCAGTGACTATAGGTTGTGATTCAAGACCTTCATCAAACTCAGGATCAGTAGGCAAAATAAGCATATGAGGAAACAAAGGAACATCTCTAATCTGTACATTTGGCTTCTGATTCCGCATATGTGCAAAAACCTTAGGAAGCATATGATGTACTTCATACTCTCTAGAATGCTCAACAGGTTCATCAATTTGGCTTTCTACAATAAGTTGAACAAACCTAGGATACAAATAGTATTTACCCTTCTTCCTAATGTTTTGTACTAACCCCTCCTAAATCATCCTAGACCAATTGAACTTTCTTTTATCTGCAAAATAGTTAGTAGTAACACAGAACAACAAGCAGTGGTTTGAACATAACTATCAGTGGTTAGAAACAAAAATAGCAATACTAAGATTACATAATAACAGTCCAATACTTATACAAACTGGTACAAAATAATTTGAGAGTTTAGAGATTAATCATTCCAATACTAACAACAAGATACTGAAACCTCCCCACATCAAAAGCTTTAGTGAGAAGATCAGCAACATTGAAATCAGTATGGATTTTTACCATTTGAATCAGCCTTTTCTCATTACAATCTCTAATGAAATGATGCCTTATCTCAATATGTTTAGTTCTAGAATGTAAAACAGAATTTTTAATAATGCAAATTGTACTGTTATTATCAATGTAAATCTTAGTATGCATAAAATTGTACCCAAAATCCAAAGAATTGATTCTGAATCTATAGAACTTGACCACAGCAACTAGCAGCAGCCACATATTCAGCTTCAGTGGTAGAATTAGCCACAATAGTTTGCTTTTTACACTGCCAAGAAATTAGTCTGCTTCCCAAAAACTGACATCCTCCAGTAGTAGACTTCCTATCCAAACTAGCACCAGCATAGTCACTATCTGTGTAGGCCACCAAATCAAAAGGGGAATCCTTAGAGTACCAAAGGCCCAATTTAGGATGACCTTTAAGATATCTAAATATCTTCTTAACATCATTCATGTGTGAGGTATTAGGTGTGACTTGAAATCTTGCACACACACATACTGAGAACATAATATCTGGCCTAGATGCTGTGAGATGCATCAAAGATCCAATCATGGACCTGTACAACTTCAAGTCAACTTTGGGACTTCCATCATCTGGTAGCAGATGTTTCTGAGTCTCCATAGGTGTACTTGCACTCTTTACATCTTGAAACCCAAACTTCTTCAAAACATCTGCTACATACTTGTCTTGACTATTGAAAATACCATCAGTCCTTTGTTGAACCTGTAGCCCCAAAAAGAAAGTGAGTTCTCCCATAGAACTCATCTGAAACTTATCATGCATAAGTTTCTCAAAATCCCCCGATAGCTCCTTGTTTGTTTAGCCAAAGATGATGTCATCTACATAAACCTGAACCAATAAAATATCATCTTTGTGCTTTCTAATGAACAAATTTTATCAATCAGCCCTCTTTTAAACCCATTGTCCATCAAATAAGTAGACAAGCACTCATACCATGCCCTAGGAGCTTGATGCAACCCATACATAGCCTTCCTCACCCTGTAAACCTTGTCAGGATGATCAGGATCTTCAAAACCAGGAGGTTGACAAACATAAACCTCCTCATCAATTGTGCCATACAAAAATGCACTTTTAACATCCATCTGATACACAACAAAATTCTTGAATGAAGCATAAGCCAAAAATAATCTGATAGCCTCTATTCTTGCAACTGGAGCAAACACTTCATCATAATCCAAACCTTCAGTTTTTGTGTATCCTTGAGCAACCAACCTTGATTTGTTTCTTACAACAATTCCTCTTTCATCCCTCTTGTTTCTGAACACCCATTTAGTCCCAATTGCCCTTTTACCATTAGGAAGATCAACCAATGTCCAAACCTCTTGAAGCTTAAACTGTAAAAGCTCCTCTTGCATTGATTCTACTCATCCTTCTTCAGATAAAGCTTCTTCCACTCTCTTGGGCTCCTTTTGAGACAGAAAACAAGCAAACAGACAATTTTGCAGATCTTTATGACTGTTTCTTTTGTGAAGTGATCTTGCAAAGAACTCATGTTCAGGAAAGGGTTCAGTGTTCTTAACCCTGCTTCTTGTTTGAACTGGAGTATTCAAGTTTCCAAGTATTTGTTCCTTGGGATGAATCTTGTGAATCCGTGTAGTGGTGATTGGACTCTCATGAATGACAGTTTCCAAATTAGACAAATCAGCATTAAAGAAATCATCCATGTCTTCATCATCAGTAGGAGTATCAATTTCAATCAAAGCAGGCATATTAGGATCATGTGGATACTCCTCATCACCAAATAATGGCTTTGCATGTGGTCCAAAGAAAGTACTATCACCAGTACTTGGATCCGGGGTTTCACTTGACCTATCAGTGGTAGAAGATGGCTTATTAGTGGGTTTAGTAGGCTTAGCAGTGCTTTCAGTAGGCTTAGCAGTGCTTGCAGAATGCCTTTTCTTCTTTTCAATTTCTTCTACCGACACTGAGTTATCTTTCATCCCTTTGGATCATTGCCAAATGCCACATATCCTCCATCAAAAGCTTTAAAATCTTCCAGGTTGCTCCCATCCCAAGTCATGTGCCCAGAGCAACCACTATCAAAAACTCCTTTATCTTTTAGCTCAGTTTGTAGATTGCCCTGCACATGAAATTAAACAAATTAGTTCCTTTTGTAGACCCAAGCCAATACTGACTTGGGTCTGCCCTGTGCATCAAAATATTCAAATTTCTTTAGGTCCATTGATGCACAGTTGACATGTGGTAAAACCTTGGTCTTAGGCTTCCATTGCCAACTAGTTGAGGCCTTAACAGCATAAAAATGATTTCCAACCACTGTGTCAGTTATCACCTTTGGAATTTTTAAAACTTCTTTTGAATCAGTGGTGATATTTTGCTTAACAGTGATTTGATTCTGCTTAGCCGTGTTTACATTTTGCTTAGCAGTGGTTGGAACCCATTTAGGTGCAGCAGTGACTATAGATTTTGTATTCCCATTCCTCATCAACACTGCTCTAGGAATCATGTTTTTGTTTAGATGAGGGTTTGTGTTCTTTGAAAAGTTTTGATGATTTACCCTCTTCTAATGATTCCATACTTGTGGTTTGTTTTTATAACAATTTCTCTGTAAGTGTTCAAAACTACCACATTTAAAACAAGCCTTTTTAACACATTGAAACTCATCTCCTAACCTGTTAGAAATTAGACCATTAAAGTTTCTCTGGTTTCCCCTAGGTATGTATCTTTTCATTTGTTCCCTAGGCACTTCCTTGTACTCAACTAGTCTCTTAGCAATTTGAGCTCCAAATCTAGGTACAAGGTTGACTTGCTGAGAATCAACTTTCTTAACTTTCTCTATCTCTTCAGACTTAGTTGATTCAGTTCTATCTTCCTCAGAATCTGATTCCCAATCTTCAATTGTGGGAGCATCAGATGACTTATCAGAACTTATCTTAGGTGTTTCAGTCTTACTTATCCCTTCTACAGGTTTGTTAAAACTGAATTCACTACTAAAAGACAGTTCTTTAGCAGGTGGTACATGTTCCATAAGAGTGGGTGGTGGCATATGATTGTATCCTATCCCAAAACCCTTTTTCATTAAATGACTCTCTATAGATTTATGAACCAGATTAGAAGCAAATTGTGTTTTAGCTACCCTAACAACATGTTTTTCTTTTTCTTCTAGGGCCTTTTGTTTTACACTCTCTGCCTCTGCTAGTTTATTTTTAAGCATCTTAATCTCTCTATCTTTAAGATCAATTTCACCACCTAATATTGATCTTATCTACATACTCAAACTCACATTTAATACAGTATTTAAGCTTCTCTTCCACACTCTCTAGACCAACTCTATAACCTAAGTTTTCTATAGTCAGTCTTTCTACTTCTTTCCTCATACTCTCAGTGATAACTTTTTGAGATTCTAAGTTATCATGACATGATTTAAAAGAACAAGTAGATGTTTTAGAATCATTAGATACCTCTGAATCTGAACCAGGAGATGAAGCATAGGCCATAAGAGCAAAGTTATGCTCTTTTGAAGCTTCACTAGCAAGAAAAGCTGCATTGGGACCTTCTTCAATCTGATCACTCCAGTCATAATCACCAATCCTATCTTGAGCAACCAAGGCTGAAGAAGCAGCAGGTTCTTCTGTGGTCTTCTTAATGCCTTCAATTCTCTTAGGAGCTCGACATTCTTTAGCAAAGTGACCTTTCTTCTTGCAGTTAAAGCACTCCATCTTGCTTTTGTCAAATCCAGCTCTCTTTTGACCATCATACTTAACCTGTCTTCCAGTTCTCCTTAGAAACTTCCTTGCTTGGAGAGTTAACATTGCCATTTGCCATTGAAGATTAATCTCATCAAGATCATCAGGATCAATTTGATCTAGATCTTGATTCAAAACATTAACACTGGTAGTTAAATCTGATAGAAAAGCACAAATTGCACCATCACTGACAGTATCACTAACAGTGGTATTGTTTGCGATAGCCGTGGTTACTCCATATGCAGCAGTGGTTACATCTTGTGAATTCATGTGATTAGTGGAAACAAAAGCAATGTTTTGTTTAGCAGAGGATGCATTAGCAAAGTTATTCTCAGACTCATAAACCTTCAAGTTGTTGAAGAGATTGTCCAGAGTCATCTTATCAAAGTCCACCTTATTTCTCCACACAATTGTATGAATAGCCCATTCAGATGATAAACTCCTAATGAACTTCAAATTAATATCTTCTTGAAGAACCTTATAATCTACTGACTTTAGTTGGCTGATAAGTTTTTGAAGTCTATTATATGTGCCATCAATCTTTTCTCCACTAAGAGCAGTGAAGGTTTCAAATTGATGCTTGAGCATATTCATCCTTGACTTCTTAGTAGCTTCATTACTAGCAAATCTTATTTCAAGAGCATCCAATAAATCTTTAGCAGACTCATATTGTTCAAAATCCAAAGCATAGTCATTAGGTATTCCCATGGAGAGAATACTGTGAGCTTTGATCTCCAGTTTCCTTTTAGCTTTATCAGTTTCACTAACAATAGCTATCTCTTGACCATCCTCACCCTTCTAAGGAAGAGTGTCTCCCTTTTCAACGACATCCCAGATAGCATAATCAATCATACGAATGTATTGCCTCATTTGCATTCTCCAGATTTGATACTCACCATGCTTGAGCATGGGTACCTTTGAAGCAGTCACCATGTGAGTTTCCTCAGACATCTTTACTTACTTGAATAAAGCTTAACAGAACTTCTTCTTGGTTACAGTTTCTAGATCACAAGCTCTGATACCACTTGTTGATCCCAGTTGAGCAAACGATCTAATATAGAAACTGACTTAGAACAAAAGCTTATTAAGTATCACGCGGAATTTAATACTTAATCTTAAGAAGAAGAACAATAAACATTAAACACCTCAATATTATTATTAATACGAATACTCTAACCAGTATTAGGGTTTTACAACCTTGAAGTGTATCGACCTTAGATATAAAACACATATATCTAATCTAACCTAGGACCTCCTTTTTAGGCTAAGGAGTCCTTTACATTATACAATACGTAACCTACAAGATAAATATCTTTTCCATATTTATCTAATACAAAATACTAAATCGACTATACAAAACTAGCAGTGGTTACAATAATCTACCAGTAGTTACACAATACTACTAGCCGCGGATTGTCATCATCCGTGGTTACAATCTTCTGTCCGTGGTCATATCAATTCTGTCCGTGGTTCCAGTACTTAGAATAATTCTTGATTCAAGGAACCTAAAACCCAACATAATTCTTGGTCAACCTTTGATGTAAAGCGCGTATTTTCTAAAATTAATATAGTATTTTCTACAACATATGGTCTATCAAGGCGCAAAGATACATAAGGGACCCGATTATACTTCGATACCTTTTGGTGTCTACGGGTATCCCATGTGGATCAGCATCCGGTTTTGGTGATGAAGCACTCATTGGAGTACTAAAAGTGTCAAATCCTTCGATTCTAAACTTTTAAGGACATCAAGGACATATTTTGGCTGATTAGTAAAAAAATTCTCGAGGTGATTGGTGAACTTGAAATCCTAGAAAGAACTTTAGTTCACCCATCATTGAAATTTGAAAGTTCGTTTTCATTAATTTTGCAAAAGCATTTGAAAATTTTGGATTTTTAGATCTGAAAATTATATCATCGAAATAAATTTGAACAATTAAAATGTTAGCCTCTTTTTCTCTTCTTATAAACAGTTTTGGATCAACGGTACCGTTTACAAAGTGATTGGTAATAGGGGTGAGCATCGGGTCAAACCCGACCCAACAAAAAAATCGAAAAAGGAAAAAACTCAAACTGAAAACTGAACCGAGAAATAGATATCAAAACTGAAACCGAACAGAATAACTCGGTTCATGTCGATTTTCGTGTTTCGAACCGACAAAAACCGAATCGAACCGAAACCAAAACAAATATACAAAACCGAACCGAATAAGGTCGGTTCGGTTTTGTTCGTTCCGGTTTCGGTCGGTTTGTTGGTTCGGGTCGGTTTTCGAGTGGATTTGCCCAGTCCTAATTAGTAGTTAGGAAAGATGATAACTTGTCATACCATGCCCGTGTGGCTTGCTTTAGACCATAGAGAGCTTTCTTCAGTCTGTAGACATGATTTGGTTTCTCAGGGTATTCAACTCCAGGAGGTTGACTCACGTACACTTCTTCACTTGTATTTGATCATTCGACAACTTTTTACTGTACGGAACAATAAAAGTAACCTAAGGTATATTTGTTTTTCCAACAATTCTTTGGTGATTTTCGACGTTGAGTATTTTTTGCAAGATCTCGTGTGACTGGTTTAGGTGGATTTTATTCACATCACATTCAAGTAACCAAGCTTACAAGAGTCATTTGTTCGTCTTGCAAATCAAATTAATTTATTTATGAATTTCACAGGATTACATTAATTACAACAAATAAATTTGAATTTATACAAACGTGAAAAGGAAGCCTTTAGAAAAATTAGAAAAAATATGATTGTTCATTTAGTACGTACATTCAAATGAGCCAAAATCTTAGCAACATCCCGTGCCATAAACTCACTCGCACTCGAAGTCGAAGTGGGGTCACTTTCCTTAAACTCCCTAAAAGAAGTTACAACTAGTTTACTAGACATGAACCAAGAAGTTTTTAATATATTAATTGAGTCTAAGAAAGATATATGGAACAAGAGAAATGATACATAAGCCTAAAACTTGGCCTAAAAGTGGACCTAAAAACATTTGGCAAGATCCTGATGGGTTGTTAAATAAGCGGGGTCTCTGTGTGCAGCCGTCAATATCTTGCCAAGTGTTTTTAGGTCCACTTTTAGGTCCAAGTTTTAGGCCTATGTATCACTTCTCATGGAACAATGATGAGCTTTTTGTTTTGGTGTAAGATTTTTTTGACCTTGGTTTGTTGACTTTGGATTTTTGTACTAGTTTACAGGATGAGTATTGATTGGTACACTCTTATTTGTTATTTGTACACCCAAATGTACAAACCGGTAAAACTGCATATGATAAATGTACAACTGCTTAATGCACAGATTTGAGTGTACAATTAAGAAATTAGAGTGTACAAATCATTAGCCTTACAGGATTGTTTGAAGAATGTTATGCATAGTTTGAGTTTTATAAATGTGTTTTTTTTTTTTTTTTTTTTAAATGTGGCTATTAATCAGTTTAATAAGGATGGAGACTATTTGGTTACGTTGGACTATTTGAAAAGGTTTGAGGGGTGTGATGGGTTGTTTAGTGAGGAGTTTTTCGAGCTTTTTCACGCGGTTTATGTGCGGCAAGTGAAAATGTTGAAAAAGCTGCAGGTGCAGAAGGGGATGGTTGATAAGAAAATGAGGAATGTTTGATTTATCCCAATCACTATTGTCTTGTTATTGTATTGAAACAATACACGTTGCATATTCCTTGTAATATCCAAAAGTCAAAAGCAAATATTCCTTGGTAAGATTTTGATCGGGTCATTTAATAGGGCACTGTTGCTACAATATGAAGACTCAAAAATGGTATGTGATGCTTCTGTTGCTACAATATGAAGACTCAAGATTAGTTTGTGCTCGCAACAAATTCGTTTGTTAGCTTTAATATTTCGTATTTAAATATTTTAAAAAAAAAGTTATTTAATTATTTGTTTTTGTTTTGTGTCGAATCTAGGGTTCATATTCCCGAGAAGACTTTTGTTGGTGTCGAATCTAGGGTTCTTATTCCCGAGATGACTTTTGTTAGTGTCGAATCTAGGGTTCTTATTACCGAGACGAATGTTTGGGATTCTTTGGTTTATCTTTCAGTTACTTTGGTTATCCGTAAAAAAAGAAAATACAATAGGGGATACTTTAGGTTATCCCATTTTCTTTTGGTTATTGTTTTATTTTGCTTTCTTAGTTTACTACTCCAGTTCTAGCTTTCGCGATTTCACCGCTCGAACTGCGGGGGAGTATTAGTGGATAATTAGGCCCAAGCCCGGTTTGTGGGTTTTGTAAATTAGGTTTTTACCATTATAAATAATGGTTATCAATAAAGTTATACTTGCGGGGGTTTTATGAATCTAACAAAGGTTACTTATTTATTATTAAAGTTTTACCCTCTACATGAGTAAATTACTCATTTACATTTTTGTTGAAAATCAGAGCACTAATATTGCAAATTAAATTAAGTAGCTCAAGCAAATTAGACTGTATCTATGAATATTGTAGGGCTCTTGTTTAAAGAAATCTTATTTATTATGTAAACCAACACTATTACTATTTTGAATTAATATTAATAGAATTGTTTTGCAATTAAAAATAATTTGAAAGAGCAGTTCAATTCCAGGAAGAAAAAAGAAAATCGATGAAGAAGACGAGCAAATAGTACCCATAAGAGTATGTGATGTTTTATTTTTTGGTTTGATTAGCATAAGAGGGTAAATAGGTAAAAAACTCTTTTAATGAATATAGAGATAACAGTTTTTAATACTAAAATCATTTAATTAAGCCATAATTATTTATTTGGTTATAAATGTGTATTTGTAAGCTTTAGAAAGATATTGATGTAATTAAGAATTTTGAAAGGATATTGATGTAATATTGATGTTTTTCAATGATATAGATGAAATTATCCTTTCATATTTTCTCGGTTCAGGTTTTTGTTTGATATATCACTTGTGATATAACACTAATCTATAAATTCGAACATTCAACATGATTCGTAAAACGGGTATAAATATTTGTGTAGAACTCTAAATGACTCATCGTTTTTAGCATTGAAAAATACGCATCCTTAGCTTTTCAACCGCATATCACACATAGTTTTTGAACCTCCAAATCAATACAATTAAAGTTAGAAATTCAAGAAAGTTGATTTTTTTTACAGTCAAATCCGCTTGATTTATTACATAAGATATAACATTAATCTTTAAGTTTGAACACTCAACCTGATGTCATGAAAAGAGCATAAATATTTATGTAAAACATAAAATTATTAATCTTTTGGTACTAAAAAATACACGTCCTTAGCTTTCTAACCATATATCAAACATAATTTGTGAACATACAAATCAATACAGTTTATTCATAAAAGTTGGAGAAAATAGAATATATTTTTTTTAAAGTCAAACTTGCTTGACGTATCAGATGTGATATAACACTAATCTGTAAGTTCGAACGCTCAATATAATGTCGTAAAATAAGAATAGGCATTAGTATAGAACTCCAAAGATTCATCATTTTGTGTATTGAAAAATACACTTTCTAAGCTTTCCAACCATATATCACACATAATATTTAAACCTTTAAATCAGTAAAGCTTATTCTTTGGAAATTGTTGAAAAGAGAATAGAAAAATTATTATTCAAACTTGTTCGATATATAACCTGGGAGATAACACTAATATCTAGTTCAAACACCAGACACGTTGTCGTAAAATGAACATAAGTATTTGTATACAACTTCAAAAGATTCATCATTTTTTGCATCTATGTAAATATCTTCTGTCTTCGAATCTAAAAATTGGTGTTATATCACATGTGAAATTTCAAGCTTGTTTGAATATAAAAAAAATTCATATATCTTTTTTCTAATTTCTATGAATAAATTGTAATGATTTGAAAGTTAAATTTTTTTGGGTGTTTTATGGTTGTAAAGCTAAAATTTTGAATTTTTAAACGCAAAAAACGGTGAATCATTTGGAGTTTTACACAAATACTTGTGTTAAATTTAAAACAACATGTTGAGTTTTCGAACTTACATATTCGTGTTATACCATAAGTGATATATCAAGCAAAATATTGCACCGAGAAAAAACAAAAAATGCCAATAAAAACAAACAAAAGTTTTTCGAAATTATAAGAAAATTCCACTCTATTGAAAGATAATTAAATGCTTGTCACGATGGTGTGGTTTATGTCGGTTAATGATTTACGTTTCTTGAGACATGCAATTTTTAAAAAGGTAGTAAAATTGAGTTTTAATTAAAAAAGAGAGGGCTAGAAGGGGTGGAAGTTGATGTTTCAATGTATGATTTTGTCCATTAGATCAAATGATTTGGATGGTGAGGATTAGTTCCTTTGTATGCAACAAAATAAGTGTTCTTAAATGAACTTTTCTCTATATCTTTTACGGGATGTGATATATAATTACTCTTTTTTTTGTGTGTTTCTTTTCCACTTATTGAGTAATGCTAAACTTTTGTTTCATCTTAATGCATAGTCCAACAAAAACCTCTTTCTCTTGAATAAATATTATTGGAAGGGATCCAGTTAGAAGTGAATATGATCATTCATTTGAGATGCAACGACTTGAATTAGATGCATCTCTATTCAATTAGATGCACCCCTTGAGTTTCAAAAGTTATTTTGAAGTGAAAATGGTGCAAACTGATTTTTATGATTTCGTCAGATGTAGAGGAACAAAATAAAGGAGAAGTCATGAAATGCATCAAACATATGTACATGCATATAATTAAAAACTATAAAATACATTACGATGCATCTAAGATAATAAGGATGCATCTAAGTTAGGTCGGTGCATCTCAGATATGTGGCTATATGTAACAACCCTCATTTTCGGATTACTTTTCATTTTTTTGAAAAGTTACTATTCACTTTTACTATTCACTTTCACTATTCATCCCGTAAAAAATTTTATTTCACATTCTCGTAAGATAAAATTATTTTAGTAATGACCTGAGAGTTTGACAATCGTTAGATCATTTTCGCAAAAGTTATTAAGAAAACATTGTTTTAAAATTTCGTTATGGTCGGAACACCATTTAGACATCACGCGCATAACGAAAATCAACTCCGACAATTTTCCTCACATAAGATTAATTTTTAGATCACTCATAATTAATTTGAGAATTTTTAAGATTTCTTTTAAATGTTACCAAATAAACCCTGCGCTGTACGAGACTAAACTTACGTTTTAAACAATTCTACGAAGACCCAGACTTAACCATTCCTGCACTGTATTTTCTAAGATGTTTGGACACTTTTACATTTTTGGAAAAGTCAAACATATTTCCCTCCTCCATTGACCATAAAGAAATTAACCTTGTACGTTCTACATTTTTGATTAAATCGCGTAACTTTTAGACTTCACGTATAACTGTTAAGTTATCCCACGTACGACGAAAACCACATTTTGACATCTCATATCACTTTTAGACAAATTTTAGTCTACTCTAAGTAAATTCACGGTCATTTTCCTGAAATCTCGTTCTTTTATGATAAATTGCATTTTTCACTTATTTAGCCTACGTTTTCAGTTTTAGCAGCGTTTAAGCAACCCGATAGAACATATCACTAATCTAATATGCTTATATAGAGTATATTGATAAGTTTTAACATATTTATAAGATTCATATTATTTGAATACCCGATTTTAAGTTTCGTGACTTTACGGCTTACAGTTAGCAATTAACGGGTCCAAAACTCACTCCGTAAACAAGATAATACCAAGCAACTCATATCTAGTCATCCTAGATAGAGCATGAACGAAATTTTGGTGATAAGTCTTGAATTTATTAGTCATATACATGTGCTAGTTACTTAGCTCTTAAGTCCTAAACTTAAGACTTAAGTCTTAGGAAATATCCTATAAGACTTCATCCAAGACTTGATAACTCATAAGAAACTCATCCATTTTCCTTTGTTTCATCCTCCATAACCAAACCTCAATAAATCGCTAGCACCATGATTCTTTAATCTTCAAACTACTAGTTATATATCAAAGTTCAAGGCCTAGTTATTCCCTACATGATTCAAGAGTTTGTTTGGTGATTCCATGGATGAATTAAGAGCTACACAAGGGTCTAATGGCTGAGGTAGAAGTGTTCTTACAAGGTTAGATCAAGCCTACCAAGGGTTAGCATGATGTGTTAAGGATTTGGAAGCTCGGGGTTCATATTGAAAGGGTTTAGGTTTTAGTGTCCTAGTTCTTGGTTCTTGATTTGTTTCATCATAACGCTTGTAAGCAAACTACTATATTTACCTTTTATTTCTGTAAATATTAGTATTACATGTATTTAATATGTTCTACATACTTATTATACTACGCTTGGATAATCAGACTAAAACACTAGAAACATCGTAAGGACTTATATTGCAACACAGAAACTGAACAGGGGCTGTAAACGTAATTACTGGGTAAAATTCGTGGACTTAGAAACTTAGGTAATAACGTAGAATTATAGATCTATGTCTTGTGGTCGTTTCGCCGGGTGGCTCATGCCGTAACTCATCCCGATGAATAAACTAGAGCCAAAACGGCTAAACGTGTCCAAATCTGAGTAACAAATTTCAAACGGGTAAAACTCATAAAACTTGCATATAACCAACTGTTGGTCAAAGAATAAAAGTTGTAGCTAACACCCTAACTTGAACGTGGGCGCTGGCCGTGCGTTAAACGGAGTTGTAGAACTCGACTTATGACCAAAACCATGAGACAGTTTGCTGCTGATTGAAATAACTAGTACATCCAAGGGTAAATTGGTAATCTCACATTATTTAAATAATTTCTGGGATAGTGGGGCCCACTGATCTGTTTAGTACATTCAATTACCTTTTCGAGAGCATAAAAACCGAGTCGTGATCATTTACGGTTTAGAAGTAACGGGTAGATTTAGACGGGGAAAACTTAAATATAAGAAACGTAAACACTTATACGACTTCACAAATGTTAAGTATCCAAGCATAATTGATGTAATAACTATATAAGGCATGTTTATACATTCACATCGTTATTTTAGAACCTAAGACACAACACATATTCTAGGTTGCGCGTAGAGACTTCCAGGCTTATCCATCGATTCCGTTATACGTTGTGATATCATTTATTGAGGTGAGTTCATAGCCCCACTTTCTATTACTTAATTGTTTTACAAACCCTTGGGGGAAATACATGCTTTATTTTAAACTGAACACATTGCTTTCAAACTGTATACTTATCTGATTATTTTACTTGCACTAAGTTACCGCATTTGCCAAACTTAAGTCCCTAATCATGAATCATTAATCACGAGTGAAGTGAGCGCGAATATTGTGGATAAATCTTTCGGGATTGACGAATCCTGTTTGTTTGACCTGGTCCGGTAAACAAACGCACTATATTTTAGTACATTAGGTAAAAATGACAATTTTACCTGTTAAGGGCACGTATCAACAGTTTCTCCAATTAAATTTGGAACACGTTAACGCCTTGATTGCATGATGCTTAGTGAATAATATTTGTTTCGTTTTCAACATTATGGGTGTATAACAATGTAACCCACACAAACATTATATGTTCAACTGATTTCCTAAACTCTATGAATTTCACTCAACCTTTGTGTTGACAGTTTTAAGCATGTATTTCAGGTCTATATTGTACGAGGCTGGCACGGAGGAGCACGGATACTCAAGAAGGCTATAAAATTTATTATCATTCGAAAACCCATTTAATGTATTTTGTAAACTTGGAACCATTTGGGACCTCATTTTTTTGTAAACTCTAATATTTATATAAATCGAATGATAAATCCTTTTTAAAACGACTCCATTAGAGTTCGTTTTCTATTGTTATGACTGTTGTGCCATGAAGTAACACCCAGTTTGAATTCCGCAGCGAATCAGGAAATTGGGGGTGTTACATATTGGTATCAGAGCCACAGTTATAGAGAAACGGGTCTAATTGAGACTTAAACTATAACTACTTTTACAAACAAAAACATTTTGTAGCCTTCCGTTCTTCGTGCCTTCCATCCTCCAGACGATTATGTGACTTTTAGGCATTTTAAGCTATACAAACATACTAGTATATTGATATATACACTTGACATAATTTCAATCATAAACAAATTACTCAACATATATGTGTATGCCTATTCTAAGGCATTACGGCACAATCATATTTTCCTAATCTCCCAATCATGCATCTACTCGTGCATTTTAGGATTACGAAACTTTATCCAAGACATTGTAACTGATTACAATGTCCTTTCCTACTTCCTTGACACTGTGAGATACAAGAGTCTCTATTACATTCTCAGACACTGTAAATCCTACAATGGTCTCTATTACATTCTCAGACACTGTAAATCCTACAGTGGTCTCTATTATTGTAAATCTTACAGTGGTTCATTTATTTCTCAAGACATTATGGGTTACACAATGGTCTCTTCATCATTTCTCAAGACATTGTGGGTTACACAATGATCTCTCTATCATTTCTCAAGATATTGTGGGTTACACAATGATCTCTCCTTCATTTCTTAGACATTGGAAGTTACACAATGGTCTAATTTACTTCCCAGACATTGTAAGTTATACAATAGACTCTAGAAATTATCTTATTAAACCTTATATGGCATTGTTTTTACATGAAACCCGTCACAGTCTATCAATTTCCCTAATGGAAATACAAGAAATGGGATTTCTAAAGGACAAACTGATTCATCATCTACAAAAGCTGAAGTTCAAAGAACTTTCTACATTCATCAAAATTCTCTTTTGAAACCTTCATTGTTAAATGTCCGTGAATCTTAGAATTACTTAAGATTTCCTTTCCTTTCCATACGTATCTACCCATACTATCTTCTATGCAATGGAATGTGAAAACATAGGTTACAAGTCTTTTATGGCCAGGACTTGCAACTGGATTGTTTGATATCGCCTTTGCTTAGTGGAAAATTTCTCAAAAGCTATGGACATGTCACGAGTATACCTAATTTAGGTATTTGAAAAATTTATCGAACCTCGGCTAAATATAGTCTAGTCACCTATATTTAACCTAGGGATAGTGGAACATAGTCTGACTAACTATGTTCGACTTAAATTTTTCAAACACTGAGAATAGTTATACAAGTGTTATATTCAGATTGATTTCCTACTTAAACTCGATAAACCACCAGATTTCATTAAAAAGATCTAGAGACACGATAGTGTCTTACCACTCAGCAAAATCTTAACATCTCATTTATACTGCCTAATTTCATTCTTGAAATTTTCATACATGAGATAATCCGAACTACTATCTTGGGATAGTCATCAAATCTTCTCATCATTTCTTAGAAGTACTAGCCTGATTAGGTTTCAAGGATATCATTCCGCCATAATCCTTTAAAATTCATTTTTATTTTATTTTAAAGCAAACTTGACATCTCTACCTAAGAATAATGGTAAGCGTACGCTACACTCTGCTAATCGTCAACATATCACATCATTATCTGAACCCCATTGAAATTAAATATGTAAAACTTCATAATACCATGTTTCTATCAAACACTAGTAGGCATAAACACTATCAGTACTGATGAAGTTCTCTTAGTCTTTAAACTTTGTAGATTCTTTAACTTGACGAAGAATCATTCTGACTTTGTGTTGCCTTTTAAGAGAACTTCCATTAGTGATGTTGTTGGTATGAGCATGTGAAGAATCTGCACGATCAGTCCGCTCTAGAGCTTCCATAAGAAGAAAACATAAGAAAGGTTAGTAATAAGCGGATTTCGGCACTTACAAGTTCGAACTTCGAGAGTGTTAACAGCATAGTGTGAAAACACAACTCTAATTCTCACAAGGGCCATTCCTAAACTGGAGTCCCACAAGTGAGATAACACGATTTACCGATGTACATCTACAATTTAGATGAGTTGCTGAGGTACACCGAAGCATCACCTCACGACTGTAGACCGTTTGAGACCACTAAGCGTAATCCACGGGGAGTTACCAAAGCGACCTGCTTTCAGGGCTATTTGATGTTGACCCTGGCAGGAGTTTCCATTCAATCACTGAGGATCACAGATGTGAACCTCTCATAAATGTTCTCGACAGATTGCTAAGATCTGTGAAGGACTCGATAACGTATCACTTGCGTTCTTATTGTTGAACAACAAGTGATGAAATGTCAAGTGTACCTAAGAGATCTTTTGATGAATCTCGTGGCTCTAGACTCAATAGTGCGCTTTGGTTTTCCTGAGCGGAGACTAGGGAGAGGGTCTCCTTCTTCAATACCAGCGATCTCTAAGAGAAGGCCGATAGTTTACGTAGGGTTCCCTATGAGAATGAAACAAGCTTCTTTTGGGAGAAACTTGAGTGGCTAAGAAGGTTTAGTGCATGCGTCACTGGGTCCATGACGACTTTTAATCTTCAATACCGGTGTCATCTAGTGACAACCAGTAGAATATGAATTGAACCCGGTGTCTGCCCTAAGTTGAATAATCTGGAGGGCTATTTCTTTTCACCATTTTCTTTGTTTTTCTTTTTAATTCTTCAACTCCATCTTTCTCTGATTCTCATTTTCTCCTTTTATAATCATACCTAAGGACTTCTAATTCTAACAATTGGTAGTGTCCTTGGGTAGATCCCTCCGGCTCTGGTGGATCATAGGACGATTATTCCTAACCTTAATCACCTTATAACTCCATTGCCATAAAACCATTTTCATGAAAATCTCTAGAAGTGTTTGTAAATGAAAACCATGTTTGAACACTTCAAGAGTTTTGGATTTTCAGAAATACTCCCCCTCCACATGTGCTTAAGAATTTTGACAGAAATCTGCACAGTGAGGAAAGAGCGCACACTTTTTGAATTGATCAACTCTAGATAGACAATTCCTTGCGAGACACGATTACGTTGCATAGTTAAAGAGATACATTGTCAGCTTTTAGGTGACAACTAGCTCTAATAGCTACCTTGAAGATGTGGACAACCTCGAGAGGTTGTCAAACCCGTCAAAGTTCATGTCTATCAAGAGCTTCTCGAATAGGTACGATTTACTCAGAAAAGTCTTGGAAGACAAATCTTTTCAATGTATGACTGTACAGATCCCGTCAATTCATGGGCTGAAGTCTTTTCACACGAGGATTCAATAGCAAAACACAACATATTTCTTATCACATAATTTTTCTCCCCCTCAAAAATGGCATATGAATGTATTATTTTTAAAGAAATGTTGAGAATAAATATGACCATTTTGAGTTTTGTGGGAAGATTACACGAAGAACAATTTGTGAACAAAGTTTTTGATCAAATACTCCCCCTCAACAAGTGATATTAACGGTTGAGGTTTTGAAAATCATAAGGGGAAGTACTTGTTCTTTTGAGCAAAACCTTTTAAAATTGAAAGGTTTGATAAGTTTTACTCAAAAGTAAGAAGCTTTCGCTCCTTTTATAAGGATTGTGGCACTGAAGCGTACCACAGGGTCCTTTCATTACAAGAACGGGTTGTACACTATTATTTGTGCACAAACCATTGTCATTATAAAATCACACATCCCAATTAATATGAAATTGAAACAGTTTAAGGGGTACCAGGTATTCCATCAATCTTTCCAGGAATGCGAACAGGGCGTTGATAGCCTGCGAGAGTAATCCTAGGACGACCACCTACGAAGCTCTCCAGAGTTCTGAACTGGTCCCTTCTGTACAACCTTTCATCGACTCGAGTGATGATCCTCTTCACATCCCGTCTATCTTGAGAATTCCATCGCTTTGGAGACCCAATGCCTTCATGTATCGCCTTCAACCTATAAGCCAAGCCATCCCTGACCTTCTTCAGTGTGTGATCCCCAAACTTATGAAGATCTCTACACGCCATCAAGCAGTTGCGTTGTAGTTCACTACGGTAAACTACTCCGAATGGTTTGCTGATGAGAGTGTATTGTGGAAGCTGGTTGATGTCAGGAAGTTATAGCTGAGGTCTAGTGAGGTTGACACGTGTTTGATACGATTCAACAGCAAGTTGTAAATCTTCTACACGTTCCTGGATCACTATGCTTCTGATGAAGATAAGCAAGGACCTGATGTATTCACGTTGAATTTTAGTCGAGAATTGTCTCATTCTTCCCTGTACTTTGGCAAGATACAGATCTTCAATGTCGTTGAGAGACAAGTTCTGAAAGTCCGCTTCACAGAATTCATAGTCCCTTTCGTCTTGTCTTTTGACCACAATATTCTTGAGGAAGGTGTAATCCCATTTAGACGAAAGAGTTACATGCTTAACAGCAACAATCCCTTTATCACTGTGCACTTCATGTTGAGACTTTCGAACCTGGAATCTCTTGTAGTAGATTCGTCGGTGTTCCGGCTAATGATGAATCCCATACATTGCATCAATGTCATACTGATCCACACGGTTAGAAAACATGTGATTAGCCTTTTCTTCGATGGCTATGCAGTTGGAGTATATGGCTGCCGGGAACGAAAATGTAAGTGATGTAGCGTATTTCTTTGAACCATCGCTACCGTGTAGAAGAAATTCCAAGTCTTTGTTGAATAAGTAGCGGAATGGAATCTTAGGTTGATCTAGTTGGCCAATCGTTGGTAGAGGTCTAGACCAGTCAGTGTAGTATGGAGCGTTGTCTCTTCTGGTGAAGTCGATGTTTGCTTCAGGGTTGAGCCAATCAATGTTGTTAGACATGGCTCGTGCTATATTTTCAAGTTGATATTCAACTTCAATAGCACTTTCCGAGCTGTCTTTGAGTAGTTGAAATGCTTCATTCTTGATTCGTTTCAACTCTGATTTCGTCATCTTCTTTACACGGAATTTTTCTTGCAGTAACTTAGCATGCTCCAACGTACGACCTTCAACATATCTGGATCATCAGTTAGAGCGGGAGTAGCATCAACAAGTGTAGAGAACCATTCAAACTCGGTGTCATCTTCGTCTAGCCATGAGACGACATCAGCCTTAAGTGACTTCTTCTTCTTCTTTGGCCTAGATGAGGATGCTGGTTTCTTTGTTGAGGTGGTAGAGGTGGGTTGTTGTTGGGGCTCAGGTATCTCTTCATCGTTACCACCAGTGTACTCGAAGTGATCACCGGTTTTCTCTGTCTGAGGTGGTAACTCAGAGTCCTAAGGTTTGTCAGCAGAAGAGCGTGGAGGAGATCGTTGTTGAGATGGAGTTGTTAGGAATTAGAAATTCTAGGTATTAAAGAGTCGGTCACCTCAATTATATGTAATCGTTAGAAAGCTCGTAGTCGTAGTTATTTTAAGTTAAGTAGTATTTAGTTAAGTAACACCGTGGAGGACGGACGGGTCTTTACCCACTGTATGCCTGATCCACAGCCCAATGTGTGGCATTTTATGTAAGACTATAAATACTCTCTACCTCCCAAGGTAGGGAGTTGGAGCTCATAATAATATCTTTCACTTTCTCTCACTAAGTTCCCTAAACCTCTAACTTTCTCTCTCTAGAATTCCATTTATACGCCACCTTGTGTTATGGTTTGATGTGTATGTGAAAACTTATATCCAACAATTGGTATCAAGAGCCATGGTTAGATCATATCTTGCACATCTTTGGATTTCTAGTGGTGTTTAGGTGGTTTTTGAGTTTGAAAAAGTTTAGTGGTTTTTGCATCATTTGGTTGATTTCTTGTGTTAAAGTTTGAATTTTGTTAGTACTTTTATGTTTAGAATCATCACAAGTGTTTAGGTTTTCATTTGGTAAGCTTCAATCATCTTGGTTGGGTTGTTTTTGGATTGAAATGTGATGTTTATATGGTTTTTTCTTGCTAGCGACTTAACTCACGGATTACTTTCTTCGTAGCGACTTGCTTTACAAATTTGTAGCGAGTTACAGTTTTAGACCTAGCGAGTTAGATCTAGCGATTTACAGTACAAGTAGTGGACTCTCCACTACGGGTAGCGACTTGGTGGTAGCGACTTGGTCTGTAGCGAGTTGCTCTTTAGCGACTTGCATCTTTAGCGACTTGAGTAGCGAATTGCTGTCAAATTTTTGCTAGCGACTTGAGTCTTAGCGAGTTACTACTTAGCGACTTGCATTTGTCTAGCGACTTGGGACCCTAGCGACTTAGTGGTGCAGCGAATTAAGTGTTAGCGACTTGGTGCATTATCTTCTAGCGACTTAGGTGATTGTTTACGGTTTTCTCTTGATTTAGTAAAATCCCGTGAAAGAATCTATTTCCCGGTTTAATCATAGAGTTATAAAATCCCGTATAATCTGTTAACATGTCTACCAACATTCCTACTATCATCTCCACTGTTTCCGAGGATGTTCAAGCAGTGGGTCGATACTCGTCCACCCATGCTTGACAGAACAGACTACGATTCTTGGGCTCAACGAATCAGATTGTACTGCCTTGGAAAGGAAAATGGTGTCAACATCCTCAAATCCATTGATGAAGGACCATATCGAGTTGAGACTACTAGAGACATACTTGATACTAATGAAGATGTACTCTATTTACGGAATGGACAGAACTAAAATGTATGATGAGCTTGAGGATAAGGAGAAAAAGAGATTCGATGCAGATATCGGGGCTTCAAACATTGTTCTTCAAGGTCTTCCTAAAGACATCTACAAGTCGATAAATCATAACACCGATGCAAAGGCAGTGTGGGATAATGTTAAGATGCTTCTCTCAGGCTCAGAATTAACTATGGAAGACAGAGAATCCCAACTCTATGACGAATTTGAACACTTCAAGATGAAGCCGGATGAGAATGTCTATGAGTACTATGTGAGATTTCATAAGTTGGTGAATGACATGAGGAACATCAGAATGACTATGCCTAACATTCAGCTGAACTCAAAATTTGTGAACAACATGAATCCCGAATGGCATAAGTTTGTCACCACTGTGAAGCTCACTAAAGGATTGAAGAATACAAACTATGAGCAACTCTATGCCTTCCTCCTTCAGAATGAGAGACATGCTATGTTTGAAAAATTGATTCTCAATCAGTTCAAAACCAACCAGGGAGAGACAAGCTCGTCTAATGATTCAACTGCCTTCTACTCAAACATCGGAATCACAACCAAAGCTTCACAAGTCATACCCTTGGGTAATGGTAATCACAAACTCATTCCTGATCCTATGTTCAAACAAGCGATGCCGATGCACACGTGGAAACTTCATTAATCAACTAGCTCTTCTGATTAGCCAAAACATGAATTCTCTCCCACAAACCAACAACAACCTCGAACAAAGCATCTAACCCACACAATCAAGCTACTGTTAAAGATGGAAGAATCGTGGTGCAACCAGTTCAGGAAAGACAGTATGATCAGGGAAGAGGTGGAGCTGGTAGAGGTTATATTGGCAATCAGAATCGAGGAAGGAATGGTAACCAAGGTCAAGCTAAGACGATCAAATGCTATAACTGTGGTGGTGAGGGACACATTGCAAGAAACTGCACATCTCCAAAGCGTCCACAGAATGCTGATTACTTCAGAGATAAGATGCTGCTTGCACAAGCTCAGGACAATGGTGTTGCTTTAGATGAAGAGGAATTGCTGTTTTTTGCTGAGGGTAATGCCAAGACCTATGATGCAGATGTGGATGAGCAGCCTATTCAGGAGATAGGTCACAATCATCATAATGCCTTTCAAGTCGCTGATTGTGATGCATACGACTCTGATGTGGATGATGGACCTACGGCACACACAATCTTTATGGCTAGCATTTCTCCAATGGTTTCTCCCAAGGTCTCTTCTTCACCACTAGCTGGCCCATCCCAAGACAAACTCATCTCAGAGGTATTAAAACTATACGATAATGCTGATGTGCAACAGATGCATGACAAAGTACAATTAACTGAAACTATTGAATCAAATGTTGAAAATATGGGTAATATCGATATTATCCCATATGATCAATACGTGAAACAAAGTGAAAGTGAAGGTGTACCAAGTGATGCATCTTCTGCAATCAACAATGACTATGTTTTTGATGAATACACTGCATGTGCCCCTGATGAGTCTGTAATCTCTGAACTAAATGCCTATAAAGAACGTGTTGCTATTTATGAACAACGCGCTAAATTTGAGTTGACCACTCGTGAGCAGGAAATGGATGACCAAGCGCATATCATTAGAAAAGTAATTTTAGAGAAGAAGTATTGAAACAAGAATTAAATTCCTTGCAAGAAAAATTTTCCAAAACAGCTAAGCAAAAACAAGAACTTCAAGAAAATGTGAAAATGCTTAAGCAAGAATTTAATGCAAAGGAATCAAAACTCTTGAGAGATTTTTCTAATCTGAAAACTTTGAAAAACAAACTTGAAAACAAGTTGTACATACAAGGAAACACCATTCGATCTGCTCACATGGTCATTAAGCATAGAGTTCTAAGCGATAAGCATAGTGTTCCCATTATAGATAAACCCAACCCTGAGTACAGAAAGATAGCAAAAGCAGCTCAAAGTGTGATCTATGATGGCAATGAGATTCTTAAACCTAGACAGAAACCTAGTTGCGTGAGTGCACCGAGGAAGATAAGAAATCAGATGAAGTCACTAGGGAAAGGATGAACAAAAATTAGATGATCCTAAATGCAAAGAAAAAAAAATAATTATCACTCCCCATGACTACAAAAAGGAAAACTGGATTTCCTTGAACATGTTTAAGCCTCAGACATTGTTAACTCCCGAACAAGTTTTCTGGAAAAAGGATTTAGATAAGCAGAAAGCTGAAAATATTGTTGAAACAAACCCTCCCCTATGGAAAATGCCTAGAGCGACTGTGTATCCTCCTAATACACCAATGCATCTTGTTCCTAGAACAATTGCCACTAAAAGCAAAACCTTAATTAGACAATATGTAATATTTCAACTATTCGTTGATTTTGAGAAAACCTGCAAGAAAAGGATCACACCCACTGGTATAACGGAAGGAGAAAGGGGTTTTGAGCAAATGAAAGAATGTTATTTAACTGAGGTCATGCCTTTCTTTAAACTTCTGAAAGATAACTTTGAGAGTCTTAAAAAGGGGATAGAAACTGATATCAAAGGAATGGAAAAGGAATTTGATGCAATGGTAGTTGAAGTTAGTGATTATGAGCGTGCACTAAAATATAATGAGATTGAGAGGAAGAACTTGCATACCTTAAACGAGACTCTTATTACTGAATGTGTTGCTCAAGATATTTTTTTCACTGCTTCAAATTGCTCTATTAATGCTTCCAAATTTCATGAACTATCTGTGGCCCTGAAAGTCTCCCATGATCGTGTCATTGAGCTTGAAAAACTAATTCTAAACTAAACGAGAAAATTGAACTGGATGATCACGACAATTTGGTTAAACATTTTTCTAAACTAGAAGTTGAGCATTTTAATTTACAACTAAAATATCAACATCTCAAAGAAAATGTCAAAACTTCAAATATCAAGACATCTTCAGATGCTCCAGAGTTTGATGCAGTTTTTCAAATTAACAAACGTGATGAACAGATTCAAGCTCAGTGCAACACGATCAGAAAGTTGAAAGCCCAAATCTCTCAATTAAAGGGTCAAACGAACAATATGACAGGCTCCCAAATGCCTCCTCCTTTAGATTCTCAGAATTCTCAAACGTTTCATCTTCAAAACCTAGTAAATGCTTTACAAAAGGAAAACGAAAGTTTTCTAGAAGAAAATGAAAAGGTTAAACGTCATTTCAATGAGTTATTTGAATCAATTAAAGTCACTCGTAACAAAAATAACGAACAAATAGCTTCATTGCAAAAGGAAATTGAGAATCTGAAGAGTCAGGTAAAAGGGAAAATGCCAATGACCAATGGGGAGAATGTTGTATCAAAGGTTCACTCTTGTAATAAATATGCTTTATCTGTGACATATGTCCCTCCTCATCTAAGGAACAACAAACTTGCTATTCAAACATACTTCTCATCCCTTAAGGATTGCCTAGAATGTCTGCGTGAGATTGTTGAAGAGGATAAGCTAGAGAAACCTCATGATAATGCAATAGGACATGCATGCTTATATGCCAAACGATCTCAAGAAATCTTAGAATGCTTGATCACAATATGCCCAAAGTCATTAGGTGAGAGAGTTAATCCTTTGATTCCATGCTCGATGCCTAATGCCAAGTATGATATGCATTCGATTCCCAATGTTTTGAATATGAACCGCAGTGTGCCTTTGAGTAGTTCAGATTCCAGATCTGTCAATGCTAAGAAAGAGAACTCAAGTGTGCCTTCTAGGAGTACAAATCTCAGTACCTCTAGTTTTAAGAAAGTGAACCTTAGTGCACCTGCATGTAGTTCAGACCCCAGTACATCTAAACAGGTGATGCAAAGAGTAGTTAAACCAACTAATGTTCCCATTCCCTCTACAGGAGTAATCAGTGACATTAAACAGAGCAGGTCAAAGTCTCAAGACAATACAAGGAATGATAGGACCTCTCAAGCTAAGAATGTGCACTGGAAGAGAGTAGAAGAACAATCTAGGAACTTTAAGCTTGAATTGAATAAAACGAATCGTGTTGATTCTAGTATTAGCCATAGGCGTACTGTAATTAATTCGAATTCCGATACTATTTGCAAACCTTGTACTAATGTCTGCTTGAATTCTGTTTCTAATCATGAATGTGGTGTTAATGTTCTGCCTAATGATGTTAATTGTCCAGTTAATATTGTTAATGCAAAAATTCATGCTAAGAAGGCTAAAAGGCAAAAACGAAAGAAAGTTAGAAAACAGTGGAAACCCACAGGAAGAACATTCAGTAAAATAGGCTTTTATTGGATACCTGTTGGTCATAAGACTAATCAGATAATGCCCACTAGAAAATGGATGCCTACTGGTAGAACTATTCCCTTAAGAAGTGATCACACTGTGAACAGGGCTAATACAGACACTAGTACTGCATCTATTCACAATGATTCCATTGCCTCACTTTCTGATATGAATGCTTCTATTTCTGATGTGGGTGTTCCAAACATTGTTACTAACCAAATGGAACCCATTCTTGCATGGGGATCCCAATTATCCAGTTATCCATTCTTGTCTGTGTTCAACTGCAGATCGTTCAAATCGTTCTGTGGTACCTGGACTCAGGCTGTTCCAAGCATATGACTGGAGACCGGTCGCGGCTCATGAACTTCGTGAGCAAATTCATCGGGACTGTTAGATTTGGTAATGATCATTTTGGTGCTATTATGGGTTATGGAGATTATATTGTTGGTGATAGTGTCATCTCTAGAGTTTACTATGTGGAAGGTTTGGGTCATAATCTGTTCTCTGTTGGTCAATTATGTGATTCTGATCTAGAAGTAGCCTTCAGAAAACATACCTGCTTTGTTAGAGATCTTAATGGTAAGGAACTGTTAAAAGGAACTCGTGGCTCAAATCTTTACACCATCTCTATCGATGACATGATGAGGGCTTCTCCAATCTGCTTGTTATCAAAGGCTTCAAAAACAAAGTCATGGTTATGGCATCGTCGTCTCAATCACTTGAACTTCGGCACCATCAACGATCTTTCCAGAAAGGACTTAGTTGTAGGTTTACCTAGACTAAAGTATGAAAAGGATCATCTTTGTTCAGCATGCCAATTGGGTAAAAGCAAAAAGTTTGCCCACAAACCCAAACCTACTAACTCTGTCACAGAAGTTCTTCATATGATTCATATGGATTTATGTGGACCAATGAGGGTGCAGAATATCTTTGGGAAGAAATATGTGTTAGTTGTGGTTGATGATTACTCTAGATTCACCTGGGTCAAGTTCTTAAGGACAAAGGATGAAACTCCTGATATCATCATCAAACTCATCAAACAGCTGCAGGTTCGACTTAACAAAACCGTCAGAATTATCAGAACAGACAATGGAACTGAGTTTGTAAACAAACAACTTAGTGAATTCTATGAAAGCATTGGAATCAGCCATCAAAGAAGTGTACCACGAACTCCTCAACAGAACGGTGTAGTTGAAAGACGAAATCGAACTCTTGTTGAAGCCGCTAGAACAATGCTGATTTACTCAAATGTTCCAATGTTTCTCTGGGCTGAAGCAATTGCCACTGCATGCTACACACAAAATCGTTCCCTGATTCAAACTGTACATGGAAAAACTCCATATGAACTTGTCCACAACAGAAAACCTAATCTCTCTTTCCTTCGTGTGTTTGGTGCATTGTGTTACCCAACTAATGAGGGTCAAGACTTAGGCAAACTTAGGGCTAAAGCTGACATTGGAGTATTTGTAGGATATGCACCAAACAAAAAGGGATACCGAATCTACAACAAAAGAACCCGAAATATCATGGAAACAATTCACGTTACGTTTGATGAGCTGACCGGTCAAATGGCTCCTGGACACTCCAGCTCAGGACCCGCACTTCAAAATAGTCCCATTGGTTCATCCCTTGTTCCAAACTCTTCTCAAGAAACTCCATATGTACCTCCATCTGAAGATGATTTAAAGAAATTGTTTGATCCTATGTTTGATGAACTGTATGATTCAATTACTAATGAGGTGTTGATCCCTACAAAGAGGATGCTCATATTCCTGTGAATGAAGTCAATCCTTCAGTCTCAATATCTCTAAGTCAAGAAGCACCTGCTGCCGATCCTTGCTCATCAACAAATCATCATTCTTCAAATGTACATCATGGAAATGTTTTGGCATCAATGATGAAGTTAATCCCTTTGCTACTCCCCGAAGATGCTCCATTTGAAAACATATTTGCTCCTGAATCATCATCGAACCATCTTCTTAGGAGACATCGACTCAAATACCTCAGTCCCTCAACAACTGCCACATGAACACCTCAGAAAATGGACTCACGATCATCCATTAGACAACATCATTGGTAATCCCTCTCGTCCTGTATCAACTCGGAAACAACTTGCAACCGATGCCTTATGGTGCTTCTTCAACTCCGTACTATCTAAGATCGAACCAAAAGATGTTAAAACCGCCATGAATGAAGATAGCTGGTTCAATGCCATGCAAGATGAAATTCATGAGTTTGATCGACTTGATGTATGGGAGTTAGTACCGCTCGACTGTGCTATGATTATTTCCCTTAAATGGATCTTCAAAGTGAAACTTGATGAGCATGGTGATGTGTTGAAGAACAAGGCTCGATTAGTTGCTAAAGGATACCGTCAAGAGGAGGGTATTGACTTTTGAAGAATCTTTTGCTCCTGTTGCTCGAATCGAGGCAATCAGAATCTTTCTGGCTAATGCTGCTAGTAAGAACATGGTAGTCTATCGATGGATGTGAAGACGGCATTTCTGAACGGAGATCTTAAAGAAGTCGTCTACGTCCGCCAACCTGAAGGATTTGTGAATCAAGAGCATCCTACTCACGTTTATCGTTTGAAGAAGGCTCTTTACGGTTTAAAGCAAGCTCCAGGGCATGGTATGATACACTGTCAAAGTTTCTTCTATCAACCGGATTCAGCAAAGGAGCAGTTGATCCTACATTGTTCACCAGGAAGTCAGGCAAACATTTAATTCATGTTCAAATTTATGTTGATGATATTATTTTTGCCTCGACAGACCCAATGGAATGTGATCGTTTTTCAAATGAAATGAGTTCAAAGTTTCAAATGTCAATGATGGGACAAATGTCATTTTTCTTGGGATTACAAATTTCACAAAGTCCCGAGGCATTTTTATAAATCAATCTAAATATGCAAATGAGATTTTAAAGAAATTTGGATTTGATTCAAGTGACCCTGTTGACACCCCATGATTGACCGAACCAAACTAGATGAGGACCACTCAGGGATCATGATTGACCAAACTAAATATCGTAGTATGATTGGATCCCTGATGTACCTCACTGCTAGTAGACCGGACATCTTGTTCGCTGTTTGCATGTGTGCTAGATACCAGGCTAAGCCTACCAAAAGCACCTTGAAGCGGTTAAACGGGTCTTTCGGTATCTCCAAGGATCCATCAATATGGGTCTTTGGTACCCGAAGGACACCGGTATGTCACTAACGGCCTATGCGATGCCGATCATGCAGGTTGTCAAGATACTCGTCGAAGTACGCGGAGGTGCTCAGCTTTTGGGTGATAAGCTTGTGAGCTGGTCTTCAAAGAAGCAAATGAGTACTTCTATTTCCTCTACAGAGGCTGAATACATAGCCATGTCATCCTGTTGTGCTCAAATCTTATGGATGAGATCTCAATTATCTGACTATGGCTTTGTATTCAACAAAATCCCTCTGTACTGTGATAATAAAAGTGCTATTGCTCTCTCATGCAACAATGTTCAACACTCAAGAGCAAAGCATATCGACATTCGACATCACTTCATCAGGGAACAAGTAGAAAAAGGTGTGGTGGAACTCTATTTTGTGAGGTCTGAATATCAGTTAGCTGACATCTTCACCAAAGCTCTTCCAAGAGAACGTTTTGAGTTTATTCTTCCACGTCTTGGCTTGAAAAGCCTTCAACCAGAAACACTCAAACGTCTTCAGGACGAAGTCGAAGAGTAAAGGTCTATCTTCATCTATCTCTTGTACATATCTATTCGAAAAAAAAAAAAAAAAAAAAAGAAAAAGAAAATTTTTCGAAAAATCTTCAAAAAATATTGTCATTTTGTCATGTTTCTCTCGATTCGATAATATCTACGGTCTTGATGTTGTCATTCAAAGAATGACACGGGACTTTAGATGTTGATCGAATTTTTATATTTAAAAAAAAAAAAAAAAAAAAAAAAATTGAGAGAAAGAGAAAAGATGGTTTATTGTCATTTTCAGGCAATAACCCGGTTTTAAAAGAAAGAACAGAGCCATGTTTTACCATGTTTTCAAATTCCATGCTCTGATTCTATAAACATTTATCTGCTGAAAACTAAATGCTTTGAAAAATAACTCGGTCTCTATTTTTGATAATCATCAGGACTTATTTGTCAAAATCTCTATCTCTCAATCAACAACCTATGTCATTGATTGAGGGGGAGAATGATTTCAATTAAATTAAAAAGTTATTTGGCATTAAATTGTTTTCAAAAGATGTACATGCATGTTTTATCAATGGAGTTTAAAGTCTTAAAATCCGATCCGTATCAGTTAAAATGCTTTCATAATCAAGTCACAATTCTCCTTAAAAGCTTTCAAAATCAAGTTAAATCTATAAGAGATCACAAATCTCAAATGATTTGATAATTGTGATCGGGGGAGAATGTGTGATTTAAATTGAATTTAAACTGATTATTCGGTAAATGGTTTTATGAGGACGTACATGTTGTCCTTCCCACATGTGACAAACGATTTCAAATTTTCAATGCACATGTTGAGGGGGAGCATCTATCTTAAACCTATGATTTGAAACATGATCATTTATCTCAATGTGCAGGTTCCCTCTAGTATGTGCAAAACTCTTTTCAAACCTCGAGGCACATATTGAGGGGGAGCAAATTTATGGAAACCTCATCCTTCCTGGAAATGCTTTATCTACTTGATTTGATCAAGGAAGTGATGGTGATATTTTTTTAAAAATGGTAATCAAAGAAGTAATTTCTTCCTCTTGCCTCCGTGTGCAAAACGATTTCAAACATTTGATGCACATGTTGAGGGGGAGCACTTATTCTAAAAATATCAAAAACAATTCAGGTACAAAATGTTTTGATAATATATCACAAGTATCTGGATTGATTTTCAAATGGTTTTCAATTGGTTCCAATGGCAAATGAACAATACCAAATAGACCGACCAACTTTACTTTATGTACGGTGATATAAGGATGATAAGGTTAGGTATTGGTTCCCATGATCCGCCAGAACCGGAGGGATCTACCCAGGAACTATCCACTAGTTAGTGTAGAGTTCTTAGGTATGATGATAAAAGGAGAAAAATGAGGAATGGGAAGAGTGCAGACTGAGACTGAGCTAGTACTGGAATAAACCCAACAAGGTTCTAGTTATGAAGTCTCGGTAAGCACTGAAGGGGTTGAAGTATTAAAAAGAATTGAATGAGAAAAGGGTGAAAACAAATAGCCCTCCATTTATTCAACCTTAGGGCAGAAACCGGGTTCAATTCATTTGCTACTGATGGTAACATCGGTATTGAAGACAAGACGTCATGGACCCAGTGACGCACTGCACTTCAACTTTCCAAACCACTCAAGTTCCTCTTAAAAGGACTTGTTTCATTCTCACGGGGAACCGACATTGTCTATCAACTCTCTCTTAAAGATTGTTGATATTGAAGAAGGAGACCCTCTCCCTAGTCTCCGATATAGGATCCAAATATGCACAAATTGAGTCTAGAGCCACGAGATCATCAATAAATCTCATTAGGACACTTTCACTGAAGACTCTCTGTTTCACACAATGTGGAAAGAGAGATTATATCTTGAGTCCTACGCATTACCCTTGTGGTATTGCCAGAACATCTGAGTGATATGCATACACATTCACAATGAAGATGGAAAGCCTTATGGAGCCAACATCAAACAAGCTCCTGGTAGGTGGCATGTGAGATCTATTATATGGATCAACCATGTGACAACTGAACAGAAACAATGGGGCGATTCAATCTCTTGAATCAATCCTGGTTCAGGTTATGGATTGACGGATACCTTTGAAAAACCGGTCTTTGTGCTTAACAACTCTTTTCTTCAGCACATCGACCGTGTACTCATTTTTCAAACCAAAAGGTGTTTTATGATTGATAATTGATTTTCAATAAAACCTTCATTGTATTGCAAAAACAATTTCTATTGAGCAATACACGATTGTTTTTCAAATCTTTTTCATCAATCACTGGACTTAAAATTCGCTGGTTCACTCACTCCGTGTTATCTTCTTTGAGATGTTCCGGTTTGAGAACAGCTAGAGCAGTTGCGAAACCCTGTCAAGGAAATTCTTCGAATTATACCTGATCACAGGCGGTACTTTGTACTGATCAATGGGGAACCGTGGGTCGTGTACCTCAATTCAACGAAAGTGATCATAGACACTTTCGTGCGATTTATTGCTAACTGTTGTATGCAGGTACGCCCGACGTTTGCGGTGATCGAGAATGAAGCGGTCAAACCATAGCCGCATGCTCACTTAACACATTCATCTCAAAAGAAATCATGATTAGTGCATCAATGACTCGGATATTTTCACTCCATGCTTCTGCTACGCTGTTGCCAATATCATGAATCAACAAAAGCTTCCGCTACTCTGATGAGAAGATATCATGATCCAAAATGTGAGCATGTCGAATGTCACAACATCAGATAATACCAACACCACAATGGATGTCACAGAGATCTTTGAGTGCTGATGATCTCTATAGCTGGCTCAAATTTACTATCACGTGGATCAGTAAAAGACCTCCACTTGAAGTAACCAAACATGTAATGTGAAGAATCAATGACTACGAGCTTAGAAACAAAGGACTACATCAAGAATGCAAGAACAATTCTTTAATGTAATATCTTTTTGTATTCAATGTAATTTTGGTACATGATTAAGGTGACCTCCCTTAGGGGGAGATTGTTAGGAATTAGAAATTCCAGGTATTAAAGAGTCGGTCACCTCAATTATATGTAATCGTTAGAAAGCTCGTAGTCGTAGTTATTTTAAGTTAAGTAGTATTTAGTTAAGTAACACCGTGGAGGACGGACGGGTCTTTACCCACTGTATGCCTGATCCACAGCCTAATGTGTGGCGTTTTATGTAAGACTATAAATACTCTCTACCTCCCAAGGTAGGGAGTTGGAGCTCATAATAATATCTTTCACTTTCTCTCACTAAGTTCCCTAAACCTCTAACTTTCTCTCTCTAGAATTCCATTTATACGCCACCTTGTGTTATGGTTTGATGTGTATGTGAAAACTTATATCCAACAGGAGTGCTTTGGGGTGGAGGTGGCATGGAGGAAGATTCACCAGACTTCTTTGGACGTTTAGGTGCAAAGTCCTTGTCCTTATCATCATCATCATCTCTTGGTCGTTTAGGTTGATCTGCTGATTCCTTGCATGATGATCTGAGTTGATAATCTAGTAGACATTCAAAAAATTTAGCTTCATCCGAAGTAAAAGTTGCTGATCATTTTGACATTTGCATCACCAATTTAGGTATTAACTCAGTTTCAGAGAGATCAGATTCTTTGGCCATTATATATTTAACCAATGCGACGATGTTTGGAGTAATTTGTCTGGAGAATACTTCTCTTGTCAAACCAGGGACAGTGTCGAGAAGAAACTTGTGAGTATATTCTCTTGTTGTCTTCTCCAATTCCTTTTGGAAATCTCCTTTGATAAACTTCTGGATTTGTTCCCTTTCTTTCAACAACTCGTTTATCTCTTTTTGAAGAAAGTTGATTCTGTCAGCAAGTTGATTCAGCTTTTTGTTGGTTACATCCTTCTTCCATACTTGCTTGACAGCTTTGACAATCTTTGTTTTTGCTCGGGATATCCAAGAGTCTGTTGGTTTCTTCACAGATTTAGATGTGGATCTGGTTGTTCTTTTGGATGGTGGTGAAGATGAATGAGAGGATGAATCTGATGATGATGAGATATGAGGGGACTCAGGGTCCTTTGCTGGTTCAGAAGTTTCTTCTTTTGAGCGTGCTAGACTATCAAGAAGAAAATCATCATATTCAACTTCGTCATCTTTTCCAGACTTGGCCAATTATTCTGCCTCAATCTTGGCTTCTTTATCAGCTTTTTCTTTCTCAGGCTTCTCCTTTTCAGGTTCCTCAAATTCATAGGTGATGGTATCTTCCAATCGTTGTTGTTGTGGATCGTGGGTGGTGGTACCAGTTCCCTTATCGGGTTGATTAACCGCATCAGGAACTGGTGTAGATAGTTCACCACCACTTGACCCTCCGGCTCCCTTTACAAATTCATCGGAAAGATGTTTGAGTCTGAGGTTCTTCAACTTCTTTTGATATTCTTTTTTTTGGGTAAAAGGGTTAATTCACCCCGGTAAAGTGTATTACTCCAAAAAACGTTGAGGTACAAAGGATGAAGGTGATTTCCTTCATCTCAGTCCCTTAGGACACTTACAGACTCGAATATAAGAATGACACACCATTCTTATAACTTACAATAAAATGACCCTACCAATAATGACAAAGTACATAAAAAATTATACAATACTACTCAAGAAAAGTACTTGAGCCTTCTATATCACTATTGTAGTCCACTTTAACTTCCATGAAGAATCCACGAAAGACCATCCAAGCATTCTTCAACATAACATTTGTTTGTAGTAGCAACCCACAAACAAAACCTTCATGATCATGCAACCAACAACGAAACCTAGAGTTTTTGAATAAGAACCCTAGAAACTTAACATCCATAGCGATCAGCATCATCAGTGCAACGAATCACGTAAAACATTCAATCCCATGCACCAAATAACACAGATGTAACGATCATAGGTCTTAGCGAACCCTAACTTCCAATCCCATCGTATACCAGACCAACCATACCAAATAGATCACAATACCATCAGGCCCTGTACGTAATACGAATCAAGAACAAACAATAGGGTGATTCACACCCTAACTTCCATTAACAACCTGCCCTAGAACTTGACTTACATCTCTCCTAAAACCCACTTACACAAAGCTTGAATCTGGTGAAGAACTTGTAGTCGATTGACAAAGCCATAACACATTAACATGCAAGATACAAACCGATAAGGAAAATAACAACGAAACCCTAAGATTAAGGCTCCATTCGATCATATAAGCTTCCTCCAAGCACACCACCGTCGCAAAGTAACCAAGCCCCAAACGGCTAAGTATTAGCAATCAAAGAATCAGGCACCACCGATTAATAAATAAGAAACCCTAAAATTAGGGTTTCGCATTAAAGCACAACACCACCACTGATCGTACAAGTAAGAAAGAATCGATCTAAAACCGACTAAGAATTACACATGTACCAGTTACGATCGCTAGTAATCAATCAGGTCAATAAAGAAACGAATCAACTAAACCCTAATTAAAAAACGATTAAAAATCGACAAAGAGAATGGTTAGGGTTTAGAAGGAGCAGCGATTTCACATGAATAAGAGAATAAAAACCAATACACAACCCTTCCCATGTAGTCACAATCATCACAACCGATTGCATATTGTTAAAAAACAATAGAGAGGCGATTGAATGATGTGTTTAGATCTGATCGGAGCATAGGGGAAGGGTTGGCCGGAAATCGCCCCTAGGGGAGAGAGTTATTTTAGGGTTTAGCTCAAGTAATTTTTTACTATTTTTTATTTTGATATTCTCTTTCCTCATCAAATGGTTCTTCTTCAGAGCTTTCCTTATCATGCTCAATCACAGGAGTTTTCCCTTTTCCTTTATCAGCTATTGGACTGGGAGGCTTAGCTATTGTTAAAGTGTCATCGATTGCCGTTTCAGAGTAGGTGACCTCTTCGTCTGATTCAGTTTCCTCAGAGCTTTCATCCAGTAGCTTTCGTTGCGGTTCAGGCTTGGGAATATGAATAGGAACAACTTCCTTAGAGGGAACTTTCCTTTTTAGTGGAGGTTTCCTCTTAGGGAACTTTCTTTGACTCTCAGTGCTTGTAACACTTCCTGCACTGCCTCTTCAGGTTTTCCTTGTAGGTGTACCAGCACACTTTTCATCGAGAAAACCTACTTTGCCTTCATCAACCGCTACCAGATACCTTTTGTATGAATATAGTTGTTTGACTGCATCAGTTAGAAGGTGATATGGCAACACAACACCTTGTTTCTTTGTTGTAGAGTCCTTAAATCTGACTGTGAGTGTAGGCTCATACAACATGGAGTGATTGTTGGGGTCATTGAGTCTCTTGGGGATATCAGGATTATACCCAAGAGCTCTTTTGATCAACAGTTTTGTATATCTGATGTATGGGATTTTGGAGCCAAGCTTTTTTAGGAATGACATCATGTCGTCCCATATCAGAGCTTCAACTTCAATGTGTTTCATGTTGACCAAAGCCCAAAAGATCTGTAGTTCAACGAGCTTGGGATGCTCATAACCACTATCACGTCCAGAAATGGATTTGGTGATGATAATGTAGAGGGTTCTCCATGGCTGAGGAATATTCTTAAGATCCACGTATGAATGCTTTGTGATTACTCCTGAAGCTTCGTCATAACCAAAGTCGATCATGAATTGCAGAACGGTCTCTTCAGTTGGTGCGGCATTGTATTCGGTTGGCTCGATGACAGGAATGAGGAGAACAGCCCTTAAGTCTGCAGGTGTGATGGTGACTTGTTTGTCATTGAGCGTCACCGACACAGCATTTTGTCCTTTGATCTTTCGCATTGTATTCCAGAACTGGTGAATATAGATCTCAGACACTGTAGCAGAATTGGTGAGCATGTTCTGATAAGGATGATTCTTCAGAATATCCACAGCAAATAAACAAGAAGACTCTGAGCAGGTGAGAGTATCAAAATCAACACGAATGTTGTTCTTTCCAATCTTCATCGGATAGCCATTAGGGAAGATATCTTCAACGGAGAGAACATTTGGAGCTTCCACGTTTTGCATTTGAGCGTCCATGTCGTGATCTGAAAGATATTTAGCCAAAAGAACCAACATATCGAAAGACATTACGTTAGTCAACAGATGGTTTTATTGTCCAATTATTGAATGTGATATGTTGATGATTGTTACGAGTCCAATATCACTTCTTAGTCCAATAGTCCAAAGACGTCGTGATAAATTTCGTGAATAGATTAACTTTAAGTTTTAAAGTCCATGTTTTCACTTATTTTCACACCTTATTAAACGTTTAAGCTTATTAGTGACATTATTGGTTTCGTGGCGTTATGGTTTATTTATTTACAAGTTTGCACGCGTAACAATTCATAATTAATGTTAAAACTAGGCTTAGGCGTAGAAATGGCAAGCTTATGCGTAAACATGAGTGGTATACGCGTAAACGTAAGCTTATGCGTAGGTTCTTGACTTACGCGTAAGAAATTTGACGCGTAGGAAAAGAGGGCCTTATGCATAGAGCTTACGCGTAAGCGTATATGGAACCTTACGCGTAAGGCTTACTCGTAAGAGTCAACCTTATGCGTAGAGGTTACTGTTTACGCATATCCTTCACAAGATACGCGTAGTCTGTTGGGAATTATAAGTTTGAGTTGATAAAGACAAAAAGAATGAAACAAGAGGGACTTAATATGACAAGAAGGAAACCTACAAAAAGATGGAGGGACTTGCTTGCAAAAGAAGTTTTATTTATTAGTCCTTATCCTCTAGTATATAAAGAGGACATAGGTGTAGGTTTTAATTAAGTCTTCCATAATGTAGACGTCTAGTAAAGGTGTATGTGTGTCCTAGGCGTATAGTCTTGTAAACGCCTAGGTTATTAGTTTAGTTAGTAGACGTGTTCCTATAAACGTCTAAGATTATATAGTGTTAGTGAATAAAAACCTTGTTCAATAACAAAGTATTGTTTTGATTATTCCGCTGCTTATTATCTTTGTTATTGATCCCTAGCTGAGCTTATAAACGATCTTATCAATTGGTATCAGAGCGGGGAGCTCTTGATATAGGGTTCTACAAGGTTTTGATGTCGTTAACTATTCGAAGGAAAAGAATGTTATGAAATTATCATGGGTCCGATTGGTGATTTGTTTGTCGCATGATGCTATAACTACTTTGATTTGTTTTTTATGCAAGCAACATAGATCAAAGCTGATTTAACCTCGTAATTTGTTGGTCTATATTATTTCAAATATGGGGCACAGTTTAGATTGGATGTCAGATGTCGCTTATATTGTTGAGGTACATTAATTCTTTCATTGAAAGATAATTCGGGTCACATCTTTTTAATAATGGTCTTGTTCGAAGAATGATTTTAATTGGAGGATAGATGGGAACCATGCGATTTTATTCGCTGCTACAACTTTATTATTGATTGGTCGGTGAAGAATATGTGACTCGTATTATTCCGAATATTATATATGATTGAATGAGAGTCATGGCTATGTGAATGCATTAATACTGGTCTTTAATCAAACAATATTCACTGATTGCATTATTTAAATTGATCACATATTGATTGGGTAGTACGCAAGTAATATAAAGGTTTTGATTGGATTCACGTAGGTTTGGGATGATCGGGTCCCATGAGTTTGTTATTGCTGTGCTGACTTCTACTGTTTGATGGTCATGTGGGTCAATTTATTTTATCGTATGGATGCATGTGGGACCCACGAGTTAATTTTTGATTGGTCCTTGAATTTATGATATCTCTGCACATGGGAAGATCTATTGGCACATGGAGGTGAGCACGTGGCTATGATGGGTAATATTGTTCGATTGCCTGCTGATTTTTTAAGTACTGCTCTGCTAAATTCGAAAGTACTGCAAATTTTTCAAAGTACTGTTGCTCTTGCTGTTGCAAAGTACTGCTTCAAGGTACTGCAGATTTTATTGAAAGTATTGTTTGCCCATGTTTGAAAGTAATGCTGATTGGATGAAAATACTGCTCCTTCTCAAAGTACTGTTATTATTGAAAGTACTGCTGCTCTAAATTTAAAAGTACTATTTTTCATATGGATTTCAATTTAAGGGGAAGTTGAGCATATTAATTGTTATGGTTTTTGGACGACACACACAGAGGTTATTGTTCACACACACAAGGAGTTTGGTGATTTGTTCTTAAAAGGATTTAAAAAAGGCTCGTATTTGATTCTTATGGATTAATTGATTACGAAGAAGGTTGAATATCATTTATTTGATGTTGTAGTTGAGTTTCACAGGTTTGTGTTCTTATCATCTAGCTTGATGAATCTAGCAATGTGTGATTTTTCTTATGATGCTCTATGCACACATTGGCTATCACTTGAAGGAGTTACATTGTAGTGCTCAGTGTCTCATACTAGTTGAGGATTCTTGTCAAGGGATTGCGGTCTACTTATATTTGGTAGGTATAAGTATGGAGTTCCGTGGATAGTACAAGATTTAAGACACAAGTTTGGGAAATTCTACTTCTTCATCAAATTCGTTATACTCGGTTTTCTTCACAAGTAATCATTACATAAAGCCTACAGATTTTGAAGAATCATTGATGTACATGCATCACTCAAGGGGAAGTGTTTGATTTTTACTATTGTTGATCATTATTACTACTGCTAGTTGAAGTTTTCTACTGTTTTGGATCCATTTTTCTTATGGTGCGTAATGGTGGGTGATTTTAAACATTGGAAGTCTTAGATTGGAAGTATGATATTGGTTCGTGGTGGTCAAGATCATTATTTGCATACGTTCCCTATTTGGATAATAACAAAAAGGGGAAGAGATGTTTGAGTGGCATGGCATGGATTAAGGGGAAGACAAAATAAGACATACTTGTTTCATTCATGGTGAGATCTCTGATCTCAATTTCTCTACTTCGTCTAGGGAAGTTCGTTCAAGAATGGTTTTGTCATTATCAACTAGGGGAAGATTGTTGGGAATTATAAGTTTGAGTTGATAAAGACAAAAAGAATGAAATAAGAGGGACTTAATATGACAAGAAGGAAACCTACAAAAAGATGGAGGGACTTGCTTGCAAAAGAAGTTTTATTTATTAGTCCTTATCCTCTAGTATATAAAGAGGACATAGGTGTAGGTTTTAATTAAGTCTTCCATAATGTAGACGTCTAGTAAAGGTGTGTGTGTGTTTCCTAGGCGTATAGTCTTGTAAACGCCTAGGTTATTAGTTTAGTTAGTAGACGTGTTCCTATAAACGTCTAAGATTATTTAGTGTTAGTGAATAAAAACCTTGTTCAATAACAAAGTATTGTTTTGATTATTCCGCTGCTTATTATCTTTGTTATTGATCCCTAGCTGAGCTTATAAACTATCTTATCATAGTCCCTTATGTAGTACCTTACACGTAAACGTTACGCGTAAGATTTCTCTTACGCATAATATGCTACGCGTAAGGTGATCCTTATGCGTAGATTGTTAGTAACCTTGATTCTGAATTTTCAAGCATAGAAGACCTGAAATAAATACATCATAACATCAACATTATCATCTACATTCAATCCTTTTAGATTTAACCACTAACATTCAATCAGACAGTTATGCGTAGAACACAAGTTACGCGTAAGCCTAAACCCTAAAGCTTAAGAATTACGAGTAAGTTATCTAGCCATAGGAAATGCACCAAACTTATTCTGGTAAGTCTAAGAAGCCTATTGAGTTGTTCTATCCAAGTTTTAACATCAAACTCTAAGCGAATAAAAAATACCCAATTCTTATGAGCATAAACCCTAATTTCCAATTAATAAGTAATTAATGTTTCTGGGTAAAATCCAAGCATAGATATGATCAATTAAACTCGTGAACAACATCTTGCAAGCAACAAATTAGCCAGAAACGTACACATATGAAAATACCCAATTCCACGCATAAACCCTAGTTTTCAAAATCAATCAATTCGTGTATCTGGGTGATGTTTAATGGTAAAAATGGTTTCAATGATGTTAGATAAACATTTTGTCTCAATCATTTTAACCAAAAACACACACCATTGATTATGTGTTCATACGCTTATGCGTAGAGCACAAAATCACTCATATATGAAAATCTAACCGTTGGTTTTTGAAACGATTTAAAACCCTTGTTTGTAATAACTCAAAGATTGATAAACCACTTACAGAATAATGATAAAAAACACGGATTGGAAGGATGAGTTTTACGCGTAGGATTTTGGTGGTTGGGATATTAAATGTTGTAATAAATGAGAAGAAATAGTTTGGTGAGGGTGTTTTGTTAAAAAATACTTTGACATTTTGACACAATTAATCCCTTCACCTTTACCATTTACATCCCATGTCCATAACTTCCATTTTGGTTACCAAACGAAGGATCTTTTGGAAAGAACTTTGACGACACTCCCCCTCGACTTAAGAAATAATGAAATTTTATAAATTTTAGTCCGAGGAGTGTCAGTAAACCAGAAATGTGACCACCATTATTAAAGAAACAACTGTGATAAGGTAACATGCAAGTACAAGGTTTTATGAAACCGAAAAATATTTGTTTTCTCCCCCTCAACACTTGATTGAGAAAATACTGAATTTTGAAAGATTTGAGTGTTGACGGAGGAATTGTACTTGCCATGTTTAAAAGAAATATAGATAGAAGAATGTTTTTGTTGTTTTATCGGATTTTATAATTTTGTATTTTGTTTTTGAAAAATATTTACAAAAAGAGGTTTTGGTGTTTGACTGATTTTAAGAATGTTTTAAGAGTTCATCCAGTTCCTCTTGAGTCAAACACCTCATACCAATCCAGTGGACCAACTCATTAAACCTAGCAGGAGCTAAGGCTTTGGTGAGGAGATCTGCCAATTGGTATTCTGTACCCACAAAGTATAATTCAACAGTACCCTGTTCCACGCGGTCCTTGATGAAATGATATAGAAGATCGATGTGCTTTGATTTCGAATGTTGAACTGAGTTGCACGAGATCGCAATGGCACTCCGATTGTCGTAGTACATCGGGATTCTGTCAAATACATAACCATAGTCTTTGAGTTGAGTTCTCATCCAGATGACCTGAGCACAACACGCGGACATGGCTACATATTCTGCTTCTGTTGAGGACAGTGATGTAGAATCCTGCTTCTTCGATTGCCATGACACCATTTTATCACCAAGAAATTGTAATGCGCCTGAAGTACTTTTCCAAGAGTCTAAGCATCCTGCGTGGTCAGCGTCTGAAAAAGCTATTAGTTCAAAACCAGAATCCTTCGGATACCAGATCCCCAAGTTAATGGTTCCCTTGATGTATCGGTGGATTCTTTTAGCCTCAGAGAGGTGAGTTTCAGTTGGCAAAAACAATATCAGGTCTGCTAGCTGTTAGATACATGAGCGACCCAATGATACTACGGTATTTGGTAGGGTTCACCAATTTCCCATGTAAATCAGCGTCAAGCTTCTTGGTGTGAGCCATTGGTGTGGCATAGGTGTCACAGGTTTGCATTCCAAACTTGTTTAAAAGTTCAAGGGCATATTTGGACTGACTTAAGAAAATACCACGGGATGATTGATGAACTTGCATTCCGAGAAAGAATGTGAGTTCACCCATCATTGACATTTCAAAATGTTTTGTCATTAGTTTTGCAAAAGCATTTGAGTATTTTAAATGTGTTGACCCAAAAATGATGTCATCCACATAGATTTGAACAATTAAGATGTGAGCCCCGTGATATTGTATGAAAAGTGTAGGGTCGACCAAACCTTTGGTGAACTTATTGGCAATTAGGAAGGATGATAACTTATCGTACCATGCCCGAGGAGCTTGTTTGAGACCGTAGAGAGCTTTGTTCAGTTTGTAGACATGGGTCGGGAACTCGGGATCAACGAATCCTTCTGGCTGGCTGACATAAACCGTTTCTTTCAGTTGCCCATTCAGAAAAGCGGTTTTGATGTCCATCTGAAAGACCGTTATATTCATATGAGCCGCGAACGCTAAAAATATCCGAACAGCCTCAAGACGAGCAACCAGAGCGAATGATTCTTCAAAGTCAATACCCTCTTCCTGTCTATAACCCTTAGCTACCAGACGTGACTTTTTTCTGATTACGTTCCCTTCAGCATCCAATTTGTTCTTCCAAATCCATTTGAGACCAATGACGTAGACCCCTGTTGGTCTTTCAACCAGTTCCTATACTTCAAGACGTTTGAATTGGTTGAGTTCTTCTTGCATGGATTCAATCCAGTTGTCTTTTGTCATTGCATCTTTTATGTTTTTAGGCTCAGATTGGCAGAAAGTGAGTGCATAAATGCAATGTTCACCGTCTGTGTGAAGACGTTGTCTTGTTATGACTGGTTGATTTGGGTTGCCAATTATGTTTTCAAGAGGATGGTCTTTTGTCCAACGATGTGTAGAGGGTTGATGTTGGTATACATTGTGCATATTTTGAGGATTCAAATGGCTTGTTGATGATTCTGCAACATCAGGTGCAACAATTTTATTAGTAAATGGGTTAAAGAACGCATTTGGATCAAAATCTGCAGATGGGGGTACTTCATTAAGAACATCATCAGCTGGTTCAGCGTCGTTGGATGCAGTTTGTTCAACTGTTGTTGTAGAGTCACCTGGTGGTGCTTCTTCAACAGTAGTTGTTGTAGCAGGTGTATCAGGTATAGGAATATGATCAGGTTGAGCAGCGGAAACATCGGATACACCTGGAGCACGATCATCAATGTCATCACTAAACAACAGAGCAAATAGCTTTTCCATTTGTTGATGAGTGAGCTGGGGGCTTGGTTTAGCTGATGATGGGGTTTGAGGGAAGTTTAAACGGTTGTGACCGGGTTCCAAGCTGTTATGCTCAGAAGCCATTTCTGTAAGCTCATCAAAATTAGCATGAATCATTTCCATAACCTGCTTTGTACGACGATTCCAGATCCAGTAACCTTTAGAATTCTCACAATATCCAATAAAGACTCCAATGTCAGCTTTGGCTTTGAGCTTACCAAAGTCATCACGATCATTATTCGGATAGCAAAGAGATCCAAATACATGAAAGTGTTTGAGATTCGGTTTTCGGTTGTGGATAAGCTCAAATGGTGTTTTGTTGTGGCGTTTTGTAATCATTGAGCGATTCTGAGTGTAGCATGCAGTTGAGACAGCTTCAGCCCACAAGTAATCTGAGAAGTTTAGCATTGATTAACATCGTTCTGGCAGCTTCCACTAACGTATGGTTTCGTCTTTCAACAACTCCGTTTTGTTCTGGGGTATGTGCAATGGATGTTTGATGCTCAATTCCCACTTTCTCATAATATTCCTGAAGAGTTTGATTCACAAATTCAGTTCCTTTATCTGTTCGAATTTGTCTGACGGTGTTCTGGAGCTGAATTTGAATTTTCGTAAGAAAGGTGATGATCATCTGTGGAGCTTGATCTTTACTTCGAAGAAAATAAACCCAAGTCCATCTTGAGTAGTCGTCAACAATTACCAAGATGTAGCGTTTGCCATTAATCGTTTGCACGCGCATCGGGCCACACAAATCCATATGAAGATGATGAAGCACATGCTGAGAGCTGTGTTCCATCTTTGAAAAAAATTAAGCACGAGTGCTTTTCCCTTGTTCATAAGCTGAGCAAAGGTGATCTTTGGAATACCGGAATCTCGGGAGACCTTCAACAAGTTTGTGTCGAGCAAGGTTGGTGATGGTTTGAAAGTTTAGCTGTGAGAGACGATGGTGCCATACCCAAGATTTTGTTGATGTTGCCTTTGAAAGTAGACAGATGGGAGATGAAGCAACCATGTCTTGCATTGAGATTGTGTACAGACTAGAATTGCGAGAGCCAGACATAAGATCATTTCCTTGTAGATCACGAATGAAACAAGTTTTCTCCCGAAAATCAACCTCCAAGTCTCCATCACAGAATTGACCGACTAAAAAGAGATTGTGACCGAGGCCTTCCACATAATAAACCCTGATAATTTTGATGTTTCCATTAATATAGTCTCCGTAGCCCATGATAGCTGCGAAGTGATCATTCCCGAATCTGACAGTGCCAATGAACTTTGCAACAAAGTTTGATAACAGTTAGAGATTGCCTGTCATGTGTCGGGAACATCCGCTATCGACAATCCAAAGGATGATCTGTATCACCTGCATTACACACAGACGACACGGATGAAATAGAAGTAGATGTGGAACCCGAAGAGTTGGAGGGTTCCGAAGCAGTTATGTTAGAAATACACACATCAATGATTTTAGGTATCCACTTAAATCTTAGTGTATTATGTATCCATTTCTGCCATCTCCAACTAGTCTTAGCTTTAGTCTTAGTGAATGCACTAGGTGGTACTACATTCCTTGGAGGTGATACTGGAGCTACAGGGACATCAATTCGTTTCTTAGAATCTAAAGAGGGCGGTTTACCAAGCACAGACTTAGAAGCATGAGTGGGCCTAGAGGTATTCCGATTCTTAGGAATCCTTAAATGAGACAAGATAGCTCTAGCAACACATTTTTCATGGCAATCAGAAAGCATACTTTTACGACAAATAACAAAAGAAGCATCAGACTGAATATCAAAAGTACTTAAAGGTTTAGCATTCATTACAACACTTTTTCCATTACATTTGTCAGACGCAATATCTAAAGTGGGTGCAACTTGAGTCTTATTCAAAGACCTAGGGTGTTCTTCTACTTCAGCATTCTTTATTGTTCTTTTCTTAGGTCGCAACTTCCTATTCTTCCTTGTATTGCCCCTAGGCTGTGAAGTGCGGACGTTGGGAAAAGAGGCAACTAGTCCTGTTTCAGTAGAGGGAAGCACATTAGTATCTTGTGATTTGTCAGTAGGCATTTTAGTGTCACTGTTTCTAAGTGTTACAGATGCAAGGTTCTTAATGATGCTAGGCTGAACTTGTTCATACTTTCCTAACTTCTCTCTTAAGTGAATGATAATGTGCACCAAATCCTGATTTTCAGAACGAAGATTTCCATAAACATTCATGACTTCTTTAGTGTGTGCAAGATAATGATCAAGTTCGTTTGATGCTTCATCACGAGTCTGTTTGAGTAAATCAAATATGACACCATATTCCTTTTTAACTTTTGCAAGTTCATGTTCATATTTTGAGATTTGACACTTAAAAGACACGTTTTGATCATCTAGTTGCTCAAGTTTTGGATTAAGAGTTTTTGCACGCAACTGGGCGATTTTGTTTTGAAAAGCAAGTTGTTGATCGTGAATATCTTTTTGACACCAATTAAGACGGCGTTTTACATTTGAAAGCTCGTTTAACAATCGTTCATTTTCAACTTTTAAAGACACGATCTGAAGCACATTATCAGTATTCTCAAAAATTTCAACAGAATCAACAGAATTAGCAGATATGTAATTAGATGCATTAGCAATAGAATGAAACAACACAACGTTATGGATATCAACACAGATAACATCTTTCAAGAGTCGATCAATATCTTTTCTCAACAATTTCTTTTTACGTTTAGTATTTGAAATCGATGTTTCTGTTTTCTCGAAAATTGTTTTCATTAGACCAAGTTCCTTGTGAAAATCCCTTTCCCAATATTGTGCACAGGTTTTCAAATTTTTGACATGGGGTAAAAATATTTTCTGAAGAATATCTCTTTGTTCTCGCGCCATTGGCGATTGAAAATGTTCAACTTTTATTTCAGAATGAAATTCAATCTCACGTTCCAAAATTTTGAGGTCAGATAAGAAAGTGTCAAAGTATTTTATAACTCGACAACTTTCGGCTTTTGTTTTTACTTCACTAAGTGAAGGTAGAGGACCATTAATTTGTGCACCATTGTGTTGGGGACGAACTTCAGAAACTGGTGTGATAACCAAAGGTTTGTTAGAAGTATCTTGTTGTGTGACAAAACTTACGGCTTTTGAATAATTAAATGGTTTGTTATAAACGACATTTTCCATTTTTGACCGACTCTCGTCATCAGCATCTAATTCCTCCATGCGATTATATTCAACAACAGTCATAATTGAATCATCGATTCTATGTTCTGAATGTAAACTTCAGATTTGGTTTGAATGCTCAGTTTGAAAACTTAGGTTTGTAATCAGCAAGAATCGGTCCATATCCATTTGGATTTGGTTTAAAAGTAAACTTTTGAATAGTTGTGATTGACTCACCATGTTTATAAAAACATTTCAAACTCTTTGATTTTGTGTTGTAAGTCGACAATTTCTTCAAGATAGTTATCTATTCATTTCCTGGAATGCTTTTTGTACTTAGAGAACCGTTTTTGACAAGTTAACAACTCAGCCCTGGCTTTTTGAGTTTCCAAAGTAAGAGCGTTAAGTTGTTTTTTGTGTTCATGTTTCAGTTGTTCTATTTGAGACAACAAAGCATTCTTGGATGAGATCACGTATCTGTCGTTCTAATGATTTTTCGTTTTGATGAGATTTAGCAAAAGCGACTTCAAAACCTTTTTCACGTTTTTCTTGAGTTTTAAAAACGTTAATTTGTCTGATTAAGCATTCATTATCCCTAAGTAACAGTGCATTTTTTTATTTTAATTGCTTGCAAATTTCCAAACGAGATTCTTGGTCTTTAATTAAGGTCAGGAGCTCAATTTCTCTATTAGACAAAAGCTCATCTTGTTCAACGTGAGTCTCAGCATGATCATTATTTAGATCCTCAAATATAACCACGGAGTCAACTTGATTATCAATATTAACCATAAGGTTATCTTGATCGTCAAATATAACTACGGCATCTATTTGATAATCATCGGAATGAGATGTGGATGGCTCATGTTGAACACTCGATCCTTGTCGATGGAGAAATTGGCGGAGATATCGATCATGAATGAGTGTATTTTGTTCCGGTACCTGAGATAAGCCGTCAGTGTCATACACTGGGCCTATGTCACTCATGTGTAGAGCTTGGATTTGTGCCATCAACATCACTGCTGCATTAGCCCCGCAAGTCCTCCATATCATCATCGAATCATCATCGCCATAAAGCTTTGTTCCTTGTTGGTAAGAGTTCCACCAGCTTTATCCTTAAGAGCCAAGAGCAAAGCCTCTTTGTGATAAGCACTGCCTCTTGTCCTCGGCTTAGGGCATGCATTAGCCAGATGACCCTTCTCATTACAGTTATAACAACGAAGACCGTTAACCCCATTCTGAGCATTCCCCTGTTCAACTACTTGAGCCCTTTGTTGTTGCGGAGCACCCATGTTATTCCTTCCCATAGCATTAAACCCTTGACCACCTCCCATCTAACGACTATAACCATGATTCTGAACTTCAACGCGTCCATTGTTCACAACAGCCTGATTCCTTGTGTTTGATGAGGAACGAATGCGATTTTTGGATTTGTTTGTATACCGGCCGAAGGCTTTAGCAATCATGACAAATCCTTGTTGCAATTCATCGAAAGCATCGGAGTCCTCATCAGCTTCACTGTAAAGTGCTTGAGCATTGTTGTTGTTGTATGGAACCAATTGAGTTTGTTGAGGTTGTTGCTGTGACGGATCATATGGTGTGATGGTTGCTGTAGGACCTTACTTTTATCAACCTTATCACAAACCCAACACGTATATCACTTTATGCGTAGAACTCGTTAAACACAAACACAAACTATGCGTGAAGATGAAAGAAATAAAGATGAGAAAGATGGTGACTTGATGATGATATAAAACCATATAAGTTATGCGTATATATGTGTAGAGAGATGAAAACAATAAGATGTTATATTGCTCAAAGAAAACACACACACATACACTTTCAAGCACACCCCTCAAATGAGACTTTGAGGGGTTTATATAGTACAAGTAACATGATGCCCTAAAAGCCTTTCTATGGGCTTCGTGGGTTGGACATGGGTTGGATTGGATAAAAGGAAAGCTTAACATAACTAGTACCCATTTAGCTTTAGTCCAATCCACGAGCTGGTTGACTATTCTATCACGATATCTAACACATGATATAAAGTTCCTAAACGTGAATGACCATCACTTCTAATAAAAACTATTAAGGCTAACAATCTCCCCCTAAGGGGTGGTCATTAAAAAAGATGCTCCACTTGATTTGGTCTTTACTTTTCTCGAGCTTGAACTTTGTGCGTAGATATAGAATAGTCTTAATTCTTTGTTCCTTCATGCTTTGTGATCAATTAATGTAGTTGTCTGCCGTTGTCAACTTTGTTGGTTAGGTGTCTCCACGCCTTTCTCCACCATGCTCACACTTCTATTTGTCTTTTGGTTACCAATGATGTAGTTCTCGAGTCTTTAAATTTTGTAGATTCTTTGACATTGACGAAGAATCATCTTAAACTTTTGTTGCCTTTGATTTTGATGAGAATTTTCATGTGTTGTTGGTATGAGCATGTGGAAAATCTGCACGATCAATCCGCTCCGGAGCTTCCATAAGAAGAAAACATAAAAACAGGTTAGTAATAAGCGGATTCCGGCACTTACAAGTTTAAATTTCGAGGGTGTTTACAGCATAGTGTGAAAACACATCTCTAATTCTTACAAAGGCCGTTCCTGAACTGGAGTCCCACAAGTGAGATAACGCGATGTACCGAGGTACACCTACAGTTCAGATGAGTCGCTGAGGTACACCGAAGCATCACCCCACGACTGTAGACCGTTTGAGACACACTAAGCGTAATCCACGGGGAGTTACCGAAGTGACCTGCTGTCAGGGCTGCTTGATGTTGACCCTAGCAGGAGTTTCCATTCAATCACTGAAGATCACAAATGTGAATCTTCTCATAAATGTTCTGGCAGATTGCTAAGACCTGCGTAGGACTTTAGAATGTATCACTTGTGCCCTTATATATGAACAGCAAGCGATGTCATTTCAAGTGTTCCTATGAGATCTTTTGATGAATCTCGTGGCTCTAGACTCAATAGTGCATTTTGGTTTCCTAAGCGGAGACTAGGGAGAGGGTCTCCTTCTTCAATATCAACTATCTCTAAGAGAAAGTCGATAGATTATGTAGGGTTCCCAGTGAGAATGAAACAAATCCTTTTAAGAGGAATTGAGTGGCTAGGAGGTTAGTGCAGTGCGACACTGGGTCCATGACGTCTTTGTCTTCAATACCAGTGTCAACTAGTGACAACCAGTAGAGTGATGAATTGAACCCGGTTTCGGACCTAAGGTTGAATATGGAGGGCTATTTCTTTTCACTCTTTTTCATTACATTTCTTTTTAATTCTTCAGCCCCTTCTTTCTCCTTTCTCACATTGCTCCTTTTTCCAATCATTCCTAAGGACTTCTAGTTCTAAACTATTGGTGATGTCCTTGGGTAGATCCCTCCGGCTCTGGCGGATAATAGGACGGATTTCCTATCCTTAGTCACCTTATAACTCCATGACTGTCCCATGTTGCCATAAAACCATTTTTCTTGAACATCTCTCAGAGTGTTTATGATAGAAAACATGTTTGAAACACTCCGTGAGAGTTTTATATTTTCAGAAACACTCCCCCTTCATATGTGCTTATATTGTTTTAACAGAAATCTGCACAGAGAGGGTAGAGTTCGCACTTTTTGAATTGATCGAATTTAAATGAACTAGATCGATTCGAGACACGTTTACATCACTAGAGAACTAGCTTGAAATTATTACCCTTCCTGGTCAAGTCCATAGAAAGTTTCTCGAGATGGTACATGATTCCTCATCAATTCATTGGTTTCAACTGAGTCGAGCTCATTTTGAGATTCAAACAACGATCATTAAACTTTTTGATCACATTTTAATCACGTCTCCTCCCCCTCAAAAATAGCATATGTGTGATATTTTTGATATCATCGGATTAAACAATATTTTAGAATCTTTTGGGGAGACAAACGGATTTGATTTAAGCATGAATTTGGAACATTTTTTATTTATACTCCCCCTTTAATAATGCATAATCAATTAAAGGGTTTTAGAGGGAGTTATCTTGAGCACAAAATATTTTGAAAGATTTTGAAAATCTTTTTGAACAATGTTGAAAAGGTGCTCAAGATGATGATGATTTCTCACCATTTTTAAATGTAGTGCACTGAAGCGTACACTAGTGATTTTCATTAAAAAGCACGAGTTTTGATTTGAAAAAATAATCAAAAGTCATCATTTTAGTCCGGGTTTCGTACTGAAGTATACGAAAGCCATTTTATGAAGAAATTTTGAGAAACGACATGTTTTGAAAACAAATTAAAGAACTCTCGCTCAAGCATCTGTACATGCCCGTATCATTGTTGAATGACATTTCTAGAAATGTACAGAATATCGATTATACGAGAGACATGTCGTGAGAAGAATATTTTTGGATTTTTGATTTTATATTGTTTTTGTATTTTTTGAAAGTTTTATATTTTTATATTTTTCTTTTGTTGGTTTTTCAAATTTTGTATTTTTGTTTTTTCAAAAGGTATTTACAAAGAAGATTTGAAGAAAGAGAAATTAAGTTGGGTACAAGTAAAAGTGGAGTTAAGAGTGGAACTAGAAAAGGATTTCCACATGCGAGATAGGCATAAAGTTCTTCTCTACCACATGGGGTGTATGAACCTTCAACACTTTTACAAGTACCTGCATCCACAGAAGATGAATTTTCACAAATAACAGTGTTAGAAGTACATGATTCCTCATGGTGAGGGTGATCACTATCAACGGTTGTAGTGGATCTGACTTCCTTATCCGAATGATTGTCACTATTATCTGTGTTGGTGCAAGTATCTAAAATCTTTCCTGTGGGAATCCATCTAAGACCTATGTTGTTGAACACTTTTCCCATGGGTATCCACCTAAGGTAAGATCTAGGAGTTGTTTTCTTATCAGATGCAACGGAAGACTCATTTTTAGAAAAACTACGTCCTGAAGAGATCGTCCTATAAGGTGTCTTTTTGTTTGTCTTTTTATCAACGAGCTTGTTTCTATTTGGTGTCTTAGTGGATTGTGTCTTGGCACAAGAGTTATCTTTCTTAAGATATTGTGAGACACATGCATCATGATTAGCTGAAAAGACACATTTTTTACATGTAGTACAGACAAATTCGATATTCTTGTTTAAAACAGCAGCTTTAACTTTGTCACTACAGTCTTTTGGAAATTGATTCTTGTTCGAAAAAGACTTAGAATTCCTAGTGTTGTTTTCTAAGGGCATAGCATTTTCGTTTGCGCAACTACTCTTAGATGCAAGCCAATCCCTAGTCTTTTGTAGAGTGTTCCTAGGTAATGGTTTACTACTACTAGAAGTGCCTTGAAATCTTGTAGAATTCATCACCCTAGATGTTGCACCTAGAATTCCATCTTTTCGAGTCTGTGCCTTTTTCCTAGCTTCTTCTAGATAGTGATTGTTGACCATGTTGTAAGAACCGACAGATTCTTTAACTGGATTTTTGGTCACATTCCGTGTACTATTCCTAGAAATGCCAGGTGAAATAACTTTTGGTGTTTCAGCAGCTGTTTTTTCTTTGTCAAAACCGTTGATAATTCTCTTTTTAATAGGCAAAGTCTGTGGAGTGACTGTTTTTGACAAATCATTTTTCTCATTGACTTTTGGAGGAAACTGAGAAATAGACATTTTTGGTTTGAAAACCGGTTTGGGAACATTTGTTTTCTCCTCAGTCAATGGTTTTGCAAACGTAGTATCCACAGCCTTTCCTTTTAGACTTTCCAGCTGAACTCTCAAAAGATCATTTTGCTCTTGCATGTCCTTGTAGGCACGCTCATACGACAGTTTGTCATACTTGCATTCCTTGGTTTTTCGATCAAGCTGTTTAAAATAGGACACGTTTTCTTTTTCAAGTTTTTCAAGAGCTTTTTCATATTTTGAAACAATTGCGGAGGTCTCAGACTGCAGTCTTTCATGATCTTCAACAGAATATGTTTGTAAAATAATGGACATGATATCGGTAGTCATCACATCTTCGAAGAGAGAATCATTCAAATTTTTCAAAACTTTGATGTGTTCAAAACATTCATTAGCTTGCTTTACCAGGGATTTATGGTCCTTGACAAAGTCAGTTGTTTCTTTCAAAAGTGCTTGTTCAACATGAATTACCCTTGAGTTGATGTTATTCATGTCACACCCCCAAATTACCTGTTTAGTAGCGGAATGGAATTCCTGGGGGTTGACTGTCATAGCATCACAATCACAGTTATATTGAACGACCTAAAGTGTCGTTTGGAAAACACATCGTTTGATTTATTAAAACAATCAGAGTTTACAAAGTATAGGTCCCAAATGAAAATCAATTTTTGCGGAAATAAGTTTGTTACAAGCCAAACGATGTTTTTAAAGTACCTAAATCCCATGAGAGACGCGTCGTCACCACGACTCTATGATAAGTCCACATGCATGCCATGAAGTGTATGCCTTAGATACCTGAGATAAAACATACTAAAAGTGTCAACACAAAGGTTGAGTGAGTTCATAGAGTTTGTGTTGAAATGTAAAGCCTTTCAAAGTCGTTTATGCAGCAAAGGCTTTGTAAATCCACCCAGTTTCAAGTTCCGCCCATACAAAACTTGCAACCTGTGTGTTCACAACCCACTGCCGAAATGTGTATAGTTTATGTTCAAGCGCATGATGTCAAATGAAATCACTAAAATAGTGCATAACTTAATGTATCCATAGTTACTTAATATAACACATAATTCGTACGGTTTCAAATTGTTCCATGACCATTAGTTCAGGATTGTACCAAGACCATTAGTTCAATGTTCACTACTACAGAAAAGTCCATAAAGACTGGTTAGAATAGCTTATAGAAACTGGTTTTGGAACCACTCTCTGTGAGGGGGTATCTCTTTGACTGAAACACATAGAAACCGGTTATGTAACCGATCTCTATTTTAGAGCATTGAGACTAGTTTTATTGTATGAACCAGTTTCAATTATAGAGTTGAACAAGTACCATAAATGAGAATTCCCGTAAGTAAGAACCAGTTTCTATTATAGAGTCAAATCAGTACCAATAGGTTTCTAATTTTTCATTTTTTTGCTTTTATTGATATGTAATTCTAATAGGGATCTAATTATATACCATCAAATTCAAAAGTCAATAAATAACATCCAATCAAATATTATTATAATCCAGTAACATCTTCTCAAATATTATAAATCATATACAAATACACAATCAAAGCTGCAATTCAAGCATCTACAATGTAACAAACTATCAATATACATTGTGTCACTATATTTCATTACTTTTTAGAGACTTGAATACCAAAACAACTTTTACGTGCTTGTTCCACATTTATCTCCAGCTTGTCAAATGCCAATGAATCAATGTATCAAACCTGTATGCAAAGTCGATAAAAATATCAGGAACAATATGACTTAATTGTTACGATAAAAACGCCATACTAATTTTTTGTAAGGTAACAAAAATCCTTACCAATGGCATATCAGATAGTTGTTTAAACGTTTTGCATCATTTTCTATCTCCCGTGTACAAACTAACCTAAAAGAGCTGCTGCAAGATCAATGCATCTACATACATGTGAACAAAATAATTAAATTCAATGAGCCTGATATCAAATGATAATTAGAACTATTTATGATTTAAGATGCCCTTAGGCAGTTAAAATGGCTGGTAAACATTTAAACCAAGAAATTCAACACAATATCCCTTAGTTTGCTTTTTGTATGCTAATTTGACATGATTGTCAAACTTCCATTTTATTATTTGAAATGCATTTTTTTTAAATCAATAAATGCATGAAAGGATACAAGAAGTAAATGCTAAATACAAAATGGACCTGCTGAATGTTAGTGGTATGTATAGCAACATCAAGGCATGGCGCACATACAGTAAGATGGGTTTAGTTTAGAAAAAATAACACAAGAACTATACCTGAACCAGTGCATCGGGCCGAGACTCAATATAACACGAAGAACACCAAGGGGAGATGACATCTTCTCCGAAATGAAACTATCTCACAACTGGATGCAACAGTAGTCATTAAATAAAACATGGGTCCATTTAATACTGAGATATTGATTATTGAGTACGAATTCCTTACCTCGGTTATCCTTAACACTTGGCCAATCGGCTCTTCCACGCTAGCAAGCACACGGATTGCTTTTGCAAGAGTAGAGACCTATAATATATAGATTATGAGAAAGAGGTAATAATGCACTATCTGAGTATCTGGTTATAAGATACACAACAAGAAGATACATAATCACAAGAGAAAATTTTAAGGAAAAAAAGATATATAGTTTTCTATAATATACATCAGTAAAGACCAATTTAACGTGTCTCTTACCATTCCTGGTTTCAGAGCCAACCTAGAGAGTAAGATCATAAGATTACCGCACGCCGAGAATACCAACCTTTATCGACCAAACTCACAAAAGAACCATATCTAAACCATGATGTCATTGATCTCAAAACCACTAAAACTCACAACATCTAAAACACGACCACTACAATAACCTGGTGAACCTGTCAAAAAACCACAACACAATATGAACAACACGACCATCACGATACTACCAACTAATCTAAATCACATCAAACCCGGACAACACAATTGGAAAAACATCCCTTTAAGTGGTCACAGTGGGTTAATGGGTCAAGTGGACATCAAATATTATACCGCTGTGTTTGAAAGAGTATAGGTTGTAATAAAGAAATTGAAAATACAGACCATGACATCATAAATCTTTTCGATTGTTCTATTATATCACCCAATTTCATGCTATCATTGATTCGCAAATTCCACAATATAGTGTGCCTGCATTTGCATGAAGATTTTGATGAAGTTTTGCTACATTTGTAACGTTTATAAGTTACGAAAATTATACCACTATGTTTATTTAGTTGTCTGCTACATTCTTTTAAAATGTTTTTGGTTCAAATTGCTCGAAAAGCGTCCATTTTACCTAGAAAAATGTTGCTGTCACAGTGGGTTCATGGGTCAAAACTGTTCTTTTTTTTCTTTTTTTTTTTTAAGTTGACTGAAAAAACGGTTAAGTGGTCACATGGGTTAACGGGTCAAAAATGTTATTGTTACAGTTTGCCAAACACCCCTTAAAGTAGCGACAGTTGGTTAACGGGTCAAAATTGTTGTGGTCATAGTTTTCCAAACACCCCTTTAAGTGGTCACAGTGGGTTAATGGGTCAAAATTAATGTTGTTACTGTTTGCCAAACACCTTTTTAAGTGGCCAGACTGGGTTAACGGGTCAAACTAGAGTCCAGTTATGAATGTTTAAAGTCTAACCATATGAGGTCTTAACTGAGTTGAAAGCAATTTGGGCAAAGATCATCATGTTAAGTAATGTAAATTGTACACATCAAAAGAGCGCTAAGACACCTCATGACCAAATTGTATTGATTTTGTTGCAGTACCAATACTAGAAAAAAATATACTTTTGTTAGTCTCACATGATTGTATCACACCGTGACGCTACGGCCAAAGCATAGAGATGCAACTAAAATGTCGTGTTTATGTCTTTGAAGCTATGGACAAGTAAGTTTCAAGCAATATTTGTGGATTTATATGTGTACATTTGCAAGCAAAGGGTGCACTGTTCCAAACTAACAAGACAAGTTATAACACAACTTTAAAGCTTGGGAAACAGCTACAGACAAGATTAAATTCCATAAAAAGTTAACAAGATTATGCTTAAAAAACTACCATGAAACTTAGATTTTATTATTATTATTATTATTTTTTTTTTGTTCGACAAAAAAGGGGGAAAAATGGTACGGTGCCAATTTCCCGGTACCGGTACCGGCATCCTGTTTGGTACAGTACCGGTACACCCCTTTCATCCTCGGAAAAAAAACGGTACCACTAGTTCGGTACGGGATTGGTATATTTTAAAACATTTTTATTTTATTGCACCATTTATAGTTTTAATTCGAGTTCATAAAGAGTACCCCTCCACTCTACCAGTTACAGTTAGTACCTTTGAAGTGTCTAAAGTTGTAAAATTGTTACCATGGCTATACTAATTCATCCCCAAAGATAAGTCTCACTGGGATAAAACTAACCCTTTCAACACATACACATACATACACAGCCTACAATTAAACCTAAAATTGAAACATCCACACACATACATGAAGAGTTTACTTAACCCATAGATAAATATATATAAACACGTACAAACATTAAGCTTAAAAATAACCATAAGTTTCGATAAATATCAAAGATGGGGGAGATGACTCACCATTAACGATGGCGGCTGTGGTATGATGCGGACGAGAGAGAGAGAGAGACCATGAAAAAATGACTAGCATGTGGGTTTTTTTTAATTTGAAAAAGATTGGTGGTTTGAATTTGTGAAATAAGGGGGTTGAATTAGGGAAAACAAGAGGCGGGATAAAAAAAATTGCGGAAAAAATAGAGGTAAATTAAAAATTTTGGTTTATGAGAATAATAAAGACTTGTTATTTGGACAAAACCAATTTTAGTATTATAGAGATAGGTTTATTTTTGAAAATGGGTTTTTATAGCTTTCATGCCTCCCTTTTTTCAATAGGTTTATTTTTGAAAACGGGTTTTTATAGCTTTCATGCCTCCCTTTTTTCAGTATAGAAACTGGCTTTTATCTAACAAGTCTATTAGAGGGTGTTTATAGCCATTTGTGTAGTAGTGGTTATACCAAGACCATTAGACCATGATTGTACCAAGTCCGTTAGTACATGACTATACCAAGTCCGTTAGTTCAACATTATCCAAGTCCGTTAGATCGTGATCATACCAGGTCAGTTAGCTCAATGATTCATGATATAGAAATTCTAAGTATGGCGATACTGTTACTTCGTATGACTAACATTCAGTTCAGATAAACATATAGTTTGCAAATAATAATGATTGTCATAAAAATAGTTGAGCATGTATCTCCCCCAAAGAGTTTAATAAAAGCATTAAAACAATTAAAAATTGGGCTATGAAACTCACTTGGACAATGATGCGATGGCAAAAGTGAGTACACCGAAATGTAGCGTGAATCACTAAACTTGACCTATTATGAATGATATGATATATGATAAGTTACAATGTAATGCTATGCATACAATTCATACGATATCTATACCACTTGTGAATTTTTGAAAATAATACTTATCGTCGAAAAATAATCGTATAACGTCTTGACCATTTTTAAATTACTTTACATGTATTTACGTTGAAATGATATCCTACGATAATCATTTAGTGATTTATTATGAAATTATAACTTTTCGTCGTAAAGTAATGTCATTGAAAAATTCATGAAAGTGACTAAACGGCCTCGAAAAGCTAGTCGTAAAATGGTACTCGTCGAGTGTTAGGAAACAAACTCAACGGTTTTAGAAAGCTTGTATCATTATCTCAAAGTTTTAGTATTTTAGTTTTCATCATAGTGGTCTCGATCATGGAGAAAAATATAGGTTAAGTATGGTACTTGTGTCCAAAATATCGTTTAAGGATGGTTTTCGGCAAAGTTTAAGTGACCGTATTTAATTCATTACAACTCCGCTTGACAAACGGTCGGACATTTTGGAAAATATACTTGGCGAACTAACTTTTACTAGAAGACATCACTTTATAAAAAGTTCTACATCAATGTTAAAAACAACCTTCAATATGATCACTTGTTTTGCCGTAATACTTGTCTATTAGAAATAATATAGTTTTTCTTATATAATAAAGTTACGGCAACTTTGTGTAAACGTGTATAATTTAATCGTTACAAGTCCGTTTTCTACGTTTTATATGTCCTTAGTTTTGTATCAAAGTATACTAATATATTTTTGATAAGTCGAAATAATTTATAACGCCTAAGCCTCATTTTTGACTCGTACAAAATAGACGTAACATGCTGAAATTTCCAGAATTTATAGTTTTCGTCGCTTAACTTGAAAAATTCATAACTTCTTCGTTATAGCTCCGTTTTAATCCGTTCAAGCGGCCACGTTTTCGTTTTAAAGTGTATTTTTCAAATATCTAGGCCAAAAATTTTTATCCACTGTCAAAAATTCCAGATTTCGAAAATAAGGACAGACCCTTTTTAAAACTTGTCGAAATGAGTTTTTCTCGCGCCAAACCTATTCTAGCCCATTCAAAACAACTCCGAAGCTATTCTAATCCTACCATACACCTTCTTAGGGTGTCATAGGTTCCTAGACATCACCAAGAGTGATATATTACAAGGAATAATTATAGGATGACATAAATATATATAACTCTTAAAAACAATGTAAAAGTGGTATAAACATCATATGACTTGCATGTTTTCTCAAGCTTAATGAAATGAACATGAAAATGAATATGAAATATGATCATGAATATGAAAAGCTTACAAGTTAACTTGATGAGGTTATAAGAACAAAGGATTTATCCTAAATACCCTAGGTTTTTATTCCAAAACCTTGCTTAAGAGTATGCTAATGTTGTGAAAATAACTTGACTTGAAAAAAAAATGAGCTCCTTGCTTCTTCTTCCTTATGGCCGGTTACAATGGAGAAAATGAGAGAGAGTTTATGTTTTTCTCCTAAAGATATTTGCTTCTATGTTTTAATTTTGTAATATAATATTAAAAGTAAGCACATATAAGTGTATACCTAAGATATTTAGTTCTCAAATATGGTGTGTCATGACTTGTTGTCGACATACATGAGAAAGAAAAAAGGTGAAGAATTTTTTTGTATTAAATAGTGTATTTTGTATAAGTAAAAGTGTAGTTGTTTAAATATAGTTGGTAAATTGTATATATAATTAAGTATTGAGGGTAGCGTTAGCTAAAAATAAATTTTAACAGATCAAAATAAAATATATTGAAGTCAAAAAATTATAAAAATACATTTCTTGAAAAATTTGAGTGAAATAATAATTATCGTGTAGTTTTTAAGAAAACCGTCGTAATTATATAAATATAACATTTATATACAAAATAAATTTAAAACACTGGGTAAACTAATAATAATATTTTTATAAACTTAATATGAGTATAAAAATATATTGTGATAATTTTTGGAAGTAACGGATCAAATGTTCAAAATAATTAATTACGCGATAGCGTTTATTTAATATGAAAATTACGCGTTTAAGGTAAAATGCAAAACCATGCATGAACTAATATGATGATAATGATGCTAATGATATGTAGACTAAACCTAGTCTATATGAAATGTCCTGAATAATCGTTCATGAATTCGCAGCTAAACCATTAAGGTTACACGAATTTGATACTCGTAAACCTAGTTTACGATAAATGATGAAATAGTGAAACTTGAGAAATGACCTGAAATTGCGAGTTGTCACATTCGCCCATCCAAAAAGGAATTCAGTCCCTGAATTCAGTTCGTGTTAGTCTATCGAATTTTTGAGTTTATGATAAATATCGAGGAAAGATGACATGAAGTGGTGTCGTTATGGTTATCGATGATTGAGAGCGTACAAAACATCGTAGTAAAGAAAATATTAGATGAATCTCCCATGATTAACACTTTGACTTGGAATATGTGAAAAGTTTGCTTGCATTAAGATTTATAAATAATCAAGCTCCCAACATAAAATGATCCCTCCAGAATTAGACATAGTTAGCTAGGCTATGTATAATTAAGGAACGATAATGTGACGTTCGGTTTAGTTGTTATAACTCTCAATGTTTAAAAAGATTTAAACCGTGTCGTTAAAATGGCCGTTAAGGTAAAAGAAAGTGAAACCCTTGTCAGTGATATCGAATCGAAAAGAAAATAAAGTACGATAGATGAGAATATTTTACAACGAGTGGTTTATCAAGAAGTAATACATCTTAAGTAATAAAGATCCGGGTACGATGGAAGACATAAACTTAGTACGATATAGTACATAAGGAAAATAAGACCGTTAGTTCCTGAACTTCTTCAGTCTTCCGTGTTGTTGAGACCATGACGAGCTTCTCCTCCTTCTAACATGTATGTTTCCCCAGGTGCACCTTCAACTCGTTGACCTTGGTTTTGGGGACATTGGTTCCGATAGTGTCCTTGCTCCCCGCATCCGAAGCATGTGACTACGGCTTTACCTCTACAATCCCTGGCTAGGTGTCCCAATTTTTGGCACTTGTGGCACTTGGCAGGGCAAGGACCCGAGTGATGAAACTTACATCGATTACATAATGGGTGTGTTCCAGCATAACCTCTGCCTTCTATTGGTGCAGCAACATAAACCATTGCAGCTTCTTGCCCTCTATTCTGTTGTTGATGATGGTTAGTGTTACGGTTTTGGTTGTTGTTATTATAACCTCTTTGGTCATTTTCCCATTTTCTTTTATTCTTGTTGATTTGGTTATCGTTATTGTTGTTGTTGTTGTTGTTGTTGTTTCGATTATTGTTGTAGTTGGTGCGGTTGTTGGTATTGTTGTTACGGTTGATGTGGGTAATGTTTCCTCTCTTTACTACTTGTGCCATGAGCTTTTGGGATACTCGAACAGATTCTTCAATCGTTTGCGGATCAAAGGAAATCACATCACCTTGGATAATCTCGGGAAGTCCTCCAATGAAAGCCTCCAGTAGCTTCTCATTATCCGAAACCATAGATGGGCATAACACGGCCAATTCTTGAAACCTTCGAATGTAAGTATCAATGTCATACCCAATAGTTACCAGTTCATAGAATTCGGTCTCTAACTTTTTCACTTCCGTACGCGGACAATACTTCTTCGTTAACAAACCTTTAAATTGCTCCCAAGTGAGCTTGAAAGCATTTTCCATTCCCATTGGCTGAGCATACGAGTTCCACCAAGACATTGCCCCATCCAATAGTGTACTCGTAGCAAACTTAACCTTGCTATCCTCAGGGCAATTACATAATAGAAACACAAACTCCATTTTCTCGAACCATCGAACCATGGCAGTGGCCCCTTCAGTGCCCTTGAACTTAGTGGGATCTCCGCTTTTAAAATCCTTATACGAACAACTTCTAACCCCGGACACTCCTGCAATTCCTGCAGCAGCAGCAAGTCTAGCGGCTTCAGTTTCCCTCGCAATTCTAGTAGCTTCAGCAGTTGCCACAGCCGCGGCGGCATTAGCAAGCCGGGCAGCTTCAGCATTAGCTGCAGCCTCAGGCTGGCGAGTCTAGCGGCTTTAGCAGTGGCTGCAGCCTCGGCAGCATTGGCAAGTCTAGTGGCTTCGGCAGTAGCCGCAGCCTCAGCAGCAGCAGCCACTGTTGCCCTTTCAGTCCTTAATGCATTGGCTATACTATCCCTCACAAACTTTTGCATAGCCTCTTGAGTCAAAACTTGTGGAGCTTTCTTCGGCGCCATAACTTCTTCAAAATAAGAGGAAAGGTGAGATGTAGCAAAGTCCTATGTTAAAAATAAGCGCTCTAAAGAGATGTGATATGAGGTGATAAGTTTGAGGTTATTTTTCAAAATAATCGACGGTTTCCTAAGAAATGGGTTATGAGATGTCGTAAGCGCTTCAAATGTATGATGGTTTAGTGACTTAATGTGTGAATAACGTGTAACTCAACATGTTAGTGGTGAAACAAAGGAGTGAAAGTGGCTTTGCCCTACTTAAAGGTTTATCTCGGCATTCGACATTATTGGTGATGAATCAGCTGATAATAAAATTGTGATAGGGAATGACAAGGCATTCTCCACATTAGAGTATGAAGAAAGGATAATGGAATGGGTATTTGAAGGCATCCATGTGACAATCGTTTTGAAATGAAAGTAAATAACTCGAAAAATGTACGTATAAACCGCATGTAAAGTGAACATGCACTTATGATGAAATGATGAGATGCTATGATGATGTAGTTATAGTCTGGGGTCAATGATGCAACCTAGTTCTCTATAACCGAAGCTCTGATGCCAATCTGTCACACCCCAAATTACCTGTTTTGCAGCGGAATGGAATTCCTGGGGGTTGACTGTCATAGCATCACAATCACAGTTATATTGAACGACCTAAAGTGTCGTTTGGAAAACACATCGTTTGATTTATTAAAACAATCAGAGTTTACAAAGTATAGGTCCCAAATGAAAATCAATTTGTACGGAAATAAGTTTGTTACAAGCCAAACGATGTTTTTAAAGTGCCTAAATCCCATGAGAGACGAGTCGTCACCACGACTCTATGATAAGTCCACATGCATGCCATGAAGTGTATGCCTTAGATACCTGAGATAAAACATACTAAAAGTGTCAACACAAAGGTTGAGTGAGTTCATAGAGTTTGTGTTGAAATGTAAAGCCTTTCAAAATCGTTTATGCAGCAAAGGCTTTGTAAATCCACCTAGTTTCAAGTTCCGCCCATACAAAACTTGCAACCTGTGTGTTCACAACCCACTGCCAAAATATGTATAGTTTATGTTCAAGCGCATGATGTCAAATGAATTCACAAAATAGTGCATAACTTAATGTATCCATAGATACTTGATATAACACATAATTCGTACGGTTTCAAATTGTTCCATGACCATTAGTTCAGGATTGTACCAAGACCATTAGTTCAATGTTATACCAAGACCGTTAGACCATGATTGTACCAAGTCCGTTAGTACATGACTATACCAAGTCCGTTAGTTCAACATTATCCAAGTCCGTTAGATCGTGATCATACCAAGTCAGTTAGCTCAATGATTCATGATATAGAAATTCTAAGTATGGCGATACTGTTACTTCGTATGACTAACATTCAGTTCAGATAAACATATAGTTTGCAAATAATCATGATTGTCATAAAAATAGTTGAGCATGTATCTCCCCCAAAGAGTTTAATAAAAGCATTAAAACAATTAAAAATGGGGCTATGGAACTCACTTGGACAATGATGCGATGGCAAAAGTGAGTACACCTAAATGTAGCGTGAATCACTAAACTTGACCTATTATGAATGATATGATATATGATAAGTTACAATGTAATGCTATGCATACAATTCATACGATATCTATACCACTTGTGAATTTTTGAAAATAATACTTATCGTCGAAAAATAATCGTATAACGTCTTGACCATTTTTAAATTACTTTACATGTATTTACGTTGAAATGATATCCTACGATAATCATTTAGTGATTTATTATGAAATTATAACTTTTCGTCGTAAAGTAATGTCATTGAAAAATTCATGAAAGTGACTAAACGGCCTCGAAAAGCTAGTCGTAAAATGGTACTCGTCAAGTGTTAGGAAACAAACTCAACGGTTTTAGAAAGCTTGTATCATTATCTCAAAGTTTTAGTATTTAAGTTTTCATCATAGTGGTCTCGATCATGGAGAAAAATATAGGTTAAGTATGGTACTTGTGTCCAAAATATCGTTTAAGGATGGTTTTCGGCAAAGTTTAAGTGACCGTATTTAATTCATTACAACTCCGCTTGACAAACGGTCGGACATTTTGGAAAATATGCTTGGCGAACTTACTTTTACTAGAAGACATCACTTTATAAAAAGTTCTACATCAATGTTAAAAACAACCTTCAATATGATCACTTGTTTTGCCGTAATACTTGTCTATTAGAAATAATATAGTTTTTCTTATATAATAAAGTTACCGCAACTTTGTGTAAACGTGTATAATTTAACCGTTACAAGTCCGTTTTCTACGTTTTATATGTCCTTAGTTTTGTATCAAAGTATACTATTATATTTTTGATAAGTCGAAATAATTTATAACGCCTAAGCCTCATTTTTGACTCGTACAAAATAGACGTAACATGCTGAAATTTCCAGAATTTATAGTTTTCGTCGCTTAACTTGAAAAATTCATAACTTCTTCGTTATATCTCCGTTTTAATCCGTTCAAGCGGCCACGTTTTCGTTTTAAAGTGTATTTTCCAAATATCTAGGCCAAAAATTTTTATCCACTGTCGAAAATTCCAGATTTCGAAAATAAGGACGCACTTTTTAAAACTTGTCGAAATGAGTTTTTCTCGTACCAAACCTATTCTAACCCATTCAAAACAACTCCGAAGCTATTCTAATCCTACCATACACCTTCTTAGGGTGTCATGGATTCCTAGACATCACCAAGAGTGATATATTACAAGGAATAATTATAGGATGACATAAATATATATAACTCTTAAAAACAATGTAAAAGTGGTATAAACATCATATGACTTGCATGTTTTCTCAAGCTTAATGAAATGAACATGAAAATGAATATGAAATATGATCATGAATATGAAAAGCTTACAAGTTAACTTGATGAGGTTATAAGAACAAAGGATTTATCCTAAATACCCTAGGTTTTTATTCCAAAACCTTGCTTAAGAGTATGCTAATGTTGTGAAGATAACTTGACTTGAAAAAAAAATGAGCTCCTTGCTTCTTCTTCCTTATGGCCGGTTACAATGGAGAAAATGAGAGAGAGTTTATGTTTTTCTCCTAAAGATATTTGCTTCTATGTTTTAATTTTGTAATATAATATTAAAAGTAAGCACATATAAGTCTATACCTAAGATATTTAGTTCTCAAATATGGTGTGTCATGACTTGTTGTCGACATACATGAGAAAGAAAAAAGGTGAAGCATTTTTTTGTATTAAATAGTGTATTTTGTATAAGTAAAAGTGTAGTTGTTTAAATATAGTTGGTAAATTGTATATATAATTAAGTATTGAGGGTAGCGTTAGCTAAAAATAAATTTTAACAGATCAAAATAAAATATATTGAAGTCATAAATATTATAAAAATACATTTCTTGAAAAATATGAGTGAAATAATAATTATCGTGTAGTTTTTAAGAAAACCGTCGTAATTATATAAATATAACAATTATATACAAAATAAATTTAAAACACTGGGTAAACTAATAATAATATTTTTATAAACTTAATATGAGTATAAAAATATATTGTGATAAATTTTGGAAGTAACGGATCAAATGTTCAAAATAATTAATTACGCGATAGCGTTTATTTAATATGAAAATTACGCGTTTAAGGTAAAATGCAAAACCATGAATGAACTAATATGATGATAATGATGCTAATGATATGTAGACTAAACCTAGTCTATATGAAATGTCCTGAATAATCGTTCATGAATTCGCAGCTAAACCATTAAGGTTACGCGAATTTGATACTCGTAAACCTAGTTTACGATAAATGATGAAATAGTGAAACTTGAGAAATGACCTGAAATTGCGAGTTGTCACAATTCAGCTGAGGGGCAATTTGAGTTTCAAAAAACTTTTTATGTTCATTATCAAAACTATTAAACCAGATGTTTGTTGTAATATTGGTTTTAGTTTTAACAGTCTCTTGAAGATACCCAATTCTAGTTTTAACGTCATCTAAAATGCTTCAAGTATCACTTGTGTTAAAAGGATTGTTTGAAGACATTTGTTCAATTTTCGAAAGAGACTTGGAAACTACAACTGGTTTTGAAACTGATTTTGAAACTGGTGTTGACACTTTGTTTGAAACACTTGGTGTGATGGAAAACTTTGACTGTTCTTTATGAGAAACAAACGAAATACCATTAATTTTGTTCCATTTGTTATAATCAGTTGGTTTAATTTCCGGATGTTTTTGTTTCATTTTTGATCTACTCTCCTCAGATAGTTCCAACGTTTCAAGAGAATCACGAACAATTATGGGTTCATGCAAAGGTTTTCCATTGTTCAACACATTCCGTTGTTTCTGAGCTTTCTTGAGGAAACAAGGAGGTGAGTTACCAAGAGCCATTTTATGTGTAGTATGAAAAATCGGATTTACTTGATTAGAAAGCATCTTGTTTGTTTTAGCGGAATGACCCGTTGTAAGAAGTAAATTATCCAATTTTTTGATAGTTTCATTTTTATCCAGAATTTCATCAAGAAGAGAATCTTCTCGTTTTGAAAAATCATCAATCAACTGTTTCTTCTCTTTTTCAAGATCAGAAAACAGTGTTTTTTGTTTAGAAAGTTGGTCATTTAGTTCAGAAATTTCCTTGTTTAAGGATTTTATTTTCAAGTTCAGATTCACATCAAGTGTATCATGCTTGATTTGTAATTGTTTTTCTCTTAAAACAGAATCTCGGTAACCAATTTCTAATTCTGATATTTTGTTTGTATGAAATTCATAGGCTCTGGCGTTCTCTTTGTAACTCTCAAGCTTAGTGGTCAATTTAACATTCGCGGCCTTAACTTCGCGATTGACCTTACTCACTTTCTCAATTTCAATGCCACAATTATTGATTAATGATTCAAAGTAAGCACGTGTTTCCTCATCAGTCTCAGTATTTTGTGAAACACAGCCTCCACTAGGATCCACATCTGGAGTTTCAGAGTTAGTATTGCTACAACTCGGATTGTCCAGGTATGTATCATAAGTAGGTGTTGGCGTCCACGAATGCTGTTCGTCATAAGTAAACACATCAAATATGACATTGTTATAGCATGGATCAATGATTGGTACCTCAGATATCGTGGTTGGCGTCATAGACGAGGAGGTGCGTCGAGTCGGTCGTACTTAGTCTCCTGACGATTTGCCATGAAGATGCAGTTTGCATTGAGTTCCTCGAGGTCTTCCAAATCATCCACAATAGCGAAAAAATCATTTTCCTCAAGACTCAACTGCATCCCCGCTTGCTTCGTGCTAACAAAGATAGCTTTCCCAAGAAACTCAGATTTTTCTTGTGTGGCTTAGTGGGACAGCTGTGCCATGTGACCCATTCCTTGACAGTTATAACACTTAACCGATACCACGATTCACATTTCCATAATTCCCAACGACTGACGCAACATTCCCATTCTGATTACCCACTGCTCTATTCCCAACATTCTGACCCAACTGATTACCCTGATTTGGAACCGCCTGATTACCCATGCGAAATCCAGTAGCATATCCCTGCTAATTCCCATTAACTCCAACCATTTGTCCTTGATTACCCATATTCACACCCGGCTGTGCAATTTGCCTGTTGCAAGTGTTTGATGAAATCCTTTGGTTGTTGTTAGTTGGTGTGGAATAGCGACTGCTGAATGCTTTACCCAATAATGAAAATACTTGACGTAAAGTTGCTTCTAGTTCAGTTTCAGGATCAGTGATTCCTTGTTCTTGGTATTGTGGATACTGTTGTTGAATGACTTGTTGTTCTGGTGGATAGAATTGTTGTTGTGGTTGTGGAATGTATTGTCGCAAGTTGTTATTGGAAGATGATGAAGCTTGTTGTTGTGTATTCACTGACGGTTGAGTCTTTGCAATAAGTGCCAATGGATCATGATTCTTTGCCAATCTTTCTTCCTGACTTCATTCACTTCAGCTTGGTTTTGTTTCAGAAAATCGTTTAGTTGATCAAAGTTCACCTGATGTAAGTCTTTTGTTTGGTTGACAATAGTGACATATCGTCCCCATTCTTCGGAAGATTGTTCAGAACTTGATGTTTTGAACGATAGTTCTGGGTGCTAGCTTGTTTCTGATTAGCCCATTCATCAAAGTGCAAAACCTTCCATAGTAGGATTCAATGGATTCTCCCCGGAGTTGAAGTGAACTTTTCCTATTCAGTTAGCAGCTTGTTCTCCATGTCTTGTTGACCAATTTATGTTCCATGACAAATCCGTCTAACACGTTCCCACATATCGAAAGCAGTTTCACAACTGTCTACAGCAGCAAAGATGTCTATTGGTAAACCCAGTTGGACAATATGAATTGCCATGTCATCTACATCGACTTGCTTCTGATCCTCTTCAGTATATTCTGATTCATTTTGAAGACGAGAGGATGGTGGGATGGGAGGTGTTGCATCAGCATTTCCAAGGACATGGACTTGTCGAGGCTTGAAGGGTCCATTTTGAATGGATTGAATCATGAGTTTCCCATTAGGTTTGGTCTTTATGTAACGAAGCATACGACTTGTCCATTGAAGATAACCACCTTTTGCCAACATAGGAGGACGGTTTTCAGCACCGGCTGCATGAATGTCTTGTTGAGTTGCCATTGATGAAGGTATGATCGGATAAAGTTGATGTAGGATCGATTCAATGATAAAGGAGTTGTGGTTGATGAAGATTAAGCTCGGTTGAGGTGTTTCTGAAAGTCGTACTCGTAACCTTGGTTCTTAGGCGTAAAAAAAAATTCTCCCAAAATTTGAAATTCACTAAAAAAATCAATTCTAAGGTCGTATGAAAATTTTGAGTTATGACAATTTTGACGCCAAATTTGACCCGAAAAATTTGAATTTAGGCCCAAAAATTTGAATTTTTGACCAAAATTTTCACAGTTAAACCAGAATTTGAATCTCGCGTAAAAATTGAACGTTTAGTCTCCTCTAAAAATTAAATTGATTTTTTTTTTTAATATAGAAGAGCTTAGGCGTAGACCGAAGAAGTTACGAGTAGGATGGCTTAGGCGAAGGATTCCTTAGGCGTAGGAAATGCTTATGCGTAAGTTTAAAGTTAGGCGTAGAAAAACTTATGCGTAAGATTTAGTTATGCGTAAGACAAGCTTAGGCGTAAGAAAATACTTAAGCGTAAAGTGTTCTAAGCGTAAGTCTAAGCTTATGCGTAAGATTAGGGTTTTGCCCAAAAATCCTTTACACTATCACAGTGTAAAAGATATCCAAAAGTCGAAGTGTTCCACAAACTTATCCAAGTGAGGGAAGCACTGAGTAATCGTTATAGCTCGAAGAATCTGCACCAAAAGCTTATGCGTAGAAAGTTATGCGTAGACAGAGGACGTTGAATTTTCTTACGCTTAGAACTAGGGTTTTGACCTACGCGTAAAAAATTTCCAGTGATTCAAACGATTTCTCTTGCACAGATAGCCTTAAAAACACTCGAATAACACAAAAATGTTGACCTTTTTCACCCAAAGTGCTTAGAAAGCTTATGCGTAGAAATGACCAATGAACCAAATACGAGCTTAAAAATGAAGAAAAACACGTAAAGCTTCGAACTTTTTGCAAAAAATTGAAACTTTTGCACCAAATAAACCTTAAACCACAAGAATCTTGAATTTTTAAGTGCAAAAATTAAAGCTTTAAGCGTGAAAACTTTGATAACGAAGCTACGCGTAACACTACAAAAAACAAAATTCAACCAAAACACTCCTAAACCATTGTTAGGCGATTGATACCAATTGTAAAGCCCCTTCTATCACGTATACCTTATCACTTTACCAAGCAAACCCAACACAAACACGTAACAGTTATGCGTAGAATACTAAACACTAACACATACGCGTATAAGAAAGATTAAGTAAAGAAGGTGGTGACTTGAATGATATAAAGATCGTGTATATGTGTAGAGAGATAGAGGAAAGAAATGAAAACAATATTCATATGAATAAAACACACACACACACACTCAAGCACACCCCTCAAATGAGACTTTGAGGGGTTTATATAGTACAAGTAACATGATGCCCTAAAAGGCTTTCTATGGGCTTCGTGGGTTGGACATGGGTTGGATTGGATAAAAGGCAAGCTTAACATAACTAGTACCCATTTAGCTTAGTCCAATCCACAAGCCCGTTGACTATTCTATCACGATATCTAACACACGATATAAAGTTCCTAAACGTGAATGACCATCACTTCTAATAAAAACTATTAAGGCTAACAGTTGCAGTTGGTTGAGGAGCTATTTGAGGAGGAAAACTAGTTTGAGCCCACAAAGCAAGTTGTTGATTTTCCGGAAGTGACTGTGTAGCCGGGAGTCCACGGATAGTCCTTTCTTTGTCAACTTCTTTTTGGTGAGGCTTCAAATAGTCATACAACAATCCGTATGTAGCATGATGAAGATTCTTAGCTTGACGGAGAAAAATGACATACTTCTCCCATTCCGGACCAAGACTACTTAGGAACTTAGTGTTGACAGCAATTCGTGGCATGATGATATTGTGTTTGTCCAAATCATTGATGATGTCTGAAAAGTGATGATGATATGACTCTAATGTCTCTCCTGGTTCAATCATGAAGTGTTCATAAGCCAAGTAGATTTTGGATTCCATGTCTTCCGGATTGAGTGTTGTGCCTTCCATTAGAAGATGAATATGTTCCCACATTGCTTTAGCTGTCTTTTGAGCATCAACACTTCAAAGGATCGGATTGGGTAATCCCAAAAGGATGTATTGCATTGCTAGTTCATCGGCTTCAAAATGTAGAAGTTCATCACCGTGAGGTCCGAGATAGTTGCAATGTTGGTGACAGCATCTCTTGGTGGATTGGCATTAGGATCTCATGGGTGTGACAAATAGGCATCTGAAATGGACCTTCCATAATGACCTTCTTTAAGAACTTTCCATGTAGCTTCTTTAGATCACAGAACCTAATGAACCTTATCACCCATTGATCATAATTTCCAGGAGTGAGCATTGGAGGTCTATCAAGTGAGCCAGCTTCATGAATTGATTGTTGGCTACTTAATGCTTCACACATCTTGCCAAACCATGACGGTTCCTTCATAGTATTTCTTGATGGATGTTGATTGTAGAAGTTTGTGTAAGGTTGTACTTGAAGAATAGGTGGTGGTTGAACCATTTGTGGTGGAATTGCTCCTAGTTGTGGAGTATGTTGTTGATTAAATTGTTGTTGATAAATTTGTTGTTGTTGATTAAATTGTTGATGTTGTGGACTTAGTTGTTGTTGTTGTTGTTGATTATAAGTGTAAGGAAAGTAGCTAGAGTATGGTGGTTGTGACATGTTGAAAAACTTGTGTTGTTAAATGGATCTTTGTAGTCGAATGAAACGTTGTTGATGAAGTATCCTTAGGCGTAGAAAAACCAAGTTTAGGCAAAGTAACACTTAAGCGTAAAAACACCAAAGTTACGCGTAAGAATGATATTTACGCGTAGGAGTAGCTTACGCGTAAGAATTGAGAAACACTAAAGTTATGCATAAACTGAAAGTTAGGCGTAAAAAACTTATGCGTAAGATTATCTTAGGCGTAAGACAGGGCTTAGGCGTAAGAATAAGCTTAGGCGTAAAAGAGTTCTACGCGTAAAATTTGAGCTTAGGCGTAAAATTAAGGTTTAGCCCAAAAAAATCCTTTACACTATCACAGTGTAAGAGATATCCAAAGTCAAAGTGTTTTCAGGCTTATCCAAGCAAGAAAACACTGAGTAAACCACGAAAACTGAAGATCGATCCACGGATGAGTTACGTGTAAGAATAGGGTTTTCTTACGCGTAGAAAGAAACCAAAATTGATTTTATGCCCAAAGATGTTTCTAAGCAAGATTTTTGTGATGAAACAGCTTCAATATCACCAAAATAACACAAAAGTGTGAAACTTGATGATCCAAAACTTCAAAACACCTTACGCGTAAAGATGAACACGCGTATACAATAAAGCTTAAAACTAAGGAAAAACACGTAAAGTTCGAAACTTTTTGCTTAAAACTGAAATTTTAACACTTAAAAACGATGAAAGTACAAGAATCTTGGATTGAAAAGTGTAAAAAATGAGTTTTTAAACGTGACCAAGTTTTTGAACCGTGAGTTACGCGTAGAACCAAACAACTTCAAAAACAAGTAAACTTTTCACCCAACTATTTGGCGAATGATACCACTGTTAGATCACCATATTAGTAACAGAAGCATCAATATAAGAAATAGAGAAGAGATAGATCGGTTAAACACACTAACACACACACGAATACAATATAAGAAAGGTTATGCGTAGGAGAAATGTTATAAATGAACAACCAACCCTCAAGTGAGGGTTATACAAGAGTATTTATAGGGCAAGGAGCTAGGGCAACACTTCTAGACTCCTTCCCTTCTTATGGGCTTGGGCCAAGGCTTGTGGGCCTTCTACATAAGCCTTAGCTTAATAACAAACGTAAAGGCCATATTAAGCTAACTATTACATATGAATCACTAACACTTGAATTAATGTTTAAGAGTGATTCCAACAATTTCACATCAACAATATCTTACACCTTTGATTAACAACAGTTACCCTAACAACAACAAAACTATTCCATTTTGAGGCACTATATAGACGAATGTGTTAGTTAACCATTTGCTGGACTAAGGTGTTCAGAGATCACCCACGAAACAACTAAAGAAACCATACAAATACAAATTAGGCTCCATGCCGTACACTATCACCAAAAACTCCATGTTAGAAATTAAGGTTTTATTGATAGCCTCGATACAATAAGATATGATTCGTTTTGAGAATCGGGAAAAGCCAAAATTTAGGTATATTGGACTCTATAAGATTTTAACAAAACCCTTTAGATTATCAACTTAAGCCACATGGTACATAATACATTCTATGACCAGAAACTTGAGAACGTAAAGATTAGAATTCAGCGCATACACCCTCATTTTTCTAGACACTTCAACATCGGATAACACACAGTGAATTCCGGGACGGAATTCCCATTAAGGTGGTGAGACTGTAACAACCCTCATTTTCGGGTTACTTTTCATTTTTTTGAAAAGTTACTATTCACTATAACTATTCACTTTCACTATTCATCCCGTAAAATTTTTATTTTACATTCTCGTAAGATAAATTATTATAGTAATGACCTGAGAGTTTGACAATCGTTAGATCATTTTCACAAAAGTTATTAAGAAAACATTGTTTTAAAATTTCGTTATGGTCGGAACACCATTTAGACATCACGCGCATAACGAAAATCAACTCCGACAATTTTTCTCACATCAGATTAATTTTTAGATCACTCATAATTAATTTGAGAATTTTTAAGATTTCTTTTAAATGTTACCAAATAAACCATGCGCTGTACGAGACTAAACTTACGTTTTAAACAATTCTACGTAGACCCAGACTTAACCATTCCTGCACTGTATTTTCTAAGATCTTTGGACACTTTTACATTTTTGAAAAAGTCAAACATATTTCCCTCCTCCATTGACCATAAAGAAATTAACCTTGTACGTTCTACATTTTTGATTAAATCGCGTAACTTTTAGACTTCACGTATAACTGTTAAGTTATCCCACGTACGACGAAAACCACATTTTGACATCTCATATCACTTTTAGACAAATTTTAGTCTACTCTAAGTAAATTCACGGTCATTTCCCTGAAATCTCGTTCTTTTCTGATAAATTGCATTTCACTTATTTAGCATACGTTTTCAGTTTTAGCAGTGTTTAAGCAACCCGATAGAACGTATCACTAATCTAATATGCTTATATAGAGTATATTGATAAGTTTTAACATATTTATAAGATTCATATTATTTGAATGCCCGATTTTAAGTTTCGTGACTTTACGGCTTACAGTTAGCAATTAACGGGTCCAAAACTCACTCCGTAAACAAGATAATACCAAGCAACTCATATCTAGTCATCCTAGATAGAGCATGAACGAAATTTTGGTGATAAGTCTTGAATTTATTAGTCATATACATGTGCTAGTTACTTAGCTCTTAAGTCCTAAACTTAAGACTTAAGTCTTAGGAAATATCCTATAAGACTTCATCCAAGACTTGATAACTCATAAGAAACTCATCCATTTTCCTTTGTTTCATCCTCCATAACCGAACCTCAATAAATCCCTAGCACCATGATTCTTTAATCTTCAAACTACAAGTTATATATCAAAGTTCAAGGCTTAGTTATTCCCTACATGATTCAAGAGTTTGTTTGGTGATTCCATGGATGAATTAAGAGCTACACAAGGGTCTAAGGGCTGAGGTAGAAGTGTTATTACAAGGTTAGATCAAGCCTACCAAGGGTTAGCATGATGTGTTAAGGATTTGGAAGCTCGGGTTCATATTGAAAGGGTTTAGGTTTTAGTGTCCTAGTTCTTGGTTCTTGATTTGTTTCATCACAAGGCTTGTAAGTAAACTACTATATTTACCTTTGATTTCTGCAAATATTAGTATTACATGTATTTAATATGTTCTATATACTTATTATACTTGATTACGCTTGGATAATCGGACTAAAACACTAGAAACATCGTAAGGACTTATATTGCAACACAGAAACTGAACAGGGGCTGTAAACGTAATTACTGGGTAAAATTCATGGACTGAGAAACTTAGGTAATAACATAGGATTATAGATCGATGTCTTGTGGTCGTTTCGCCGGGTGGCTCGTGCGGTAACTCATCCCGATGAATAAACTAGAGCCAAAACGGCTAAACGTGTCCAAATCTGAGTAACAGATTTCAAACGGGTAAAACTCATAAAACTTGCATATAACCAACTGTTGGTCAAAGAATAAAAGTTGTAGCTAACACCCTAACTTGAACTTGGCCGCTGGCCGTGCGTTAAACGGAGTTGTAGAACTCGACTTATGACCAAAACCATGAGACAGTTTGCTGCTGATTGAAATAACTAGTACATCCAAGGGTAAATTGGTAATTTCACATTAGTTAAATAATTTCTGGGACAGTGGGGCCCATTGATCTGTTTAGTACATTCAATTACCTTTCTGAGAACATAAAAACCGAGTCGTGACCATTTACGGTTTAGAAGTAACGGGTAGATTTAGACGGGGAAAACTTAAATATAAGAAACGTAAACACTTATACGACTTCACAAATGTTAAGTATCCAAGAATAATTGATGTAATAACTATATAAGGCATGTTTATACATTCACATCGTTATTTTAGAACCTAAGACACAACACATATTCTAGGTTGCGCGTAGAGACTTCCAGGCTTATCCATCGATTCCGTTATACGTTGTGATATCATTTATTGAGGTGAGTTCATAGCCCCACTTTCTATTACTTAATAGTTTTACAAACCCTTGGGGGAAATACATGCTTTATTTTAAACCGAACACATTGCTTTCAAACTGTATACTTATCTGATTATTTTACTTGCACTAAGTTACCGCATTTGCCAAACTTAAGTCCCTAATCACGAATCATTAATCAGGAGTGAAGTGAGCGCGAATATTGTGGATAGATCTATCGGGATTGACGAATCCTGTTTGTTTGACCAGGTCCGGTAAACAAACGCACTATATTTGAGTACATTAGGTAAAAATGGAAATTTTACCTGTTAAGGGCACGTAACAACAGTTTCTCCAATTAAATTTGGAACACGTTAACGCCTTGATTGCATGAGGCTTAGTGAATAATATCTATTTTGTTTTCAACATTATGGGTGTATAACAACGTAACCCACAAAAAATTATGTGTTCAACTGATTTCCTAAACTCTATGAATTTCACTCAACCTTTGTGTTGACAGTTTTAAGCATGTATTTCAGGTCCATATTGAACGAGGCTGGCACGGAGGAGCACGGATACTCAAGAAGGCTATAAATTTTATTATCATTCGAAAACCCATTTAATGTATTTTGTAAACTTGGAACCATTTGGGACCTCATTTTTTGTAAACTCTGATATTTATATAAATCGAATGATAAATCCTTTTTAAAACGACTCCATTAGAGTTCGTTTTCTATTGTTATGACTGTTGTGCCATGAAGTAACACCCAGTTTGAATTCCGCTGCGTATCAGAAAATTGGGGGTGTTACACTATAGTTACTTCTCATCCTTTTCATTTTAAAATTACTTCTCATTTGATCCTAACTCTGTTACTAGCTAATATAAACATTACTCCAAATTACTTAATTTAAGAAACATGCCCCTAGTTTATTTAAGGGAAAAGTGACTCTAATAGTTCCATACTTTGTCATTTTTCTCACTCTAAGTACTATACTTTTTTGTAATATGTGCGAGTCATTGTTCTTTCAAATGTTTATCATTTTAAGTACTTTACTTAGTTTATGTGTATAAAATTGATATTTACTTGCTTGAAAATTGAAATGAGGGACATACATGCGACTAAATGTAATAAAAAACCCAAATGATTTCATCTCTTATCTAATAGATCAATATTTTATGTTTCTTTTACTTCTCATTTTTGCTCTTGTTAAGCTCTTTTTTTCTCTTTTGTATTCACAAACGTTTTGGTATATACCGCAAGAGCAAAGAAGAGAAAAAGAAAACATTAAATGTTGAAATGGTAAAAACCTACAACTCATATAAAATCTAATCATTAGTCAATTATCATGATTGCTAACTTTTCAAATTCTCATTCAACCTATGCAGAGCTTATAGTCGAGTTTGTCAAAATTTGCAGATTAATAAAAGTAAGGAATTATTGAACACTTTCGATAAAAGTCATAGAAATCTCGCTTGAGTATAATGTCACTTCAGATTGTGTATTTTGATCGAGTATATCAAATCAAGATGATCTATTAGGCAAGAGATGAAATAACCTGGTCTTTTAATTAAATTTATCATGAGGTGTTAATATATATATATATATATATATATAGTAGGGATTCAGTGAGAAGTAAATTAAAATAAGAAGTGGTGAGAAGTAACCAAAACCACGCATTTGAGATGCAACGACTTGCATTAGACGCATTTCTATTCATATAGATGCAACATCTTGAGTTTTGAAAGTTAATTTGATGTATAGATAGTGCGAATTGATTTTCATGATTTTGGCACGTGCAGAGGAACAAAAAACAAGAGAAATCATGAAATGCATCTAATATACGTATATGCATCTGATTAAAAGCTAGAAAACACACTATGGTGCGTTATAATGCATCTAAGATTATATTGATGCATTTAATTTATGTCGGTGCATCTCGGATTTACGATTATAGTTCTTCTTATTCCTTCTTATTTTAAGTAATCTTCTTATTTGATCCTAACCACGCATTTGAGATGCAACGACTTGCATTAGATGCATTTCTATTCATATAGATGCAACATCTTGAGTTTCGAAAGTTAATTTGATGTATAGATTGTGCAAATTGATTTTCATGATTTTGGCACGTGCAGAGGAACAAAAAACAAGAGAAATCATGAAATGCATCTAATAGACATATATGCATCTGATTAAAAGCTAGAAAACACACTATGGTGCGTTATAATGCATCTAAGATTATAGGGATGTATCTAATTTAGGTCGGTGCATCTCGGATTTGCGGTTATAGTTCTTCTTATTTTAAGTAATCTTCTTATTTGATCCTAACTCTATATATATATATATATATATATATATATATATATATATATATATATATATATATATATATATATATATATATATATATATATATATATATATATATATATATATATATATATATAGAGGTTGAATCAAATAAAAAGTTTTTAAGATAAAAAGGATAAAAATAGTTAAAAGTGTAAAAATATGTTATTTAATTAGTAAGGGTGTTCTAGTCATTTAGCCTCTCCTTTTATTATTCCTCATTTAAGCCTCATAAACCACCCATTTAAGTTTCAAATTGTCTAACTCTACGTAATTTTTTTTTTGCTAATGTGTTATCATGGCAATGTATCATGAAAACTATGCGTGTCAAAAGATTTTATTTGTCGCTAAAAGTGTGTCACAAAATTTAGTGTGTCAATACAAACTTATCAAAAAAAATTAGTGTGTCACTACATAAGTGTCAATAATATTTGTGTGATAAACAAAGTATGTCATTACAAATTTTAGTGTGTCACTAAAAATATATTAAAATTTTAATGTGTCACTTTAATTGTATCAAAAAATTTAGTGTCGCTAAAATATACTAAAATTTTAATGTGTCACTATATATATATATATATATATATATATATATATATATATCAAAGAAATTTAGTGTTACACTACAAAAATTTCAAAAATTTTGGTGTGTCAAATAATTAGGCGTCACATTTATTGTACGGCAACATGAAAGAAATATATAAAAAAAAAAGAAGAAGTTATTGTCACATTTTGGTGGGTCAGTATATGTTTCTTTTATAAAAATACGGAGTATAAAAAAGTTTAGCCACAATTAATCACAATTAATGAAAGTATATTGACGGATTTGAAAACTTTTGAAATTAGCGGAAGAGTTACCATTTTATATTAACGCATTTGCCCCTTATTAATGAAAGTATTGATACTACCTTTCAAATGTTCATTAAATCACCACAATTAATCACATTCATAGATTAATTTTTGGCTAGTTAAATCCAAAGGCCAAAAATCCTTCTTATCCCTTCTACATTAGTTTACATTCTACAATAACCAATCTTTATATATATATATATATATATATATATATATATATATATATATATATATATATATATATATTTATATATTATATAGAATTTAGATCAAATGAGAACTTTTTTAAAGTTTTAAAAGTAAGAACCCAATAAGTATTTGACAAGTGGAATTTGAGTATTAAGAAAACTGAAAATTAAATAAATTTGATAATTAATTGAAAAGGGCATTGAAGGTATTTTACATCTCTTATCATTCCAATAAATTAAATACCACCTTATTTTCAGCCTCACTTTTTTCTTATCACTCTATCCTTCTCTTCCTCACCAACTGGCCAACCCTAACCCTAAAACTAAAGACAGTCGCCGCTCCTTATCTGGCGCCGCTCCTTATCTGGCCATCGGCTTTGGCTAGTGGTCCGGAGGGGCTCCATCTTATCATCTTCTTCATTACATACTTTCTCCCCTTTTTCAGTACACTATTACACATAGGCCAGGTAACTTAAACAAAAAGAGAAACCCAAATCTTGTGATAGGTCGTTGGTTTGCATTTAATGGGATGACAAGGTGCAATATGGATTTAATAATTCATTGGTCTAATTATATATTCCATCATTTGGTTATTCATTTTATCTTTCGATCAAGTGGTGGACTAGAGAGGGATTCCATTATTTATTAATATGGTTATTAATTCATTGGTCTAATTATCCATTCCATCATTCGGTTATTAATATTACCATTCGATCAAGTAGTGTACCGATGTGGTCTTTTCATTTTATTCCGACAACTGGTCGTGGTGGTTTCGGGTAATAAACTGTAACTGTGTTGATTTGTCCATTTCGTGTTTGTTTCGGGTAATATACTGCAACTGAAGCAACCCATTTATGTCTTTTGGTGATGGTTTCGGTTACTAATCTTGATGGTCTCGGGTAAGTGGTTTTTTTTTTCTTTGTATGATACATCAGATTCGAAGTTGTTTTTTTAAGATTCGAGGTTGGTGTTTGTTTTTTTGTGAGATGCTTTGTTTGATGGACTCAGTTATTGATTCGAGTTCTTGTAAGAAATTGTAACCAAAACTCAATGATCTAATATATCCAACCCCACATCCAACACGAGACCATCGGCAAGATGAGGGTGTATCTTGATATGAACAGCGGACAAATTCATATTGGGTTTCGAATGGGGCTGTTAATTGTTGTGTTTTTTGCGATTTGAGAGGAAGAAATACAAAGACAATTATTGTTGTGGTTTTTGGTGTTGCGCTCAAGATTTGTTGTTGTTCGCGTATCAGTTACTTCAAGTGTTTCGGTGTATAAGATATTGTGTAAAGTTTGACCCATGTATCAATGTATGTATGGCTTATGTATCAATACATCATATATTATATGTATCGCCCATGTATCAATATTGTATGTATGGCTCATGTATCAATGTATCATTTTTAATATGATATTAGTGGTTGTATCAAAGTGGTTATATCGATGTATCACAAAAATATAAACAAACCTTCTAATTTGATTTGTAAGCGATGGTTATAAAATAAGTAAGAATATCTGTGTGTCAAAAGAAAATAAATAAATAATACTTTTAATTGTTTGTGTTTCAATTTTTATTAACATTAATCTAGGTGTAGCATAAAATTAATATTGGACTAATTTATGTGTGTATTAGTTCCATGTTAAAAGTGTTCAAAAAAAAGTTCCATGTTAAAAGATAAACAAAACTTGCAATCAGTTTTGTGCCATTTTCTTTGTTTCAACAATATAAAAAAAAGGTGGGGTCATGGTTTTTAATTAATTAGTGGATGACTAAAATTACTCCGTAGGATATTAACGTTAATTTGTGGCAGCCATAAAATGGTTTCTTTGAATGCCCTTCATTTTTAAATTTATTACACTAATGCCATTGAATTAATTTTCATCAAATGACATCATCATCTACACATCTAATGGTCTAGATTAGTTTTTATTTTTACAACTTTAAAAAGTCTCTCACATTAACCCTCCCCTATATATATATATATATATATATATATATATATATAGAAGCGTTCAAATGAGAAGGACTTTTTTTGTGAGAACGCGAGAAGAGATTTGGACCGTTAGATCAAATCAATCTTATCTTTGATCAATTTGGGCGGAATGACATTTTTGTAAATTTTGCCCCAAATTCCTAGGGTCTAACTTAATTATTCTCATTTGCTTCCCGCCCTGAAAAAAATATCTCATTTTTCTCTCTCTCTCTCTCCCTCTAAACAAAACACACACGCACCAACCACCACGCCTCCAATATCCACCGCCACAACAACACAACACGGACCAATCGCCGCCATAGCAGCACATTTCTGTACCTGATCTCGATAATTTCCTTTAGCTTTGGGTTTCTGCTTTTGTAATTTGGAGGTTATTAGGTTAAACTTTGCTCTTCAAAAGGTTAAATTCTTACACTTTCGTTATTCACATGTTTGTAATCGGTGTTCAATTCGAAGATTGCTTGTAATATTTGTTCATTTAGTTTATAATGCATACCAACTGTTTGATGAAATGCCTGAACCAATATTGCGCAAGCTGTGAACTTTTTCTGCTGATTTATGACTGTTATTTTAGTAGTCTTGATAACACTTACGGTTATGTCTCATATATGTCTCGTAGATTTTAAAGATGCGTGAACATCATAGTCACATGTGAAAAAACGTCTCGTAACTTGGTAACCTGTGAAAGTATATTTCTCATAGCTATTTGAGATGCGTGAATAACTTGGACGTGTGTGAAAATATATATCTTGTACCATTTTAAGATGTGTGATCCATTTGGTCACATGTGAAAATATATGTCTCGTGGCTTTATAAGACGCATGAACAAATTGGTCACATGTGAAGAAATAAGGTATCGAATACCCTCACATTTGAAGAAATTTGCTTATAACTCGATTTGTGTTGATGGCATGAAATTAGGTATTGAGATTTGAGAGGCTTTACATAAGGTATGAAATACCCTCACATGTGAAGAAATATGGTATCGAATACCTTCACATGTGAAGAAATTTCCATTTACTAGACGAGTACCCGCGCCTAGCGGCAGCGATGTCTAGTTTTCTGCAAAGTTCCGACGACCCATAAGTTTCTTTCAACAAACTGTATTTGTAGCATTAGAGAATCGTTTTCGAATAACTACAATTCGATCGTGGTTGCATAGCAAAGATAAATATATAGTTTTTTAAAAAATTATGTGGAGTCGATTTAAGTGTGTGAGTATATTTTCTAATAGGATTGTTTTAAGTTATTAAGATTTTTAATAATAATAGATTCAAGCATTACAAAAAGCAACGGTATTATGTAGTTGGCAATATTATATTGTAGTTTAAAGGTATAGCCAACATCTGTGACCGCTTTTTCTTGTTTTGTCAGTAATTTAGGCAGTGATAACTATTTTTTTTACATGTGTAACGTGTATCATTTGATGTGTGGCTTTTAAAATTGTAACTTTGCAAATTGGATATCACCATATAAGATTATTTTGTACTATCAATTTGTATAGATATTTATGCATTGTTCAAAGCTATTTGTTTGAGGTACAAATAATTAACGCTAAAGATAACAATACTATTTATTTTTTGTGATTTTAATAAACTTACATAACATTATTGATACATTGGACAAAGGGCTATACAATATATATTAACTTTTAAACGACGATTCATATATGCTAGTCTCTTAAATGGTGCAAGAGCAACATTTTTTAAAATAACATTATACAAATGACAAATTACATGTGTCAAAGCAAAATAAACCAAAAACTACAATTACTTGGTCTCTCCTTTCAAAAATATTGTCACGGGTTCCACAACTACTTCATCATTTCTCATATAATTTTGTCAAATTTGAAACCCGATTTCACCCGGGTGGTTCAACTGGTTGAACCGTTCCGATAAAAAAACAGGTCGATTTAAACCGAGTCAAACCGATAGGTTGGGTCGAAAAAATGTCAAATTAAACCGGTCACCGGGTTTGAAGCGCCGGGTCAACCCGGTATTGGTTTCAACAGTCAACCCGTATCGGTTTCAACGGGTCAACCCGGTATCGGTTTCAATTGGTTGTTTATAATTTGGTAGATGTGCTTTTAATTGGGTGTACAATGTGAATAAATTATTGTACTTTTAAGTAATGGGGTGTTTTAATAAGAGTATTAATTATATTATTTATTTCTCTCTCCATTGACCATGTTTTCAACATTCAACTTTCAACATTTTTCACTTTTTCCACTTTGACCATTTTTCCATTTTATATAGTATAGATATTGATTCGTATAGCATTAGCTACTAAATTGAGTCAAATAAATGCAAAATTTCCCTTTTTGGAAAAGATCTATTCCATTGTTACCACTTTGTGCATTAGCATTACACAAAAATTAATAGTAGTATTGTCTTTGGTCTGTTGGATAAACCTATATTGTCATCATATATTGATAGATATCTTACGAATGGTCAAAGAAACAGATATCTAGAACTATGCGCCTAGTCAAAGATTGTATTCATTTCGGAAGAGACATTGAATTATGTATTCTGATGGGTCAGGTTTGAGAGGGTTTCATGGAGCCCTGAAGAAAGTCACATTGCTTATGTGTAGAGGAACCAAATGTCCACAATCCAACATTTAATGATATGGGCTACAAGAAAGATAGTGGTTGGAATTTGACTCATAAGGATTGTAGTAGCTGGAAAGGCCAAGGGGATCGGGAAGAGGACTGGGGTGAAGCCTATACTGGGAAAAGGCAGACTGCTCTCTTTGTCGTTAATATTAACAGGTTATGCAATTACCTTCTTTTTTTGTCATAATGAGAATTCTTATTGTAAAAAGATATCATATTCAATTGTTATGTTATTGCAGTGGCGAAATTCGAGCTATAGATGGTAATGGGAGGTCACTCAGCGTTGGCCAAGTTGTATGGGCTCCAATGACGAAAGGGTTACGCAATCATCCAATGTTCGTTGGGTGGCCATCAGACACTAGGAAGCTTGGCATTACATATGCTCTAATAGGCCTTGTGCCTTATACACTGTAAGGGCTCCATCATTTGGATCAGAAACCAGGTGCTTATTTACGGACATGAAAATGCATCTTCCTATTCATATCTATGGCACAACTTTACTATCTGTATGTTTGTTTAGAGAGAATGGCGACCAGATTGTCTCATTATTCAGTCAAAAAGCTCGCAGAGGAGGAGATGGACGTTGGGAAGAAGCTGTTACAATTGCCGTCTTCAACTGCGAAGATTATCAACATTCTTGCAGTTGTTTTTTTTCCTTCAATATATATTCATTTCATTTCGTTTTTATTTTATCTTATAAAGCATTCAGTTAATTAGTGTGTCGCTCTTATTTCTCTTCTTGTGCCAGCACTAACAATAACTTTAGTTATCTAATACTTCACAATTCATTTGGGCTTGTAATTTAATCTATCTTCCAGCGCGTAGTTAGACTTCATGACTTAACTGGTTTTGCATTGATTACAAATGAACTAACAATTTTAATTGTTGTTTATTTTCATTTAAGCTTTTTAAAGACGCGTGCTGAGTTTTTAACTTACTTTTGTATTTGTGTAATAGGAAGTGGAGAAAATTCTATTTAGGGTGCAACAATCTCCGTCTAGATTGGTAATTAAAGCATTGGATCAAATAACTATGGCACTGATCGCAAAAGAACTGCTGATACATCCTGATTTGGCTATGAATATCTCAGTTGCATGTTGCATATGTGATGTCTTAACAATTATGACCCCTCACAACCATGAACAGATGAAGGTATGCAACATTTGGGTAAGCTTTCAGTCTAGAATGTATTGTTACGAAAGCATCAATATCTGATTTTGGGGACATCGTGCCACCAGTCCACCTTGGAGATGCTTAAGTTTAGAACTCCTTATCTGGTTGAAACTGAGTATAGGAGTTTCTTATTTGTATTTTCTATTTGAATCTGATTAGCTACTGCTAATATCCATTAATAAGTAGAATAACGACTTTTTATAACAAAAAGGCATAGGCAGTTAGTAATACTGAACACTCCTCTGGTTGATGCTTATTGTAATTTTAATATGGGTTTAAGCTATTAAATAGCTACGTACTTTCTCAAATGTTCCGATATGGTACCTGTACTTTTTTTGCAACCTGGTTAGGTAGTGTACTTTTTTTTCTGTGTCGATATGGTACCTGTACTTTCTCCAATCTACGTGGCTTGCCCAGTCACTTGGGTTTGTGTGACGTGGCTTGCCAAGTCAGTTTTTTTGCCTACGTGGAAAAAAATAAAAAAATAAATTAAAATTTTAATTTGGAAAAATTTTAATTTTTTTTAAAATTTACGTTAAAAAAAAACCTTTACGTTTTAAAAATTTACGTTTTAAAAAAAAAAAAAAAACCTTTACGTTTTTTTTTTAGAAAAATTTTAAATTTTTAAAATTTTTTAAAAAAAAATTTACGTTTTTAAATCAGAAAAAAAAATTAAATTTTATTAAAAAAATTTACGTTTTTTTTTTATAAAAGAATGAAAAAATTACACGTTTGGAATTTTTTTTATAAAACTGATGTAGCGCTGCTGTACCATACGAATGACATGTTATTCATTCCTACCTTACTTTGTGCTCTGAGGGAAGATCGGATAACACGTTATTGGTATGTCACCTCAGCGCCACCTCATCACCTCTTCAATAACACACTAATAACTAAAACATCATCCCTCATAACACACCACTAACATGTTATTGGGTCCCACAAAATACCCCACTAAAAATACTCACTCACTCACAATACACACACAACATCACCAATGGCTTGAGCCATTCAAATGGTTTTTTTTTTAAAAAAAACGTAAATTTTTTAAAACGTAAAGGTTTTTTTTTTTAAACGTAAATTTAAAAAAAAAAATTAAATTTTTTTTTTTCAAATTAAATTTTTAATTTATTTTTTTAATTTTTTCCACGTAGGCAAGCCACGTAGGCAAAAAAACTGACTTGGCAAGCCACGCCACACAAACCCAAGTGACTGGGCAAGCCACGTAGATTGGAGAAAGTACAGGTACCATATCGACACAGAAAAAAAAGTACACTACCTAACCAGGTTGCAAAAAAAGTACAAGTACCATATCGGAACATTTGAGAAAGTACGTGGCTATTTAATAGCTTAAACCCTTTTAATATTGGGATTGCTTGTATGGTTATTTTCTTTTAGTAGAAAAAGAAATTTGAAGGTGCTTAATGCAAATAGCTTTGCGGATAATTAGTTCTGATAAGGAATCCCAAACAACCCCTTTTCAAGATGATGGCTTGATAAGATAGGATAGGATTTTAGCTATGTGAGGTTTGAAAAATATTCTGACAAAATTAACTGATAATCTTAAAGTTGGCAATGGTTTTCAAAATTTTGATGTGTTATAAATGAAACTTCTTTATTAACTGTTGAGTATAAATTAGCGGAATTGCCAAACAGTTGACCAACTGATGATCTGATTGTTGTGTTTTGGCAAGCGAGAAGTAAATCCGTACACTATCTCCTGCATTGCATTGCCTTTTGTATCAAGTGAACTATATATGCAGATGATATCTAAAGAGAGTTATGTGCTTAGCAGTCAAAAGAGCATGTTGTCTAAGTTAGTATTGTATAATGTTATTTATTACATTATATTAATCTTTTAGTGTTATACTTTGTGTATATAAGCTGTATGCCTATTACATTTGATTTATTTGCAATCTCTTTTAGTAATTCGGACCTATTTGTATAATTATTGTTCATTCTATTACGACCAATCAACTAATGCTAATCTGGTTGACTTACAACAGGTATGGGAAACAATAGCAAGCAAGACCAAGGTGAAACAACAAGGATGACTGATTATGAGAGGATTAAAATGTTGAGGGTTCAAGAAAACCAAGAACGATTAAGAGAGTTAGGAATTAAAAAGATTGCTAATTCTTTGACAAGTTTAGTAGATAGTCAAAAAACAAAGAAAACGAGAAAGAAATCAGCAGCTATAAGTGAGTCAGATGCCTGGTATTCTCATGATCATAATGGTTAAACTGGGGAAGATCACCGTGAAGAAGTTGCTGCAAGTGTTGGAGCACCCAAAAAGGTAACTAGATTTGAATAATATTACAATTTTTTTATTTGCATACACTGTTTCTCTTATGAAAATTTCACTTGTTACAGCAACTTCGTACACGGTAGTTTGCACCAACAAGCATCTCCAGTGGATCAAGGAAACAACTTTCTATCGTGGACGAAGAGGTTGAGGATGACGTAAGATCTCAAGGTACGTATTTGATATGTCAACCACAAACTTCAAATCAAATATTTTATAGCGAGATAATGGGGCATTTGTAAACTTTTTTTTCCGTCATACTCAATCTTCTATGCTTATAGATGTGAATGAACGAGAGAGGGAGGAGGTAAGCAGTGAGGACGATGAGAATGAAGACATAGAGGATGAATTTTGATCTCATGGTACATGTATTGTTTTGAAATTTATTTTATTTAGTGTGACATTAAAATTAAAATGCATGGTTTAAACGTAATAACAACCAGTGTATATCATTTATTACCTTACAATTGACCCATGGTTGAGTGAATTTGAAGAAGGGATTGTAAGATAAGATATAAAGTTTATATATTATATACAATTAGTAAGATGTGAATTGGTTAATCATTTTTCTTGCTTATAATGAAGGAACAAATGAAGAACTATCAGGCTCCAGATGAAGATGGAAGTGGTGACAATGGAAGTGGTCACGTAGATCCTTTTCTCGCTGTGATGAACAAAGAGTACAATGGACACCGTAGAATTTTTGGTAAAGGTGTTACTAATAAGCTAATAAAGAAGGTGAATGGGGGCGAGACATCATATATGGTTCCAACGGAGCTTATGGAATCTATGAAAACTGCTATAGATGCTGAAATGAAACGTTTGGTTGAAATGCGAAAGAAAAAATTGAAGATGATCATGAACAGAAGAAGCTTGAGCTCGCAGAGGAACATAAAAAGAATAAGGCTGAATTAGAAGAAATGCGTAAGGAAATTGATGACCAGCGTGACAAGATAGTTGAAGATGCAGTTCAAAAGCTTATAGAAAAGTTACCTCCAGGAGTTGTTAGAAAGTTTTTAGCGTGAGTTAGCGTCAATGAATTGGCTGCATGTACGTTTTCATCCTTGTTATTCTAGTCTGATACTAAATATGCTCCAAACAAATTACATGACTAAAAAAACCTTACATGATAGACCGACCCATTTTAACCAAAACATGCTACAATCTATTTAGTGACCAAATAGGGAGCCTCTCAAAATTCGGATAAATTAAGTTTGTTTATATATTCAATTTGAGATACAATGCCAGCTGCAAATGTCCATATCAGTTAGTTTGGTTATGTTATTCTTCTGTCAGTTTGGGCTGCAATATTCTTCTGTGTCCTATTATATCAGATATATCAGTACATCAGTTATGTTTGGATCTCCAACTTTCGGTTTTGTCACCGTTTTGTAAGTCAATATTCCATTCAATTTGCCTTAGTCATGGTTGGTCCCACTTGGCTCCTATTGTAATTTTATATATTTGGTACGACATGGGACTTGAATTGTTTCTGATGGTCATTTCCCTTCTTGAAACCACTGTTTTTTTGGATTTGAAGTTGTTATCTATCTGCTAGTGTCTATAAAAAACATGTCCTGCGATGCAGTTGGCTTTTTACATGCTTGTGAAACCAAAGATATAATTTTCATGCTGACCTATAACAAGCGACAGAGTGCGCTGAAGTGGCTGCATAACGGGTTAAAATGGGTTGGGTTGGCTCACTAAATTGTAGCTTAGTGTTATAGTGTAGCTTACACACTCTCTCTAAAAGCAGTAAAAGCTTAAATTCTCCATTAAATGCAATTTCATATCCTTCTGCACTAACTCCTCCTTATTTGCAATTTCAATTCGCCAACCTCTTCTTTTCCTTGATATCTCTCTCTCTCTCTCTAAAATATCTTCACAATAAATCAGGCAATTATCACTCAAATTTTGCTTGAAAGCTACTCTTTTTGCTATCTTGAAAGTGGTTTTCCATTAGCACTACACAAAGAAAGAAATAACTAGTAAGTTTTTATTTTTATTTTATTATTATTATTATTATTATTTTTAACCATCTTCTTCATATTCGTGTGTTACATTTGTTTTATACCATGGATGTTGTTTGAAAGAGAAAGTAATGTGTTATATCTTGGTTTTGTTAATATCATTTTATGTGGAACAAACTGTTTTATTAAATCTGGCTAAATTTTCTCACATTTAATGTGTGGCTTGTGTATAACTATAACTTTTTATGTTAATTTCCTTGTTGGGTTTTGACGCATCGATCTGGAATTGCTGCCAAGAATGTTGGCAAGCAATAAATCACTTTCCTGATGTTTCGTCTCATGGACCATCTGATTGCTTTGACTTACCCGTGCCTATTTTCTTCTGGAAACAGGAATGGTAGGTGAAATGTACGGTGCGAGTGACCTACTCCGGTCGATGTCTGAAACTACTGAGGCTGAGAAGCCTATCATTATCGAGCTTGCTGATACAGCTATGGAGGAATTAATCAGGATGGCTCAGGTTGGCGAACCCTTGTGGGTTCCATCTCCAGATGACCCATCTCATGAGACCTTAAATGAAAATGATTACATGCGATCATTTCCCAGAAGCATTGGACCAAGACCAACTGGACTAAAATCTGAAGCTTCAAGGAATTCCAATGTTGTCATCATGAATCATATGAATCTTGTGGAAATTCTAATGGATGTCGTAAGTCTTTGTTGAATATATTTTATTTTCTAATCATCATTCTTATGAATAGTGAAGTCAATAATATATCATTAATTTTTCAGAATCAATGGTCAAGTGTGTTTTGTGGAATTGTTTCAAGAGCTACGACTACCGAAGTACTTTCAACCGGAGTGTCTGGAAATTACAATGGAGCCCTTCAATTGGTAAGAGGATCAATCTAATTATAATTTCTTGCAGAATAATGATTTGTATCTATAATTGTCTAAACTAAACATTCACTACGGTTGATTTATTTCTAGATGACAGCTGAGTATCAGGTCCCTTCACCACTCGTTCCAACACGAGAAAACTGCTTTGTTAGGTATTGTAAACAACACGGTGAAGGGATGTGGGTCGTGGTTGATGTATCATTAGATAGTGTGCGCTCATCATCTATACAAAGATATAGAAGAAGGCCATCTGGCTGTTTGATTCAAGAAATGCCCAATGGGTTCTCAAGGGTACACCTTCTAGCTTCACATCAAAACTTAATTATCTTTTGTGAATTGATAAATAAAAATGTGAACGTACGTGGCTTTCATTAACATGCATAATTCAATCTCTAGGTCACGTGGATTGAACACATTGAAGTTGAGAATGGCGACGTTAACAATATGTACAAGGTGCTAGTTAACTCTGGTCTAGCGTTTGGTGCCAAAAGATGGGTAGCAACGTTAGAGAGACAATGTGAACGGATTGCAAGTGCAATGGCTAGCAATATTCCACCAGGAGATGTCGGAGGCAAGTATATCCTTACTAATTACTTAGTCATGTTTTATTAATCCGTACTATTTGCAGCACAACCTGTTATAAACTAAACATCTTTCTATATATGTTTGATAGTTGTAGCGACTCCAGAAGGAAGAAAGAGTATGCTGAAGTTAGCTGAGAGAATGGTTTTAAGCTTCTGTAGTGGGGTTGGTGCTTCAACAGCTCACACATGGACTACTTTATTTGGCAGTGGGGAAGATGATGTTCGAGTAATGACCCGAAAGAGTTTGGATGATCCAGGCAAACCTCCTGGTATTGTGCTAAGTGCTGCTACTTCATTTTGGTTACCAATTCCACCAACACAGGTTTTCAGTTTTCTTCGAGATGAAAATTCTAGGAGCGAGGTAACAAATTTATTCATGTAAAACCTTATAAAACATATACCCTCCAAATATCTGAAAGTTAATCGTCATTTTTGTGTTATATATCCAGTGGGACGTTCTTTCAAATTGCGGGCATGTTCAAGAAATGGCACACATTGCCAACCGTCGTGATCCAGGGAACTGTGTTTCCCTTCTACGTGTCAACGTGAGTTTTAAAGTAACAATAGAACTTAATTGATGTCCCTCATATAACTTTTCCTTATATATATTTCAACTTGTTTACACTGTAGACTGCTAATTCAAGCTAGAGCAACATACTCATACTTCAAGAGACTTCAAGTGATGCCACAGGATCATATATAATATATGCACCAGTAGATATCGCGTCTACTAGATGATTATTTATATTTTGTAATAATATATTCGCGCGTGAAAATTATGAGTAAAGATTGAAGCTTTGATGTATTTTTATACTAAAAGTGCAAAAATAGGAGATGTTGATGTTTAATAGACTAGACGAGTACCCGCGCCTAGCGGCAGCGATGTCTAGTTTTCTGCAAAGTTCCGATGACCCATAAGTTTCTTTCCACAAACTGATTTGTAGCATTAGAGAATCGTAATAACTACAATTCGATGCGTTTGTATAGCAAGATAAATATATAGTTTTTTAAAAAATTATGTGGAGTCGATCTAAGTGTGTGAGTATATTTTATAATAGGATTATTTTAAGTTATTAAGATTTTTAGTAATAATAGATTCAAGCATTACAAAAAGAACGTATTATGTAGTTGGCAATATTATAGTGTAGTTTAGAGGTATAGCCAACATGTGTGACAACTTTTTCTTGTTTATAATTTAGGCAATGATAACTATTTTTTTTACATGTGTAACGCTTATCATTTGGTGTGTGGCTTTTAAAATTGTAACTTTGCAAATTGGATATCACCATATAAGATTATTTAGTACTATCAATTTGTAGAGATATTTATGCATTGTTCAAAGCTATTTGTTTGAGGTACAAATAATTATCGCTAAAGATAACAATACTATTTATTTTTGTGATTTTAATAAACTTACATAACATTATTGATACACTGGACAAAGAGCTATACAATATATATTAACTTTTAAACGATGATACATATATGCTAGTCCCTTAAATAGTGTAAGAGCAACATTTTTAAAAATAACATTATACAAATGACAAATTACATGTGTCAAAGCAAAATAAACCAAAACTACAATTACTTGGTCTCTCCTTTCAAAAAATTGTCACGGGTTCCACAACTACTTCATCATTTCTCATATAATTTTGTCAAATTTGAAACCCGATTTCACCCGGTGGTTCAACCGGTTGAACTGTTCGATAAAAATAGGTCGATTTAAACCGAGAGGTTGGGTCGAAAATGTCAAATTAAACCGGTCACCGGTTTGAAGCCCCGGTCAACCCGTATTGGTTTCAACAGGTCAGCCCGGTATCGGTTTCAACGGGTCAACCCGATATCGGTTTCAATTGGTTGTTTATAATTTGGTAGATGTGCTTTTAATTGGGTGTACAATGTGAATAAATTATTGTACTTTTAAGTAATGGGGTGTTTTAATAAGAGTATTAATTATATTATTTATTTCTCTCTCCATTGACCATGTTTTCAACATTCAACTTTCAACATTTTTTACTTTTTCCACTTTGACCATTTTTCCATTTTATATAGTATAGATGATTATTTAACTTTTGTAAGAAATATCTTCGTGCGTGAAAGTTATGAGGAAGGATTGAAGCTTTGATCTTACTAGTGTACTTTTTATACTAGAAGTGTAAAAATATGAGATTTTGATGTTTAATAGACGTTTATTTAAGTTTTGTAAGAATATCTTCATGCGTGATAATTATGAGCAAGGATTGAAGCTTTGATCTTACTAGCATATTTTTTTTACTAGAAGTGCTAAAATAGGAGAAACTAATATTTTAATAGACGATTATTTAATTTTTCTAAGAATATCTTCACATGTGAAAATTATGAGTAATGATTGAAGTTTTGATCTTACTAGCATATTTTTTTTATACTAAAAGTGAAAAAATAGGAGATATTGATGTTTAATAGACGATTATTTAAGTTTTGTAAGTATATCTTCACATGTGAAAATTATGAGCAAGGATTGAATCATTGGTCTTACTAGCATATTTTTTATACTAGAAGTGCAAAACTAGGATATATTGATGTTTTTTAGACGATTATTTAATTTTTGTAAGAATATCTTCACATGTGAATATTATGAGCAATGATTGAAGCTTTGATCTTACTAGCATATATTTTATACTAGAAGTGTAAAAATAGGAGATATTTGATGTTTAGTAGACGATTATTTAAGTTTTGTAAGTATATCTTCACATGTGAAAATTATGAGCAAGGATTGAATCATTGGTCTTACTAGCGTATTTTTTATACTAGAAGTGCAAATCTAGGATATATTGATGTTTTCTAGACGATTATTTAACTTTTGTAAGTATATCTTCACATGTGAAAATTATGAGCAATGATTGAAGCTTTTTAAGAATATTTTGACTACTTGGTCACATGTAAAAATATTTATGTCTTAGATTTTTAAGACATGTCACATGTGAAAATATATGTCTCGTAACTTGGTCACATATGAAAATATATGTCTCATAGCTTTTTAAGATACATGAACAACTTGGTCACATGTGAAAATGTACGTCTTATAGTTTGGTCACATGTGAAAATATGTCTCCTAGTTTTTAAAGATGAACAACATTATCAGTTGGTCACTTGTGAATATATGTACCGTAACTTGGTCACATATGAAAACATATGTCTCTTAGCTTTTTAAGATACATGAACAACTTGGTCACATGTGAAAATATACGTCTCATAGTTTGGTCATATGTGAAAGTATATGTCTCGTAGTTTTTAAAGATAAACAACATGGTCAGTTGGTCACTTGTGAATATATGTCCCGTAACTTGGTCATATGTGAAGACATATGTCTTGTAGCTTTTAAGATGCGCGAACAACCTGGTCACATGTGAAAATATTTGGTCACAAGAAGAACTTTTTTATTCACTTGTGAATAAACTTTCTTCATTACTAAATACACTTACATTTATACATGATCATATATTTTTTCTTCACGTGTGAATAGACTTTCTACACTAGTAAATACACGTACATAAACTTTCTTCATTAGTAAATACACATACATTTGTACATGATTAAATATCTCTGGGCTAAATGTTTCATTAGGCAATCCTCATATAATGCATGAGGTAGACAAGACCAAGAAGGTATATATGTTGAGCCTCAAGAACACGCCCATCTTACCCCATTATAATTTTCTATTTCAGTGTGTGCATCCTTTCCATCACCGTACAACTCCGCCCATATATTCATAAGAGTGTCTGCAACATGCGCATCATCAGGAAATGCACCGAGGTCTAAGAAACTATTCTTGGCAATATGCAAATCATCCAATGCGTCTATGCTGGTCTTGAGACAATGCAATAGCCTTTTGTCTGACTGAAGAATAGATTGACCTTCAGAGAGTTTATTGGGAGTAATTTTCCAGTTCAGCAAAGGCTGCCTACATAGTGATGCTCAAAATGCCATAAGGGCCAATGGAAATCCCTTGCAAAATTCGACCATCTACATCAGAAAATATATATATGTAAGTATATCAAGAAATGTATTTCTTTTTCTACCTTGTTCACATGATCATAATTGGCACACCATCTTGAATCCCATTTGGTGAAAAGGCATAGTGGCAAAAAAGAGTCCTTGCATCTTCATGATTCAGCAAGCTCAACTCATATGTTGAGCCTAAACTATTAAGCAAGAACCTTGATGTAACCATAATTTTGTATCCTGGTAAAAACTTGCCCGATTAAAGGACTTTTTCTTCCCCCGAATCTTGCTTCTTCTCCATTCATGTAGGCCCGGCCTTGTAATCATCTTCATTTTGTAGCTGAAAATGAAATGTACATATAATAATAGCTACGACTTTTGGGCTATATGTATATCACGTAATCTAAACAGGATAGCAAAATTCAAATGTCATGATTGATGTATTGAGTCCCTTCTCTAAAAAAAACTTGATAAACTTGATAAACTATAATCTGAAGGTTTCCTCTCACATTGACCATCAAAAGATCTCTCATGCACTCCAGTGCCCATTTCTGAGAGAGTGTCCCAAAGAATTCTACCAGAGACTGAAAACAGAAGATAATTAGTTAAATTAAGGTAGTTCTTATAATGTGGCGTACACAAAGTCCAGTAATATTATAAAAAGACTGAAATACCTGTGGCTCGATTGCGTTAGTGTTCAGAATGACGCGTTTGATATCCGGCAGTTCACTGTAGTGCTGCAAAACAAAATAGAAGTGTTCGTCATGCAAATGACACATCTCCACAGAGTAAAAAAAATTCTGTAGAATAGCCAACCTGAAGGGCTCGAACATAGAGACCTGCTTTCTCACATAGTTGCGCGATACGAGCTCGGTCATAGTGGCTGAACATGCCATTTGCTAATATGGCATCAGCAACGTTAGGGAAAGTTACCAAGTTTACTTCAAGAACCTTCGTTTGCAGGTGAGCATGTTCTGGTATATTTGGGCTTAAGGACGTCCAAAAGGAAGGCTGTCGCCTCACGTATCAAGTTCCTCTGAAGAGATGAAATGAAAGGAAACATTTGAAAATGGTTAAATTTAGGATCTAGCCAATTGCATGCATGTTTCATCGACAGTGACATCAAATGAGCTGTCACGAAAAGCGGAGACATATAGTAATTAATTTAGACATTTTAGTTATGACATGTCGCTAGAAAGATGATTAGACCTGAAGGAAATGATCTGTTATTGTGTTGTAATCAACTGGACAACCTCCCTCCATTTGAGCCATCATTAACGCAAAATTAACAGCTCCCTGTGAACACAAAACAAGGTTATCTTATTATATATAAAATGATTAAGTTGACAGATTAGTAAAATTGCAGATAATGTTTCCCGCATATGTTTGACATATATATGTCAACTGGTTAAACTAAAAAAAACCGTTATTTACTAATAAGGTTAAGTACCTGTGGATCTGAACAAAGAATGGTTTGCAAAAGAAACAAATAGTCAGGTGCATATCCAACCTGCACCAGTTCAAGTGTTATTTCACAAGGACTTATGGCAAATCTAACACTAAAGATCTTTCAAAAAATGTTGGACCTACCTGCTTTGAATAAATCAAGATTTTATCGAACTCTCTTCGCTCGGCAAAAGCTGCAACAACTTTTGGGGTGGCTCTCGCTTTCATGTAGATTTTTAATGCAAGATCAATATCCAGTGTCTATAAGAAAAGAAAAAAAGGAATTTAGATGTGATATATAGATTATATACAGCATGAGATCATGAAAAGTTAAAAACTTTAAAACTTCTTTCAACCTTCACGAGGTCTCCAAGCTCCTCGCTGCATTCCAATTTGTCTTCAGCCAACCAATTCTCCAAAAGATTCTTCCTATTCTGATTGACACCTAAGCGAGATAGTTCCAATGATTCAAATGCATTTAGCTTCCCATTGAAAATAAGGGTCCCAAAGTACTGTAACAGTGGTGGTGTCTGTCCAGCTTGTACCGGTACACTCTGCAATGATATGCATATAGTTATTAAGTTCAAACAATGATACAAATTCTAATCATGTAAATATCTCTTACAGGTAACAACTAGATTGCTGATATAGTGATACATTTGCGGTTAATGTAATGGATACCTGAAATTTGGCAATTATATCTGGGGTACGGAGAATGCCTTGAGGAGAATCTGCAGCAAGCTCAGCAGCCTCTTTGTACTTTGTTTGAGCAAACAGCTCTTGGAAACGTTGTACAACCTGAATAAACTTAATATTATTAATGTTTGTTTTAAATAAAAAATACTACTGGATATAATACTGAATGCTAATTAATATCATCTTATGATCCTACATTCATATTATTAAAATTGCAGATGCAACATTCCCACAGATTTCTAAATAAGCTAATCTATAATATTCACCGTTTTCGGATGAAAAGATTTACAAATATTGTTTCTGCATTTTGCAATCCGTACATGGCTTCCTAATAATGTTTCTATATGACAAACGATGCTAACTGTATCAAGGCTAGAAAAACTTTGAATGGGGAGGAGCGCACGTGAAGTTAGAAATAATGTTGTAGAACGCGGTAGTTTAATAGCTTATGATGTTTTCCTGTGGCGAGGCACGGCCTATTTGAATTCTGATGCCAAACCAATACTCCAAACTACTTACTGAACTTTATCAACATGAGAAAATTTTGAAATTGTAGTTGTCTCTTCAATTTTTTATTTGAATGACTGGCATAACGAAAAGATTCTCACCAAATTCTCTGCACCAGGTAAGTTTCCTCTTTTTGCGAGACTGAGAGCAAGCTCCGGATTGTTTAACTGCACCAATACATCAAGTTAATTAGGATACAAAATGAAGAGAGATAGCATGTTGATCACGCGAAAAAGTAACTTTAAGAACTTACTTGTCCACTGACAAAAGGCACAATTGCCGACTCATTTACAGTGGCAAGTAAGACCTGACCACGTCTGTTGACAGCATAAAACCCCCCAACTGAGGAAGCTTCGCATGTCAGAAAAATAGGATCTGTACTAATTCTATTCCTATAAACTGCAGTTGCTGTTTCAAGATCATATACGAATAGAAGCCCGCTCTTGGTGATTACGTTAATCAAACCATACTTGTGAGATATCTGTAGATTCAAAAATAAGCATGCATCAAATAATACAAGTATTAATAAAACAAGTGTTTCAAATAAACAAATATATATATAAAATGAAGTACCTGCATGCCAACTGGAAAATCGTCTGCAAAATCTGGAGGGAAGAAAAGGTCTGCTTGTTTCTTGGTAAAAGAAGGTATTCCTGCATTATATTTGCAATAAAAAAAGTAGAACATTAGAGATATGCTAAGAAGACGAAAAAAAGAAGTAAAAAGTTAACAACTATATGCGTCTACAGTTATTTTCAACTTCAATACACCTTCTGAAAGTATATTTGAATAGCTTTTAGCCACGTACCATGCCACAAACTATATACATCTAAAGATTTGTTGAGAAATAAATACAAAAACTTTAGAATTTTAAAGACAAATTTTCAACCGAACGGGTTCATGTAATTCAGTTGTGGAAGACAAATATAATATATCAGGCCTTTGTAGTTCAAAGACCATGTTGTTTCTTTGCAGGATGAGCATAGAGAAGACTCGTAGAAAAACACATGCCAATATAGAGCAATAATAAATAGCTGTGAGAGAAGAATAAAACCTGGCCGGGCACCAAGCTCAATGACATGCAGCTTTGATGTAATATTTCCACCATTAAAGCTTTTGGTTGCAAAACAAATTAGAATAGAAGGATTCTCTTTGCCAGGGACCTGTTTAACATGTATAAAGATATAATTACTTTTATACCACAAGCATAGATGTATATATTTTCTTTAGTTAAAGTATAAGGGAAAGATGACTACTTTGTAAGAGGCAAATGATGCTGCATGTGCTTCAAGAGCTTGACTTCGCTGCTGATCAACAGAATAAAGCTGCATATTTCCTTTGACTAGTTGAGGTCTCTGCTAAAATAAAAAATCAGCTTTAAAAATCAGAAAAAGAAAATAATGAACCAATGCACATCGTGATCAACATTGCATTAACCAATAAAAATTAAAAGAAAACATATAAATAATTTAGAGGTGGCAATTTTGAAGCATTTTGCCTAACAGTAGAATCTGTAAAACAGATCAACTAAGTCGAAAGTTTCTCACAGAGTATAAAAGTGATTATATCATATTAACTGCAACCAACTTGAATAGAAAGCCATCAGCACCGTGACTAAACTTAACACTTTAAATCTAGAAAAAATATAGAACAAACCCAGAAAGCAAACAAATCATTTCCATGTCATAATGGAACTCTTCTTCATCATAAACATTTAAGTCAGTTAATATTACAACTAAATACACCCTAAAAAACCTTAGTACATGTTATATAGTCGCTAAACAAACACATTACAATAACTTTCACTATTTACTTTTCTTTTTACTAGATTATTTTATGGGTCATGAGTACAAAAACTAAAGTTACAACTATAATTCAAGTTTGTGTAGTCTCGATTAGTTGTCAAACAAATTTGTCAAACAATTAGAAACTTTTGATTATGAGTTTTGCAAAACCAAAACCCTATACACGTATGAGGTGTCACCTGCATTAGGGTTGACTAATTCCCGATTAGCAATGACTACGTCCTATGACGAGCTTCCTAGCATAGGGTTAAAAGGATGTCAACTGCAATCTCTTACGATCTGTCTACGGTAATTTAGCCTTGCAACTTGAGCTCCTGTCACCTGATAAGATTTATAAAATATATTAATGAAAAGTTTAACCAACTTTTTTTACATGAAACAGAGGCTGAAATTTACTAATTATCTGGTGTCACGATCAAGTATATCCAAACAATATATCCTACAACTTGATTAAGATTATTATTTGATTATGTATCTGTTAGTTTTTGCTGTGCTATAACTCAAACGAGTCAAACAAAAATTTAGTTAGAATGAAGGGCAAATGGAACGAGAGGCAAACAGGTCAAAAAATGTAACTTATAATATATACTTGTTAATCATGTAATGAAAAATTTAACTTATTGAAATTGTGACAGTAGGTGATTCCATCATCTCTCTTATTTTACTAAACTTGAAACTTCATTCCTTACTGATATTCTTCACGCTCGAAGAAAACTTTAGTAAACGTAAATAATCAAAAAAATCCGCCGAGAACCTTAAAACTTCATTACTTACTTATATTCTTCACATGCGAAGATACTCTAACTAAACTTAAATCCGCCAATAACCTTAAAACTTCATTCCTTACTGATATTCTCACACGCGAAGATAACTTTACTAAACTTAAATCTGCTAATAACATTGAAACTTCATTACTTACTAATAATCTTCACGCGCGAAGATACTCTAACTATACTTAAATAATTAAAAAAAACGCTAATAACCTCAAAACTTCATTACTTAATGATATTCTTCACACGCGAAGATACTCTAATTAAACTTTAATCCGCTAATAATCTCAAAACTTCACTCCTTACGAATATTCTTCATACTCTAACTAACCTTAAATCCACCAATAACCTTAAACTTCATTCCTTATTGATATTCTTCACACGCGAAGATAATTTTACTAAACTTAAATCGGCTAAAAACCTCAAACTTCATTGCTTACTTATATTCTTCACACGCGAAGATACTCTAACTAAACTAAAATCCGCTAATAATCTCAAAACTTCACTCCTTACTAATATTCTTCACATGCGAAGATACTCTAACAAACCTTAAATCCGACAATAACCTTAAAACTTCATTCGTTAGTGATATTCTTCACACGCGAAGATAATTTCACTAAAATTAAATCCGCTAATAACCTCAAAACTTCATTACTTGTGATATTCTTCACTCGTGAAGATAGTTTTAATATACTAAAATAATCAAAAAATCAGTAATCTCGATATTCTTCACATATGACTGAATTCATAATATCAAATAATCTTATCGACACAATTCGAGTTATAAGCAACTAGCATATGTGGGAACATCAAAAGACATTTGAAAACAATATTCATATGTGAGAACATCAACCTATATTCACATGTGAAAACAACTAGCATTTCATCAAATATCTAGTGTACATTGACTAACCATTAGCAAAAGACATGTTCATCTTTCATTTTATTCATCCGGTTTATGTAATCTTCTAAATTATTCATCAACATAACTAATAAGCAAAATCAAACACATAAAACACAAGAAATAATTAATCTATAATCATTCAATAAAATTAAAATATTTAAATCAAAAGCTTAATTTTGACTTACTCAATGCCTTTGTGTAATACATGCTTTGGTTAGTGATTGGTCCCAAACGGTCAGGTTTATTACACAAGTCAACCACTTGTGAATGGTCAACCGTAATAAAAGTCAAACAGTCTAAAACCAAAGCAATTAAGTCCAGAGGAGTTTAATGTTTCCCCAGGTCGTTAAGTCCCAACGAGCTGTGCGATTAAATAGCTAAACGTGTAGTGATCGGGTGATATTGAACAGGAAGAGGGTATGATTGATTACACTAAGGAAATTAAATCTAATCAAGACTTTGAAGTCATTTTAATTCTATATTTAAAATCGTTTAATGATTAAAACCTAAAAATGATTTAAAATCGCTTTTACTCTAAAAATGCAATTTAAAACTTTATTATGATTTAAAACTAATTTTATGATTTTTCTTTTATTTATTTGATTTAAAAACTAATTTTAAACTTTTAAAACTAATCTAAAATACTAGAAATTATGAAATTAAAGAGGAAAATTGTGAAACTATTTTTCAAAAATCTAAAATGACTAGATAGAATTTTCAAAACTAATTTTATATTTTTCTGATTTATATTCTAATTTCTATGATTTAAAAACTATTTAAAACTAATTAAATTGCTAAAAATTACTATTTAAACTAGGAAAATTATGGAAAAATAGTTTTTTGGCTTTTTATATTTATCTTAATCTATGAAAATTGAAAACTTATTTTTTTGAAGCTTTTCTGATTTATTTGTATTAAAAGCTATTTAAAAAGTCTTAAATACTGATTTAAAATAAGAAAAATAGCAAAAAGTGATGAAAAATTATGAAAAATTCAGGAAAAGTCTAAAATTATATTATAAATCTATAAAAAATATAAAAACCTATGCTTATGTGTGAGAAAATGAAACTGTAGTGCAAACTGTTTGAGAATAAGCACTTAAAATAAGCTAATAAGCACTAGAAAGCACAAAATGAACACAGAAGCTAGATTATACTAAAACAACTTAATACCAACCTATTTCAACAGACCTAAACCTCTAGAGTGCAAGCTAAACTGATTGGACTTAACTGAGTATTAAGTTGAAAACAGCTTATGACCCTCCTACTTTCAGCTTAAACAACAGCTTATTTAGTGAACCAAACTGAAAACTAAAAGTGGAGAACTCAAGATCACCAAGCAAGGAACACTTGGACCAATTTTCAGACCCTAACTATGTAAACGGACCCCTATGCAAAGGCTGCAAGTTGCCTGTATACACACTCAGTATGCTGAGTGTGAGACAGAGCAAAAGCAGCTTATAGACAAGCTGATTTAGAGCTTATAGATATTTACTAAAATTTCACAAAAATCAGTTTCCAACTCTTGACCAACTGAAGTTAATTGTCCCAGATTTTCAACAAAATTGATCCAGAATTGAAGCTATGAAAAATCAACAAAGTTTGGTGAAAAACAAATTTTCCAACTTTTGACTTTGAACACAGAAATGATATTTTGACTTTAATGAGATTTGAACTGAAATTACTAACTGATTATGTAAAAATAAGATGAAATAGAACTAAATTAAGCTAGCTTATCTAATTCTATAACTTATAACAGCTTATAATATCTAGATTCCTAACTGATATGAACTAAGATTAGATTCAAATGTGATATTGACTTTTTGAGTTCTAGAGTGCAAATTAGTGACAGAATTGACTCTGATATACTTAAGAGAAACTGAATCAAATGAGCTTATCCCAAAAACTAACCTCAAACTCAGATTAGTTCAATTGACCAAACACTACTACTTAGATTGCAATTAACTCTATCTTATACCTAACCTTCAAATCAAAACAGCAATAAACTAAATTCTAACTATCAAATAGCAACTGACAAATGATCTAATTATGATTAACAAGCTACAGCAAATGATAAAACAAAGGTGCAGCAGATCAGTTATGAAGTTGAACTGAAATAGAACTCACATGTTGTCCAGCTTATATGCAGCTTAAACCAGAACCAAACTACCCTATTTTTAACCAAATCCAACCCAAAACCAGCTCTGCATCAACCCAAATCCATTTCCATAACTGCTTAACCCAAAATTCCCCACAGTTTGACTTTCGTTGACCAGGTACCCAATTTACTTGAACTTGAGTTATAAGCTTACCAAAAGCTATCAGTAGCTTAAGTAAGCTTATTTGAATTAGAAATAAGCTAATTGAAGCTTGAATTTAAGAACACGTAAACCGATTTTATAACAGAAACATAAAAACATGAAACTTTGATAAAACCTTGAATTAATACTTGAAAGTAAATTACAATGACTAAATGGCTTTAGTTCAATACATGAAAACTTAAGATTACAGTTTTAGAAACTAATTAAGACAATTAAATTAAAAACGACATACAAGAAAATTAAAACTAAAAACTACTACTCTCTCCTCCTTCTCTTCTTCTATTTATTCAACAAAAAGCTTCCCACTTGTGTTCTGAGCATTTCCCACTACTTTTTAGAGCCGTTGGATTACTTGGGCTCATATTAGCCATCGATGAGAATTTTGGCGGGAAAACGTTTTTGCCAACTGGGACAGGTTGAGTGCAAGGGAAGAGATGCATTAAATGCATTTTGGCTGTTAGGTGAGGTGGAGTGATAAGGGTGGTGGTATGTGAGCTGGAGATATGGTGATGGTGAGTTGGTTGCAGAGTTGGTGAAGAAGGAGGTAGAGTGGAGGGAAAAAGGGGGGCTGGGGGTTGACCGAGTGTTTGACCGAGATAATTATTAATAGGGGAGGGTTCAAGTTGGGGGTTCAAAGGGCAAAAAGGGGTCAAGGCTCAAGGTTGGGTTTGGCAGGGGTTCAAGGTTGGGTTTGTTTATTAATAACACAAGGACCAAAATTGCAATTCCACCAAACTTGAGGGACCAAATCTGTAATTTTCCAAAACTTATTATAGGGACCAATTATGACAAGTTTAATTTTCCGAAGGACCAAAAATAATAATTTTCAAATTAAAAATGTCCAGGGTAAATTCTGTCAATCTTTGAAACTTCAAGGACTAAAGTTGCCATTTTGCAAACCAACTTTATAAGGGTAATTTTGACAACTTGAAAATCCCTGAGGGTCTTTTATGAAAAATTAACATGTTTTGAATAACCAGGGACTAGATTTGACAATTTATGCATAAAATACAGCCTAAATATTTTTTCTGCCTTTTAAGACTTTTCAAAGTGTTTTTGATGTTTTTGCAAAGGCAGATGGAATAAAAATGATGAGTATTTCCACACTCATCAATCCCCACACTAAACTATTGCTAGTCCCTAGCAATCTTTTGAGAAAACTTAATGGATTTGAATCTCTTTACCAAAAGCCATTACTGCTGGAGTAGCCAATTGTTTCAGTTCAAGTAAGAACCTTGGTACAATGATAACCAAATGATTTTGAGCAAATCACCAGCTTTCAACGGTTTTGATTTGTCTTTACCGTAAGCCGCTTGCTTCGGACTAGCCAACTCTTAGATAATATATCTTTGGTGAGTCGATTACCAATTATGGTTTTCCAACCGCCTTTACCACAAGCCATAAACTTGCGGGCTAGCCAACTCTTCACTAATTAAAGATATGGTGAGTTGAACACCATACAATTTTGGGCAAATTGCAAGCCGTCAACGGATTTGAGATATCTTTACCAAGAGCCGCTTGCTCCTGGATTAGCCAATCCTTTTGTTTATTAGACATGGCGGATCGATAATCAGAACCGAGTAAGTGCAAAACACTTACTCCAAAAAACAATTTTGGCCAAAAATGGGGAATTGGGTGGTATAATTACATGATAAAATTCGTGAGAATTCCCCCACACTAGAAATGAATATTGCCCTCAATATTCAAAGTACCGGCTGTTATGCCGAAACCGAGAACGTAAAAGGGAAATACTACGCCATTATTTGAATTTTTTTAGAAAACTTATGTATAACAATGGGCAACTCCCCACACTAGGGTGGTAGAAAGTAGAAAGAAGTCAGAAATATGGGTGAAAACCCATATGGTGTGCTACTGCTTTTGATTCCCGAGTCATTAGCTTGACTCAATCCCCGCATTCATTGGTTCATGGGGAAAGTTTGTAGATCCGGACAACCACAGTGGAATGTTCTCTCCAGAATAGTGCTTCAATCGATGACCATTCACTTTAAAATTTGGACCATCGGGTTGAGATAACTCAATAGTTCCATAAGGAAATACTTTAGTGATGGTGAATGGTCCGACACGGGATTTTAGTTTTTCAGAGAAAATCTTCAATCTTGAATTGAAAAGAAGGACTCGATCACCGACGTTGAAAACACGGTTCTTGATTTTGGAGTCATGAATCTTCTTTGTCTTTTCTTTGTAGATCAAAGAGTTCTCGTATGCTTGATCACGTAGTTCATTTAATTCATTTATTTGAACTTTCCGGTGATCACCACTGTCTGAATATCGGTTGGCATGTTTCAAGGCCCAGGATGCTTTGTGCTCAAGCTCAATCGGCAGATGACACGCCTTTCCGTACACTAGCTTGTATGGAGTACACCGATGGGTGTTTTATAAGCTGCACGGAAGGCCCAGAGTGCGTCATCTAGCTTATCCGACCAAGAGGCACGGTTTTCGCCATCGTCCTTTCCGAATTCTTTTAATCCCTCGGTTGGAAACTTCCACTTGCCCACTTGTTTGGGGTGGTACGCAGTAGAGAGACGGTGAGTTACACCATACTTTTGCATGACTCTATCAAACCGGTCATTGCAGAAATGCGTACCACGATCACTGATTATAGCTCGTGGAGTTCCAAACCTAGCAAAAGAGATTTTAAGAATTTCACAACAACTCGGGCATCGTTGGTAGGTAAAGCTTTCGCTTCAACCCATTTTGACAAATAGTCAACGACCACGAGTATGTATTTATTTCCTCGAGATGAAGGAAATGGCCCCATAAAGTCAATGCCCCAGATGTCAAAAATCTCACACACTTGAATGGCGCTTTGCGGCATTTCATTTCTTTGTGAGATATTTCCGTGACGTTGACAAGCGCCACAGTTTTGAAAAATTCGTGGGCATCTTTGTAAGTCGTGGGCCATAAAATCGGAATCAAACACCTTCTTGGCGGTAGTTGGGGCTATGATGTCCCCAAGAGGTCCGAATGGCAAGCCTTGCGAATGTCATTGGCTTCCTGACCATACACACATCGCCTGATGACTTGATCCGCGAAAATTTTGAATAAGTAGGGGTCGTCCCAAAAGTAATGTTTTACATCTTTAAAGAATTTGTTTTTCTGTTGGGACGACATCCCTTTCACTACAAAGTTACCCACATGGTTATTTGCAAAGTCAAGAAACCATGGGGTAGAAAAGTCTCCACGAAAAGAAACCACATTGAGTGTTTCGAGAGGAAATGTTTCATTTATTTCCTTTTTCTCGAACACATTCGCGAGGGTTTTCTAGACGGGACAGATGATCGCAGCCAGGTTCTCGCTCCTTTTTATCACATATAATGATATCAAATTCTTGCAGGAGGAGAACCCAACGGAGCAATCTCGGCTTTGCATCTTGTTTTGCAAAGAGATATTTGAGAGCCGAGTGATCCGTATACACCACGCATTTGGTCAAGATTAGGTATGGCCGAAACTTCTCAAACGCATACACCACGGCTAGTAGCTCTTTTTATGTAGTGGTGTAATGGGTTTGAGCTTCAGCCATAGTCTTACTCGCGTAGTGGATAGGCTGAAAATGCTTGGTTTTACGCTGCCCCGTGATTGCACCGATAGAAAAATCACTTGCATCGCACATGAGTTCAAAGGGTAAATCCCGTGGGGGCAACGAGAATGGGTACTTCAGTAAGCTTTTTCTTTAATGTTTCAAAAGCTTCGATGCACTCAGGTGAGAAGATAAAAGGAGCATCCTTCTCAAGGAGATGAGTCATAGGCCGAGCGATTTTTGAAAAATCTTGTATGAATCTGCGATAAAAACCAGCATGACTTAAAAAACTCCTAATACCTTTGACGGTAGTAGGATGAGGCAATTTGGCAATGACATCCACTTTCGCTTTGTCAACCTCAATACCGTTTTTTGAAATCTTATGGCCTATGACAATTCCTTCCTTGACCATAAAATGGCTCTTCTCCCAATTTAGACAAAGATTGGTGTCTTCACACCGTTTTAGCATTTTTTTTCTAAATGGGAGAGACATGTTTGAAATGAGTCCCCAATGACCGAGAAGTCATCCATAAACACCTCCATTGTTTCCCCAATCATGTCGTGGAAAATTGCCACCATACATCGTTGGAACGTGCGAGCGCTTACATAGGCCAAAAGACATACGTCTGTAGGCAAAAGTTCCATATGGGCAGGTGAATGTGGTCTTTTCTTGATCCTGTGGATCAATGGGGATCTGAAAATACCCCGAGAAACCATCTAGGAAACAATAGTATTCGTTTCCTGCTAGTCTCTCAAGCATCTGATCCATGAAGGGTAGAGGAAAATGGTCTTTACGGGTGGCTTCGTTTAACTTGCGATAGTCAATACACACACGCCATCCCGTAAACAATCGAGTTGGAATTAACTCGTTTTCTTCATTTGTGACAACAGTTATGCCACCTTTTTGGAACACGTGGATGGATCGACCCAAGGACTATCGAGAGATCGGGTAAATTAAACTAGCATCAAGAAGTTTGAGAACCTCCTGTTTGATAACCTCATGAATCTTAGGATTCACCCTTCTCAGATGTTGGACTGCTGGTTTGAAATCATCCTCCAATAAAATCTTGTGCGTACAAAATTCAGGGTTAATACCCTTGATGTCGGAGAGTCTCCAAGCAATTGCTTGCTTGTGCAACTTCAAAACCTTTATGAGAGCAGTCTTCTCCTCCTCGCTTAAGTCCTTAGCAATGATGACGGGTAATTTATCATCACCCTCCAAGAATGCATACTCGAGATGAGGAGGTAGGTCCTTAAGTTCAACCTAGGGAAATTCTTCATGAGATGTTTGTACGGATTTGATTTCTTCAATCGTGATCTCTTCGAGAGGAGTGACGGTAATGGATCTTCATTTAACAATTGCTCAAGATAAAGGATATCTCCTTCCGAATCATAAACACCATCATCAATTCCCGGCGGAATCGATTCATCATTAGAAAGAAACTCATCGATCTCTTCTAAAAGAAGTCACCTCCCTCAAACGGAGTAAGAGATGGGGAAGAATCGGCAATAATTGGTTGAGAAGATGTGGTGGGATCCCCACTCACATAATTATGAAAATAACCAAGAAACTCTTGAGAGTACTCTTCTGAAGCAATATCAATTACATCGATTCGATTAACCGATTCAGCATCATAGTTTGAGGAGTACCTCGAAGTTTGATCAAGGTTAAAGGTGACAACTTCATTACCCACACGTAATGTGATTTCTTGCTCAAATACATCAATGAGAGCACGGCCCGTTCTCGGGAATCCTCGTCCAACAATGAGGGGAACCCGATGATCGGCATCGAAGTCAACAACCACAAAGTCAGTTGGAAAATGGAACTTTCCTACTTTCACGAATACATCCTCGACGATGCCAAGAGGACGCGATATAGAACGATCTGCAAGCTCCAGAGTCATGCGTAGGAATAAGTTCGGAAGAGAAAGTTTCTTCCATATCTTGAATAAGGCATCGATTGATGCTTGCACCAAGATCGGCGAGGGCAAAGCATTCAATCATTCCCGAAAAAGCACAAGGTAGAAGAAATTTTCCAGATCTCCAAGCTTCTCGGGAAGCTTTTTAACGAAACTGCTGAGCGCTCGCTCGAGGAGTTTTAGCCATATCAAACAGCTTTTCCTTGTTGCTTAACATGTGTTTGAGAGTTGATGCAAACTTGGGCATCAGCATGATAGCATCCGCAAAGCTTATGTCAAAATGTAGTTCTTGGAAAATTTGAAAATTTTTTTCCATTTGATGACTGGCTTTTTCGCGGAGCTTTTGCTCATTTAAACGTGATGGGTAAGGAATAGAAGTTTTGGATTTGGGGTTTTCAACCTGGAGGTTCAAAACAACTCATGGTTTGGATTTGGGTTTCGGGACAACTTGAGGATGGACATGTGCTGTGCTCTGTGAGCTAGTGGGTTGCACTTGGTCCTTTGTCGCCTCAGGTTCACTTTCCACTACCTTCGGAAGAGAAGAAGAAGAAGAGGTAGTAGGAATAGCGGGTCCATCATATGAAGCACCACTTCTGGTTGTGATCGCCTTTGCATAGCCCCTCGGATTAGTGATCGTGTTGCTAGGTAAAGTACCTGAGCCCGAGGGTCGATCATTTAAAGACTTCTTAATGTCGAAATCTGCTAACCAACAAGCTATTCATTTCCTCTTGGGATTTCATGAATTGCTTCAACAACTCATCAGATGATGGTCCAGTTGGAACAATGGCTTGATTTTGTGTAGGAAAATTCTGGCCTCTATTGTTTGGATTAGGGCCTTGATTTTGGAAATTTCCTTGATTATTGCCATGAAAATACCCAGGGTTGAAATTTCCCTAACCTTGGTTTCTATTAAAATTTCCTTGGTTTTGGAAATTTTGACTTTGATTTTGAAAACCGTTATTCTGACTAAAATTACCTTTGTTTTGAAAACCTTGGTTCGTTCTATTCTGATTTTGATTACGGTTTTGGTTTTGGTTGAAACCGGGTGGTCCAGGGTAGTGGTTAGGACGGTGGTTCGGGTCCATAAGAGCACGGTATTGGTTGCCTCCTGAATTGGAAACCCCGCCCACAGCGTTTGCTTCAAAAGGGTTACCATCGGTGGCCATACAGTTGTAATAGGCATGGGGGCCACCGCAAGTAACACATACTTCCACTTTCTTGACTTCAGCAGGAGGTGAAGTTTGTGGAAAAGAAACTTTCTTTTGGTTGGAGAGAACCAAAGCTTGAATTGCTTCCGTGAGTTTGTCAATCTTAGCATCGGTGCTAGATTGACTCACGGGTGATGAAGCAGAAGGACCAACACTGACTTGGGAAACAACCGGTTTGCTTCGCGGCAAAGGCGGACTTTAGACTTTTTTTCAATTATCGCTAAAGCTTCTTTTACAGTTTTGCTCAAGAAATTTCCTCCAGCGGAGGAATTGAGAGAATCTTGATCGGATTGACTCACTCCATTATAGAAAGTATCGAGTTGCATCAACTCGGAGAAACCATGGTGAGGACATTTACGGAGCAACTCCTTAAAACGATCCCACGATTCACTGAAGGATTCATCAAACTTTTGTGTGAACTTGATGATTTCGTTTTTAAGACTCGTGGTTTTAGAAGGTGGATAGAACTCATTCACAAATTTCTTCACCAGGTCTTCCCATGTTTCGATCGATTGAGGAGGTTGTTTTTCAAGCCAAATCCGGGCTTGTCCCTCGAGGGAAAATGGGAACAGAAGAAGTTTGATAGCATCGGTAGGGACATTCTTGTATTTGATGGTAGATGCAATCTTGTTAAACCATCAAATATGAGCATGAGGATCATCCCTCTCAAAACCATAGAATTGACTTGAGGTTACAAGATTTAGTAACCCGGTTTTGAGTTCAAAATTTTCACCACAATGGTGGGATAACAATAGCATCTCCATACCCATCGATGGGTGCCTAGAGAAGCTCGCACATAGGACGTTCTTCCGCCATGATAACGAAAGTAATGCGAGCAATTCGGATCTCAGATCCGACTGATGGGGCAGAACGTCTACGGATACGCCTTCTTGGAATCCTGACAAGCTCACGAAATGGGCTCACAGACCTAGAAGAGCGAGTGTGCATACACTAGAGTTAACTCTAAGAAATCTCAGAGTCAAGGGAATTATGAAAATGGGGAAAGAAGAATCTTTTTGGGTTTTATGGTTTTTAAGATGTTTTTGGATTTTTGGATTTTTATAAGAAAATATAAATATATATAGATGGTATGAACAAGGAGTGAATATTCAAATCACTAATCTGCTAAACGTAAGACTATTAGCACGGCTCCCCGGCAGCGGCGCCAAAATTTGATTGGTCCCAAACGGCCAGGTTTATTACACAAGTCAACCACTTGTGAATGGTCAACCGTAATAAAAGTCAAACAGTCTAAAACCAAAGCAATTAAGTCCAGAGGAGTTTAGTGTTTCCCCAGGTCGTTAAGTCCCAACGAGCTGTGCGATTAAATAGCTAAACGTGTAGTGATCGGGTGATATTGAACAGGAAGAGGGTATGATTGATTACACTAAGGAAATTAAATCTAATCAAGACTTTGAAGTCATTTTAATTCTATATTTAAAATCGTTTAATGATTAAAACCTAAAAATGATTTAAAATCACTTTTACTCTAAAAATGCAATTTAAAACTTTATTATGATTTAAAACTAATTTTTATGAATTTTCTTTTATTTATTTGATTTAAAAACTAATTTTAAACTTTTAAAACTAATCTAAAATACTAGAAATTATGAAATTAAAGAGGAAAATTGTGAAACTATTTTTCAAAAATCTAAAATGACTAGATAGAATTTTCAAAACTAATTTTGTATTTTTCTGATTTATATTCTAATTTCTATGATTTAAAAACTATTTAAAACTAATTAAATTGCTAAAAATTACTATTTAAACTAGGAAAATTATTGAAAAATATTTTTTTGGCTTTTTATATTTATCTTAATCTATGAAAATTGAAAACTTATTTTTTTGAAGCTTTTCTGATTTATTTGTATTAAAAGCTATTTAAAAAGTCTTAAAAACTGATTTAAAATAAGAAAAATAGCAAACAGTGATGAAAAATTATGAAAAATTCAGGAAAAGTCTAAAATTATATTATAAATCTATAAAAAATATAAAAAACTATGCTTATGTGTGAGAAAATGAAACTGTAGTGCAAACTGTTTGAGAATAAGCACTTAAAATAAGCTAATAAGCACTAGAAAGCACAAAATGAACACAGAAGCTAGATTATACTAAAACAACTTAATACCAACCTATTTCAACAGGCCTAAACCTCTAGAGTGCAAGCTAAACTGATTGGACTTAACTGAGTATTAAGTTGAAAACAGCTTATGACCCTCCTACTTTCAGCTTAAACAACGACTTATTTAGTGAACCAAACTGAAAACTAAAAGTGGAGAACTCAAGATCACCAAGCAAGGAACACTTGGACCAATTTTCAGACCCTAACTATGTAAACGGACCCCTATGCAAAGGCTGCAAGTTGCCTGTATACACACTCAGTATGCTGAGTGTGAGACAGAGCAAAAACAGCTTATAGAGAAGCTGATTTAGAGCTTATAGAGATTTACTAAAATTTCACAAAAATCAGTTTCCAACTCTTGACCAACTGAAGTTAATTGTCCCAGATTTTCAACAAAATTGATCCAGAATTGAAGCTATGAAAAATCAACAAAGTTTGGTGAAAAACAGATTTTCCAACTTTTGACTTTGAACACAGAAATGATATTTTGACTTTAATGAGATTTGAACTGAAATTACTAACTGATTATGTAAAAATAAGATGAAATAGAACTAAATTAAGCTAGCTTATCTAATTCTATAACTTATAACAGCTTATAATATCTAGATTCCTAACTGATATGAACTAAGATTAGATTCAAATGTGATATTGACATTTTGAGTTCTAGAGTGCAAATTAGTGACAGAATTGACTCTGATATACTTAAGAGAAACTGAATCAAATGAGCTTATCCCAAAAACTAACCTCAAACTCAGATTAGTTCAATTGACCAAACACTACTACTTAGATTGCAATTAACTCTATCTTATACCTAACCTTCAAATCAAAACAGCAATAAACTAAATTCTAACTATCAAATAGCAACTGACAAATGATCTAATTATGATTAACAAGCTACAGCAAATGATAAAACAAAAGTGCAGCAGATCAGTTATGAAGTTGAACTGAAATAGAACTCACATGTTGTCCAGCTTATATGCAGCTTAAACCAGAACCAAACTACCCTATTTTTAACCAAATCCAACCCAAAACCAGCTCTGCATCAACCCAAATCCATTTCCATAACTGCTTAACCCAAAATTCCCCACAGTTTGACTTTCGTTGACCAGGTACCCAATTTACTTGAACTTGAGTTATAAGCTTACCAAAAGCTATCAGTAGCTTAAGTAAGCTTATTTGAATTAGAAATAAGCTAATTGAAGCTTGAATTTAAGAACACGTAAACTGATTTTATAACAGGAAACATAAAAAACATGAAACTTTGATAAAACCTTGAATTAATACTTGAAAGTAAATTACAATGACTAAATGGCTTTAGTTCAATACATGAAAACTTAAGATTACAGTTTTAGAAACTAATTAAGACAATTAAATTAAAAACGACATACAAGAAAATTAAAACTAAAAACTACTACTCTCTCCTCCTTCTCTTCTTCTATTTATTCAACAAAATGCTTCCCACTTGTGTTCTGAGCATTTCCCACTACTTTTTAGAGCCGTTGGATTACTTGGGCTCATATTAGCCATCGATGAGAATTTTGGCGGGAAAACGTTTTTGCCAACTGGGACAGGTTGAGTGCAAGGGAAGAGATGCATTAAATGCATTTTGGCTGTTAGGTGAGGTGGAGTGATAAGGGTGGTGGTATGTGAGCTGGAGATATGGTGATGGTGAGTTGGTTGCAGAGTTGGTGAAGAAGGAGGTGGAGTGGAGGGAAAAAGGGGGGCTGGGGGTTGACCGAGTGTTTGACCGGGATAATTATTAATAGGGGAGGGTTCAAGTTGGGGGTTCAAAGGGCAAAAAGGGGTCAAGGCTCAAGGTTGGGTTTGGCAGGGGTTCAAGGTTGGGTTTGTTTATTAATAACACAAGGACCAAAATTGCAATTCCACCAAACTTGAGGGACCAAATCTGTAATTTTCCAAAATTTATTATAGGGACCAATTATGACAAGTTTAATTTTCCGAAGGACCAAAAATAATAATTTTCAAATTAAAAATGTCCATGGGTAAATTCTGTCAATCTTTGAAACTTCAAGGACTAAAGTTGCCATTTTGCAAAACTGAACTTTATAAGGGTAATTTTGACAACTTGAAAATCCCTGAGGGTCTTTTATGAAAAATTAACATGTTTTGAATAACCAGGGACTAGATTTGACAATTTATGCATAAAATACAGTCTAAATATTTTTTCTGTCTTTTTAAGACTTTTCAAAGTGTTTTTGACTGTTTTTGCAGTGCAGATGGAATAAAAATGATGAGTATTTAGACACTCATCAGATAGTAATTGTTGTTGTTAAAACAGCTATAAGAACGGATGAATTTACACTTTAACGGTTAGTTGTGATAGTATTTATAACGATCATCATCATTAAAAATAAATATTGTCACAGCTAACTGATATGATGCTGAATATAGATGGCGGAGGTGTACGACGGTGAACGGTGATGATTATGGTTGGCAGTGGTGATTGGCGATGATTGAGGTTGACGGTGGTGTTCAGTGATGATTGTGGTGGAAGTTGGTGTTGATTACTGCGGTGAAAGGTGGTGAATATTGTGGTGGTTAGTGGTGAGCTGATGAACACAATGGTTGTAATTTGAGAGAATTTTTGTTTGTTTCACGCTATAAAAGTGAGGTGTGTGTGTTTTTTATTTATATACTAGAGTTGAAAATAAAAGAATGAAACACCTGCCAATCGTATGGTTTTAGTGTGAATATTGGGATTGATTATAGTCATTAGATCTAAAAAAGAGAGGGATAAAATGGAGGGCTAGGATCTCTTCTCGCCGTTCTCACAAAAATTAGACTTCTCACAAGAAACACCCCATATATATATATATATATATATATATATATATATATATATATATATATATATATATATATATATATATATATATATATATATATATATATAACATGAGGCATTTGGCATTAATGCCACCTCAATGCCCAGTAATTGTTTTTCATGCCACATAAGTATTTTTGGTCCAACTAAGCAATTTATTAATCTACCTAAGCAATAGTATATAATTTTCGGATTTAATGTATAAATTATATAAATTTTTAATATTTTTTTGTGAAATTCGATTTTTATAAAAAATGACAATGGTGGGATTTGAACTTGGGTTGTTTGTAAGAGTAGCATTAATAACTTTTGTGTTTACCACTTAGGCAACAAGTTATTCTGATAATTATGTTGCATATTATAATATATAAATGCCTATAATTATATTGGAATCCTATACTAAATACAATTTATCTACAAAAATTATATTAAGTAATCATCTTTTTAAAAACTTATTATACATATCTTTTCCTAACCTAAAAGAATATACGTAAAAAAAATCTGCACATCATTCATAATATACTTTTTCTCAAAAACCCTAATATCCTTTTTTTTTCTCACAATCTCTTCTAATGTTCGTTTACTGATTTTGGTGTACACCATCAAGTTCCCTTATGAATGTGATGAGACTAACAGTTGAAATATATGCATTTAGTATTCTTGTTTTCTATAACTTCTTTTTCGTTTTTATGAAATAATTTGCAGCTTCTCTTTGCATCAATGGAACTACTTTCACATCAACAGAATATCATATTGTAGGGTAAGGTTTTTGTTAATGTCGAGGTGTAGATCACGACATATAAGTGTATCACTACGGTAGTTGTTGTAAACCTGCTACGCAACCCTAATCAGTTTGATTTTGGAAGATATTTAGTTTGACTTTGATCCCTAAGGGAAAACTGTATCGCGTTTGAATTTTCTTACACATACGCCATGGAGGATGTGGTTCAAATGGAGGATGTTGTTCAACAGACATATGATAAGTAAGTATGTTAGACATTATAAGTAAGTATGTTTCGTGTTATTTGTTTGTTCTATGAAACATGCTGTGATTTGTTTATTTGTCAATTTGTTTATATATTCAGTTACAGAAAAGAATAGAGAGAAGCAAACATGTGGATCACGCCTTCTTCAGCGCTGAACTAAGGTATGCTAAACTTCTCATCATGTTTTAGTTTATACATGAAATCAGTAAGAAGTGAATTTGATTAACTTTTGAGCTTTCATGAACTTATGGATATCTTTTGCGAGTATACTGATAGAGTTGTACATCTCTGTCTCTTTGTCTCACAGCCATGGATTTCATTTGGTACACTTAAAGAGGCTCCTTTGAATATCACTGATTATAAAGTGAGTTTTCTGTTACTTATGAATGTATATAAATATAAATTTGTGTATATGTGTATAGTCCTGGACATTGTTGACCAGTATGATGATTCGAGCTTAGGTAGTTGGCCATTCCATTGTGCCTTAGTGAGTTAGCGATGAACGTTGTAGACTAATTCAACCATAGGTATTAGCCTATCTATCTCCCTGAGAGCTGGAATACGTATTGTGAATGATTAACTTAAATATTGAGTCATGATGATATTTGGTAGACTACAAGTTTACAACAAAGCTATAATGTATTTTTCTTCCAAGTTCAGTTTAGGGTTAGCTGCTTGGTTCGTGCTGAAGTACCATTGCCCTTTTTTCCTTTCATGTATGAAATTTCCTTACCTAATCCCTTCCTTAGATGTGGACGATTGACCTTTCTATCATGTATCTACTTTGTTTACTATGCATGTACTTCATCGCATGGAACAGTACAGGAACTTCCATGGTAAGGTGTCACATCTCAATTGCAGGATTTTTAAAAGTCAGTAAGTAGATCTGGAAATTGGATTGGCTGTATTGGATGATTTGGTTATAACGAGTAATGGGTATCTGTTGAAGATATGGTCAAATGGACCGTGGATAAAAAAATGGTTAGGATGATTGACATGGTGGATCGTGATACCAAACTATCAACCGATTTGGATATATAACCTATAATCAACTTATTACGACCCAAATTATAATATCATGGACTCAATCAGCTCTTTTTTAAGTAGCTCATTCATGTTCTTGATTGTACGTAGGTATATCGATCGGTATTTATTATAGTTGTATCGTAACTTTATAATGAACTTACTTAAAAGAAATAAAACATTTGGTTCCCATGTAACCCTACTTCTTAGACGTAAACTTTGGAAGCAATATACTGAAATTCAAGACCAGCCTAGATGTTATACCCTATAACATTATTAATGTAAGAAATTAAGCTAATATTCTCCAGCATAGCTAATCTCTTTATATTGCTGATGCAAAACTAAGTTGGTTGCACTCTCAAATTATAGGTCAGGTTGCTAATGTTCACACTCCTTTTGGAAAAAGAAAACTCACTTATGCTGATCATACGTACCTCAGGACGCTGTCTTTATTATATCGAAGACTACATCATCAAGACTATTCTTCCCTTTTATGGTATTGATTGGTCCTAAACCAGTAATCTTTATATTAGTCAACCACTTGCGAATGGTGAACCATAAAAGTCAAACTAATCTAGGACCAAAGACAATTAAAATCCATGGGAGTATAGAATTATATCCCCGGGTCGTTAAGTCCCAACGAGGTGTGAAAACTGAAATACAACGACTGTGTGTGCTGAAATGATATTGAATATACAAAAACAGAATCGATTGACTAACACTAGGAATGTGAATAGTGATAGCTCTGTCACAGCTATGTCGTTAAAAACGTGCAATCAGAAACCTAAAAACGTAAAAGATATACAAACGTACGTTTAACTTAAATTAAACGTAAACGTATAAAAACAAATCGATTATAACTATAGTAGGGATTTGCATGTCTTAGCGACTTAAATGCAAATTAAATATAATTAAAATATTTAACTATAATTTACAATTTTATATAAAAGTTAAGAAAACCTAAAAAAAATAAAATGTATATGTTTACGTAATAATTACGTAAACGTAACAAAATAAAAACTGAATTCGATCCAATACAACTCCCACAAATGTGAAAATCATATTTTTGGAATTCTTAAAAGATAAGAAAATTATTGGAAAATTAAAATAAATTTTTACTATTTAATTAATTAATATAAATTAAAAATGAATTAAATGTATTTAATAATGAATTAAATAATAAGAAAATCTAAAATTAACTTAAATAAATGAAATAAGGAATCTGAAAAATCTAAAATATTATAAAATGAATTTTAAAATTGAAAATGTATTTTTTTTTACACTATTATTCTATTTATTATTAATTATTTACTAATATTAATTACTAAAAACTATTATTGATTTATTATAAATAATAAATAAATAAGGAAAAATCTGAAACTTTTTACATAATTCTAAAATAAATAAAAGAAGCTAGGAAAAATATAAAAACTATATGTTATTAACAGAAATAAGCAAATAAGCAATTAAGCTTCTAAAGAGAAGCTATCACTTAGCTTTAAAGTGGATCTTTTTGGCTTTTCTTTTTCTGAAACTCAATATGTACTGATATTATACAAGTTTAATGAAAACAAAACTTTACAAACTGAGAAATAAGCAAGTTGTGAGCTTATAAGTCCAACAGTTAAGCTTTTAGCTTGACTGTTGGAACTCAAGCTCATAATAAGCTTGAAATAAGCTATATACATGAAACAAAAGGTAAAATAAGATATACACAAGTCCAATGGATAAATATAAACAAAAAAAATGGACTGAAATGGTGCATAAGTGTGTGAGCTTATGGTTTAGTCAGTTAAGCTTTTGGCTTAACTTGGATGGAGTGAAAGCTTGCAAAAGCTTGGTATAAGCTCCACACAGGAAAACAAAAGAAAAATAATATGTATACAAGTGATATGAACAAATATGAACAAGCATGTGTACTGGATTTCATCAAATAAGCTTGTAATAAGCTAATAAGCAATTCAGCAGAATCCAGAATACTGCTGAACCATTGCAAGGTACTGCTGACAAGTATAAGCTATTTGCAGCCCTAGTAAATAGGCTACAATGGGAAAATTAAGTGTTGGATAAAACATTTGGGTGGATGAGCTTCACATAAAGCTAAAACACACAAGCTCTATATCACTAATGAGCTTTTTAGAACTGTTGGTAATGGTGTAAGTTCACTGAGTTCTCAGTAAACTGTTGAGAATGGGCAAACAACAAGCTCTAAATTAACTTATCAAATGAGCTCATGAGAGCTCAACAAACACTGAAACACTGAGTATGATAGATTAGCCTCACATAAGGCCAAAAATCACAAGCTCAAGCTCAATGAGGAACTTTTCATGAGCTTGGGAAAATAACTCAAACTACACAGTTTGCTTCTGTGTAGTGAGTAAGATGGGACAAAAAAGTTGAAAGTGATTAAGCTATCTAATAAGCTACAAACTGAAAAACAAGCATACACATAATAAAAAGGCCATAAGGGCAACACAAAGAAACCAAGTGCACTGGATAGGGCCAACTCCACAAGCTTTTGCAAGCTCATGGTTTTAACAGTCCTAACCATGGTGCAGGGCAAAAACAAGCTATAAAAAACTATAAAATAAGCAGTTAAACATGACATATAAAAATTAACAAAAATAGAATAAACAAGAATAGCAACAAAACTAAAACATCCTAAAAGCATTAAACATAAAACTAAGTATCAAAGACATAGGAAAATAAACAGTTAAATCAAAAACAGCAAAACTAGAAATTTGACTTTTTTAGTTTATGATCAAAGTTGACTAAGGTGAACTTTGATCTGAATACAATGACAGATTATGGAATATTAAACAACATAAACATGAAATAAACAAAAATAAACAATAATTAAACAGATATGCAAGATTATTAGATCTAACAACCTCAAAGTTCTCATATCTAGATTGTCAAGTGTCAATTTGACTTTCTAACATGCTAAACCCTTTGGTTAGTATTTCACTGAGTCAAATAGGTTCCATATAGTGTAAATCAAACAGGAACAACACCATTCACAACCATTTTCACAGTTTCATTATTAAATCCAAACAACCCTTTAATGGACTATTTTGAGGTTTTTCAAAGCAAAAGAGAGTGTTTACCAATTCCATCAAATCCAGAGGTACCAAAGTGTCAAAATGGAACTTTTTCAGCACAAACAAGATGTCAAACCAGTCTAAGCCTATGAACATAAAAAATTGGCATATTGGCAGTCTAAATGCAATATCAAAACACAACCAAATCCAAAACATAACAACCTAAGATTAAGCTCTAATATCATTAACAAACATCAAAGGAACACAGAAACATGATAATTAAAGCATATAAAAGACTAGAACAATAAAATGCAAAAAATAGTAAAAATGAGCTTACAAGTGATATCCTGATAAAAACTGAGAACCATGGCCACAGAACACATCATAAGGCTTTCAACAAAGCTTCTAAACCCAAGGCAATCCACAATTAACCTTGCTCCATGCAGTTTCACCAAGATCACATGATTATTTTTGGATTTTCATTGTTTTTCTTTATTTTTTAGTGTTTTTCTGAATTTTAAAAAACTAAACCTGTTTTAAGGTCTCTAAAAGCTTTAAAGCTTTGTCAGGAGCTTATGTGAGCTTATTGAGTCCTTTAAACAACTACTTAACAAGAAATTGAAATGACATGGAAATTAAAGGTAATTAAGCAAAACATTGAAACTGAAATTTTACTTGAAATTAAACTGATAATAAAGTTTCATTACACTATTTTAAGGAAAATTACAACATTAAAGCATTAAGATGACTTGAAATTAAAGAAAGCAGTAAACTTAATTAACTACGTGACCTAGGCTAATCCAAAAGGTAGTCTTCTCTTTGCCTCTCCTCTTCCCTTTTATAACATTCTGAATTCCCACTAGCATTCCAGTCAAATCCCACTTGCAATCTTGACCATTGATTGAGCAGAGATGATCCTAGCCTTTGAATTCACTTTTGGCGCCAAAAGTGGTACTAGTTGATTGAGGCAGTTCTGCTGCAATTAATGCTTCTTTTTTACATGTAGAGGTGGAGGGGACATGTTTAGTGGGTTCAGAGGTCAAGTTGAAGAGTTGTTTAGCAAAAACAGGGTATGTGAGGTGAGGTGAAGTGTCGATGGTGTGGGAATGCATTAAATGCATTGTAGGCTGGTTGAGGTGAAAGGAGATGGTAGTGAGAGTAGGTAAACAGCTGGGGTAATGAGGTGGAAAGATGGTGGCCAAGTGGTGGTGAAACCATGGTGGTTTTGGTTTTGGCAGGGTTGTGAGAGGAAGGAGATGACTGGGTGGGTTTGACTGGGGTCAAACCGGTTTTATTATAAAGGGTTGGGCTGGGTTGGTTTGTTGGGCTGGATATGGATTTGGGTTATGAAGTAATAAGGATCTGTTTGGTTTATAGTAGTTAAGCCCAAGGACCAAAGTTGTAACTTCTGAATTCTTGAAGGACTAAACCTGTAATATTTCATAAGTTATCACAAGGACTAATAATGCCAATTTTGCTAAACCAAAGGACCTTTGTTATAATTATTACAATTTAAAACACCCGGGGGACCTTTTATGACATTTTCCAAAGTTGAGGGGGTGAAATTGTAATTTTCCCAAAAGTTATCAAAATGTTCCAAATTGTAAGTTATGAATAGTACAAGGGTATTATTTGTTAAGTTTCCATTTTTAAACACCCAGGGACTAATTTTGCCAATTTTGAAACTTGAGGGGTAAAAGTTGCCAATTTGTGAAAACTTTCATCCAGGGATTATTTGTGAATGATTATCCAAGGACTAAAGTTGACTTTTCTTCCATTTTAAACTTTCAGGGACTAGTTTTGTTAATTTGTGAAACTCCAGGGACTGAAAATGACAATTTTGTGAACTTTGATCATTTTTCACTTGTTTTCAATCTTTTTGTACCTGAATCACATAAAAACACATTTCAATGATATTTGTAACATTTATATAGTCATTTGTGTGTTTTTGGTCGTTTTTGTGGGGTTAAACAATATAAAATATATGTGTATTTAGACACATATCAGGTATAATTTATTTTGAATTATATGTTACCTTGGTATTTCTGAATTATTTGTTATTAGAACATATGCATATGCATATTCTATCATTTTTCCATGTATGATTAGTTGATTACTTCTACAAAAGGATGGTTCCAAAGAGATTTACTATTTGTCATTGACATTCAGGAAATACTCACACAAGTGACAGCTACGTTGGCGATCAGACCATGAAAATTTTTCATGAAGCAGCCAAGTTGTAATTAGTTATCTTAACAACACAGGAAACGCCACTCTCATTTTGTTGGGCACCAACCAGATAAACAATTCTTGCATGAGATGCAGAAAACTTCTACAGAGCCATTTCAAACCGAAGATGAGCCGCTTAATCAAACGTTTTCTGGTAATGTTGGCAACCCGAGGCCTGATTTAAGTGGCTCACAAACAGGGAGCCGTGACAGAACCGTTTTCAACAATGACAGATCCATGGTTTGTGCTCCTCCTGGATTTGACTCCATGGTCCGTGACTTTTATCTTCTTTCTTTAACTTGACATCTGTTTTATTGATTCCGTTGATGACCCTGTAATAGATACTGATCAGTACTATGACACTAATCACAGAGTTTAAATCAAGAAGTGCCATGCAGTGATAACTCGAGGGATATTGATCAAATATGTGATGAAAATATTCAGCTATTCATGAGGTTAACTTGCTATCTTTTCACTTGCATATGCTTTTTAATTGGTTGGATGGTTTTTAAAGTAACCCTTGTGGTTCTGTCTTGCAGGTGTGAGCAATATATGCAAAGGGAGAAAGAGTTGAGAACCACGGTAGGTCCAAGTTTTGTCAATGCTTTATGGTGGGGTGGGTTAGGCCATTTTGGGTAATAGGTCAAACAGGTCACGGGCTAACATGGTCAGGGGTAGAAATGCTCTATTTATAATAAAATTTCTTTAAAAAGTAGTATATACACTGATGTCGTCTATGCATTGCATGTTGACGGAAATAGGTGGAGGATTTAGAGAAACAGGTTGCAGAGACCAAAAGGAAAGGTGATTTTAGATTCGTTGCCGCCACTTTCTTAGCTACAGTTGTTAGGGTATCACGTTTAAACCGCTTTCGTCGTTATATTTGGTGATATTATTCTTATTACTTCTATTTTGCCAAATCACAAACGAATAAATGCTATCTCATTTATTAATCAACATAGTTTTGTAGTAAGAATTACAGTAGTAATGTAGTAGTATTCTTAACAACACAGGAAACGCCACTGTCATTTTGTTGGGCACCAACCAGATAAACAATTCTTGCGTGAGATGCAAAAAACTTCTACAGAGCCATTTCAAACCGAAGATGAGCCGCTTGATCAAACGTTTTCTGGTAATGCTGGCAACCCGAGGCCTGATTTAAGTGGCTCACAAACAGGGAGCCGTGACAGAACCGTTTTCAACAATGACAGATCCATGGTTCGGGCTCCTCCTGGATTTGACTCGGTGGTCCGTGACTTTTATCTTCTTTCTTTAACTTGACATCTGTTTTATTGATTCCGTTGATGACCCTGTAATAGATATTGATCAGTACTATGACACTAATCACAGAGTTTAAACCAAGAAGTGGCATGCAGTGATAACTCGAGGGGATTGATCAAATATGTGATGAAAATATTCAGCTATTCATGAGGTTAACTTGCTATCTTTTCACTTGCATATGCTTTTTAATTGGTTGGCTGAGTTTTAATAGAAGTATGTTACGCTGCAAGAATCCCGATCAGAATCCCAGGACGTCTTTTTATCCCAAACACATGGTTTCCTGGTGCATACGAAAAGTGGACCGTTGTCAATGTAAAACTTTCTTTTATTTATTTCTTATTCATTGTTGTCCTGCTAAATTATAACAGAAGACTAAAACAATGAATGATATGCAGGGTATGGTAGATGTCCCTATTCTCACCATTCATTCATGCTACAATGATCGCAAAAGTTTGTAAGTCATGCTATTTTAATGTAGTTATTCTAGAAATATCAACCAAATTAATGTTGTTGTGCTCAACTCCGTGGCCAACCGTATTATAATGAATTTGTCTCCTATTGATTGTTTAGTGGTATAATAAATTGTTCGCAAACAATCTCTTGGGTGATCTCCTGAACTTCAGAGATAAAAAGGGACACGCTTTAAGTGATGAACAAATAGCAAATAACATCATTGGGGTGTTATTTGCATACAAAAGCGAGTGTCCTAACATGGATACTCAAATGTCTGAGTGACGATCCCAAACTTTTAGATGTTGTTAAGCTAGGATTCTAAAAGTGTATGTAATATATATTTGATAAGATTAGTCTTGAATAATTTACCTTTTCTTTAGCATATCTAACTGCATTCACAGGAGAGAACTAGGCTTTGATTTGGTCAATGACAAAAAAAGGGGGTATGTGAATCTGAAGACGGTGAGAATTAGGCTTTGATTTGGTCAATGACAAAAAAATGCCATTAATGTATAGGGTATGTACTGATAAAAAGGGTATTAGTGATAATGGTTTTGTTATATTTAAAACACATGTTAATCTATGCGCAAAACATCAATTTCAATTAATATTAGAGAGCGTAAGGAAGGCAAGTCTTATATCTTTTACTTTTAAGGAATCAACAATTGATGTTGAATACAATGGTGAGTAAAAGTTCAGATTTTTTTTACTAAGCTCAGACTCATCTGTTGAATGGTTTTATATTACTAATATATATTATATAAATAAAACAGGTTACCTTATACCAAAGACATAGATCAACTTCAAATGCTCTATCCTTTAGGAGACTATATGGGCACAGGAAGCTATTGACGCTTGCAAGTCAGCTGGTGTGGAGATTAAGATGATAATCGTATACAACATTTTCAGAGCAAAAGCCATAGCCACAGAATGTGGGATACTTGAAGCTGGTCGAATGGTAAGAAACACTTGGGGAGCTTTTCAAGACGATTCAACTTAAAGGCGGTCTTTGCTCCACCAATGATTGGAGTGTTACACTTCTGCCTTTTTTTTCGCTCTAGCTTTATGGCTATTATATATCATTAAAGGTCTAGCATCATCTCCAAAACGGAGATGTATAAACAAAGTATAACAATTTGTTTGTTATTATATTATGGTCTGCATAGCCTTGATCCAAGCAAAACTCGAACAGTTCAGCTGAAATTTCTTTCCTACGATGGTAAAGATCAAAGACGTAGCGACTCTGCTGATGCGCAATTTTAAAGATCGGCCACATAGCTTCACATTTTCTCTTCCCGTCATGTGGATCATTCTCAGCGGTCAAATTTAGAAATGAAACCGTTAATAGTCAATCTGCCTTATAAAGTTGCAATGCTTGATTCCATAAGTGTTTCATAGTACGCACTATGCAACAACAGCAAAGAAGTTTTGTAACTCCGCAATACATAGACCACGTAGAAATAACATAAAGCATTCTAAAATCATGCTATATTATTCCAATACTATTCGAGTACCAAATAACCTACTAGATAACAACTTGGAAACGTTTGAACTGACATCTTGAATTTTCTTTAGGACGATATATAAGTATTCAATAAACACACAATACCAACGTGTATGTGATGCCCTAACAAACACGGCAATTCAATAATGAATAAATGCGTCAAGCAGACTTTTATTCGGATAAAACTGTTATCTAATGGCATGCTAGCCAAGGTTTGGAGGTTTCTCTATTTGTTTTCATATTAGAAACACCAACTTTAAATTCGATCAAAAATAAACTCTGTTGCTGTGACGACTTACTAGCATTAGCCCTCCGAAACTTCGCGAAAAATAAAATGGTTGCATCATAACAGAATAAACAATAAAACTATATCATTTTCAGAGAAATAAAAAGTCTAACAAGTATTTCAGGGATAATTCATACCTTATCTCATCTTTGCCTGTAATTCACGATGTGTAGGCTCTACGAGCTCCTAGCCATCTGGGTACTTGACACGGTTTGTCTTCACCTTAGGCATGTTTCCGATGCATTAAACAATCAGACACCGTAAACAAAGCATTTTCTCATATTAATTTAAAATAAGTTTTAAAGGATGAAGAGGTCCATTGTTTTGTGAAACATAGTGAACTTATGCGCCAAGGCCTAGACTTATAATAGGTGCCACAACACATCTTCACGTAATTTAGGACTCTTATAATTAAGTCATAATTTGCTATTCACATTACTTTTTTGTTCAAGGTTCTCACAAAAGATGTATAACTGGGCATTTGTGAAGGACGGGTTAAGGCGGTCATATTTGAGTTTATCAGGAAAGAGCAGCGATCCATGGCCAAGAAAGGTAGCAAGTGATTTGGGTATTGCCAATAAAAGTAGCCACATCAATGGTGGTTCCAGTAGTTTATGTATGTGGGAATGGATGCACTCAACTATGAGAAATGGAAAATGAGCACCTTAGGGTATTTGCTGAGTCCATCTAACGTTCATAGTATTTTTATGTTTCAAACTTTTTTATTACTTAAATGTCAGTATTTTATTAATAAGTTTTCTGTCACAGTTTTTAGACTTCAATAGTCATATGCTAATAATTTGGTTTGGCTGCAATCATGGCAAACTGAGATAATGGTTTAGTTCTGAACTTTCTAATGAGTTGAGTCGTATAGAGGGTATATTATTTGACAATATTCGATGTACCAAAGGCGCGACTATCTCATGATGCAACAAGCTCTTGAATCCGAACGCACATGCATATACGGTTTAGTCCTCATGTTACCAACTTCCTTGGGTTATTAGAAACCTTGATAACAAGTTTTTGGTTATGGCTTATGCGACTTTAAGCAGGCATGTATATGTCAATTAGAAAAACTTAGTACATACTTTTAGAGTTTTAATAGTAATCTAAAAATCGTATCAAAATGCTTGCGTTGTTTGATTATTGATTATTTTTATTTTTTATTATCAATCTCTTCATAAATGTAGCCCCTGACCTATCTCAAACTTTGTGCATCTACTAAGATGCAATAACATATACAAAAGTGAGACTTTGGGGTAAGTGGATAACATATACTATAATCAAACAAACAAATAAGGACCATAGCTTCTCAACCATTTTTTAATGTTCAAGTCACATTTACTTGAGATCAAGCTTAATATTTGTTGAATACCAAAATAGGTTATAGTTGATAGCGAATCACCAAATATCCAACCCATGCACTTATTTAATTCAGATTTCCCTCATCATTTGTGTTATCAGAGCGGTACATATGAAAAAATATGCAACCTTTTATTTAGCTTGGTGAATTTCCTTCAATTTATTACTTTTTATGATTGCAGACTTTTCTTAGAGAAGCTATGGTAAGGAGAGACACTTAGGACATCCAAAAACGATACCAAGTTGGCATTTTTGTAAAGTATTCTATTTTTTTCATCTCCTTTGTTTATTCCATCTGATATTTCATTGGTTTATACCGTTTCTGTCATAACTAAATCATATCTTTTCATATTTAATAAAAAAAATTAGTTATGTTGGTGATTACAGGATGTAGAACGTGAAAAAGCTGCACGTTTGGAATTAGAAAAAGCAGCTCGTCTTCATCTTTGCTGTTCCTGAATAGAATCCAATAACTGAGCAAAGTTTTCATTTGAGAATGGTAAAGTGTCTACTAATACTTGATTTGTACAATTTTTCTCATCAATCGTATATGTATTTTTATTATCTTCGACTTTCCATGTGCAGATTTGACTTATACAACTAGCAGGCTTGGTATATGTGTATGTGCTTAGATAGTTACTTTAACAACAAATTTCGTTTTCAAGAACATCAACGGCTTTGCTTATGGAACAATGGCAATTGGCAATCATCATCCCAAATTTAGGAGGTGAAGCGGGATTAATACAGAAAAGACCAGGTTCCATAATGAGTTTATGGACAAGATCATTGGCTCAAACATTACAGGTAGGTAGAAAGATAAAACAAGTCTTTGCAGCACCAGTTGTCGCCAATAATGAATTAAATCAGTCTGAAAATTACAGTGTGTGTTTTTATTTGTGGCTTCTTAACTTCATGATCATGTATACAATGCAAATATGTTTCTAAAGTTCACTGAAAACTGATCAATGATTTCTGTAGTGCAAGGTTTTGAGCAACTCTCGACATCTCAAGGTACTTTGCATTGCCAATTTCTGTACATGACAATATAGCGACCTCGGTTTGTAAATAATGTACAGCCTGTATTAATTTTAATTGTTGTAGGCGTTTTTGAAAGTACATAACCAAATGCACCAAGTCAGCTATGGCTACTGAACGTGTACACTTTATGGAGAAAACCTCACCATCGGTAGCCCAAGGTATTTTCAATCTTCGTCGCGTTTGTGTTACGTCATTTATATGCAGAACATATATAATGGTTCATGATGATGCACATTAAACTAAGTAACGGTTTATTATCACAACTTTATCCATGTCTTCCACGCACTGTAAGAAGATTTAATATCAATCACTGTAAGAAGATTTAATATCAATCTTATATTCTTTGCTTATTTAAAACAGTAAAAATGAAGTGCGTGCCACTAATATGCGTATTTTTGTATGAAAACCATGATATTGCAACTCTTGGTGTCGTCAATGTTAGGTATCATTGTGTGTTTGCATTTTCATATAAGTTATATATGGAGTTGTCTCTAAATTTTTTGTAGTTTTCCGACTAATTAGTCAAAAAGCAGATAATGGAACTCACCACAGTTAGTTGTGAAACTTTCGCTAACTCGGTTGCAGCTAATATTGAAGATGTTACGTGCACGCGTACGTCATTTATAACGATATTTATAAAAACACAAAAAACATCAAAGAAACATGCGGAAGCGTATAGGAACATATAATGAATAATTAACTAACATAAACATAAAAGTATGCGTACCTTTTGATTCTAGCCGAACAAGAATCAAATCCACAAAACTATCAAGTGATGAACCCTAATAAGTTATGATCGCTTACTATCAAATAACTTATGTAGTTATATAAGTTATGCTCGCTTACTATCAAATAACTAATGTTAAATCACATGAGATATGTCACGCGAGTTTTAAAGAAATAAAATAGAAAAACAAAGTTCTTGATTTTAAAGTTTTGAGGTACTTTTCTTCGTTTAAGGTTTTAGTTAACCAGCAAAATTCGGGTGATAGAAACCATATTTTTTTAATGCTTTTGTAATGTGAGCATATTGCTTATTCGGTGTCCTTGAATTAGTGCATGGTTTAGGTTTGTTTATATTATTGAAATATATTGTACGTTTTTGGTATTTGAGCCTTTAATCTTTTAAGGGGTTGTTTGTCTTAGCTTATTTGATGTGTGTATGAGCTTACCGAAAATCTGATAACCTCACAAGCTTTTATTTTATGGCGTATGAGCTTATCCATTTCGTGGGTGTTTGTTTAAGCTTACGTATGAGTTTATGAGCTTATTATTTGACTCGGCTTATATATACATAAGTGTTGGAATTATATAACATGACAATCATATATAAAACACATAAAACATCAAAGAAACATGCGGAAGCGTATAAGAACGTATAATGAATAATTAACTAACAAAAATATAAAAGTATGCGTACCTTTTGATTCTAGCCGAACAAGAATCAATTCAACAAAACTAGCAAGTGATGAACCCTAATTAGGGTTTATAGGATTATAAGAATTACCCCTTACCGTTTTTGTAATTCAATCCAAGATACCAACAAAAGTATGTTAGTACCACGTTCTTGTACACACATACTAAATCAAATTAAAATAATGCTAGTTTTAATCACACGAAACAATTTAGTTTGAAAAAAACAAGTGGATTGACACCTAGAAGAGGTGTACAATCGGTTTGGGACAAAGAAACACACAAAACAATTTTAGGGTTTAGACAATGAGTACAAGAGATGTAATACAAAGACCATAGGCCTTGTATTTATACCCAAGATAACTTTGTTTCCAAGTTAAGGGTGGGTTGGGCTTTTTGGATCCCTTGGCCGATCGGTTTACATATCCCAAGGGGATTCCGGAACCTTCCCAATCTCTATTTTAGTATTTAGTCCTTCCATTTAACATTTAACGATCGTTAGTCCATTACACTTAATTAACTTAACGTACGTTATATATTTCGTGTAATTAATAAATAAATATAACATTTTACATTTAATTATTAACTTTAATTCTCATACGTAAAGTGTGCAATCCCGTGGTCTCGCGTTCGATCCTAACTCACGACTACTAATTATATCCATAAAACTAACAACAAGCGCATCTTTTATGGCTTATTTGATGGCTTTATGAGCCTTTTGTGGCTTAAAGATGATAAATAATTCATAAGCTTAAGCGGAAAAAATGGACTTATGATTTATAAGCCAAGTAAAATAAGCTCATAGGCTCATATATAAACTTAAACAAATGCGTATGAACTTGAGTAACTTGATAAAATCAAGTTAATAAGCTTATAGGATATTAAAAATAAGCTTATGAGCTTATCAAATTTTTGATAAGGTCATAAGCCAATCAAATAAGCTAAGACAAACACCCCTTAAGATGAATATAAAATATTGTAATCTTCTAGGTATAGCTTATTCTTTAATAATAAACTAAGATGAAAATTGTGAGCTAATGCTTATAGCCAAACACCCCTTTTTGATTTTTCTTCTCTTAAGGTAAACCTCATTGGGGTGTTTAGCTAAGCTAATGAAAAGGGCTCATTATGTTTTGGAAACACAATTTCTAAGATGTGTAATGTTTTATCAAAAGACACTTTATAACCCTTTAAAAAATCCCAATAAGCAATTTTTTTCGAAGGTGTTTGGATAAGCTTTTTGTGTTTTGATAACTCAATAACTTACCGGATATAGTAGATGAAATTTCTAAACTAATGCGTGTAGCCAAACACCCGGCTTTGAACGTTGATTATTTAGTCAACCACCTCCTTGGCTCCTTTGATTTTTGTTTCTTAAGCTAAAGCTTATAGCCAAACACCCCCAGTAAACATCATCTTTCTAATTATATGTCGTATTTAATTAGGACATGGATTGTATGTGCTTTCTTAAGGACATGGCTTAACATTAACTTAGCTTACTTTCGACGAGTGTGTTCTTCTTATCAACATCAAGTGTTGCACTCGATACTTGCGCCAATAACCTTGATGCCACCTTCTTTCTTTCTCTCTCGAACTCCCTTTGATAGACTATTTGTTGTCATAGGAAAATTTGTAACATGTATTTCAATTCCATCCAACTTCTGCTTTTGGTTAGTTGGATTCGTTCTCAAAACCATTGCACATCAAGAGACTAGGGGGATTTGAAAGTAACATCCTTAACACATACAATGAGCGTAAAAAAGTATAAGACATGCAGACGGCACACAAAGTGCAAGGATAAAGTTCTAAAGTGTCGGTGCATAACCTTATTTCGTTTCTTTATGTTTAGTTTTCGCCGCATGATTCTCAAAGATAATTCTGCATGATTCAACATGAAGTATTGTGTCTTAAGAATAATTAACATGTACCTTTATTATAATACTTCCTGTGTAGACAAGAGACCGGGTATGAACCAGCTTCAAACATATTACTCAGCTCATTCATGTGATTTATATTACACATTGTGAAACTTAGTTCAAATAAGAACTCTTAACAGCAAAACGAGAGAGTAATTTAAAAGTACATTCTCATAGGCTACTCCGACTGACAATTAGTTAGTGCATATATCACATCTCTTGTTTTCTTATATTCTTAATGAAAATAAGCACTTTTAAATAAGCATTGGCTAGCTTCATAGTTTAATGTGCTAAGTTGTCATAAACCATATATGCAATCCCAAACACCAACTATGAATAATGATTCAAATTTGGAACGCCAACAGTGTTCATGACCATCACAATATCTTTTATATACTCTTAACAGATATATCATAATTTCTACACACGATATAAGACATGCAATTGATCTAATGTTTCAGTTTAGCAAGTAATGTTACGAATAGCCAGCTAAGCCTCGTAAGTAAATGCAGTTCTCGGCTTTGACATACATATGCCAATTTAGCAAGTAATGTTACAAATAGCCTTTTCAATTGGCACGGTTAATGTGAAGACAAACATTACCACAACTTTTCCAAATACCATGAGTTAACTTCATCACCAAGGTTAATTCACTGTCCATAACTCGTGATAATTTTACATCAATCCTTTGAATCCACTGCAAAATTATAATCAATGTGATGTCACAAACCATACAACATAATACAGATATCAAAATAGGCATATAATGGGTAATAAATTGTTGATCCCAGTTTACACTTGTAAATATAGATCTTTGTTGATAGTTTAGTAAATATAGATCTTTGTTGATAGTTTAGTATTGACTTTTCAAAATACTAAACTAATCGAGTTTGTGTACAACCTGAGATAATGGCCTTCTTAATTGCTACCAACGGACAACATGGCAGCAATTGTGAATCGCGATGATCTCTTCAGAGCATTTGTACTTGTCAGATGCAAAAATCATCTTTGACAGCATTGGACAGAACGGGAATTCCATCATCTTTCTAACAAGTGTCAATGCACCATCTGTATCGTGTGCGCCCAAAGCTAAAAGTAGCTCCTGGGCATTAACTACTGCGTCAACTCGAGGTGGGTCAATGAAGTCAAAATTCTTCAGGTCATGGTTTCCGAGACTTTTTAGAGTGAGAACGACATTAGCAAGCTGGGTTCGTTGGATCTCTGGGACTGTGTTATCTTCTAGCTCATTAAACTCGTCTGCAGTATACAACCTGAAGCATTTTCCGGAACCTGTTCGTCCAGATTGACGAGCCCTTAGATATGCTGATGCCTTTGAGATATGGGTTATGACTAATGAATCCATGCCCGTATGAGGATGGTAAGCTTTCCTCTGAACAAACCCGGTATCAATGACGTATTTAATACAATTGATGGCTACCGAGGTTTCTGCAATGCTAGTTGCAAGAACCACCTTGCGGGCCCCATTACGAGGCGGTTCAAATATTTTTGAATGAAACTTAGGTGGAAGATCTTCATAGAGTGGGCATATTAATAGTTCGGCTACTCGAGTCCCTAACTGTCTTGTTTGCTTAATAAGGATGCGCTTGGCTGCTTCAATTTCCTCATCGCCCGTGAGGAAAAGTAGCACGTCACCATCCCCACATGGTTGACTCACATGAATCATAAGCACTGTGTCGATTGCAGAATTAAGGTAATCAGGATGTGGCGTTCTAGTGTAGTTAATCTCAACAGGACATATCCTTCCTGGAATTTTGAAAACTGGAGCAAAATCAAAATAGTCACTGATTTTCCTGACGTTCAATGTAGCACTCGTAATGAGTAACTTAAGTCCAGGACGAGAACTGGCAATGTCCTAACAAAACACAAATAACGTGGCAGTTTTCGATGACATGAATGGTGACGTGGCTTTTTTTCCAATCAATACGTTAATCTAAACACTAAAAAAACGCCAAAACACAATCAGCTATTGACTTGGCTTTTAAAGTACTGTCAAAAAACAAACGCACTAAATAACTAAGACAAACAATTAAAAATAAATAAACAAATATTTTGATCTAAAAAGGCGCCAAATCAGACACAGCTGCTGACATGGATGATATTAGTTACGAATAATCGATAACACTAAATCACTGTTGACGTGGCATATTTTGATGCCGTGGCTTTTTTTACTAAAAACTGCCATCATCCGTCACACACACGCACACACTAAAAAAACACTAAATCGCGGCGCGTAGCTTTTAAAATAAACATTTCAATCTAAATCACACTCAACTGTTGATGTGGATGATGACGTTTAACATCAGCACACATACCTCTATAATCTGAGAAACGAAAAAGGCTTATCAGCTTATTGTGATACAACATAAGCGATACCTATTCCCAAACATCCCATTAGAAAAAGTAATTGATACAAATGACAAACCAAAATAAAGAGACGAAAATTAAACGTGTCGGCAACCAAACACCAAAAATATGTCCCAAGAAAAAAGAGCAGGACTTTATAATAGATATCCGATCATGTAGACATTCAAATAAGCTGGTCGTTTATATGGCGGCGAGCTAGCAACATGGAAATTAGTTGACATTACAACAATTACATGTATTTCCTTCACACTTTACACATACTAATTTTAACTTTGGAGGTTTAACCGTTTTGCAGAGGTTTTCGCAGTCATCATTTGAACAATTTCCAGAAGTAAGAACATAATAAGAAGGTTCACCTCCTAAGCCTGTTGCGCAACAAAAACAATACAAGATGACGTCAGACGATATAATAACAAAAAAATGACTTTTTAATACGATCGACAAATGTCTTACCGGTACCACATTGTGGGCATTCTTTTTTAGTGAAGCCAGCCATACCCATCATGAAGTTTGTAGTTAACAACATGTGGAAGAAGAAGAAAAAACAAACAAATCCTTTTTCCATTGTGAAATATATATGCATAAAACATTAAGCACGTAGAGCCTGGTATTTTTGAGGCATGCACCCATGCAAGGTTAATTCCTTATACATATTTTTGGATTCTTAACATTTAATGTTCTACACGCTTCATTTTTTTTTTTTTTTTTTTTTTTTTAAATGCAGTCACCAATCACACATTTATTGTCATTAAACCTGGCCAAGATATTCACAAAATATGAAGAATATATTTTGGGTTACATCATTTGTATTCTGTGTATACTTTTTTTCTTACTAGACGAGTATCGTGTATAGCAACGTGATTTTATAGCAGATAGTTGTATAAAAATAAGTTTATGGGTTATAAACAAAAAATAATAAGAGTTTAAGAATTTGGGATTAAACACGATTTAAACCGAATAAAAATAATATAGGTTAATGGATTATAAACGAAAATAATAATAAAAGTTTTTGGTTTCATATATAATTTTATTAATTTTTCACTTTAAAAAATGTGAGTTTTTTCTTTATATATAATATAGATTTAGATATGATATAAACGAGGACCATGATGTTGGTTTCAAATATATGTTTGGTCTAAAATCACATAATTCATATGTATCATAACATTACAACATATTCTTTAATATATCCGTAGTTGCAGCTAAGCTATAGGAATACGTATATTTATATAAATGACTAACCTATTAATGCATAATTAGTAGAAAGAACATAAGTTTGCATTTCTGAAACAACGCTAGCCAATGGTTTTTATTATACTGGTTCGTAGGCAATGACAAATTGTATTCTTTTAGTTATATAAAAGGGGTTTTAAGTAAATAACAATAAACCTTTCTTTTATTTTATTTTTTTTTTTTTTTTTAACAATAACTTGTATATATGATAAACAACATGTTTAAACATTACATTTTGTTAGTTGTCGATTTACTAGAACAAAATTTTGCCTCAGCTACACGTTATATATACAAATGAAACGGTTTAAAATTAAAAGCTTCCTGTTAACTTAAGAATGATAGATTACCTCAAATTTGTTATGGAAATATTTTAGATCAACTCATACAAAAAAATACTCTAAAAACCTATTCTTTTTCGATTTACATGTTATAAACGAAAATAATAATAAAAGTTTTTGGTTTCATATATAATTTTATTAATTTTTCACTTTAAAAAATGCGAGTTTTTTCTTTATATATAATATAGATTTAGATATGATATAATCGAGGACCATGATGTTGGTTTCAAATATATGTTTGGTCTAAAATCACATAATTCATATGTATCATAACATTACAACATATTCTTTAATTAACCCGTAGTTGCAGCTAAGCTATAGGAATACGTATATTTATATAAATGACTAACCTATTAATGCATAATTAGTAGAAAGAACATAAGTTTGCATTTCTGAAACAACGCTAGCCAATGGTTTTTATTATACTGGTTCGTAGGCAATGACAAATTGTATTCTTTTAGTTATATAAAAGGGGTTTTAAGTAAATAACAATAAACCTTTCTTTTATTTTATTTTTTATTTTTTTATTAACAATAACTTGTATATATGATAAACAACATGTTTAAACATTACATTTTGTTAGTTGTCGATTTACTAGAACAAAATTTTGCCTCAGCTACACGTTATATATACAAATGAAACGGTTTAAAAAGCTTCCTGTTAACTTAAGAATGATAGATTACCTCAAATTTGTTATGGAAATATTTTAGATCAACTTATACAAAAAAAATACTCTAAAAACATATTCTTTTTCGATTTACATGTTATAAAGTTTTGGCTCCTAAGTAAAAGAAGCTATTGGACAGGCCCATGTATGATAAGAGAACCTTATCTTATTAAAAGTCCATAATGTAAGATATAAGCCTGCCCAAACTTTGAGCATTTGGCCTGGACTTTAAGTCTATTACAATTTACAACTAGTTTGTTGAGCAATTTGATTTTCATTTGCGACCACTAAATTTTGATTCATGCTCGTTTATATCAATTCTTTTTACTATAATCAAGCAACTCTAAAAAGAAGTTTGCTAACTGGTTTCACGATTAACATAGAAGAAGTGAGTCGTGTGATACAATCACTATAGAGACACAAGAGCAGTATTTAGACCCATCACGGCATCACCCATGGCTTACGTTTCACAGTAGACGTCCACAACCATTACATTAATATTGCGAGAAGCTATTCTTTTTGACTTTTTGGTCTTTTTGATTGATGTGCTCATATTATATGTATGTTAGCAGTAGCGAAGCCAGCCTAAATTTTTTAGGAGGGCCGAAGGGTAAATCATAAAACTTGAGAGGGTCAATTCATCATTTACCTTTAAAATCTAAGATTTATAATGCAAATTGTTTAGTAATATAAGTGTATTTTATGTAAAGATGATAAACTTTAAAGGGGCCAAAGCCCTCTCCTGTCCTCATGTAGCTCCGCCCGTATATGCCAGGGTCTATTTTAACTATCCAGTATCGGCAAGCATGTAATACCAATGATCTTTTGGTCTAGCAATATCGTGTGAATAAATGTAACAAGTATATTTTGATGTATATGTAAATTCATCTTTCTAAAAATGACAAGTTTTGCAAAGGGGGTTAGTGGGGTGGGACTAATTAGCACGTGAGATAGACGAGAACTAAATGCCGGCCATCATGTGACATTTGCCTTTCTATTATGCGAAAATTACTGTGAAGGCCCTGCAGGTACCTCTGTGTCCTGCAGAGGGGCCTCTTTTCTTTGCTATATCTAAAAAGGCCGGCATTTCGCTACCTACTTGGTAGAGAAATGCTTAAAAGGACACGTGTAGCCATCTAAATAAATGCGTCGTAATTAAAAAAAAGCATTTAAGCCTCTAATAGGTAGCGAAATCTGACAAAGTGTGGGGACACCGTATGACACAACGTTGAAAAAGCACCATTTCACATCTAATTGGGAGCGAAATGCTCTCTCCTCACCTAGGGAATGAGCAAAATTAAACCTGCAACTATTGTTGAAATGACTATTCGACTATCCGAATATTTAGACTTGGATTCCAGTATTTGATCTTCATTTCGAGAGATAAACAAGAGAGTTTTGTGTTCGTTTCTCCCTTCCGATTCTTAGAAAAAAAATTGTTTTGTTTTTTTTTTTTTTTGTTGCGTTGTGTTTGTTGTGTTGAAGGCGGTTGGTGGTGTTGGTGTTGGTGGTGAAGGCGGTTGTGTGTGTTGAAGGCAATTGGTGGTGGTGGTGAAGGTAGTTGGTGGTGCTGTTGGTGGTGGCACGGTAGAAATTTGTGGTTCTCATTCTTGGGTGGTTCGGTGGTGGTAGTGGGTAGGTGTTAACGTGGTTGTTTGTTAATATGGCACTTGTTGTTCCGGTAAATATTTATTTTTCTTATGATATCATTATTTGGTATTTTATGCTTATTGTGTAGTTAATAATATATACTGTTATTAATTGTTATTTTAGGATTTTGCCGTTGACCTTACCTGTAGAAGTAAGCTTAGATTGGTTCATTACCTTAAAAAAAAAATTTGCGAATACCAATAAGGAAGTATTGTTTAGGCAGACGTGTTTCGGATGGATGTTTGACATAGAACAAATGCGAGAATCATGTATTTTATTACATTATATGAGTTTATGTCAACTTGACCCTGAACCGCAGGAGACAGGAAGTTGTTCCATTGAGGTATCGTGTAGGAGATGTTGAGTTGAGATTTGGTAGAGAGGAGTTTTGTTTAGTAACTAGCTTGAGATTTGGTGTTGATTTTCAAGACAAATATAAAGATCAACCTACTCCTCTTAGGAGACGTGTTTTTGACTCACGTTATGATGGATGTTCGATAACTGTCGGAGTGTTGAATGAATTTATTTCTAGCGATGCTTTTGATAAGCTTGTCGATATCGATGCCGTTCGTGTTAGTTTGCTAGGGTTGTTGGAGATGGTGTTGTTAGGCCACGAGGTTAAGAACGTAGTTCCCCCATGGTGCATGGCTTTAGTAGATAATCTTGATGCTTGGAATATATATCCTTGGGGTTCGTACGTGTGGCCGACATTGTACAGTCAGTTAGTTGGTGCAGTAGATTCACGGCTTGAAGCTTTTTTGGTGAACCCACGACCACCGGACCTGACGCTGTGGTAAAGTAAAGAACCCTAAGTATACTGCTTGATCGGCTTTACATGGGCCTTTAAGGTATGTATATATATATATAATTTTAGTTTTTGTTGTTTATTTATATATATAATGTTAAAGTAATTAACCAATTATTTTTTATAGACGTGGATTTTGGAGACTTATCTAGACACGGCACTAGAATTTTTTAATCGTCACGAGCTCCATCCGAGAGTGTGTGCATGGCGTTACAAGCGGCCATTTAAACTGTTACAGGATAGTTTATTGGTGAGTTGTTATTTAATCATGCCATTCAGTTTTTAGTGATTCATAACAATATTCGTATTTGTTGTTATATAAATTTTAGGTAGCGGAACCTACATTAAGACTTGTACCGATGCATATGAGTCCGAAAAGGGTTGGTTCCGTGATAGCATGGCATTTTTGAGGGCGTAGTATTGAACCACCACCAATACCCCACTTTCAGACCAATATAGCCGTGTGACGATGTTCCAGTGGTTTATCGTCATTTGTGAACTAGAGGATTTGACAAAGGCTCAGGCTGCCAAGATTAAGGAACACAACACAATGTTCCAAAAAATATTTGGTTTCTTTAGTGGTTTCGAACGCGGTATGTTTTATTTGCATAATTTTTTGTTGCTACTTATTGGTTTTAAAAATTACTAAACATTATAATATTGTATTTAGGCTTTTCCGCCCGGGCTGGATTTAATTGGAACCAGAATGCGCAGGTATGTTTTATTTGCATAATTTTTTGTTGCTACTTATTGGTTTAAAAAATTACTAACCATTATAATATTGTATTTAGGCTTTCGCGGTGGAGGCTGGATTTAATTGGAACCGAATGCTTGGGTATGTTTTATTTGCATATTTTTTTGTTGCTACTTATTGGTTTTAAAATTACTAACCATTATAATATTGTATTTAGGCTTTCGCGCCATTTGGAACTGGATTTAGTGGTTTCCCGAACGCGCAGGTATGTTTTATTTGCATAATTTTTAGTTGCTACTTATTGGTTTTAAAAATTACTAAACATTATAATATTGTATTTAGGCTTTTCCGCCGGGCTGGATTTAATTGGAACCAGAATGCGCAAGTATGTTTTATTTGCATATTTTTTTGTTGCTACTTATTGGTTTTAAAAATTACTAACCATTATAATATTGTATTTAGGCTTTCGCGGGAACTTGGATTTAATTGGAACCAGAACAGCGCAAGTATGTTTTATTTGCATATTTTATATGTTGCTAATCATTTGTTTTAAAAATTTCTAAACATTATAATATTGTATGTAGGTATTTGGTGAGGCTGGTCAAGGAGATGGGGGTTTCCTACACCCCCCAGTAGTTCTTTCTTTGAGGGGTGTCTCACCACCAGCCACAGGTGGGCACGCACGTATCACGACCGGCTGACGCCTCACTCTACGACGCCTATGCCACAACAAGGATTTGTTCCGTGGTCGGGTAACAATGCGCAACAAGCTAGTGCATCCCCCCCCCCCCCCCCCCGTAGCTAATCGTGTGTTACCGGTAAATTTATAACCCACATAAGTATATATTTTTTTTTCTTTTTTCTACTATAATACTTGCATGTATATTTGTTCCGTGTTAGGGTGCTATTAATCGAGGAAAGAGAGATGTTCGTCCTAGCCGTTATTTGTGCAGCCCGTTTGGTCGTTTGCCAGACACGACTCCTATTCCCAATAAACGGGATGGTAGGCTTACGGATAATGCCATTTCATCAAATATTAGCCCGTTAGATCTTGGAAAAGCTATTGATGAAGAAGACGATAGGGTCAATGATGATGAAGAAGAGAGGGATACAGTTGAGTTTTTACGGGAAAATTTTACCGGAGAGTACATTTCGTTTTATAACGTTGACCTTGCTAAGGTAATCATAAAACTACGTGAATATTCTTGAAATTTAACAATGATTAACAACTTATTATTGATATTATTTTTGGCTATTTAGGTTAAGCGTACATTTTATGAAGACTTACAAACTTTCCTGAGGAACCCTAAACCCATATACCTGGACTGTCATGTGATGGGTTTTGCGTGTGAGACAATTTTTTGGCGTGAATTGCTCCCTTTTTGTTCCAAGGTCCCAACTAATGGTTGGCTTGCAGACGATGTAAGTTTATTGTTACATGTTTATAATGTATTTGAATAGTTTTTTTTTATAGAATGCTTATAAATAATTTTAATATTTTTTTGATATGAACTAGCATATGAATGCATGGACTGAGCTTCTAATTCGTCAGAGGCCAAATGGTGCTCCCTGGACAGTAGCGAAATCAACACTTGCATCGTATGCTCCAGGCACTTCTCTCTTCTTACTTGTGACGGATAGTGCATTACAGGGAACGATAAGTGGGAGGACACGTCCGTACCCATCCTGGGATGAGGTACAAGTGGTAAGTATTTTTGTTTAATGATTTTAATGCGTTTAGTATTTTAATAAGCTATATAATTGTATGTAAGCTAATGATTTTATCTTTGTAGGTGTATATGCCGTTCCATGCCGAAGGCAACCACTGGGTTCTAGGTGTCGTAGATCTTCGAATTCATATTTCTTTTCGACTCCATGGATAATAAGAGTAGGGCGGGTAAGCTGCGAGAACATCTTGATGGATGGACTAAAGTCTTAAATGAAAGTTTACAGACTCAAGGATATTTTGGCGTTACCAGCCGGCCACATTTTAACTTCTCATTCTCTTATAATGATTCAAAATGGTTTCTGCTCCGTGAGTCAAATGGTAGGGATTGTGGAGTAGTTGTATGTTGGCTTATGCATCGATTTTGTACAGGTAGGATCCCACCACCGGTTATTACTAACCCTGAACAGTATTTTAAGGACTTTAGATTTATTATGGCTCATCATTTTTATAATACCCGTTGTGAGAATACTAGAGAGTGTGGATATGATTAGTTGACCGTTTGTATATGTATTTGTAATTATGGTTGACGAATACTAGCGGATGTAGATATTATTAGTTGACCATTTGTATATGTAGTTTCAACCGTTTGTAATGTTACATATCACAAGATGTAATGAAAGTTTGTGTATGTTACATATCACAAGATATTTGACAAGTCGATAACTAAAGTTTTGTAGATGAGTTAAATGAAAACAGTAGATGGGTTAAATAAATTCATAAAAAAATACAAGATAAAGATGATACAAATTAAAAGCGAAAGTCTAGCGATGGGTTAATTAAAAACATAAAGAAATACAAGATAAACATGATACAACTTAAAAACGAAACTCCAATTTAAACATCACTGATAAACGGTATCCTTGTGGTAAACCTCAACAATGTTTTTCAAAGTGATGTTAAGGTAATGGTTATGTGGTTTTGGTGTGAACATTGAGACGTTCTTTAGTATCAAAACAGCACCGACACCGATAGACTTGACGTACCCCTTATCCTCTTCTAGTACTTTGTGATGAATTGAACCAGACATTGTTCCTGATGGATCTTTGAGTGTCACAGTTAGGTCACCAAGCACATTTGGTGTACAAGACTTGATGACGGCTAAAACCAGTTCAAGCTTCCCTTTTTTACAAAAGGTTTTCATATCGCCTAAACAAGCATCTACCATGATCCCAAAAGCATCTACATAGCGCGCTTAGCCATGGGCCACGCGTAAAATGATCATCTTGGATGCATCCTCCTCTATTCTCGACATACTCTTGGGTTGGCATTACAGACGAGGGCCTCCTTCCCTAATGTCGTATTTTTGCGGGCTTGGCCATTTGAAGAATACCCGCTGGACCGGGTATTATCCTTGTGTGTCCTATTGTACTTGCATTTTCCCTGGGATGATCAATGTACAAATGTATTATACCATCAGCGGAAGCACAAGCACACGTAACAAATAAAGTAACGTCGTTGTTGTTTTTAATCTCCGTCGTTGTATCTGATGGGCTTAGCCTAAACGACAATCTGAGTTGCGTACTAGCATCCAACTCGAATTTGTTCACCAACATTTCAACCATTATTGAGTAAGTGATGTCACTGTACATAATGACACCACTTTCCTTGCCATTGAAATGTAATTTACATTTGAATTTCTGGAAATTAGCCGACATTTGTATGTTTGTTAAAATTCTTTTCAGATGTTGTATATATAGGGTCTATATCACATAGTGTTTTACACGAAATATGACAACCTTTTGTCATGTTTTAATAATTATACGAAAACTTTTACACATGTCAGTAATATTACAGGGACATTCAAAATTGTCTATAACTCACATACATGTTTACACGAAATATGACAACATTCAATAATTGTATGACAACTTTTTAGGCCTGTCAGTAAGCAACAAGGGACATGTATCTGACAAGCCTATGACTTTCTATAACTCACATACATGTTTACACGAAATATGACAACATTCAATAATTGTATGACAACTTTTACGCTGTCAGTAAGCAACTAGGGACATGTATTTGACAAGTCTATGACTTTCTATAACTCACATACATGTTTACACGAAATATGACAACATTCAATAATTGTATGACAACTTTTTACGCTGTCAGATAAGCAACAAGGGACATGTATTTGACAAGTCTATGACTTTCTATAACTCACATACATGTTTACACGAAATATGACAACATTCAATAATTGTATGACAACTTTTTAAGCCTGTCAGTAAGCAACAAGGGACATGTATTTGACAAGTCTATGACTTTCTATAAATCACATACATGTTTACACGAAATATGACAACATTCAATAATTGTATGACAACATTCAATATTTATATAAATATGCACATTCTTCCTTCTTTAACTCATCAAATGTCAATATCTAACAATACTACATTACAATTCACTATCAACTACAACGGAAACTTTACACTTAACCCAATAACATACCAAGATGGTTCAAACATGAATATCAATGTTCCAGAATTTGGTTTTTGAGATATGGTTAAGTATCTAGAGAGAAAATTACCAACAAAGGTCAACTTTCTATATTATGCATTGCCACAAAACCAAACTTTAATGGGGATGAAAGCAATTGAAAATGATTATGACATTGATGTTATGTACGACATCGCAAAAGTTGCTGGACAGCTCCAAATTTTTGTTTGTGAGCATCCGACAGATTTAAGCACAAATTTGATTCCAAATGATGGTTCTATGGAAGAATCATTTGCAGGTGTAATTTCAGAAGAAACAAAACTAAAGAGTCAAGAGAGTGTCCGTTATATACATGAAATGGTTCAGAGAAAAACAAAACTGGAAGAAGCGTGTACGCTTTAAACGTTGGTATAATAAAAACTATACCTCTTTGCACCATATACACAAACCATTTTCAATTTTCCGTTTCACAAAAGGGTCGATTGGTTTGCTATGGCGGAAAACCAACGTATGTAAATGGTTGGAAGATGAACATCAACATTCCAAGAATGAAGCTAGAAGAGCTCAAGCAATATTTTTTTAACATCGTTGACATGAATATTCATGCTCTGTTTTATGAAGTACCACACAAACTAAGAAACAACTATGATATGCATGTAATGTTTGATATTTCTGCAGCGCTAGGCAACTTGGAAATCTACATTGACCATGGCGGTGTCGATTTTAATATTGAAAAATATATATTGCCAAATGCTACTTTGGCAGAAATGATGGAGCATGTGATAACAGAATACACAAGTGACAATGAAGACGGAAACAAGAACATAACTCAAGCGGATTACACTTGTGATCAAATGGTTGAATGGGCAGAACAACAACACTTTCAGAATGAGGATACTAAAGCAGATGAACGCCATAAATACATATGAAAGAATCATTGGTATTCATAGTCATAATCACTCAATATGTGTCGTGTATGATTTAAGATTGTCTTAATAATATGTTTTTCTTAATAATATTTATTTCTTCACTACAAGCACAGATTTTGGAAAACAAACACTTCATTGATGGTGGAAAAAATTAAACATTCATAATACAACGAGATCGCTCAAGATAAAAATACTAAAACTAAACCACAATGGTATGATTTGGTTCATTAAGAAGAATTAGGGATTCTTTATATGGGCCAATGAAAAATGAACCACCATTCGCTTCAATACCCATGTCTTGCCACAATTCAGAAGCTCGCTCGTACACCTGTAGCGAGTGAGCTATCTCTTGGTCGATCTTAGCGTCAATAATTGGATCATCATCCTTAGTAAACCCAACTAATTTTACCACATTCTCAATTGGGTATGGAAGAGTGAATAGCAATGTACACGATGATACGATAGCACCATTAATTTCTAACACCCATGCACACAAAACTTTGTACCCATCTGCTAGGAAACTTCCTGAAATTACAATAGAGTTTCGTAGCTGGGATATATGGAATGGAGGCCCAACCATGCGTCTTATCTCTTCTGGTATGCCTACGTCGGTAAATTGGTGACTAACCAAATCAAATGAAACTACCATATAGCGTTTGTACAAAATACCATCATTGAAAAGAAATTTTTCATAACCAAGCCAGTAAATTTTACCACCCACTACTGCTTGGCCAGACCTTTTTAGTCTAATCCCTTCTCGAGGCAAAAGGTCATTTTCAATATGGTTCCAGCATCTCGAACTCAAGGTATACACGACGCACGTACCATGGCCCTTCATCGTATAATGGGTAATTAATTTTTAAAATTGTTAGGTCTAAATTGTCAGGGGCGTACACCAAAACCGACGACCATTTTTGGTGAATCTGGTTGATTCAAGAAGCTAGGGACTAATACCCCTATAGCTCGTTTTATTGATGGGTTCCAAATAACGAACATCATGTTTGAACCATAAGAAAAGCACCAGACACCTTCGAAGGCAATTGGCTTAAGAGTTGGAAGATGAAGAGTTGTATCTAGGTGCGTGAAAGCTAAACTTCCATTAACTGAAAACATAAAACCTACATTACCTTGCATATATGTTAAATTAAAACAACACATATCTGTATCACGAAAGCCGTAGCTACGGATGAAGTTGGAAAAGTCTATTGAAGACCTCCATCTCTTTGACACAGTACGAAATTGTAGTAATGACTTAACTGGAAGTTATTTGACTAGTGGCTAAGTCTGGTTATGTTCAGCTTGCAATGTCACGTTATGCTACTTTGTCGTTGTATTGAATGAAATTCAGTTGTTCCTTCTTTCATTCATATAAAATGCTAGAGTTCTACATATAATACGAACTTTTATTCATTACACTACCAAAGTGAAATACTACATCGAAATAAAAATATAAAGTACGATAGATGAAAAAAATTATACCATTAAACATTAAATCCTAAAAAGTTGCTTGGTGACAATGTTAGAAGAATTATTGATTCTTTGTTGGGCCTAATGAAGAATGAGCCATAATCTCCTTCAACCCCCACAGTTAGGGTTTAGGGTTAGGGTTTAGGGTTTAGGGATTAGGGTTTAGGGTTTAGGGTTTAGGGTTTAGGGTTTAGGGTTTAGGGTTTAGGGTTTAGGGTTTATGGTTTAGGGTTTAGGGTTTAGGGTTTATAGTTTAGGGTTTAGGGTTTAGGTTTTATTATTGAGCGTTTAGGGTTTAGGGTTTTTGGTTTAGGGTTTAGGGTTTAGGGTTTATGGTTTAGGGTTTATGGTTTAGTGTTTATTGTTTAGGGTTTAGGGTTTAGGGTTTAGGGTTTAGGGTTTAGGGTTTAGGTTTAGGGTTTAGGGTTTAGGGTTTATGGTTTAGGGTTTAGGGTTTATGGTTTGGGTGAGGTTTAGGGTTTAGGGTTTAGGGTTTAGGGTTTAGGTTTTTTTTTATTGTTTGGCGTTTAAGGTTTAGGGTTTAGGGTTTATGGTTTAGGGTTTAGGGTTTATGGTTTAGGGTTTAAGGTTTAGGGTTTAGGGAAACTTTTTTTTGATCACATAATTGTACACACGAAATATGACATGATAGTGACTACTCAGGGCCCTTACAGAGACAAAGATGTGACGGTATGCAAGCTTTTTTTTTTATCACATAATATTATACACGAAATATGACAAGAATCTGACTTGTCAGGAAACTTTATAGAGACACAGATGTGACTAGTAAATAATCTTTTTTTTATCACATAATTGTACACATGAAATATGACATGATAGTGACTACTGGGCCTTCAGAGACAAAGATGTGACTGGTATGCAAGAAATATGACATTAGTTTGACTTGTAAGGAAAACAAATTTTTTATCACATAATATTATACACGAACTATGACACATGTTAATCACTATTTGCAAACAGACGTGGTAACATTACGCTATAAATAACACATCCACGAAATTGAATGTATACACATCTTCACAATACTTACAAAAAGAAAATGGCCTTGAATTTACATAAATTCAAATGTATGTTACATTACGGTGAAATAAAGCGCGGTGTGATTATGGATCATGATATAACATATTCAGGTTAGTTGATCGGTGGTGAATAAGTTTAAATTGAAGCAAAATGTCCGAGTAAATTTAAATGTGAAAGTCCCTTCAGCTGACTTTCGACTCGATGTTACAGACGACAACGAGGTAAACTTTTTTGTTCAATGTGCTTTAGAGTCTCCTGCTGAACTTGTACAGTTGTATGTTTCGCAATCTAAAACAATGGAAGAAACAACAACTCTTGGTTCAACTCAGCAAGTGCCAGAGTTTTATAATTTTTACCCTACAATGGTAGAAGAAAACATCGGCCCATCAAATGATTTTCAAAACAAATACTATAACTATAAAGATGAGGCAAATTTCACAAAACCCGGGTCATCATTTGCTTTTCATTCAGTTGAAACGGGGAATATGATGGCTCAGGTTATAAAGATGAGGCAAATTTTACAAAACCATGGTCATCATTTGCTTTTCTTTCGGATAACGAAGATGATGAAAATGATTGTTTTGATGAATTAAATAAAACCAAACACCCCGGTAACCATAAATGGCCTAATTTTTTGAACATATCCATCGAAGTTCCTGAACCACCACGTTACACGCCAAAACCTATGCCTACAAAGGATTATAACAACAAAACTGAAATAAAAATCAATAAGCTTTTTTTAACTAGGGCGGAATTAGACTTGGCATACAGGTTGAAAGCTTTACAAGATGGTTATGAATTTGTTTGAAACTAACCCTATAACTTACAACATAAAATGCTTCCATTATGAACAATGTGCATGGTATATTAATGCCAGACGTTGGCGAAATTCAGATGTTTTTCAAATTACAAGCATGAATGATATTCACACGTGTCCCAGAACCCAAACATATCCTAACCATCGAAATGCAAACAAAAAGTTATTGCTCACATTATGAAAGATAAATTAGAAGATGGTAGCCGTGATTTGAAAGGGAGAGATATACAAAAAGATATCATGGCACAATATAAAACATCTATATCTTACCAACAAGCATGGAGAGGGAAGGATTATGGGTTACAATTGTTAAGAGGTTCACCATTAGAATCTTTTGAAATGCTACCGTATTACTGTCACAACTTAGAAAAAAAAACCCAGGGACGGTCATACGTATCAAGAAAAGCAATCAAGGGGTTTTTGAAATTTTATTCATTGCCATTGGTGCATCGGTAAGTCTTGTTCAAATTTTTTTATAAGTGCATGCAAAAACAAGTTTGATATTATAATTTTAAAAATTGTTTATCTGGTTGCGCGCGTTTGTGAACCATCTTCACCCACTACTTATAGTGGACGCGGCGCATTTAAAGGGTACTTACAAGGGTACAAATTTGCAAGCCGTTGGGATGGACGGAAACAACCAAATTGTGCCTATTGCTTACGGAATATGTAGAGGGGAGACTAGTGATTGTTGGTCATGGTGGATGTCAGTACTTAGAGAGTGCATCGGCGATAACCCCAATATGATTATCATATCTGATAGGCATCCTGCAATAGCTTTGGCAGTAAGGAATGAGTTTCCGTCGGCGTTTCATGGTATTTGTTGTCGACATCTAATGATGAACCTTTCCTTGAAAAGCAATAAAGTTAAAGGTCTATACTGGGGCATATGCAAAGCGTATACTCCCGATGAGTGGCAACGACAAATGAACATACTCTGGCTGTACAACTCATGTTCTTTGAAGCACACCAAAGCTAATGGAAGCTGATCCCGGACCACGGTCTCGAGCACATTGCCCACGTAGACGTTACAATTATTGTACATCTAACAGTGTCGAGTCTGTTAATGCATGTACTGTATTGTACAGAAAGCTACCAATAACAGTGTTGACCGACACGTACCGAAGTATGGTTCAAAAGTGGTATTTTAAACGTCGGGAAGCTGCAGGTATTTATTGTTTAAAACATAACGTACTCAGTAATCATTTTGAAAAATATATTAGATAAGTTAATTAATTTAATTTTTGCATTTTTCGTGTAGCAAAAATGAAGTACGACATCACAGATTAGGTAAGGTGGAGAAAAGAAGAATGAAAAGCATCAATTGGGTTGTACACGGAATTACTCAATTTCGGTATCAAGTTTATGATGGCCAATATAACCGTGAGGTGAACTTTACGACCGGTGAATGTGAATGTCGGAAATGGCAAATTTCCGGGATACCTTGTGGTCACGTTATTCTTTTACAAGGTTTTTGAACCTAACAGATTGTGTGCAATATGTACATGACTGGTTCAAAAAGGAAAAATATCAAACAACCTATGCAGAGTCAATTCAATTTGTTGGAAATTTTAACGAATGGGAGTATCCAAGCCATATACATCCTCTTACTCCTCCAACAATGGACAACCCTCAGCCAGGTCGTCCGAAAAACACAGACCGTATACTATCTCAAGGAGAAGAGCCAAGAACTATACACTGTAGCAGGTGCAAACAAGCGGGGCATAACCGTCAGAATTGCAAAAAATCATTTGTCCCAGATCCACCTACCCGCAAGGGTAAACAAAAGCAAGGGAAATTTCCAACTAATGAGCAACAGGACACTGCACCTTTTTATGAACAACATCACCCGTTCGATCAAACTTTTATGGGAAACAATCAATTCTCATGGGAACCATTTGGCCAAAACACAAACACTAATCAACCATTTTGGCAACCATATGGTGACAACACATACCACACAAACCAATAAATACACTTCAAACTTACCACCACAACCCATACCCATCTCAACAATATACTGAAAACACACACACATCACAAACATATGATCAACATAACACACAACAAGATTTCAACCTATCTCAGCAAAACCAAACGCAACCACTTGAAAATGATCTTCAATACCAGTCTAAAGTGTATCAACAATACACTTCCCAACAACACAACTCTCAACATCTAGATGATCAACAAATGCAGGATTCAAATAGTTGGTTTAATCGGTTTGGTTTTTAATAAGGTAGAAGCTGTATGTGACTAGTTAACAACTAGTAGTATGTTTTGATTTTTCTGTGCATCATGCTTTTCATTCTCACTTATCCAAATGATGTCTGGTCTGTCTATGTATTTGAATTTCACAAGTGATGTTTGTATTGAATAGACATTATTTGAGCATTATTTGAGCATGTGTTTGTATTCAATAGACAAGTATATGAGGCAATAATAACATGACGTTTTTTATAATGACAATATCTGATACATTTTATTTTTCTGTGACATCTCTAACTTTATACACCATCATAAACACAAAAATAAATTCATTACATTTTTATAACAAAAATTAAATTACATTTTTATAACAAAATATTGGTATCATCGTGTACAAAAAAAATTATGTCAAAAATTATGGCAAAATATTAGTAGCAAAATACCAATTGACCCGACCCGAATTGACTTGGGTCGGGTTCAGTTCGGGTCACCCCGAATGACACCCCTACTCAACTCCATCGTAGTATCATATTAAACTCTTTGCCTTCATAATAAAAATCAAATCACCAAAACATAACACAATATCATTTAGTAGTATATCACAAGAAAGTTAATTGACTAGGTCAAAGTTTGACATTGGAGTGAAAAGAAATATCATTCGAAAATTATGGGTGAAAGAAAATATCATTCGAAAATTATTTTGGGCCCACGTTCGACCATTGTCGGTTATTTCTAATATTATGTGAAATCTAGTTTCTCTTTCTTTCGTCAGACTTGGCCCGCGTTTTGTCCTCAATGTCGATTTCGCCGAGAAGGTGGTGGCGAGATGCTTTTTTTTTTTTTTAAATTACGCACGTTAATTTATTTAGATGGCGACACGTGTCCTTTAAGCATTTCTCCACCATAGGTAGCGAAATGCGGCCTTTTGATATAGCAAAAAAAAGAGGACCTCTGCAGGACACAGAGGCCTCTGCAGGGCCTTCACAGTAATTTTCGCTTCTATTATTGCCATTTGTGTGTGTTTGTGTTTTTCTTTCTTTCTTTACATTATGTATAATTTTTCTTCTCAATTGGAACCTAAAATTATTATTAATAGCACGTATGTATGTAGAGAAACTATGTACGTATCAATCCATTTGTGCATAATACACACTAAAAAAAGAAAAAAAGAAAGAGTTAATTGCATTTTTGGTCCCTGTTGTATGGCTAAATTGCAGGTTTGGTCCTTAAATTTTGAAAGTGCAATGATAGTCCCCATTTTGAAGTTTGTATTGCATTTTTTGTCCCTAATCGGTGTGAAATAACCAAATTACCCTTGTCTTTTCTGAATAATACAAATGGTATTTTAGTCATTTCACTTTATCCAGGGACCAAAATTGCAATCCAAACTTCAAAATGAGGACTATCATTGCACTTTCAAAGTTTTAAGGACCAAACCTGCAATTTGACCATACCACAGGGACCAAAAATGCAATTACATGTATGTTGTATTCATATTGGGCTAGGTGTGATAGTCGACCTTCATCTTCACTTCAGCTGATACATCAGATTTTTAATACACCATCTTATATTCATTTTTCAGCCATAATGATCACGAGTTATCACCTAACCAAATATATAAAATTTATATAATATATCTCACAATATACCTTACACACTCACAAACAAAATAAAATAATAAAAACAGACACACACACACACACACCACTTCTCTTTCTTGGTTTTTATTAGGTGAACTAGTGAAGTGCTTCACCGAACACTCCCTCTTTTACACCCTTCACTCGCCAACATGGAAGGGCCGTAATGGCTTCACCTTTGCTTCGCCGACCCCAATACACCCCGCCTTAGTGCAAAAGATTAAGCATTTTTGTAAAGTAAATTTAGAAACATTTGACGGACATTAGAGTTGAGGGTAGCGATTTAATTTCTAGGTAAAAATTACGACACGATAGAAAGTGGTTACTTTGTTGTCAAAGCTCCGATTTTTTCTTATATCTTTGAAATTTGGAGCAATCGAAGTTTTATTTTCATGTTGACATTATTGAGTATTTAACGGTTGACACTTTTATAGATACTCGACTTTATAGCCGTATAAAGTTAGAGGCTTAACACGCTTGTTTTACCTGTGTTATTGCTAAGACAGTCCAGTAAAATTGCGTAACTCTACAAAAATTGGTTTAAGAATAAATCGTACATGACAATTATTGATATGGGCACATTGGAATGGACCATATAGTATTATTCTAGCATCATATTTCTGATAATATCTTCTCTTAGTATCAATATACAAAAGATTTTACTATTAATTACGTTTACAATTTATCTGTCCAATATTTTATTTTGCGTTTAAATTAATTAAATCAAAATTTTGCACATAATATTGATTTAATCCCGCCACAACATGTGAGCAATGAAACCTTGTTAAAATCAATAAGTGTCAACTATTCAAGTGACGAGTGCCACCAAATTTCATGCATTTCTATTATATATATACACAATATAAGGTCCGGGTCTAATTAGTTCATGCATAACTGATATATATGTAATTCTGCGTGTGTTTAAGCCCTTAAAGCCTTCTTTGTGATAATGGCACGAGACTACCGAAATCTACGAGATAGCCCTGCAAGTGACGATGTTTTGTTATACGGTTTTGTATATAGTACATTGGTTTAATTGTTAATTGAATTATATAAGTTTGAATGGATTTGGTGGTGAAGACTAAAAATGCCAACGATGTAGGAGCTGGAAGTATCGTGCCTCAACGTGGCTCAACCGATTGTAATAAGTAACATGCTTATAAGTGGTGGTAAGTAAGTACACTTTTAATATTCACCCTTGTTTCAAAAGTTTTAATTATAAAATATATGATTGGTTATGATGTCAGATTTACGATCATTTTATTAAAAAAAACAAAGCAATTTGGAAGAAGAGAACATATAAATAACAACTCACTCTTTATTTTTAAAAACCGGTTTTTTAATTAATTTGGTCAAGTTACCGGTTCACAGTTCAGCTGGTTTAACTGATGGTTCAACCAAGTTCTTTGCTTAAAACCGATTTTCGGTCACTTAACTAATTCATGGTTCAACCAGTCGAGTCCACCCAGGTTTTAAAACATTGCTTTTTATATATGTAGTCGGATTTGTAAATCAATATTTGCATGATGATGTGCAAATTATTTATCTTTTTTGATACCCATATTTTAGTCTAGCTTTTTATTTTCACAAGCAATATATTGATTTAATGAGTAACAAGGTAACTAATGCTTAGTGATTTTGATGTCTAGTAAAAAGTTCTAGGTTATGCTTTTCAAAAACAAGAAGAAAAAAAGGTTGTAGTGTTAAACCTTAAAATAAATGGTCAAGGAGATACTAAAATTAAGCCGCATCAATCTGAGTTAAAGATTTACCCTTCCTAGCTATTATGAACAGGGAAATTCTCGTCAATTTAGCCGTTTTTAGCTAAATGTTACGATCTACATGTTATGTTAGGCTGAACGCAGTTGAGTATTTAAACTCGGTCGGTCAACCAAATTTTCCAACCACGACCGATATTAACATCGGTCGGCACGAGTGTGTGCATAGGTCGTCACATCGGTTGAGGCTTCAAATTTTCCAAACATCGGTTGGATTTTCAACCGATTTCCAAAGCTTCTTTTCAAAAAAAAAAAAACGACCGTTTGGTTTGCAAAAAAAACTTTTTTTTTTAAACTTTACTACTCTATAAATACCAACTTCAACACACTTCTAAACAATCAAGGAACGCTACGGTTTAGATTATTAGTTTAAGTTTGTAATGCTTATTTTAATTTAGTATTGTAATATTTATTTTAATTTGAATGAATTTAAATTTGTTGTTTAAAATGTTTGAATTAAAAAAAAGGTTAGGGTTATCATTTGTGGCAAACTTGGTGTCGATCATGTAGGAGAGAAAGCTGATGTGGATCCTGGTGACCTGAGCCTAACTCATTTTGTAATCTCTACATTTGACATGTAATTTGATAAATATCTTACTATGATTGGTAAGTAATGGAGTAGTCACGGGGAACCTGCCACAGATTGATTCTTATTCCCCAACATATTGTTTTTACATTATTTTATTAATCCATACTAATATGAGGAATTTTCATTTGCTTACATTTATTTTGGTGCTTACCAGGGACAAATCCTCACCATCCATCTAGATTAATCTAATGGTGGGGATTAACCTAAGATTTAATAGATAAACCTAAGTTCATGTTTTTTTCTTCTTTTTTTGTTTTTTTTTATTCATTTTTTGTATTTTTAAAATTCGTTTTTTTTTTTTTTTAATTGGCGTTTTTAAACTTTTACGTACGTTTTAAATGCATTTTAGATTCGTTTAAATGCGTTTTACCATGCGTTTTCAATACGTGTTTTTATGCTTTCATACGTTTTCGTCCATTTCATACATATTAAGCGTTTTCTACGTTTTGTTATTATTCATACGTTTTCGTCAATTTTCGTCCGTTTTCATACGTTTTCGTCCGTTTTCATACTCGTTTTTACTCTTTCGTCCATTTTCTTACGTTTTCGTTCGTTTTCGTCTGTTTTTAAATGTTTTCAGACGTTTTCATACCTTTATGAATATCACAAGTGATATTCTGTGATGATATATGTGATATTCGTGATATTCATATGATCTAACGTGATACATGATATTAGAATATAACTTGTGATATTCTAAATATCACAAGTGATTTTCAACTAATGTTTTGTAACATCAAAATCACAATTGATATTCAGAATATCACAAAGTGGTATCCAGGATATCACAAAATGATATTCAGAATATCACAAAGTGATATCCAGAAAATCACAAGTGATATTCAGAATATCACAAATATATAATTTGAATAGCAACTACATAGTTTGGGGGTAATTGTTAAATCTTATTTTATTTGCTTATGAGCTTATGTGATTTCGGTTTATGTTTCACAAGCTTAATTTGCTTATTTTGAAACTTATAAAAATATGTAAGTTTATATTTACCATTATAAAGATAAAATGGTCAAACTTTGGTTTAGAATTCATCATATTCGTCCGTTTTTAATACGTTTTAAATCGATTTTTAAATGTTTTTGGCGTTTTCAAGTATATGAATATCACAAGTGGCATTCTGATATCACAAGTGATGAGTATCACAAATAATACTCTGAATATCACAAGTGATATTCTGTGATATCCAGATGATCAACAAGTGATATTCTGTGATTTTCTGAATATTACAGGTGATTTTCAACTAATGTTTTGTAACATGAAAATCACAAGTGATTATCAGAATACCACAAAGTGATCTCCAGAAAATCACAAGTGATATTCATAATATCAATAAGTGATATTCTGAATATCACAAAGTGTTATTCAGAAAATCACAAGTGATATTGAATATCAAAAGTGATATTCGAATATCATCGATATTCTGAATATCACTTGTGATAGTCAGCGTATGAAAACGGACGAAACGTAAGAAAATTGACGAATACGTATGAAAACGGACGAAAACATATGGCGTAAAAACACGTTTGAAATGGATGAAAACGTATGAAAAATTGATGAAATTGAAAGCTGTGGCGGGACAAAATTATGAAAACGGGGCGAAAACATATGAAAATGTATGACTTGACAAAAATATGAAAATGGACCAAAATTATGAAAATGAAGCGAAAAAGCGAATGAAAAAAAAATTGAATTAAAAAAAAGCGAATTTAAAAAAGCGAATTAAAAAAAAAAATTAGAAATTAAAAAACGTTAATTTAAAAATTTAACGTTAATTAATAAAAGACAAAAAAATATGTGAATAAAAAAGAAGAAGACAAAACGAAAAAACATGGACTTAGGTTTGCTTTTAAATCTTAGTTAATCCCCACCATTAGATCAAACTAGATGGATGTTGGGGATTTGTCCCTTGGTAAGGATGAATTTATAGGTAAGCAAAATAAAGTGCCTCGTTTACCTTGTTAACGGATAAATGGGTAACTTTGTCACCAAGTTTTATGCATAAATGTTTCATATGGAAATATATTTGGAAAGATTTGAATAAATTATCAATGAATCTTTTTAAGTCAAGTTTAGTTTGGTGTATGAAATATCGTTTAAGCATCAAATCATACCAAACCATGAGATGATATATGAAGATCTAAGAAAGAAAAGATGTTCTCTTATAACTTATTAAATGAGTAATTTGGTCTAGCAGTCTCAATGTTTAAATATAACGCGTTCTTTCTTCAAAAGTTCGTCGTGGATTTAAGTGTGACATATGTGTAATATATACTTGATTGATCGAGCAATTTGGTCTAACCGAGTCAAGGTTCAAATATAACACGCCTTTTCTTAGGAGTCGCGGACTCAAGTTTCAGTTGTGAAATTTTAACGGTAACAGAAAGCAGTAACGTTTATATTTCTTCGCTTCTTTGGAATAATATTTGTAGAACTGGCGTTTAAACAAAAGCTAAAACGCTATACGCCACTTGCCAAACAAATATTATTTTTCGAACGCTAGACGCTAATGTGTGTCGTTCGCAGTGAAAAAATGTATGCAGATGTATAATTTGTTATACCCTTGCCGGAGGTCTTTCAATAGCGATTTATCATCTTAGAAAGGGTATATTGTCTACATCTTACATCTATACTCGCAGTAGGGATTGAGTATTGTTGTTGTTGTTGTGAATGTATAAATTCGTTAGAGGTAAAAAATGGTAAAATTTTTGGTTACAAATTGCTGGTTTTTGAAGAATGACGGCTGTTAACAGCTTAACATGAGACCTAAATTTATGGAGGTGGGTCTCTTGGTGGATGTTTTGCCCTTTTCTTTGCTAACCTTTAATTGACTAACCATCTATTTCATTTACCTACATATTTTGCTAATTAAAACTTTAGAATTTAAATAAGGAATTTGTAAATAAAAACTTATATTTTCAACCACCTTTTTTATTTGGACGTATGATTCTACAATGGAAAATCATGTTCGATACCACATGCTACAATTTTGGAGTCAATATATCGAATGTGTACAGTGACGAAACCAGAAGGGTCCCAAGACACCCATGAATTTTTGTGTCGTAGTGTCAATTTTATTAAAGAGCTTCGATTTTTCTTAGATGCACTCGGTCCTAAAGTTGTGTTTGTAGTATTGTTTTGTTAATTATAAATACACCTAAGCACTTTATGTCCTGATTTCGTCTCTGAATGTGTAACTCAGTTTATTATGGAAGAGCGGACTTTTATGAAAATGGCCGTGTTTTCCAATATGGTTGGACGTACAATCAGACATTCTCTTTAGCAATTCGCTAGGTGAGACAAGCTTAACCTTACACATACTATAATCGAAGTGAAGATTATTATAAAGTTGGAGGACTTGTTTGTAAATAATATAAAGTAAAGTGTTTAGTTTTACTCTTGAATGTAAATAAATAGAAGTATAGGGATTACTTTGTAAATAAGTTGTTAGACTGTTTCTCATTTTTATATATAACCGACATATGTAATTCATTTTAATTGTGAGAAATAATAATCATTTTTCCCAAATACTTGTTCCGCTCATATGGTATCAGAGCACGCTATGCTCAAATTTTTGGTCAGTTTTTGCCCTAATTTTTCATAATTCATGTTCTTTAAATATCAATTGATTGTTTCTATCGGTTCAATTTGATTCAATTGTGTTGAGGTTGTTAGATTGAACGTTTTGGTGTTAGGACATATTGAATTGTCAAATTAGGGTTTCGTTTGCTGATTGCTTCAATTTGATAAAAATTAGGGTTTCGTTTGTTGATTAATTCAATTCGATAATGGTGAATTCTGATTCTAATTCGAGTAATAGTAGTGGGAATGTTAATATTGTTAATCAAATCAATGATCCACTGTATATTGGTAACTCGATCATCTGGTATGGTACTCACTAACACTCCATTTAATGGATCCAATTTCTTGGGTTGGAGTCGTACGGTAAAGATGGCTTTAGGGGCAAAACTCAAACTAGGGTTCATAAATGGGAATTGTGTTAAGCCGTGAATGATCCCGAGAATTTCACAGTGGGTTAGATGTGACTATATGGTCACTTGTTGGATTTTGAATTCTATGGTTGTGATTTATCGATGCATTTTGTATGCACAATCGGCTTTGAATTGTGGAAAGAGATTACTGAGAGGTATGGCCAAAGTAATGGACCTCTCATCTATCAGTTACAAAGGGAATTAAGTAATGTGAGTCAGGAAGTTTGTCATTGCGGCTTATTTCAACAAATTGAAGAAGTGTTGGGATGGTGAATAACTTGAATGGAGTGCCAATTTGTTCTTGTGGAAAAATGCTTGAATGTTCATGTAATTTGGTTGAAAAGTTCTTAGAAATTGAAGGCGAGGTCAAAGTGTACTGATTCTTAATGAGGTTAAATGATGAATATGAATCAGTTAGGAACCAAATACTAGCCATGGATCCCCTACCTAATGTGAACAAAGCATATTACATAGTTCAGTAAGTTGAAAAACAGAAGCAAGTGACAAATCATGTGGCTGATCCTATGGCCTTCTTTGCTGGTATGAATCAAAATAAGAATGTCAGGAAGGAGAATAGAGGTGGAAAAACTGAAATCAGACAAGATGGAAGGGGTTTTAAGCATTGTACTAATTGTGGGCAGGATGGACATACTTGTTGAACAATGCTTTGAAAAGATAGGATATCCAGATTGGTATAAGGGTAAGAAAAATAAGAAAGTGGGTAGAGTTGCTCATGTCATGGGTTTTGGTCGAAACACCTTTTGATATGGGGTATGAGAATGAGTTGCAGGGGAGAGACTAATTACGGTTTGGATCGAGAAATTGGTGGCTTGCAGTTTGTCAAGAAATGATGAAGATGTTCAATGGAAAGGTCCCTATGTTCAATGATGGATCTGCTTCTAGTTCCATGCATCATGCAGGTATGTCTCTCCATGTGAGAACATTTGCATTATCATCACAGAGTAATCTTTGTTAGGATTAATGAATGGATCATAGATCACGAGCATCAGATTATATGTGTCCCCATATTACATTGTTCAAAACCACATATCTACTCACAAATCCTATAACAGTTCACACCTTAATGGTACACCAAACTTGTCAAAACAGCGGGACATGTTCGGTTAACTCCCCTTTGTTGCTAGTAGATGTGTTATATGTTCGAGTTCAAATTCAATTTGTTGTGCTTTGGAAAACTTCTTAACACCCAAAACTACTTTGCTCAATTCTTTCCCTCTTACTGTGTATTCCATGACCATTCAACTAAGGAAGTTGTGGCCATTGGAAAAGGTTCAAGATGCTTGTACACCTGCACATCTTTGGATCCTTCTTCTACTACTCAAAAATCCTCTGCTAAATCCATCAATATTTTTGATTTTCATAGTATTCTGTTGTTAATTGTAATTCATAAAACTACAACTAATTTGCACACTCTACATGCTAGACTTGGTCATTTGTCAATGTCTAAAATGAAACATGTAGATGAGTGTAAGAAATTCAATGTTTCTGATTTTGCTTGTGACAGTTGTATGCTTGCAAAATTTCATAGATTGCCTTTTCCTAAAGGTTCCATTTCTTCACATAAAGTTTTTGATCTGATTCATGTTGACTTATGGGGACCATATAAGGCACACCTGAATGGAGCACATTATTTCTATACTATAGTTGATGATAAAAGCAGGGCAACTTGGACATATTTGGTGCATAGTAAAGACCAAGTTTTATCTATTTTGTCTAGTTTCCTTAAGTATGCTGAAGTGCATTTTAATGCTAAAACCAAATTCTTAAGGTCAGACAATGGAACAGAGGTTGTAAATAAAAAGGTTTTAGAATTGCTAAGGTCGAAAGGAATAGTTCATCAAAAATCTATGGCTTACACTCACAACATGGGTGGTGGAAAGGAAATAGACATTTACTTGAGACTGCTAGAGCTTTGAGGTTGCATGTTTGGTTTACCTAGAGAAGTTTTGGGGTGACTGTATTCTAGACCACCATCGATAAATAAAATGCCAATGAAACAGTTGGATTGGAAAACACCTTTTGAAGTTTTACATGGTCAACCACCCTAATATGAAACACTTAAAACCATAGGTTGTTTATGTTATGCAGCTTCATTAGGACCTCATAAGGATAAATTTGACCCAAAAGGTATCAAATGTGTTCTTATTGGTTATCCACGGAAAAGGGTATAAATTGTACAATTTGGTTACCCATAATGTTTTCCATAGTAGAGATGTCATTTTCATGGAAAATATTTTCCCTTTCAAGGATTCAGTTTCATCTCCTCATTCAAACCCTGGAAAACCTTTCTGTGGTCCTAATTCAAATCACATGGTTGATGATGATGAAATTCCCACAAATATACCTGATGTTTTCATCCCTACTCCTGGTGAAAACAATAATCAGGCACCTAATGAACACCTTCAACCTGATGCAACTACACAAAATGAACCAGCTCCTATTCCTTCTAATTCTTCTCAGAATGTTCCAACTGAACCTACACAAAATGTACCTTTAAGAAGATCAACCAGAAATGCTCTGCAAAATGGCTCAAAGATTTTGTAGGACCTAAAAGTTCCTCTGTTACTTCGGTTACATCATCTTGCTTACCCTTTGTTTACAGAAAAAGATTTCACAAACATACCACAAAGTCATGTTGCTTTTCTAGCCAATATCTTTGATTCCACTGAACCTGTTACTTATGAACAAGCTTGCACTCATAAAGGGTGGATAGAAGCTATGGACAAGGAACTTTCTGCTTTGGAGAAAAATAACACATGGGAAGTTACTACTTTGCCCATTAACCATAAACCTATTTCTTCCAAGTGGGTTTTCAAAATAAAATATAATCCAGATGGGACAGTGGACAAATTTAAAGCAAGATTAGTGGTCAAGGGGTACAATCAAAAGGAAGGTACAGATTACAAACATACTTTTTCTCCCGTTGCTAAACTAGCAACTGTTAGACTTTTTATAGCCTTGGCAACAGCAAAAGGTTGGCCTCTTCATCATTGGGATGTGAACAACGCTTTTCTTCATGGTTATCTTGATGAGGAAATCTACATGTTACCACCAGAGGGTTATAAGAAAGCACAGTCAAGTTTGCAAACTGGTAAGATCTCTTTATGGCTTGAAACAAGCTTCTAGGCGGTGGAATCAAGATTGACAAAATTCCTTTACAGTTTGGGTTTTGTTCAATCAAAGAATGATTATTCCTTGTTTGTCAAGAATACTCCCAGTCATTTCCTTTGTCTTAGTCTATGTTGATGATATTTTGGTGCTGGTAATTCTCTTTCTGATATTACTCAAGTCAAACAAGCCTTGGATCAGAAATTTACTATCAAAGATATGGGAGATGCAAAGTATTTCTTGGGAATTGAGGTTTGCAGGATCGTCTGGGAACCCACATTAATCAGAGAAAATACATTTTGGATCTTCTGCAAGATTCAGGTTTAACTGGTTGCAAACCTACTTCTTCCCCTTTACCAACAAATTTGCAGCTTTCCATTAATAAAGGTATTCCTCTTCCGATGCTTGGTAAATGGAGATTGGTAGGTAGACTCTTGTATCTCACTATGACAAGACCGATATATCCTATCTTTGTCCACACACCTTAGCCAATTTGTTTCGATCCAAAGGATACCCATATATGGTACCGCAACACATTTACTCAGGTACCTTAAAGGATCAGTTTCAAAGGGACTTTTCTATCCTGTACAATCTCAGCTAAAGGTCAGGGTTTCTGATCAGATTGGGCTAATTGTCTCATGACAAGAAGGTCTTTAACCGGTTATGTATTTTCTTTGGTCATTCCTTGATTTCATGGAAAACAAAGCAGCCCTACCGTCTCTAGATCCTCTACGAAGCGAGTACAGAGAGTATGGCATCCACTACTTGTGAACTTCTTTGGTTAAGTTTTATTCTCAAAGACTTAGGCATTGATGTTCGATTTCCTATCACTCTTTTCTGTGACAACAAGTCATCAAATGCTTGCCATGAATCCATGTTTTCATGACAGATCCAAACATGTGGATATTGACGCGCCATTTCACAAGAGAAAAGATCCAATATGGTTTTCTACAAAACGCTCATATCCCTTCTCATTTGCAGTTAGCGAGATATTATGACCAAGGCCTTGAGAGAGTTCAACACTCCACTTTATCTTCCAAGTTTGGGTCTCACAGATCCTCCACCTTGAGGGGGGGATGAAGATTATTATAAAGTTGGAGGACTTGTTTGTAAATAATATAAAGTAAAGTGTTTAGTTTTACTCTTGAATGTAAATAAATAGAAGTATAAGGATTACTTTGTAAATAAGTTGTTAGACTGTTTCTCATTTTTATATATAACCGACATATGTAATTCATTTTAATTGTGAGAAATAATAATCATTTTTCCCAAATACTTGTTCCGCTCCAAGACATGTAAACCGGTCAATGTTACCGGTTCTCAACATTATAATCAAATGAGTCAAGACGCAGTTGCTCAAGTATTTATACATTTCAATTATTAGTCGATGCAATGTATGTTTATACGTTTTTTATCTTAAGAAACATATTGAAATATGTGGTAAATTATTTCTTACTTTTTTTATTTTAATTTTTTTCTCATTAAATCACTTCCCTACTCGTATATTCATTATCCAGCTAAATAAAATACTTTAACTTTATTTGGTAACATCAATCAATATATATAAACATAGATTTGGTCCAAAGGAAAGTAAATTTCAAATGTAAAAAGAGGGAACAAAACAACTTTACATAAACAACAAGTGATCCATCCATTCATTCATCATTAAATTATTATTCCCCCAAAACATTATTTTAATCATGCAACCATGTTCATAAATGCTTACAAATTCACACAAACTTTTATATAAATTTACATTTACACTTCTCTCCACAATTCCTCACCAGAGCCAAAAATGGATTACTTCACCAATGATCAATATTATTCCAAAAATGATAAACACAATGATATCATGACCAACAACAACAATGAGTTCATGCTAGATGATTTAATCGTCGATTTTCCTAACGAAGACGATATCGTGTTGAATGATGCCTTTTTTCACAATGTGGTTGGACATGAAGGTGATAGTTGTAATTCGTCGGTTTCTGGTAGCGATCAGCCTCCGTTTTCGGATGTGGAACTTTGTTTACCGGTAATTTACTCTTGAACATGTTGTAATCTCATTTAGTAATTATATATAGTGCAAAACGAGTCGAGATTTTATTGAGCTAAACTTGCATAGGCTTGATCACTTAAAAAATGAGATCGAAATATATAACAAGTTAAACACAAATTTATAAGAGTTTTGCTAGAGTTATTATCAAGTTTTTCGAGCTTTATTTACCCATATACTTTAGGGAAAAATATGTTATTGGTAGTATTTATTTTTGTTACATTTATTATGTAACATTTTAACTTATGGTCATGTTTTATTTGGATTACAGTATGATGAGTTGATTGAATTCGAATGGCTATCTGGATTCACACATGAAGCATTCTCGATTGATGATGTTCAAAATCAACAACAACTCGTTTCTGTCGAAAACAAATCTCTGGCCACAGACACGTCATCTTCGGGCACCGATGTTTATAGTTTTCGATCAAAGCACGAAGTCACACACATAATAAATTCACATATATTTCCTAGAAACGTCGCTGTTCCTGTTAAAGCTCGTAGCTCACGATCACGATGCCGTGATTGGACCTCGAGAATCTTGCACTTCAAGCAACCTTCAACGCTAAAAATAAAAATAAAACAAAGCAAAACCGCGTTGTTTAAGCAACCATCCGAGGTAGAGACGCAGTTTAAGCGTAGTGAAATTCTAGATGGTTCACTTACAACATGTTTGCATTGTGGGTCCCATTCGACACCACAGTGGCGAACAGGACCCATGGGACCTAAAACATTGTGTAATGCATGTGGAGTGAGGTATAAGTCAGGTCGGTTAGTACCTGAATACCGACCTGCTAATAGCCCAACTTATGTGCCCGCAAAACATTCTAATTCTCATAGGAAAGTTATGGAGATCCGACGTCAAAAGGAGCTTCGAAATGTTGGCTCGGGTTTATGGAAATGATTTAGTTTCAGAGGAGCATGAGATTAGCGTGAAGGTGTTTTGCTAAGAAGATACTTAATTAGTGTTGAAATGTTTAACATTAGCCTTGCAAGAAGGATCAATCTTGAGTACTATATTTCATTTTATTTATGTAATAAGATACAACTAGTTTTTTCAGAATAATTTTTAGTGCCATATCTAAACATTTGTGACATTCTATCAGCGCGTTGCGAACAAATTATTTAAACCTAAATACGTTACAGTTTAGCCCATTCGATTAAACTTGTCAAGTTCCATCTACGCATATATGTAACAATCTTCCAACTAAGTTATGTCCCATTTGATGATGATGATTTACTATTACTTGGTAGATAAGATTGTTAGTATAATTATAAGACCAAAAGAAATCGCTTAGTAACAAAGTAAAGGAGTGTAAAACCATGATGAAGCAAATGGTGCACCTTTCTATAAATAAACTTAATGGGCCAGCATTACCCCATGGCTCGAACCTATCTCATCATTTTGTTCTAGATCAAATCTCAATAATTATTACTTGTATGATTTTGGAAATAACTTTAATCATGTGTGTTATATATAGTATATAATTGCTAATCATATCTTTATTCTCTTGTTTCATAGAGGTTTCGATTTTGTTGTACACCGTGGTTGTTGATTGAACGTAGAATTTTACAGTCTGCGGGCATGTACGTGCATACCTAATTATCCAAGAAAAATGCTTGTAATTTTTGTTACATGGAAAACCGGGAAAAAAAATCTATATGTAGTTGAATATTGATGGATACAGAAACCTGTCAAGAAATGATGCGTATGTTTTTCAAAACGGCAAATGGTTTGCACTTAGTATAAGACCTAAAAAAGATTATAATTTCTTACACTGCTGTGATATGCACGTACATACCCTCTATTTCAAGTATGGTTTGTCAAGACGGTATCACAAACCTAAAAGAATGCATGTATGAAAGGTATTAGAATTGACTTGTGTGACATTCTTTGTAAGTTCACAATTTAAGAAATTTCTTGTGAAACATGCTTTGGTGTTCATGTTTTTGGATCTTGGCATGTTACTAATATTCTTGATATTTTTCATGTTCCCCCATAACTTTGACTTAATTCTTTCCCTTCTCATCTTTTGAAATAAATACAACATGGGCGTGGAGACATTCATGCTTGATTCTAAATATTCCCCATCTTTGAGGTAATATATTTAAGTCACTTACAAATGAAAACTAGAGATGTAAAGTCGAAAAACCAAATCAAATCGAATAGAATCAAGTTGTTTCATTCAGCTTTTGAACATGGATAGAACCGCGTTGTCTAAACATATTTAAAGGTGGTCTATGTCACAATACGTTGCGAGTTTAAGTCATGTGTCAGTAGATCTGTATTTGCAGTAAACAAAGTATTGCGTAAATTTGGCTTCTCCTAACACTTCAAACACGAAAGCAAATTTTACAAGAACCCTTGGTGAAAATTATACTAGTATTTCCAAACAACACTAATCAAATGCATGTTACCTTTCTAACTTGTTGAAATCATTAAATTTCAGTGTGACAGAAATGTTTTTTTCTATTCAAATAAAGGACAATTTTGTCATTATAACTGACATTGATGCTAAAAGAGTGGGGGTGCATTATTGTTTGGGTACATGTCTAAATGGCAGAACATGAGTGGATTTGTAATTGTATACCAACATTGCAACCAAACATCAAAATGATTAATAATATGAGTAAAACTCACACTACTAGAGCCCCCTTAAAAGAGCCCTTTTGACAGAGTCCGGTCTTGATAAAAAATAGGCTTTAAAGAGATTTCGTATTCTAAAAAAGGGTATAAAGCCATGTTTACTTTTCTAATAGCGGGCTCTATGTTAAAAATGTTAAAAAAAAACGCGAAAGGTTCCCCGATAATGTTGTTGATTATTTGTAAGCGCACTTCATTCATTCAAGTATTGTTATGACGCTATGACCACGTTTAATTGGTCATGTAACCACTACTCCTATGATAACGGAGGTTTATTATGGGTGATTAATTGGCCGTTAATCATTCATAATGTCCATTGACTAGGAGTGAGTTGTCTCTACTATAAATGGGGGACGCTAGATATATACTAGGAAGTTTGTGTAATGCCCAAAATCGAATGAACTTGTGCTAAAATACATGTATATTTAATTGATACCTTGGTGTTATGATGCTTCTTAACCTGCCAAGTGCCAAAACACGTAGAAATTAACACATACTTTATAGCTTATTGGCAATTGACTAACACAGTAAATGATGTAAAAAATTTTGAAAAATTTAGTGCACTTGTGAGATTAATTTACATCTGGTTTTTAGTTAGGAGGTACGGAGTGTACACCTATAAGGTTCCTGAACACTCTGACTCAATAGTGGTTTGTCGTGTAGTGCTAACTTAGTCTTGATAGTGCTTAATTTAGTTGTACTTGTGGGATGGATTCACACATGGTTTTAGGTTAGGAGGTGCAGTGTGTACACTGGCAGGAGTCCTGAACACCACGACTCAATAGTGGTTTTGTACTGCGTAGTGCTAAGTTAGATGCGATAGTGCTAAGTTAGTGCTTGATAGTCTAAGTTTGTCTTGGCGGTCTTGGTTTGGTTCTACTAGCGGTGGATTGGTTCCTCTTGTGATTGATTGGTTTCCTTGAGTAGTGTATTGGTTCATCTT
>OU343222.1:345692451-345798438 GCA_910596185.1 Chrysanthemum makinoi
TGATAGCGGGGTTTATTATGGAGTGATTAATTAACCGTTAATGAATTCATAATGTATCGATTATTAGGAGTGGGTTGTCTCTACTCAAATGGGGCAGCTAGATATATACTAGGAAGTTTGTGTAATGCCCAAAATCGAATGAACTTGTGCTAAAATACATGTATATTTAATTGATACCTTGGTGTTATGATGCTTCTTAACCTGCCAAGTGCCAAACACATAAGAATTAACACATACTTTATAGCTTATTGGCAATTGACTAACACAGTAAATGATGTAAAAAATTTTGAAAAATTTAGTGCACTTGTGTGAATTAATACATCGGTTTTGGTTAGGAGATGCCGGGTGTCATGGCTATAGGTTCCTGAACACTCTGACTCAATAGTGGTTTGTACTGGTAGTGCTAACTTAGTACTGATAGTGCTAATTTAGTGTACTTGTGGGATTAGTTCACACATGGTTTTGGGTTAGGAGGACTGCGAGATTAATACACCCATGAGTCGCCCGAACACCCGACTCAATAGTGGTTTGTACTCGTGAGTTAGCTAAGTTAGTGCCGATAGTGCTAAGTTAGTACTGATAGTGCTAAGTTTGTAATGGACAGTTGGTTTGGTTCCTACTAGCAATGGATTGGTTCCTTTGAGCTGATTGGTTTCCACTGGTAGTGTATTGGTTCATGCTGCTAGTGTAAAGGTTCCCACTGGTAATGTTGCAGTGATTATTTGTAACAGCTTTCACTCATTTAAGTGAAACAAACTAAAAGCTAAACACTTATAATTGGTCATGTAACCACGTTTAATTGGTCATGTAACCACTGTTATGACTGCTTTATGACCACGTTTAATTGGTCATGTAACCACTATTCCTATGATAATGGAGGTTTATTATGGGTGATTAATTGGCCGTTAGTCATTCATAATGTCCATTGACTAGGAGTGAGTTGTCTCTACTATAAATAGAGAGTGACATCTTCAGCTTGAAGACACACTGAAAAAAACAATATCAGGAGAAACAAACTAAAAGCTAAACACTTATAAGCAGAGGGTTATTGAATTGTGTCTAATCTAGAACTACATTTGGTCTTATCCCAAGTAGATATTCGTGTAACCCATGCATTAGAGTCGAATAGTTTACTTTGGAAAGTGATCACATGATTCCAAGTGATATATGCCTAGTGGTATTTGCGGTCTACTTGATTATGTAACGTTCGAGTCACACAACCAACAAAAAAAAGTTACTAGACTATGTATAATATATTGCATATCTACTAGCAATTAACACAAGTGAACAACTGAAATCTTTTTTTTTTTTTTTTTTTTTTAAATAATTTTGTTAATTGTTTTGAATTTTAGCGATAAACAAGTCATTGGCACCCTTCGAGTTGCGGCAGGGACACTTTGTTAGAGCATTTTGATTTAGGAACACTGGGTAGGATGTAGATAGAACGGGTTTTATTCGCAGCAATTATGCAAAGGTACCAAAATTTGCGCGTTTCTTTTATGTCACGTGCTTTAGAATTAGTAAGCTTATGTTAACATGAATTAGTTGCATTTATATCAAGGTCATTTATCGGATTATTCTGCCTCCCTTCATAAAACAACATGGATACTTTCAGAACTTGTAGATGTCAGTCACCATCAAATTGTGATGTGCAATAACAGAAGTGAAAGAGGGCCTGCATAAGATAGAAGCTCAGGATCAGTATATGTATGTTGTGGTTGTGGATATAACATTGAATGTTCCAAAAGCTAAGAAGCATCCCTAAAATAAATATAATACAATTAGCACACGTACAAACTTTCCAACATAGTTTTATATCTGTTGATAGCGTCTCTTGCAACTCATCCAAAGCAACTTGTCGTTTCAGATTTACCACGCGGGGAAGGGTAATAAACCTTATGCCCCAACTCCTATTTGGAGGCACCTTACCTAAGTAATGCGTTCATCTAAACTGCAGCTTCACTGATTATCTAGCTGCATTGTGGAACCATGTTCTACAAAACCTTTTTTTTTCTTTTTAATTTTTCTTTCAACTTATTTTGGGACGAACTGCTTATTAGGCTTGTGTCACTCGTTCATGCCTTCTTTGTCTACTCGTCAAACTCTTGCACATAATAAGCAAATCCAAACACTGATTCGTAAACTACCTATATGTGTGCCGTTCTTCTACTTACAAGCGCGTAAACTGAACATTGTATACATAAAGATCACAACTATGGAAATTACAGTTGTAAAGGAATACAAACCCGCAAAGGGCGAACCCCCGGACAATTTGTTGAACATAGCTTGCAAACCTGAAAATTATAAGAAAATCATCAAACCATATATAGATTAAATGTAAAAAAAATCTTTAAAATCATAATCAAAATCTAAAAAACTTTAACAAATCAGCTTAGTTTTGTTTAAGGGCGGAGAAAAAATGACTACGCCTATGCCACTACCGTTGATTTCACTACCTGTAAACCGACGCCATTTGATTAGTTCCACATCGAATCCATTATGTCCCAAGCGCCATTTATTAGTTGGCGAGGCTTCATGAATATTAGTCAATATTTTTTTCTGCAAACACAATCCAATATACCAAAAAAAATCAACTGAGTAACCAAAGGAGCATCGCACAAGAAGTACAATAGAAAAGCATATCATCTCACATGATAAGCATTTCAGTGGCATAAAAAAAGAACAGTTAAAGTAGAGTATCCGAAGTAAACAAATATGGCAATACCTGTTGTGGAGCCAAAACCGAACTGAATTCTTCATACTTACTTTAGCATCATTGTTACTAGACTCATTTTAAACAACAAAAAGTAAGCATATAAGCAAAATAAGTGAAAATAAGTATATAAGAAAATAAATGCAAGTTGATCCTGCATCCAAAAACTCAAAATCGATTATAGGAGTTCAAAAAAGAGGCAGTTCCAAACACCCTTAAATGATCATAATCTTATAAGACAACATGCTTATGAGAGAATGTTGTATATATATACATATTTGTATGCACACATATATAAGTTCATATTCTAATGTACCTTCATTCGATAAACGCGTTTGTTCCTTATTGTCTCTTTCCAATCTTCTGCGGACTTGTGCTGCGACAGGAAACCGACGTGAATAAGTATAGTCTAGTTGATGACTCGCGTAGCAATTTCACAAACCAAAGAAAAAGTAGGTTTACCTTTGATAGCAGAATCACATGATTCATCAAAAAGTAAGCATATAAGCAAATAAGTGAAAATAAGTATATAAGAAAATAAGTGCAAGTTGATCGTGCATCCAAAAACTCAAAATCGATTATAGCAGTTCAAAAAAGAGGCAGTCCTAAACACCCTTTAATGATCATAATCTTATAAGACAACATGCTTATGAGAGAATGTTGTATATATATACATATTTGTATGCACACATATATAAGTTCATATTCTAATGTACCTTCATCCGATAAACGCGTTTGTTCCTTATTGTCTCTTTCCAATCTTCTACGGACTTGTGCTGCAACAGGAAACCGACGTTAATAAGTATATAGTGTAGTTGATGACTCGCATAGCAATTTCACAAACCAAAGAAAAAGTAGTTTTACCTTCGTTAGCAGAATCACATGATTCATGTCCTCATGGGAGCTGCCACCACGTTGGCGTTGGTAGTCACTGAGCTGTTTCTTATTTGCGTGAGACACATAACGGATCTTATTCTGGGAACCTGCAACATTTACTATAATGATAAGCGACCACTGTTCAGTATATCTTGAAGAACCACTTATACATAGTGTGCGGCAGTTACAAAATGTACACGAATAAGTTTTGAAACTCGGTTCGACCCGGGTGGTTACAAAATGTTGATTTATAATGATAAGCGACCACTGTTCAGTATAAGTTTTACAAAATATACATAGTAGGGATTAAACGTAATGTTTTGAAACCCGATTCGATCCGGGTGGTTCAACCGGTTGAACCGTTCCGGTCGAAAAACGGGTCGATTTAAACCGAGTCAACCCGACGGGTTGGGTCAAAACGGGTCAAATTAAATGGGGTCAACCCAGGTTTGAAGCATCTCGGTCAACCGGTTTTATATATATTAATAGTTCCTTTGAAATATATGTTCAACATTTTCTTTTTTGTTTCAACTTTTTCACTTTTCTTTTTGTTTTTCCTTTATATATAGTATAGCAGGGTACCCGCTGCGTGCGTGGCGCCACGATGATTAACCGAAGAAATAGATCTCCGATGAGACCCGATTCACCGGTTGTATCGGTTTCAACGGGTCTCTGCTTCGTTTAGTTATGCATTAGTTGTTAGTGGAATTGGTGACACCGGTTCGGTTAGACCGTTGGTCCGGTCCAATTTTCAAAACTCTATGTACCATCAACTTGTTAACTTGTATGAAGCTTTGTGTCTTTTATTAATTTATATAATGTGTATAATAACATGTATTTTATATTTTAGAGTGTTTTAAAAATAACATTAATTAGTGTGTTTAATTATTTTATATTTTGGATTATGTTTTAGCTTGTTTAAATTGTACATTGTGAAAATTTTATTGTATTTTTAAGTAAGGGTGTTTTAATTGGTTATTTTTAATTTTGTAGATATGTTTTTAATTGGTTGTATGATGTGAATAAATTATTGTATTTTTAAGTAATGATGTATTTTAATAAAAGTATTAATTATACCATACATTTCTTTCACATTTGACTTTTAACATTTCACTCTTTAAAGTTTCATCATTTTTCTTTTATATGTAGTAAGTATAGATAATATAATGTAAGTGGAAACAGAAAAAGCCCAAAACGGCCTAGTTTAATGAAAAATAAAACCATTTACGGCGATTGGTCCATGCGGCGTTAATGCTTAATTTTTGGCATAGCTGATTGTGCTTAATAAATAGTAATATAATCAAAAAAATTTTCGGGCTTAATTTACCGAGGTTATTGTCATATTAATAAATAGTAATATATTATTTTTTGCCGCACTATCATCCTTTTTTTTTTTTTTTTTTATTTATCTTAGTATCCTACCCGGCCATCATAGCTATTCGCCCACTCGGCCAGAAGATCTTAGAATTTATGGTATCTTGTATTGGTCTACAAAATTAAGCTTTTGATCCAGATTTAATATATACTTATAATTTTACACGAGTAGTACATGCAAGCCCATGCCCCATCTTATTGGTCTCTTGCTATAATTTTTACAGTTAATAATGATAGTCAATTTGCCAAATCTTATAAAAAAAATTAATAAATAATCAAATAGTAGGTACATCACATGAACAACTACTTTTGCCGGTTAAAATTAAGAGTTAATTACATAAATCGTCCTTGTGGTTTGGTCAAAATTACGGATTTTGTCCCTATATTTTTTCCGGTGCGTTTAGTCCGTGGTTTCAAATCTGGTTTGTCCTGATCCGACCCATCCGTTAAGTGTTTTCGCGCTCTTAGTCAGCCGTTAGTGCATCCGTTAAGTGTTTTTCGCGCTGTCGTCTTCGTTAATAAATTTTACACGATTAGTCCTTATTTTTAAAATATAGTTTTCCCAATTAGTCTCCGTTAATAATAGTTATCGCCCGTTTTTACGTTTTTGTCGTTTTATCCGTTTCGTTTGTTTTATCGTTTTCCCCTCGTTTTTTAGTTTTTGTTTTTTACGTTTTATCCCTTTTAATTCGTTTTTTATATGCTGATGCAATTTTTCACGCTTTATCGTTTTATCCGTTTTAATGTTTTATCCGTTTCGACCGTTTTTATTTTATTCGTTTTGCGGTTTTATGTTTTTATCGTTTTCCCGTTTTAAATCCGTTCTGGATGTTTTTTCATTTTGAAAAATAAATTCAAATGAATAAAAATTTAAAATTGAACAAATATTTTTTTGGACATATTGAAAAATTCAAATATTTTCAAAAATAAATTCAAAAATTTATATTCACGGCATATTTTGAAAAAAATATTTTTAATTCAAATTTTAAAATTTTTATTCAAATTAAAGCGAACAAACGTAAAAACGATCGCGTCTGGCGACAAACGTACAAACAGCAACGGACAAAAACGGACAAAAAACATCGGACGTTTAAGAAAACGGACAAAACGGATGAAAACCGATAAAAAAACGGACAAAACGTGAAAAAAACTAAAAAAAAAAAAAGAAAACGCGTAAAAACGGGGAAACGGATAAAAACGAACTGAAAACGGATAAAACGGACAAAACGGGTGAAAACTATTATTAACGGATGGACTAATGGGAAAACTATATTTTAAAAATAAGGACTAACTGCAAAATTTATTAACGAAGGACTAACATAAAACACTTAGGATACACTAACGAAGGACTAACAGTACAAAACATATAACGGGTCGGATTAGGGACAAAAATCCGATTTGTAAACCACGAGGGCCAGCTAAGCGAAAAAAAAAGTATAGGGACAAGATCCGTAATTTTGACCAAACCACAAAGACGATTTATGTAATTAACTCTAAAATTAAACTAACGAAATTGAATAAGGCTCGTTTGGTTTCGTTAGATTCATTCATTTACAGCCCTGGATAATAATAAATTTTAAGTGTATAAAAAATATCTATTTTATAATATTTTTATATGATATAATTATAAAATTAAAATAATTAAGGTGCTTACGTCCTCTAGTGTCGCCCCATCTATACCTGACACCTTGCTTGAGTTAGAGGCCAAACACCCCTATGCCCCATCTCTAATTTTGTCATCTTCTCCTTCAGGGGAAGATGCTCTTATTGTGCATAAAGATTTGGTGTTGAATAGGATCCGCAGCTTTCCAAAAAGGACATCATGTGGTCAGGATGGGCTTAGAGCACAACATTTGATAGATATTTTGGGAGGGGTTGCTTCTGCCATTGCTAATGATCTGCTAGGTTCTATCACCGGTGTTGTCAACCTATTCCTTTGCGGAAAGTACCCTGCTCTATTAGGGGAGTTTATTGCTAGTTCCCCTTTGACTCCTTTGGTCAAGCCGAGTGGAGGCATACGCCCTATTGTTGTCGGTACGGTGTGGCGCATGCTTGTTTCTAAGGCCGCTTCATCTTCAACTGGCAACTCTATGAATGCTTATTTACAGGACTTTCAATTTGGTGTCGGCGTTCCTGGTGGTTATGAGGCTGTTCTCCATTCAGTAAATAGGCTTATTGAGTCTAAGGGTCACGAAGTTGGGTTTTCTATATTGTTGGTGGATTTTAAGAATGTGTTGATACAAATAAGCCGTAAAAATGTTTATTTATAGTTTACGATACTCTAATGTTTTGTCGATAAAAAACGTAAAATCATCTTAACGAAACAAATAAAATACGTAAATGGTTTGAGTTAATAGTTTACTAACACACTTACGCTTTCACATAAAACACAAAAACAAGTAATAGTGATTTTATGATACATATGTACAACAACTAGTTTTTACATATTAGGTAGATATATACATAACTAGTATGTATTATAATGGGTAATATAATGGGTAGAAGTTTAAGTATTTGACCCATTGACCAAATACATTGAATGTAGTTGTGTATAACCCAAAGTCCATGACCCATACCCATGGAGCTTAACCCATAACCCATTGTAGGGGTGTGCATGGTTCGGTTTGGTTCGGTTTTATACTAAAACCGAAACCGAAAACCAAATGTTCGGTTTTTTAAAAACCTTAACCGAAACCGTTGGTTTTTCGGTTTTTGGTCGATTTCGTGGTTCGGTTTGGTTGGTTTCTCGGTTTGGTTGGTTATCCACTAAATTGGGATTGGGCCCAACTTGGACCAATTTTGCCTAAAAAATGAGACCAATTAGTAGGAAAAATGATAACAAAATATAACAAAACCAACAACAAAATATAACAAAACCAACAACTTATAACAAAAAATGATTATTCGACAACTTAATAAAACCACAACTTAAAAGTTAAAAGATAACAATCCGATAATATCTTAAATTGCAACACAAACGTCTAAACATAAAACCACAATCTCTAAAATAGTTTCTTAACTTCAAACTCTAACGGAAACAACTTCATGACTTCAAATTTCATGTTGAGAAGTATCATTGTGTTGCTTTTTTCCGGTAGAAAACATATCTACAAACAAATATAAATAATGGATTAGCATAACATATAGCGGGAAAAATTAACATAGTTAAATCAAGTTTCATTACTTACCAAGTTCTAGTTTCTCCAAATTTTCCACCATCTCTTCAAGTGGTAAGCCATTAACGGGCATATCTTGAAAATCCGCCGGTGTAGACCGTAACCAATCTTGTGCACAAATGAGAGCTTCAGCGGTCTTAGGCGTAAGAGAGCTTCTATATTTATCGATAACCCTTCCACCTGTGCTAAATGACGACTCTGATGAAACGGTCGAGATTGGCATTGCTAACACATGCTTAGCTACTTGTGATAATATTGGAACCTTCACCATATTTTGATTCCACCATCCTAAAACATCAAATGAATTATCCCCCTTTTTTCTGCCCCATCCTTTAAATAAATATCTACTTCACTATAATCATCACCTTCACCATATTGGGTCTCCAAATACTTTGAAAACCCATCATCAAGGTCGATCTTCATGCTACTATCATCTTCACTAGGAGTAGAAGAAGAAGACACGGTAAAAGTTTGATCATCTTGTTTGTCGAGTTTGATCTTGTAGTGCACATACAACTCTTTAAGAGCATCCTCCACAATTTTACAAATTTCAATAGTTTTCACGGACAATGTTTTCAATCGTTTCGGAACTTGGTCACCTTGATTGGATGTTTCTGTGGATGTTCGGCTTTTAGGATAAATTATGTCCAAACAAAATTCAAGATACTTCAACTTATTTCGAGGATTTAATACCAAGGCCACATACAACAAAACATTCATATTATCCAAATTGTCCCAATACTTGTCATATTTATCTTTCATTGATAAGGCAATATTCCTTTTATTTTCATCCGCATGTCGACACATTTTTGAAATAGCGACATGCATTGTGACAAGATCTTTCACAACCATATTGCTTGTGACATACTTACACCCCGAAATCTTCTTTGTCACATCATCAAAAGTCCTCAAATATTCCAAAAAAAACCAATTGAACATTAAAAGTTGAATTACTAAATTAGTAGCTATGACTGTAGCAGTAAAAGTTGAATTACTAAACACTATACAGGACCATTTAATTAATGCTACTAAAGTCTGCTACTAAAGAAGGTAAGTAAACTGTTATTGCAGTTCCATCTTGTGTCAACATCTAGACATGGCTTCCTTTTACAGTCAATTTTTTCAAACTCGACACCTTTTTCGAAGCTTTCTTGCCTACTCGATGACGATCTCAAATACTTCACTGCATTTCGAATTTTGCAAATAGAAGAATTTTGTTCCTTTAAACCATCTCTTACCACTAGATTGATGATATGAGCACAACATCTTAAATGCATATACTTGCAATCTAAGATTACATTAGGTCCTTTAAGCAAAGTGCGTAACCTCCTAATTTCCCCATCATTAGATGACGCATTATCAACCGTGACCGTAAAAACACGAGTAATACCTCATTCTTGTAAACAATGATAAACTAAGTTTCCTATCATCACACCCTTATGATTCGATATTCGACAAAAATTAAGAATTTTCTTTCTTAATTTCCAACTATCAACAACCCAATGAGCCGTGAGACACATATAGTTATAGTTTTGCACGGACATCCATGTGTCGGTAGTGAGACACACGGTTTGGTTGTTTAAATTTTTTTTGAGCTTTTGTGTTTCTTCTTGATATATGGATAAAGCATCTCTAGCAACCGTCCACCTAGACGGAAGTTTAAATTCAGGATTTGCTTCCCACATTAACTCCGAAAATCCCTCATCTTCAACAATACTAAAGGGTTGATTGTCTTTGATACACATCCTAGCTACGGCTTTTCTACAACGTTCTTGGTTAAAAGAGTGAGAAACTAAACTACCTCCGGATTCACCCATAGTAGCGAGCTTGAAACTTATTGTTGTTTGTTTCTTTTTATCTTTAGTTTTATAAAGGGGTGAAGTTACACATACAGATTTTAAATGATGACCTAAGGTGCTAGTACCATTCTCGCTTTGACTTATTTGTGAAGACGATACAATCGGACATGTAGTTGTGGTAGCACCCTCTTCGACCTTCGAAAAATAATCCCACACAAATGATTTTAATCGACCTTGCTTTTTTTTTCTCATCAACACATTCATTAACACCTTCATCAATATTCTCATTAACGCGTTCATTCACATTTTCACTATCTACATCAATGACCGGTGCCTTCCCGTTGTCCATACTTCGAGCTTCGGATGCCTCGCTACCTTATGGTTCCATCAACTGAAATAAATCCAATTTGACAAATATGCAAATAAGAAACTGTGGTTAATAGATAGTAACAAGTAGAGATTACAACTTAATTTCATGCATCATTTATACTAATTAAATTGATTGGTACGATGAAAGTAGTCATGAAACTGTCATAAACTCATGGTACATTACTTGATTACTACATCATACTATCATAGGGTTCAATGGTTCATAGGCAAATAAAATATATTTAGCATGCAACTAACTGAAAGCAGACTTGTTCCACGCTATAAATAAAAACATGTTACACGCTATATAAATAAAAACATGAAAACAGACTTCAGTAGAAGGATTACGAAAGCATGTTAAAAACATATAAAAAAATCACCAAAGGATTACGTATCAATGCACTTTCACTTTCAGAGTTTCAGACTTCAGTAGAGGAGATGGAGAAGATAGATTTAGGGTTACCAATCCATTTAGTTCCCAAGGCAACCGAATATTATCTTTAATTGTTTTTGACGTTTGGTTTTTCCAAACTATTTTTAAATTTGATCCCTCCATTTCTAATTTAGACAATTTAGTAATTAAGAATATATTTATAAATAAAATATATTATAATTAATTCAACGGTTCGGTTCGGTTTCCATGGTTCAGTTTCTATATCAAAATCGAAACCGAACCGAAGTTTCGGTTATATGAAAAGTAAAAAACCAAACCATCGGTTTTTAGTTTCGGTCGGTTTTTTTGATTTTCGGTTCGGTTTCGGTTTTTTCGGTTTTTTTTTCTCACCCCTAACCCATTGCATGACATCATGCATAAGTCATGAATGGATATTGTCCATGATTCATGGATTCAACCCATGACCCATGGACTAGATACATTGTACCCACTAGATACATTGTATCTAGTTGGATACCCATGGTCCAAAGTTTAAGACCCATGACCCATAACCCATGACCCATAATCTAAAACCCATGGGCAAAGAGGAGCGTCCCACGGATCGCCAGGAATACACTGGACGGATCCCTCAAGTGAGGGATCCGTGGGATCCGTGGAACAGTAGCTGTTTTTCCTCTATAAATAGTGAGCTATTTCTTCATTGTGACTAATCCCTTGATCATATATTTTCTCTTTGAGTTGTAAACTCTTTAACCACATATCCAAGTGATCTTTGTATGTAGTTTTGTTTTGTGTGATTCTCTAGGTTCCTCTTAAAGGCGAGATCACCACCTCTTGAAGTCAAGCAAGCTCATGTCCATGAGTTGCCATACTTCGTCATCATCAAGACTACTGAGGTTCTCTTGTTGATAGTTCTTTATTCCTCCATAGAAGTGTTGTATTGAAGGCATTAGTGAAAGGTGCCCAAGGTTCGAATCAAAGACATTAGTGAATGGTGTCAAAGGTTCGTATGGAAGACATATGCGAAAGATGTCTTAAGGATCAAGTTGAAGACATTAGTGAAAGGTGTCGAAGATCCATGTCAAAAGGCATTAGTGAAAGGTGCCTAAGTGTTGTGTCAAAGGCATTAGTGAAAAGTGTCGAAAGAGTCAAGACGAAGGCATTAGTGAAAGGTGTCGAAGGTCCGTGTCAAAGGCATTAGTGAAGAATGCCAAGGGTGTACACTCGATAAGGTGTATCGAAGTACAAATAGAGATAGGGTGTATCCAAGGATATTGATATCCTTGATGATGTTGTAATAAGGAGTGGGTCTCCTTTGGGATAGGTGTTGTGTAATGTTGGGTAGTAGTTCCTCCTTTGTAATGGAACTCGGTATCTAGCCTTGTACCAAATAAAAGGTAGGCAACGTTGTGATAGATTTGGTTCTACCTCGTGGAAGAACCCGTTATCTAGCCTTGTACCAGATAAAGTGTAGGCGACGTTGTGAAGGTTTCTCCGCCATAAGGAGTTGGTGTTGTGTAGTGATTACAAACTCTCGAGTAGGTGACTCGGGGAGTGGAGTAGGGTAAGGAAGGTGTCCTTGTAGCCGAACCACTATAAATACTCGCGTTGTGGTTTTGTGCTTCTTACTATTTATCTTAGTTTTTTATTTATCTATATGCTTGTCTATCAACATCCAACATACACGTTCAAGTAGATTGACTTAAGTTGATCTAAATAGTTTAAAACCAAGTTTTAATCGGTAAAACTATTCAACCCCCCTTCTAATTTTTCACAGAATGCTTTCAATCTGGTCGATAAGAGTGTCTTACTTCAGGAGACTAGGATGCGTTGTCCCTCTATTTCTCCTTGGGTTGAGTTTTGCTATGCCAGGTTGGCTAGACTTTATTATGATGATTCTATCCTTTGGTCTTGTCAAGGGGTCCAACAAAGGGATCCGTTTGGCCCCTTATTGTTTGCCACGCTTTACACACCTTAGTACAGACTATTAATCAATCTTGTGAGCTTACCCTTCAGGCTTTGGTATCTTGATGATGGTACTCTTGTTGGAGATACCCTCATGGTTGCCAAGGAGTTGGACATTATTATGGCGGAGGGTCCAGCTCAGGGGTTGTTTTTGAATGTAGATAAGACCTAACTCTTCTGGCCTATAGAGGATCCCAGAAGCAAGGGGAGGGTGTTTTTCCTATAAATATCTCTCAGCCGGCCAATGATGTCAAACTGCTTGGTGGTTCAGTTAGTTTGGACGAAAGATTTTGTCAGGATCTAGCTTTAAAAAGGTTCTCTAAAACTATCTCGTTAATGGAGGCAATTTTAAGCTTAATGATCCCCAATGTGAGCTCCTCTTTCTTTGTAGTTGTACTGGGGTTGCGAAATTATCTTATGCTTTGAGGACATGCTCCCCTTAGTATTTACGAGAGGCCCAAGTCCAGTTTGATCGGATGCTACGTGCTTCTTTGGAGAAGATTATTACTACCTCAGGACCAGGTTTTGGTGATTGGCAGTGGCGTTTAGCCACTCTCCCAATCAAGATAGGTGGGCTTGGCATTCATGCTGCGAGTGATATTACCCAGTACGCCTTCCTTGCCTCTCGTATGCAAACGAGTGATCTACAGGACAAGATATTGGTAAAAACTGATATTAATTCTCATGGTTCTTCATTTCAGCATGCTCTTGATACTTTCAACATTGCTTGTAACATAGACGTGCTCTCTCTCACCATTGACGCTCCTGCTACCCATATGATGAAAACCTTGGCAAAGTGTTATTTTAGTGTCATTGAGAAAGATCTTGTTTTCAAGTATTCGTTAAGTCCAAGACAAGTGGCTATTCTTAGTAGCATCCGCGCCCCACATGCACAAGATTTCCTATTCACAATACCTATTGATGGGTTGGACCAGAGAATGAACCATCGCCAATTACGCTCGGTGTTGTGTTATAGGTTTTCTAAACCTATGTTTTCTGAAGGTAGTCCTTGCCCAAGCTGTAATGTGCATTGTATGGACCAATGGGGAGATCATGCAGTCCATTGTTAAAGTGAAGTGGGTGTGAAGTTCAAGCATAACATAGTACGTGATATTCTTGTTGATATATGTTCCAAGGTGGGGATTATAGTGCGGAAGGAGGCTCCAATGGGGTTTCTCTCAAGGGTTGGGAAAGAGTTACGTCCAACAGACTTGTTATTATTCAATTAGATCCATGGTAAGGATGCATGTTTGGATGTGACTGGAATCTCTCCTTTTGCTGGTATTGATGCGTCTTCGTGAGCTCCGGGGGCAGCCTTACATAATGCAGTGGAGAAGAAGAAAAAAAATATGTGTCTATATGCGAAGACAACGGTTACAAGTTCATATCATTCGCTTTTTCAACATTTAGGGAGCTTGATGTAGAGGCGATGGATATACTTTCACGCATCAAGACCATTGCTGTTAGCCACTCAAATAATGTCAAGAGTGGTGCATTTATTTTTCATAGACTAAGTTTTTGTATCCAAAAAGGAGTGGGAGCCCAACAAGCGTCACAGCTTCCCACTAATTTTTTGTAAATACTTTTGGTTTTCTAATGAAGTTTTAGTTTAATAATAATAATAATAATAATAATAATAATAATAATAATAATAATAATAATAATAATAATAATATTGGAGCACGTGTTGCTTCTCATATATTTAATAGGATTAGTTTTGCTATAGCTAGAGGAGTGGGGGCTCAAATTGTATCTCGGCTCCCCACTAATTTCTTGTAAATTCTATAAGTTTCTAATAAAGTAATAATAATAATAATAATAATAGTTTATAAATATTGATGCTTTAAAGTATAATATTCTAAATTACAACGTAATTGAAAACTTTCCATCTAACATCCTATTTAATCTAAATTCTCACTTAATATAATTGGAATGATTGAATTACAACTATAAAGAAAATCAAATAAACTACGTAATGTAATCTGAATTACAATTTTATTTTGCAAACCAAACAACCTACGTAATGAATCAGATTACAGCGAATCAAACGGGCCCTAAGTGTTTTACTTCCATACCTTTTTATATATATAGTTGGATATAGATTTGATATAAAAGAAAGTAATGAGGGAGAAACTTAATAATTATCTATATCTGTACTATACATAAAGGAAAAACTCTTAAAGTGAAAAAGTAGAAAAAAAAAGTAAACTATTTATAGAAATCATAAACTTTTATTACAATTGTCGTTTATAACCAATCTTATTATCATTCTGTTTGAATGGTGTTCGTGTTTAATTAATTTTTTAAAAACCGGGTCACTAATCGACTCGATCGAGTCACCGGGTCAGCGGGTTACTGGTTTAACCGATTCGACAGCTGGGTCAACCCGGTCTTTTACAAAAATTAAATTTATATATATTTGGAATGATAAAAAAAAAGTATATACATATCTCAAAAACCGGGTCTATCTGGTCACTTCAAACCCGACGGGTCTAACCGGGTTTCGAAAATATAAAAGCCTGTTTTATTTGACCCGTTTTTTGAACCGAAAACAATGCCATCGGTGAAACCGGCCGGATCGAACCGGATTATTTTCGTTTGTAACACATAATTTTTTTTATTATCACTACAATTATCCACTGTTGTAAAATTTCGTTATTATGCACGGATACTCGTCTACTTCTATCCAAATTACATACTTTTTTACTTTTCACATGTACCTATATTCAAGTTGGAATATGTTTGTTTCTTTCACGACTATCTAACAATATATATTTTAAAGGGAGGTGATTTGTACATTCACAAAATTGATTGGCACACTCTATTTTAGAGTGTGTTGATAATTATACCCTCACAGAGTAAAAATATGTAAAAGTGATGTAAGGGTATAAATATAAAAAAAAAAACTCTAAAATTAAGTGTGCCAATCAATTTAATGAGTGTGCATATGTCACCCCCTGTTCCAAAACATCACACCACAACTAAATTTAAATTAATATATATTCAAGCTTGTAAAAGTCTTACCTTTTTAATCATATCCAATTATCCATGACACAAGCCAGATAATGATCATAATATTCAACAAAAGTTGGAGTAATAGTATTCAACATTGACCTTTAAAAATACAGAAACTCAAAATCCTTTAGATCATGAAGATGTAAATTTATACATCTCCTTCTTTTATACATGTACCAAAACATATAACAAGTGCTACAGTATTTCTTAAATGAATAAGACTTGAATGACTTATGACAAACAACAATATAATTCTCCACCTTGATCAGCTAGCTAGCTTCCCAAAAGTGATAATTTTAGAAATTAAGATTACTATAAACACATGTACATCTGAGTCAAGGAAACTCGACATCTTCAAATAACTGAACAAGAAAAACTTTATCAGTCCACCCGTTTAGATGCGCATAAAAAGACCAAAGAACAAGTTGAACAAGACGATATAAGACGAAATTTTTGGTGATAGTGGAAGTAGGTGATGCGTTGGTCAACTAGCTAGTGTTCCTCTTGTAACAAAGGGATGGCTTAACAACTGAGCCGCGGTCCATCTGCGTGCAGGATCAATCTGCAAACAGCATCCCACAAAATCTCGAAACTCAGGAGAAGCGGTCAAGGGAACTTGTGGAGGATCAGTCATGCAAATAGCACACATGAGACTTGCCCAATCATCTTCTCGTTTTCCTATGGCGAATGGAAATCGGCCTATATAGAATTCCAGTATACTAACACCTACACTCCATATATCTGCAGCACACCCGTCTTATTTCCCTAGGTTTAAATCCGTGTTTATTCTCTCTGGACTCATGTAAGCAATCGTCGCCATATTAATGGCCTGTTCCAATATTATCGACACCCCGAAACCAGCTATTTTCACTTGTTTCATGGAGTTTACTAATAGGTTTGATGGCTTAATACCGCGGTGAACTATCTTACGTCTATGAAGATAGTAAAGTCCTGAGAGAATCTGACGTGTGAGATCAGCTAAAGAAGATTCATCAGACAAATGAATACCTTCAAGTGACTTGCAATCCATGTATTCTACAAGAACCTGGATTTCACCAGCATGATCATACATGTCATGACACTTGACAACGTTAAGGTTGTCCACTCCACGTTGGATTTCTATTTCTCGACGTATTTGACGTAAGACATCTTCGTCGTGTGTCCCGTAGATGAGTTTGAGAGCAAAAAGAGTGTTCGTGGGAGAATGGAGGACCTTGTAGACCGTCCCGTTACTCCCGCTGCCAATCCTGTTGAGGCGATCGAGCTCTGAAAAGTTGATATGTTGGTTTGAGGGTGGAAGAGAAAGCGGGACGACGGCTATTTGTTGCTGAGGTTGACGATTGCTGTGGTTGGACGACGACATGGGCGGCTTATTATTATTCACTGAGTTGTTGTTCTTCATAGCTAGGAACTTAATATATATATATATATATATATATATATATATATATATATATATATATATATATATATATATATATATATATATATATATATATATATATGTATGTTTATGTGTATAACAGAATTAATATATGATAGAAATAAAAATAGTCAACAATGTTGGATCATGACTTTGGTAGATTGTTTGAATATAATTGATGGAGTTGAAGGTTGTCTACAAGACAAGAAGATTGTAGAATGGTTCTTTATGGGCATCACAAACTTGGTCAACGATAGAGAAATTCAATGTCATTGCAACCCTTTTATTTATTGAAGAGGTAATTCTGAAAAGGGGACAAAAAGTAAGGACAAGGTCACCATTTAAGTCAAAAATATCACATCTTTTTTAAATGGTCATATCTGATTGTGCTACTGTGCTACTGTGCTACTTCTAAAAGTGCTACTCCATTAAATGTGTGACACGTGTACAGTGGTAGGTGGGGCTTTCCCATAAAAAAAATTTTGTCTTATAATTGATAGTATTAAAAGACCGAAATACCATCATCTTTTATATAAAAACACATGTTTACCACAAAATACCCCATCACACCACCACCACCAAATCTGTAACACCTCCAGTTTCATGATCTGTGGAATTGGCCCGGTGCTTACTTAATGTTATAGTTGATAGAAAACGAACTCTAATTGAGTTGTTTTAAAAGGTTTATCATTCGATTTATATAAATATCAGAGTTTACAAAAATGAGGTCCCAAACGGTTCCAAGTTTACAAAATACATTAAATGGGTTTCCGAATGATAATAAAATTTATAGCCTTCTTGAGTATCCGTGCTCGCTCTAATGTGGTCAAACTCGTACAAATATGGACCGAAATACATCTTGCTTCAAACTGTCAACACAAAGTTGAGTGAAATTAATAGAGTTTAGGAAATCAGGTGAACACATAATGTTTGTGTGGGTTACGTTGTTATACACCCATAATGTTGAAAACAAGCGGAGATATTATTGCACTAAGCTCATGATACGCAAACGTTAATGACTTGTCAATAGAAATTGATATAATAGTAACAGTTGCCCTAATAGGTAATTTGCCAATAAACCTATAGACCTTCAAATATAGTGCTTTGTTTTGCTACCGGTCAACACAAACGGGATTCAATCCATCAATAGGCCTATCCACAATATTCGCGTTCACTCGCAAGTGATTAATGGTTCATGATAATAAGGACTTAAGATTGGCAATAGTGGTACTTAGTGCTCATAATACATTCAGATAAGCATACCATTTCAAAGCAATGTGTTCGGTTTAAAAATAGCATGTATTTCCCCCAAGGGTTTGTAAAACAATTAAGTAATAGAAAGTGGGGCTATGAACTCACCTAGAGTTAATGATGTTAAGTACTTTAACGGATGTGATGGATAAATCGGGAAACTTATACGTGCAACCTAAAAATGGAATGTTGCGACTTAGGTTGTGAATAATGTTTAGGAAAAACATAAACCATCCTATATATGTCTCTATGTTGATCATGATGTAGTCATTTATAGTTCGTTGCTTATAGTAATAGTTTAGTATGTGTAAACGTATTTAGTTTATAGATATCGTACTACAGTTCGGGCCATCATAATTCAGAGGTCATGTAGTAAACGTTCGAGGAGCTAGGACACTTTAAATCGTAAATCCAGCAACTCGTCGATACGTTTTAATCAAATGAAATCCCTCACATGAAGCTCCCTACTATTGTAGCACTTAGTAGATAAAACATATGTTTTGAATGAAGATTGTTATATCATAAAGTTTATCATGTTTTTAGTAAATATCTACTTTTTACAAGTTCTCGTCGTTTACTACATGACCTCTGAATTGTGATGGCCCGAACGGTAATACGATATATATAAACTAAACACGTTTTCACAACTTAAACCAGTTCTATAAACAACATACCCAAACTACCATGTAGTACATCATGATCAATATAAAGAGTTATATATAGACATGTTTATGCTTTCACATCATTATTCCATAAACTAAGACACGAAACCATATTCTAGGTTGCTCGTAGAGGTTCTCACGGCATATCCATCTTCCTCACTATACATTTGATATCATTAACTCACGGTGAGTTCATAGCCCCACTTTCTATTACTTAATTGTTTTACAAACCCTTGGGGGAGATACATGCTTTATTTTAAACTGAACACATTGCTTTCAAACTTTATGCTATCTGATTGTTTTATTGTCACTAAGTAAACATGATTGCCAAACATAAGTCCCTACATCATGAACCATTAATCACTAGTGAGAGTGGGCGCGAATATTGTGAATAGATCTATTGGGATTGACGAATCCCGTTTGCGTTGACCGTAGCAAACAAACGCACTATATTTGAGTAACATTAGGTAAAACGGCAATTTTACCTATTAGGGCTGGTACCAACATTTTCACCAATTTATATTGGAACACGTTAACGCCTTTTGCATGAGCTTAGTGAAATAATAACTGTTTTGTTTTCAACATTATGGGTGTATAACAACGTAACCCACACAAAAATTATGTGTTCAACATTTAACAATAAACCTATGGATTCACTCAACCTTTTAAGCATCTATATTGTACGAGGCTGGCACAGAGGAGCACAGATACTCAAAAAGGCTATAAATTTTATTATCATTCGAAAACCTAATTAATGTATTTTGTAAACCGTGAAACTACTGGGACCTCATTTTTGTCAAACTCGATATTTATATAAATCGAATGATAAATCTTTTAAAACGACTCCATTAGAGTTCGCTTTTATTATTATATTTGTTGTCATGAAGTAACACCCAGTTTGAATTCCGCTGCGTATCACGAAATTGGGGGTGTTACAAAATCCGGCCAACCACCACCAGATACGACCAAACACTCTCCATAAAAAACAAAACCCAGATTCAATCGACACCACCATCACCGAGCCGGTGGCATAATCATAAGGGAGATGATTTGCACACTATTTAATTGATTGGCACACTCTAGAGTGTGTTGAAAATTATAGCCTTACATTAATTTACATATTTTCACTCTGTGAGTGTATAAATGTCAACACACTCTAATTTAGAGTGTGTCAATCAATTTGAAGAGTGTACAAATCACCTCTCTAATCATAACTATTACTAAACATTTGAAACTAATCAGCATCCATTAATGCTATTGCAAACACAAAACTCCAACTAAAGTAATTAACAAATCTTGAAGCTTAAAAAGTACTTGTGGGTTGGTCGGGCCGTCATCTAAATGGCTTTAATGTCATGCTTTTGAGGAAAAAAAACGATTAAATATATGAAATGTTTCAGTAAAGACAAGAATAACACTTTACCCTCAAAATAAATATTCGACGTAAAAAACAAATAAACTGAAATGAAATAATGGATTAACAATAACTACTTGTAGTATAATCTTACCAACAATCAAAGAAATTAATCAAAATTAACGCACATCCTCTACTTAGCTTATGAGTAAAACACTATAACTAATCTAATCGGTAAAATGTAAACAACTAAAAGCACCAAAACCCATCAATAATCAAGTTATCTAACTCTATTAAAATTAGTTCAAAAGACAGTTGCCTTTTGTGTCTTGTAAAGCTGATGTAAATGGGTCAGGTTCATTTGGTGTTGAAGAAGTGAAGGAAGTGGAGAGTGGTGGTGGAAATGGTACTCCTCATTCTCCTCTAGTGGTGGTTGCAGCTGCTGAGATGGTGGAAGAAGTGGGTGTGAAATTTGAAGATGTGAAATGAGATGGTGGTGTTGATCAGGTGGTGATGGTGATTAGGTGGTGATGGCGAGGTGGTGGTGACCGGAGAAAAAAAGAGAGTGAAAGAAGAGTGGTGAAAAATAAGTGAGAGAAAAGGTTATTTTATATAAAAGATAAGGTATTATGGTTTTTTAACACATTTAATAATAAGACAAAAAAGAAAATATATGAGAATACACTCACCTACCATTGTACATGTGTCGCACATTTAGTGGAGTAGCACATTAGAAGTAACATAGTAGCATAGAAACACGGTTGCATGGTCGCACATGACAATTTTGGAAAGAGGTGTGAAGTTTGTACTAGATGGTGAACTTTTGTCTACCTTTTGTCCTATTTTGAGAATTATCTCTTTATTGAATACTTTATATCTTGTGGATAATTTCACAAAAAAAGGTGTAGATTGGTGGGAACATCTTAACTTCGGGTGTTTTTTAGCATCAACCATTGTCCACCCCACAAGGAATAGTTTCAGAAACTCTCATGGCCTAGTGGGGCACCAACTAGAGTGAGCACGAGCCAAGACTTGGACCCTTGAGCTCTTATTCCACAAAGTCTCTCCAGTGTGCCCATAGGTTTTGCGGAGACGGGTACCAATCTGAAGCAAATGACAAAGATGAGACTTGAAGTTGGGTCTATTGACTCAAGTATAAGTGCTCAAACCGTTAGACTAATGCTCCAGTATATCTTGTGGATAATGTTGTGGGTGGTTAGATTTATAAAATTTAAATGTTAAATACTCCTTCGACTATACATACAGTTTCCATGGTTAAGTTTACGAACATTGAATGTTTTATAAATTTTGTTTTATCTTTATTTTCTTCCTTTATTTTATGATAAAACTAGTATAAATATTTTTAAGAGTTTTGAATATAATGTTAATTTACATTAAAAAAAAATGGTGAAAGCTGAATATACGTAATAAACTTTTTCAGATTTACCGATATACGTAACATACTTATTTTATTGTTAACATACGTAATATACTTTTAAATACTTAACAATGTACGTAATATTGTCATACTACCACTTATAAAAGTTACAATTTTGATCCTTGTCGTTTGCGTTGACTTCCACCGTTAGTCCGTTGAGATTTTTTCACTTAGAAAAGTTACAGTACATGGTCCATTGACTTTTACCGTTAGTCTCTTGACATTTTTTCACCTAATATATGTATATTTTATATGTTTTTGTCATTTTTTAACGTTTTCATTCGTTTTTAAACGCTTTCGTCCGTTTATTTTACATTTTCATGAGGTTATAATCGTCATTTCTCAAACCAAAAGGATGAACGTGTCATTTACTCTATTTATTATTTATTTAACTATTAGTACGTTAGTAAGGTCCGTTTTTATATGTTTTCGTCCATTTTTATATGTTTTGATACCAGACAAAAATGGGTGAAAACGTATGAAAATGGGTGAAAACGGATAAAAACATATGAAAATGTAAGAAAAACGGACGAAAGCGCATAAAAACGGACAAAAACCAGAAAAAACGCATAAAAACGGAAAACGCATAAAAACGGATAAAAAGATAAAAACTATAAAACCGAATAAAAACGGATGCAAACGGATAAAAACGTACTAAAATAGACAAAAACTCATAAAAACAAATGAAAACGGATAAAAACGTATAAAAACAAACAAAAACGTATAAAAACGGACAAAATCATATAAGGACGGATAAAAACGTATGAAAACGTACGAAAAATGGAGGAAAGGGTATAAAAACGGATGAAACCGTATAAAATTTAACAAAAACAGATAAAAACTGACAAAATATACATATATTAGGTGAAAAATGTAAAGGACTAACGGTAAAAGTCAACGCAAATGTCAAGGGACCATTACTGTAACTTTTCTAAGTGAAAAAATGTCAAAGGACTAACGGTGGAAGTCAACGCAAACGACAAGGGGAAAAACTGCAACTTTTATAAGTGGTAGTATGGTAATATTACGTACATTGGTAAGTATTTAAAAGTATATTACGTATGTTTACAATAAAATAAGTATGTTACGTATATCGGTAAATTTGAGAAAGTTTATTACGTATATTCAGCCTTCACCCTAAAAAAATGGTAAGTCTGTCAATAAAGGAAACAAGAAGGAGGCGCCCCCTGCGTTGCTGCGGGTAGTTTTTTATTTTTATTTTGCGAGAGTTACCGTGTTTTATCGTCTTTGAGCGGGAGATTTAAATGTAGGTTTTTTTTAGAAAGTATAACACTTTTTTTTTTTGGCGAGGAATAAGTGTGCGGCTTGTGTTCTTTTCTTTGTGTTGTTTTTGAGCGGGAGATTTAATTGTAATTTAGGTTTGTTTGGGTATGTATTTCTTTTTTTAGAAGTATGTTTGCTGATTTTAACCAAAGGTTTATTAAATGAGACTTTTTTTGGTTATTTTTGTCAATGGTTATTTGAGTAAACTGTGACTAAATAAAGGTTGAAGGGGTTTTTAGTAACTATGGACATAGTTGGAGGACCCTTTCTTTTTTTCTTTTTTTTTGTGGTCCCTTTGTTGGTTATCAGGTGGAAGAGGGGACTGTGAAGAAAACGTTTTTTAGGGATGTAGTATACAAACCCTCCCTACTAGTAGGGTATTACAAACCCTCCCTAGTAGTAGGGAAGGGAGGAGTACTTTATTTTTTTGAAGTATGAAAGTGAAGGTCTATTCCAAGTTTGGTATTATTTCTTTTGTATAAATTTTTTGTATTATTTCTTTTGTATAATTTTTTTTTTGTCCTTTGTCTGAGTAGAAGTCACGGGAGTGTTTTCACTTTGTGTTTTCTTTGTGAAACACGTTTTTAGTGTTTTCACTATGCACTTGTGAAAGATCGTTTAAGCCATCTAGGATATAGTAACAATTATTTGAATAGCGGAATAATAAACAAGAACATCAATGTTACTTCAAGGTTTTTTATATTTCACCATGATAAACTAACAAACCCTAGGCGTTTACAAGCTATACGCCTAGGAACACACACACACACACACACTTTGGTGTTTACATCTTGCTTGACACCCATAAACTAACTATCCCTGTATCTCTTTATATAATAGAGAATACTAGGGTTACAAAGGGATAAGACCAAATAAATCTAACTAATTAGAAGATATCCTGTAATCTTCTCTTATAAATGAAGAATCTCTCTTTGTCGCTTTCAGTCCCTCATGTTTCACGTACTTTGTCTTATCAACTTAAATTATAAATCTCAACAATCTTCCCCTAGTTGATAATGACAAAACCAAATAAGCATGAACTTCCCCTGAAGTTAATATATCATGAAACATGTGACTTCTCTTGAAATTAATATATCATGAAACATGTGACTTCCCCTTAAGCTCAGCATATGCATCACCAACAAGCTGCAAACTTCTTCGCCTTTTTGTCTTATCTACTAGGGAACTCAAAGTAAATGATGCATATAAGCTCAATGTAATGATTACTGATGAAGAAAACTGAGTATAACCAATTTGATGAAGAAGTTGAATTTCCCAAACTTGTGTCTTATGTCTTGTACCATCCACGTGACTCCGAACTCATACTCCTATAAAAAGCATAAGTAGACTGCAACCTCTTGATAAATCCCCATTTAAACGAGACACTGAGCACTATAACGTAACTCCGTTAAGTGATAGCAATTGTGAGCATTAAGCACCATAAGTTTGTAGATCACACACCTTTGCTAGATTCATCAAGTCTTTGTCACATCTTTAATAAAGCAAGAACAAGTTATCTACAAAGTGTAACACCCACTTTGAGATAAGATAAGAACACGCACCTGTGAAACTCAACTACAACATCAACTAAATAATATTCAACCTTCTTCATAATCACATATTCAAATAATCAATGAAAAACATCTAAGTGTAAAAACATCATCCTCTCTTATGTAACTGTTACCTCATCCGGCGATCTACTCGTATTCCTTATCTGTATCGAACACCAAGGATACTCTTGTCACATAATTGATTAAAAATCCATTGCACCAAACACTGTAACATATTGGATTTCGCATACACATCAAACCATAAGCAAAGTAGGCGTATACAATGAGTTTTAGAGAGAGAAAGTTAGAGGTTTGGGAACTTTAGTGAGAGAAAGAAAAATCTTATTATGAGCTCCAACTCTCTACCTTGGGAGGTAGAGAGTATTTATAGTTATACATAAAACGCCACCCTGACCGTGGATCGTGCATACAAGTGGGTAAAGACCCGTCCGTCCTCCACGGTGTTACTAAACTAAATACTACTTAACATTAAATAACTACGACTACGAGCTTTCTAACGATTACATATACTTGAGGTGACCGACACTTTAACTACTGGATTTTCCAAATCCTAACAATCTCCCCTAAGGGAGGTCACCTCAAACACACATTAAATTACATAGAAAATAAACAGATATTACATTAGATTGTTCTTGAATTCTTGTTCATATTCTTTGCTCTGTAGCTCGTAGTCTTTGATTCTTCATCTTTGCATGTTAGGATAATCTGAGTGGAGGTCTTTAACTGATCCACGTGATACTTAGTGTTGAGCCAGCTTTGAGATCATTGGTCACATTCATCTCTGACTCATCCATTGTGATGTTGGTATTATGTGATGTTGGGACTTTTGGACCGACATGCTCACATTCTGGATCATGATTTATTCTTATCAGAGTAGCGGAAGCTTTCGTGGATTCATGATATTGGCGCAGCGTAGCGAAAGCATGGAGTGAAAATATCAGAGTCATTGATGCACTAATCATGATTTCTTTATATATGAATGTGCTGTGTGAGCATGCGGCTATGGATTGACCGCTCCATTTTGATCACCCAAAGCGTCGGGGAGTACCGCATAAGGCAGCTTAGCAATAAAGCGGACGAAAGTGTCTTTGATCACTTTCGATGAATTGAGGTACACGGCCCACGGTTCCTCGCTGATCGGTAGCAAGTACCGCCTGTGATCGGGTATAATTCCAAAGAATTTCCTTGACAGGTTTCGCATGCTCTAGCCGTTTCTCAAACCGGAACGCCTCAAAGAAGACAACACGGAGTGAGTGAACCAAATAAATGAGATTCACTGATTGATGAAAAGAGATTTGAAAAACAATCGTGTATTGCTCAATAGAAATTGTTATTGCAATACAACGAAGGTTTTAATGAAAATCAATTATCAATCATAAACACCTTTTATTTTGGGAAATAAACACACAGTCGATGTGCTAAAGAAAAGAATTTTTTTAAGCACAACGACCGGTTTTTCAAAGGTATCCGTCAATCCATAACCTGAACTAGGATTGATTCAAAAGATTGAATCTCTCCATTGTTTCTGTTCAGTTGTCACATGGTTGATCTATAGGATAGATCTCACATGCCACCTACCAGGAGCTTATTTGATGTTGGCTCTAGAAGGCTTTCCATCTTCATTGTGAATATGTTTGCATATCACTCAGATGTTCTGGAAATACCACAAGGATAATGCGTAGGACTCATAAGATATAATCTCTCTTTCCACATTGTGTGAAACAGAGAGTCTTCATTGCAAGTGTCCTAATGAGATATTGTGGATGATCTCTTGGCTCTAGACTCAATTGTGCACATTTGGTTTCCTATGTCAGAGACTAGGGAGAGGGTCTCCTTCTTCAATATCAACAATCTCTAAGAGAAAGTCGATAGATTATGTCGGTTCCCGTGAGAATGAAACAAGCCCTTTTAAGAGGAACTTGAGTAGTTTGGAAAGTTGAAGTGCGAGGCGTCACTTTGGGTCCATGACGCCTTGTCTTCAATACCGATGTTACCTTGGTAACCACCAGTAGTATATGAATTGAACCCGGTTTTCGCCTCTAAGGTTTAATAAATGGAGGGCTATTTCTTTTCACCCTTTTCACATTCAATTCTTTTTCATTCTTCAACCCCTTCTGCTTACCGAGACTTCATAACTAGAACCTTGTTGGGTTTATTCCAGTTCTAGCTCTATCTCGAAGACTCTTCCCATATCTCACTTTTCTCCTTTTTCCATCATACCTAAGGACTCTACACTATCTAGTGGATTGTCCCTGGGTAGATCCCTCCGGTTCTGGCGGATCATGGGACCTCAACCTAACCTTATCATCCTTATATCACCATACATAAAGTAAAGTTGGTCGGTCTTTTTGAAATTGTTCATCTGCCATTGGAACCAATTGAAAACCATTTTGAAAAATAAATCAAGATACTTGTGATATAGAATCAAAGCATTTTGTATCTTAATTGTTTTGATATTTTAGAAATGCTCCCCCTCAACATATGCATAAAAATTAAGAATTTGTTTAGCACATGGAGGCAAGAGATCTTTGAAATCGTTAGATTAAGAATGAAAGGTCCAATCTTTTGATTAACATTTTCTAAAATGATCATCATCACTTCCCAATCAATTTGAGTAGATACCACATTTTAAGGAAGGATGAGGTTTTAAAAAGTTTGCTCCCCCTCAATATGTGCCTCGAATTTTGAAAGAGTTTTGCACATATTAGAGGGAACCTACACTTAGAGACAATTCAGTCATGTTTCGATAATTTGAGGTTTAAAATAGATGCTCCCCCTCAACATGTGCATGGTAAATTTGAAATCGTTTGTCACTTGTGGGGAGGCAAACATGCTAAACACTTATGAAACCATTTATCGAATTATCAGTTTAAATCCAATTTAAATCACAAATTCTCCCCCGATCACAATTATCAAATCATTTGAGATTTGTGATCTCTTGTAGATTTAAATTGATTTTGAAAGCTTTTAAGGAGAATTGTGACTTGATTATGAAAGCGTTTTAACTGATAAGGATTGGATTTTGAGACTTTAAACTCCATTGATTAAACATGCATGATTATCTTTTGAAAACATAATAATAACCAAGGTTTGGAACCAATTGTGTAACATTTTGTAAAACATTTAGAGTAGACCTTACTCATTTAAGTGCAAATTGTTTGAAAAAAAACACTTTTTGATTTGATTGAAAAATCATTCTCCCCCTCAATCAATGACGAAAGTCGTTGATTGATGAATCGAGATTTTGACACTTGATAGGTTCTTTTGATTTTCAAAAATAGAGTCCGAAGTGTTTTCAAAACAATTGAGTTTTCATAAGATTGCAAATATTTTTCAGAGGAATCATTAGAAGGAAAAATATTTGAAGTTAAACATTTGTCTTGTTGATGACAAACGTTTGTTTTTAGAATCAGAGCATTAGGTTTGAAACAAGAGATAAAACATGGCTTTGTTCTTTCTTTGAAAAGCGGGTTATTGCCTGAAATGACAATAAACCATTGTTTTACTTTCTCCCAAAAATATTTTTTTGATTTTTTGATTTTTTTTAAGCATTCGAGCAACATCTAAAGTCCGCGTGTCACTCTTTTGAATGACAAACACAAAGACCGTAGATATATATCGAATCAAGAAAGAAAAGACAAATAGATAATAATTTTTGAGAATTTTCGAGATTTTTCAGATTTTTATGGAATTTTTGAAAGTTTTATATTTTTCTATTTTCTTTTTCTTGGTTTTATATTTTTGTATTTGGTTTTTGATAAATATTTACAAAGATAGATGAAGTAAAGGCCTTTACTCCTCGTCTTCCTCCTGAAGACGTTTAAGTATTTCTGGTTGAAGACTTTTCAAGCCAAGTCGAGGAAGAATAAACTCAAAACGTTCTCTCGGAAGAGCTTTGGTGAAGATGTCCGCTAACTGGTATTCTGACTTCACAAAATAGAGTTCCACCACACCGTTTTCCACTTGCTCCCTGATGAAATGATGTCGGATGTCAATGTGCTTTGCTCTTGAGTGTTGTACGTTGTTGCATGAGAGAGAAATAGCACTTTTATTATCACATTACAGAGGGATTTTGTTGAATTCAAAGCCATAGTCAGATAATTGGGATCTCATCCAAAGGATTTGAGCACAACAAGATGACATGGCTATGTATTCAGCCTCTGTAGAGGAAATAGAAGTACTCATTTGCTTCTTTGAAGACCACCTTACAAGCTTATCACCCAAAAACCGAGCACCTCCTCGATGTACTTCGACGTGTATCTTGACATCCGCATGATCAACATCCGCATAGGTCGTTAGTGACATACGGTGTCCTTGGTACCATAGTCCCATATTGATGGTTCCTTGGAGATACCGAAAGACCCGTTTAACCGCTTCAAGGTACTTTTTAGTAGGCTTTGCCGATATCTAGCACACATGCACACAAATAACAAGATGTCCGGTCGCTAGTCGTGAGGTACATTGGGGATCCAATCATGCTACGATATTTCATTTGATCTACCACGATCCCTGAGTGGTCCTCATCCAGCTTGGTTCGTTCAATCATGGGAGTGTCAACGGTGTTACATGATACGAATCCAAATTTCTTTAAAATCTCATTTGCATATTTAGATTGATTTATAAAAATGCCTCCGGGACTTTGTGAAATTTGTAATCCCAATAAAAATGACATTTGTCCCATCATTGACATTTGAAATTTGGAACCCATTTCATTTAAAAAACGATCACATTCATTGGGGTCAGTCGAGGCAAAAATAATATCATCAACATAAATTTGAACGTGAATTAAATGTTTGCCTGACTTCCGGTGAACAATTTGATCAACGCTCATTTGTGAATCTAGTGGATAGAAGAAACTTTGACAGCGTATCATACCATGCTCTAGGAGCTTGCTTTAAACCGTAAAGGGCCTTTTTCAAGCGATAGACATGAGTAGGATGTTCTGGATTCACAAAACCCCTCGACGCGACGTAAACCACCTCTTTCAAATCACCATTAAAAAGGCCGTTTTCACATCCATCCGACATACGACCATGTTTTTACTAGCCGCATTAGCCAATAAGATTCGATAGCTTCGATCACGAGCAACCGGAGCAAATGATTCTTCAAAGTCAATACCCTCTTCTTGACGGTATCCTTTGGCAACCAATCGAGCTTTGTTCTTTAAAACATCACCATGCTCATCAAGTTTCACTTTGAAGATCCATTTAGAGCAATGATCATAGCACAATCACTGAGCGGTACTAATTCCCATACATCAAGTCGATCAAACTCATTAATTTCTTCTTGCATGGCATTGAACCGCCAGCCTTCATTCATGGCGGTTTTAATGTCTTTTGGTTCGACCTTAGATAGTACGGAGTTGAAGAAGCACCATAAGGCATCGGTTGCAAGTTGTTTCCGAGTGGATACTGGGCGAAAGGGGTTTCCAATGATGTTGTCCAATGGGTGATCATGTGTCCATTTTCTAAGGTGTTCATGTGATTGTTGTTGTGGAACCTGAAGTAGCGAGTCGATATCTCCGATGATGATTCAGAGCAAAGATATTTTCAAATGGAGCATCTTCGGGAGTAGCAAAGGGATTAACTTCTTCATTGATGCCACAAACAATTCCATGATGTACATTTGATGATTGATGATTTGTTGATGAGACAGAGTGATCGAAGCAGCGCTTCTTGACTTAATGATATTGAGACCTAAGGGTTCACTTCATTTTGGATAGGAGCAACCTCTGTTGATGGAATTGACATTTCATCAGGATTTGGTTCATAGTGTTCATCAAACATTGGATCAAACAATTTCTTTAAATCATCTTGTGATGGAGGTACATATGGAGTTCTTGGAAATGAGTTTGGTACAAGGGATGAACCAATGGGACTGCTTTTGAAGTCGGTCCGAGGCGATTATCCTGGAGCCATTTGACCGTCCACTCATCGAACGTAACGTGAATTGTTTCCATGATATTTCGGTTCTCTTGTTGTAGATTCGGTAACCCTTCTTGTTTGGTGCATAACCAACAAAAACTCCAATATCCGCCTTTGCTCTTAATTTACCTAAATCTTGACCGTCATTCGTTGGATAGCACAAAGCACCAAACACACGAAGGTAGGAGAGATCAGGTTTTCGTTTATGAACAAGTTCATATGGAGTTTTTCCATGAGAGGTGTGTATAAGGGAACGATTTTGGGTTTAGCAAGCAAGATGGCAATGGCTTCACGACCATAGAAACATTGGAACCTTTGAATAAATAAGCATTGTTCTTGCAGCTTCCACAAGAGTTCGATTTCGTCTTTCAACTACACCGCTCGTTGAGGAGTTCGTGGAACACTTCTTTGATGACTGATTCCAACACTTTCATAAAACTAAATTAATTCTTTGTTGACAAACTCGTGCCATTGTGCGTTCGAACAATTCTAACCGTTGTTGAGTCGAACCGAAGTCGTTTGATTAGTTTGATGATGACATCTGGAGTTTCATCCTTTGTCCTAAAAACTTTACCCAAGTAAATCGAGAGTAGTCATCAACAACTACTAGAATGTATTTCTTCCCATTTATCGTTCACACTCTCATTGGTCCGCAGCATCCATATTAAGGGTATGAAAAACTTCCATTATTGAATTTGTGGGTTTTGGTTTGTGGGCATATTTCGTGCTTTTACCCAATTGGCAAGTGAACAAAGATGATCTTTTTCATATTTTAACTGGGTAATCCTCGACAAGATCCTTTCCGAAAGGTTATTAATGGTGCCGAAGTTCAAGTGATTGAGACGATGATGCCATAACCATGACTTTGTTTTAGAAGCCTTTGACAACAAGCAGATTGGAGAAGACTTCATCATGTCTTCGATAGAGATGGTGTATAGGTTAGAACCACAAGTACCTCTTAATAATTCCGCACCATCAAGTTCTCTAACGAAACAAGTATGTTTTCTAAAGGCCACCTCTAGATCGGAATCACGAATTGACCAACGAGAGAACAAATTATGACCAAGACCTTCCACATAATATACCCGGAGATTACACTTTTGCCAACTACATAATCACCATAACCCATAATTGCTCCAAAATGGTCGCTCCCGAATCTAACAGTCCCGATGAATTTACTCACGAAGTTCATGAGCCCGCGACCGGTCTCCAAATATATGCTTGGAACAACGAGTCCAAGTACCACGTAAGCGATTTGAACGATCCAGCAGTTGAACACGCACAAGAATGGATAATCGATAATTGGGATCCCCATGCAAGAATGGGTTCCACTTGGTTAGTAACAGTGATTGGGACACCCACATCAGAAATAGAAACATCCATATCAGAAATAGAAGCAATGGAATCATTATGAATAGATGCAGTACTAGTGTCCGTATTTGACCTATTCAAAGTATGTTCACTTCTTAAGGGAATAGTTCTACCAGTGGGCATCTATTTTCTAGTGGGCATTGTCCGATTAACCTTATGGCCAAAAGGTATCCATTGATAACCTATCTTACTAAATGTTCTTCCCGTGGGTTTCCACTGTTTTCTAACTTTCTTTCGCTTTTGCCTTTTAGCCTTCTTAGCATGATTTTTTGCATTAATTTTAACGGGCATTTTGACAAAGATTAGACAAATCATTCATACCACATTCAAGATTAGTAACAAAAACCACGCAATCATCTTTACATGTTTTGCCAAAAGTAGTAGAATTCGCATTAATTATAGTACGCTTAAAGCTAACACTAGAATCAACATGATTCGTTTTATTCAAATTCTCCCTACGGTGATCTTCTACTTTCTTTCAATGCACATTCTTAGCTTGCGAGGTCCTATCATTCCTTGTATTGCCTTGAGACTTTGACCAGCTTGCTTTAATGTCACTGATTACACCTGTAGGGAAGGGAACATTAGTTGGTTTTGCTACTTTTGCCTTCCTTGCTTTGATGTGCCGATGTGAACTATTTGAAGGGACACTGAGGTTCACTTTCTTAACACTGGAGGTCTTTGGATCTCGAACTGCTTGAAGGCATACTAAGGTTCACATTCATAACATTGGGCATTGAATGAGTTGCATACTTGGCACTAGGCATGGAACAAGGTATCAAGGGATTGACTTGTTCACCTAAGGTTTTAGGGCATATTGTAATTAGGCATTCTAGAAGTTCTTGAGATCGTTTGGCATATAAGCATGCATGGCCAATTGCATTATCATGTAGTTTCTCTAACTTATCCTCTTCTACAATCTCACGGAGACATTCTAGACTATCCTTAAGGTATAAGAAATATGTTTGAATAGCAAGTTTGTTATTCCTAAGATGAGGAGGAACATATTTCACAGACAAAGCATATTTATTATAGACATGCACCTTTGAAGCACCATTCTCCCCATTGGTCATTGGCATTTTCCCTTTTACCCGACTCTTGATTCTCAATTTCTTTTTGCAACGAAGTTATTTTTTCATTATTTTTGTTATGAGTGACTTTTATTGACTCAAATAACTCATTGAAATGACGTTTATCCTTTTCATTTTCTTCTAGAAAACTCTCATTTTCCTTTTGTAAAGTATTAACCAAATTTTGAAGATGAAAATTTTGAGAATTCCGAGAATCTAAAGGAGGAGGCATTTGGGAGCCAGTCACATTGTTCATTTCACCCTTTAATTGAGAGATTTGGGCTTTCAACTTTCTGATCGTGTTACAATGAGCTCGAATCTGATGGTCACGCTTGTTTATCAAAATGATCAAACTCGGGAACATCCGAGGATGTCTTGATATTTGAGGTTTTGACATTTTCTTTAAGATGTTGATATTTTAGTTGTAAATCAAAATGTTCAACTTCTAGTTTAGAAAGATGCTTTACCAAATTATCGTGATCATCCCGATCAATTTTCTCATTAAGTTTCGAATTAATCTTTTCAACCTCAATGACACGATCATGGGAGACTTTCGTGAGCAAATGATAATTCATGAAATTGAGAAGCATTAATGGAACAATTCGTAGCAATGTAAAACACATCTTGAGCAATACATTCAAAAATAAGATTCATTCAAGTGTATGCAAGTTTTCCTCTCAATCTCATTATATTTTAATGCTCTTTCATAGTCACTAACCTCAACTATCATTGCATCAAATTCCTTTTCCATTACTTTAATATCTGAATCTATCCCCTTTTTAAGACTCTCAAAATGATCTTTTAGTTGTTTAAAGAAAGGCATGACCTCAGTTAAATAACATTCTTTTGTTTGTTCAAAACCCCTTTCCCCTTCGATTATCCCGTGGGTGTGATCCTTTTCTTACAAGTTTTCTCAAAATCGACAAATAGTTGAAAAATAACATATGGACTGATTAAGGTCTTGCTTTTAGTGGCAATAGTTCTAGGAACTAAATGCATTGGTTTATTCGGAGGATACACGGTCATTACCGCGAGGCATTTTCCTAATGGGAGGGTTTGTTTCAATAAGGTTTTCGCTTTTGCTTATCTAAGTCCCTTTTCCGTAAAACTTGTTGGTGTTAACAACGTTTGAGGCTTAAATTTATTTAAGGAGATCCAGTTATCCTTCTTGTAATCATGGGGTTTGATCGTGATGTTATTCTTTTTACATTCAGGATCTTTTAGTTTCTTATTCATTTTCTCCCTAGATGCATCATCTAATTTTCTATCTTCCTTAGTGCACTCAATGCAACTAGGTTTCTTTCTAGGTTTAAGAATCTCATTGCCATCATAGATTACATTTTGAGCTGCTTTTGCTATCTTACCGAACTCAGGGTTGGGTTTATCAATAATGGGAACACTATGCTTATCGCTTAAAACTCTATGCTTAGTGACCATGTGAGCAGTCTGAATGGTATTCCCTTGTACGTACAACTTATTTTCAAGCTTGTTCTTCAAAGTTTTTAGATTAGAAAAATCATTCAAAAGTTTTGATTCCTTAGCATGAAATTCCGCTTAAGCACTTTAACATTTTCTTGAAGTTCTTGTTTTTGCTTAGCGCTTTGAAAGCTTTTCTTGTAAGAAGTTTAACTCTTGTTTTAACACTTCTTCTCTAAAATTACTTTTTCTAATAATTATACGCATTTTGTTATCCAACTCCTGCCACGCAGTAGTTAACTCAAACTTAGCACGTTGTTCATAAATGGCAACTCGTTCTTTATAGGCATTAAGTTCAGAGATAACTGAATCATCGGGGGCAATGTGTAGTGTATTCATTAAAAACATAGTCATCATTGATTGCAGAAGATGCATCACTTGGTACGACCTCACTTTCACTTTGTTTCACATATTGATCATATGGGACAACATTGATATTACCCATATTTTCAATATTTGACTCAATAGTTTCAGTTGATTGTACTTTGTCATGCATCTTTTGCACATTAGCATCATCGTATAGTTTTAATACCTCAAAAATGATTTTGTCTTTGGATGGGCCAGCTTGTGGTGATGAAGAGACTTTAGGAGAGACCATTGGAGAAATGCTAGCCATGAAAATGGTTAGTGCAGTAGGTTCATCATCAACATCAGAGTCGTATGCATCACAATCAGCTACTTGAAAGGCATTACGATGATTATGGCCTATCTCCGAATTGGTCGCTCATCCACATCCGCATCATACGTCTTGGCATTTCCTCAAAGAAGAAACAACAACTCTTCTTCATCCAAAGCTGCACCATTATCCCGAGCTTGAACAAGCAACATCTTATCCCCGAAGTACTCGCAGATTGCGGGCGTTTTGGCGATGTGCGTTCCTTGCAATGTGTCCCTCACCTCCACTTGTAGCACTTGATCGACTTTGCTTGTCCCCGATTACCATTCCTTCCCCTATTCGATTTGCGGCATAACCCTACCACCACCTCTTCCTTGTTCAGATCGCCTTTCTTGAACCGGCCGCACCATAACTTTCCCATCTCGACTAGAGCATGATTGTGAAGATTGGATGCGCTCGATCTCATTGTTGGTGTGAAGACGTTGGTATGTGGAGAGAGTCAAGTTTTGTTTAACCATAAGGGCCGTTGAGTAATGAAGTGTCCCACGTGCATCGGCATCACCTTGTTTGAATCTTGGATCGGGAATGAGTTTGTGATTGCCATCACCCATGGGTATAACTTGACATGCTTTGGTGGTAATTCCAATGTTTGAGTAGAAAGCGCTTGAATCATTTGATGACCTTGTCTCTCCACGGTTAGTTTTGAACCGATCAAGAATCCTTTTTCAAACATAGCATGTCTCTCATTCCGAAGAAGGAAGGCATAGAGTTGCTCATAGTTTGTATTCTTTAATCCTTTGGTTAGCTTCCGTAAGGTGACAAACTTATGCCATTCGATTCATGTTGTTCACAAACTTTGAGTTCAAATTGAATGTTTGGCATAGTCATTCCGATGTTCCTCATGTCATTAACAAGCTTGTGGAATCTCACGTAATACTCATAGACACTCTCATCTGGTTTCATTTTGAAGTGCTCAAATTCATCATAGAGTTGGGATTCTCTGTCTTCTTCCATAGTTAATTCAACTTAAAGAAGCATCTTGACATTATCCCACACCTTTGCCTTGGCCGGTGTTGTGATTGATAAGCTTGTATATATCTTTTGGAAGACCTTGAAGTATGATGTTAGAAGCCCGATATCGACATCGAATCTCTTTTCTCCTTATCATTAAGCTCATCATATGTCTTTGGTCTGTCTATCCCATAGACCATTGTTCCATCTGCATTTGTCAGATCAATTAAGTCTCTTGTAGTCTCAATCGATAAGGTCCTTCATCAATCGATTTGAGAATGTTGACCCCATTTTCCTTTCCAAGACAAGCCAGTCGATTCTTTGAGCCCAAGCCGTATTCAGTGCTCATCAAGCATGGGTAGATTCGAGTATCTGAACCATTTGCTTGAACATCCTCGACAGCAAGTGGAAATGATTGTAGGTACGATGGTAGACATGTTTAAAGATTACACGGGATTTTATAACTCTATGATTAAACCGGGAAATAGATTCTTTCACGGGATTTTACTAAATCAAGAGAAAACCGTATTACAAACAAAATTTAACCAAGTCACTAAGATTCCTTGAATCAAGTCGCTAAGAACCAAGTTGCTAAGACAAGTCGCTAAGTTCCAAATCGCTATGAATTTTGATAGCAAGTCGCTATGCACCAAGTCGCTAAGAGATCAAGTCGCTAAATAGCAACTTCGCCATCTTGGTCCAAATCGCTAACACCAAGTCGCTAAGAAACTTAAGAACAAGTCGCTATCAAAATTGAAAGCAAGTCGCTACCTTACCAAATCGCTACCCATAGTGGAGAATCCACTAATGCGATTACTTTTGTTGGCTTGTCTCTAAAGGCAAGCATTAAGCACCAAGTCGCTACCACAATACACTGCTCGCTGAGACTTACAAAGCAAGTCGCTACCAAGAAAAGAATCTTAGTGACTCAAGTTAAGCTAGCATGAAAAAAATTCAAAAACACCACTTTTCAATCCAAAAACAACCCAACCACGATGATTCAAGCCTTCCAAATCAAAACCTAAACACTTATGATGATCCTAAACACAAAAGTACAATCAAAATCCAAACATTAACACAAGAAATCAACCAAATGATGTAAAACCCACTAAACTTTCTCAAACTCAAAAACCACCTAAAAACCACTAGAAATCCAAAGATATGTAAGAGATGATCTAACCATGGCTCTTGATACCATTTGTAACATATTGGATTTCACATACACATCAAACCATAACCAAAGTAGGCGTACACAATGAGTTTTAGAGAGAGAAAGTTAGAGGTTTGGGAACTTTAGTGAGAGAAAGAAAAATCTTATTATGAGCTCCAATTCTCTACCTTGGGAGGTAGAGAGTATTTATAGTACTTACATAAAAAGCCACCTGACGGGCTGTGGATCAGGCATACAGTGGGTAAAGACCCGTCCGTCCTCCACGGTGTTACTAAACTAAATACTACTTAACATTAAATAACTACGACTACGAGCTTTCTAACGATTACATATACTTGAGGTGACCGACACTTTAACTACTGGATTTTCCAAATCCTAACAAACACATTTCATAAATAGCCATCATCGTTCGGGATCCAAAAGAATGTGTCGTCAAGCCGAAAATATAATAATTAATAGGGTTCATCATCAAATAAAAATTCAACTCACAAAGACTAGTAATCTACCAACATTATTAACTTCGGACGACCATAATTAACTTCCCAAGCTGTCAGTATTAACCATGAAAAGTAGCAGTACAAATATGAATGACCAAGATTCTTAACATATGCAGCTGCCGTATTAATATGAGAAGCAGTATTAACTCCTGAGCAACTTGAATAACCAGCAGACTTAATATATTTCAACTGGATGACAACAAATAATACTAGGTGACTTCACACCATCGTCCCATGTAAACATGTACTGTTCAACCAATTAGATAAGCCAAAACCCCATGTGCATATGATTCAAAACAGTCACCATCACCATCACGCATGCATAAAACAGTTTGACCCTATGTGAACTTGTAGCCAAACTTTGCAAAGTATCTCGTGCAAGGTACTTGAACTCCTCATCAAATTTGTAATTGGGACCACCAGTACAAACGTTTCTGGGACCATCAAATAACATATACTGTCCCCACTTCCTGATTGGCACATGGATTCAACATCCCATAACATACAACGAGAGAGAGAGAGAGAGAGAGATGTAAATTAACCTAATCATGAATCAGTGGTCCATACTCTGACATGCTCCAAAATCAGTAAACATTCACCAACAGTATTAAGTTTGCAAACACGAGCAGACTTAACTTACCAACCAATATTAAGTTTGCAACCAGTATTAACGAACGCCAACCAATATTAAGTTTGCAAAGGCAGACTTAACTTACCAAAAGAAGTACTGACGAGAAGAAATCCTAGTACTGGTACCAGACTTTACCCACGACCCGTACAAGACCAGTACTATTCCATTCAACCAGTACTAACCCTTTTCTTCATACAGAACCAACAAACGCAGCAGAAGATTCATAATATCAGGTACGTAGCAGCAGTTATAGCAGATATATTAAAAGTATCAGCAGAATGTACGAGATGGAATATGTAGCATATTCTTAACCAGAATTTCATATTGAGCACCATCTGCTTATTTGGGGTTAAAGTTTAAGAAACCCTAACAAAACACAAAACATGGAACATATACATCCAAAGCTGCTCTCTTTTCATGAATAAGAACACCAAATAACGTATAAACAAGCTCCATAATGACTTAATGCAATAGAACACGAAATCAAAGAGATTGATATGAAGAAAACCCCAAAAATTTGTTTTACCAAAGTGTGTCTGCAGAAGTTTTTGAGCCCTTATAACTTTCTGTCAGAAGCTCAGATCAACGATCCCTCCATTGAAAAATTAGATCAACATATAGAGAAGCTCCAGAAAAAATTTCGTTCCGATCCAACGGTTAACAAAAAAGTTATGGCTGTTTGAAAACAGCCCAGCAGAAAAATACGAAAATAATTTCAAGATCCGAATTTTCACCTTGTTCTTCGAAAAACCTTGTAGATCCTAGATATCAAGGGCCACCCGCTCTGATACCAATTGTGAAAGATCGTTTAAGCCATCTAGGATATAGTAACAATGATTTGCACAACGGAATAATAAACAAGAACATCAATGTTACTTCAAGGTTTTCTATATTTCACCATGATAAACTGACAAACCCTAGGCGTTTACAAGCTATACGCCTAGGAACACACACACACACTTTGGTGTTTAAATCTTGCTTGACACCCATAAACTAATTATCCATGTATCTTTTTATATAATAGAGAATACTAGGGTTACAAAGGGATAAGACCAAATAAATCTAACTAATTAGAAGATATCCTGTAATCTTCTCTTTTAAATGAAGAATCTCCTGTTGTCGCTTTTAGTCCCTCATGTTTCATGTACTTTATCTTGTCAACTTAAATTATAAATCCCAACATCACTTTTTTGAGGTTATATAGTAGTTTGAAAGCGACTGCCATTCACAGAGTTTCAAAACTAGAATTCACAAAACAAAAACAAGCAAATAGCTACAACTTGACAATTTCACTACGGGTTTTATAGAAGTTTCAAAACTAGCATTCACAAAACAAAAAGAAATAGCTAGAAGATCAAGTGCGCCTATTACGGGTTAATAAAAGTTTACGATGAATTCATCACCGTTTTACACGAACGAGAACGATGTATAATTTTACGCTATTACATATAAAAGTTTACGTTTATAAAAAAAATGACACATCGGTTATGCCATGCCAATCGACGAGTTTTAATCATATGGCTCAGATTGTTATTTTTAATCATATGGCTGCAATTTTGAAGGTTGTAAAATGTTTGCCATCCATTCGGTTAAGCCATGCCAATCGACAAGTTTTTTTTTAATCATCATCGCCATCTCGGTTTTTTAAAACAGAAATCAACTGCTTATTTCATAATAAGCAGTTTCAAGAAACCATTTCAAAAAACCAAGTTTTTTCTATCAACGAACAAAAGCGGTTTAGAGCTGGCTTCTCATAATAAGCAGTTTCAGTTTTTGAAACTGCTTTCAATAAGCGATTTAAATCGCTTTCAATAGCGATTCGGCTTTCAATACTGTTTTTGAAACTGCTTTCAATAAGCAGTTTTTGAAACTGCTTTCAAGATCAAACCACATATCTAAACCAACCAAACAACCAAGAAACCACAGATCTAAACCAACCAAACAACGAAGAAACCACATATCATAAGCAATTTCAGTAAGCAACCATCACAGATCTACAAATCACAGATCTAACACCACCATCACAGATCTAGGGAGGGTTTTCTTTGTAGAAATAGGGAGGGTGGGGATAATTCCTCCCCTTTTCAAAAGTTTTCATAGATCTACAAAAGATCTAACAGAAACCATACGATCTAATCATCTTTTTATAAAAACCCACAATTTTTCAAAAGTTTTCAATACAAACCACCACCATCAGAAAGATCACTACCACAGATCTAACAAATCACAGATATACAAAACTTTTCAAAAGTTTTCACAGATCTACAAAAGATATAACAGAAACCATACGATCTAATCATCTTTTTATAAAAACCCACAATAAAACATCACCATCATCACAATAAAACATCACCATCATCACAGATTTTTTTTAGATCTGAAAACATCACAGATTTTTTTTAGATATAAAAACATCAAATAGCTAGAAAAGTTTTGAAAGATCTTTTTCGAAAGTTTTCACAGATCTACAAAAGATCTAACAAACCACACCATCAAAGTTATAAATTATTTGTAAAAAAAATAAAAGCTATAAACCATCACGGATCTAACCAAAAACAGCTAAGAAACCATGGTTTCTATCATAAACCATCACAGATCTAACAAAAAACAGCCAAGAAACCATAGTTTTTATGACAAACCATCACGGATCTAACAAAAAACATCCAAGAAACCATGGTTTTTATCACAAACCATCACGGATCTAACAAAAAACAGCCAAGAAACCATCGTTTCTATCATAAACCATCACAGATCTAACCAAAAATAGCCAAAAAACCATGGTTTTTATCACTAACCATCACGGATTTAACCAAAAACAGCCAAGAAACCATGGTGAACCATGGTTTTTATCACAAACCATCATAGATCTAACCAAAAATAGCTAAGAAGCCATTGTTTCTATCATAAACTGTCACAGATCTAACAAGTTTTTATCATAAACTTGTTAGATCTGAAAAAAAGATAAAGAAACACGTTAACTATTGATTGAGAGAGAGAGAAAAGTGAGACAGAGTGAGAGAGACAAAATTGAGACAGAGTGAGAGGGGTAGGTGGGTGGGGTGAGTAGTATAGGGGTGGGTCCCAGAGTTGAACAAATTCAAGATCTACAAAAGTCCAGGACTTGCACAAAGAACCTGCGAGACATAGTTCTTACATGGGTCCCAGAGTTGAACAAAGTATAAGACACAAGTTATACGTTGGAGATGAAGTTAGCGATTATTTGATGGAGCAGATTCCAGAGTTATTCCATCAATACATCATAAGTATTTATAATGTGCGAGGTGATGGAAATTGTGGGTTTCGGTGCGTTGCCCATGGTATTGGTCTCCACGAAGATATGTGGCACGATATTGGAGCTTGGTTAAAGAACGAGTTAGACAATCGGAGTGGCTATTACATAAGTATGTGGTTGCAAAATGACTTTAACCAAATTCGGAGAACAACAGATTGGTTCGATGATGGATTTGCACCGCGGGAATACTGGATGATTATGCCAAACACGGGGTTGGTTATTGCTTCACTGATTAACCGGCCTGTTGTATTTATATCCCAATGACAAAGTCATACATGTTTACCGCTCTTTTCTGGTCCAAACTTATCACAAGGAATTGGCCCCCTTGTGATTGCTCGTGTGGGGGAAGACGCCTATGCTCACTTCATTTATCTAACGCTAGACGGAAATTCACCACTTCCGGATACTCACCCACAATGGGGGGCGCACAGACTTGACAATGCAGCCGAATGGGCAACTTTATATTCTGATCGACAACTCATGTATACTGAGAATAGGCAAAGACAAACATAGTAAATGATTACTGATTTATGTTGTAAATAATTATACCGACAAAACATAGTGAATGATTACTGATTTATGTTGTAGATAACTGTTTGTATTATGACACCGACAAAACATAGTAAATGACTGAAAGTTAATTTAAATTAATAATAACATTATTGATTTATGTTGTAAATTATTATGCAAATTATTTGGCCAGGTGGAACGAAAAAATCCTTTCTTGTGTCGCTGTCGGAGAGGATTAATTATAGAATGGACATCCTGTACAGAAGCAAATTATGGGCAACCGTATTATGCATGTCCTTATTCAGTGGTAAATAATTATACGTTTTCTTAGTTATTTAAATATGTAAATAATTTGTTTGTTAAGAATACATTTCTAAAAATTTTCTTAACATGTAACAGGCAGGAATAGATGACTATGGGTGTGGATACTTTATGTGGAAGGTTGCTTTTCAAACAAGTACTTTAGTCAAGCCTCTTCTTCAACGCTGTGCTCAAACTGCGTTGCTAAAGATTATAAGATTGACCAGCTTGAAACAAAAAACAAGATGTTATTGTCTCAAAACAAGATGTTGATGACAAGAATAAAGACGCTGGAGGCATCACTGGAATTGGTAAGAAATCCTGAGGATCACGCATGTCGGTCGGGTGCAATGCTCCATGATCTTTTAGATGACATAAATAATCTTCATATGTAGTAGGTGTTGTTTTTAAATAATGTGTTAATGTTGTTGTTTAATTGAATAATAATAACAGTTGTTGTTGTAGTTGTTTAATGTGTTAATGTTTAACGTGCTATTGTTGTTGTTGTTGTTTAATTAAAGAAAATACATTAGACGAATACAAATAAACACAAAAAAAACATTACACAAAAAAAAGAAGAAAAAAAGACAACAAAAGACGAAAAAGAGAAAAAAAAAAGTACAAAAAGTATTCCCTAGTAAACTAGGGAGGGTTTTCTATGTATAAATAAGGAGGGTGAGGATAACTCCTCCCAAAATGGTCCCATTGTTCGTTTTTTATGTTTCCAACTCAAAGAAGAAAACGTTTTTTTTAATATGGAAACCTTATTTAATGAGTTGCTGAATATTATAAAGCGCCGACTCCGCTCCAATAATATATATAGACTATGTAAGTTGTAACGGGTTGACCTAACCAGACCCGTTTGATCCATGACCCATTCGACCACTTTCAAAGTATGACCCTTTTGACCCATGACCCAAACTGTCCCGACCCGACCCGTTTGCCACTTCTTTTCATGCCTACATGGTTTCACATTTTTTATGCATATATAAGGCAAAGAATTATGGCCTTATAAGTTCATCCCATCTATTTCGAGAGGTGGTTGGCACACTCACATTATTTATTAGCACACTCTAGCGTACAATCAGTTAAAGCATGTTTTATATATAAAGTACAATTGTTTAATGCGTATAATGGAGTATGCCATAAAAATGTGAGTGTGCAAATCAATTCTCATCCATTCCAAATCAAGTACTATGTCTTCTAAAATTTGGGAGGTCATTAGAGAGTTTGTGTATATCTCTAATTACAAGAGATAAATATTGTTAATCCTTGTAATTAGAGATAATGTGTAATTCCTAATTTCCATCAAAGTGAAAATGTATCTTTCCTTTACCGTAGTTTTTTACCCTATTGGGGTTTTTCACGTTAAATCGTGTGTTATTTTCTATAGTATTACATATTTTAGTTGTGGTTTTTCTTCAATCCGATATCACTTTTCTCAATAAGTGGTATCAGAGCTAAGGTTGGATGTGTGTATCATTGTTTATCGTATGTGTGTGATTGCTACTTATAACTGGAACCCCCACATCAAAAGATAAATAAGATTATACGCACTCAAAGGGTATCCGTTACTATTCTCAACAAATAGTAGTTTTGTCAAAAAGAAGATTGTGATTGTAGCAACAACTAGTCAACCAAGTAGTGTATAACAACCCGCAATTTTTCAGGTCAACATTTATTACCAAACCCGAATTAATTACTTTGAAATTTACATGAGTCTATTTTACGTATAACTTTTTAGTTAAATTGCGTAACCAAGAAACACCCTCTTAAGCACTATGACTCCGAACCAATTTTTGGTCCACATTTTTCCGGTATATTACCACTACTACAATGCTCATTTCATTAAAATTACAATTGCATATTTATTTATTTAATTTAATTAGGTAAATAAATTTTTTTCATAATTCATATGCATGAACAATATACCCAATACTCCTACTAATATTTTTTATACATTTCTACACCTACTAGAGTGCTACAAAAATTCAAGTAATATTTTCCTTCACCCTTTGGTATTTATTTTATTATATATATCTAAATGATATATAATTACTTTAAATTAATTAATCACTAGACAATACTTATTTTAAATGCCCAATACCTACCCAAATGCAAATATAACATTTTTTCTACCACTTACACTTTATTTTTTTTATTTTGCCACACATTTTCTAGCCTTTTTCTACAAATTAATGCAAATAAAATACAAATAACTAGACTTTGGAATATAACTAATTGGTTTGGAGACAACAACAATTAATAAAGCATGCCTCCCCACCTTTTTCCTCATTTTTGTCCAACCTAAACCACACCAACACTCTTTTGAATTTTTACTACCTAAACAAATTATTATAAATCTAAAAATATCTACACATTTTGTTTAAAAAGGAAGTATTATCTAGCCTATCCATTGGTAACTTAAGAAAAAATGTCCTCTCTCTTTTTCTTCTCTATATATTCAGCCACGAGGAGAATCAAAGGGAAAATTTGTGGTTTGCTTATTTAAGTGTTTATTAGTGTTACATTGGGTTTATTAATTAGTATTTTGAAGATTTGGAGTGCTAATTTGGGTTATGTTGTTCTTGATCATACCATAAATCCATCATTTTCAAGTAAGGTTCAAAACCATTTTTAGACTTTTGTTTATGTATTTTATACACATCATATGTTTATTTATGTATTTATCATGTTTAAATACTTATTTAAACTCATTACATTACATATATCTCCCTATATACATGTTTGTAAATTTTTATGTTTTAAACAAGTAAATAAAGACTTGACAAGGTTATTTTTTTGATAAAAATATGTACATATGAGTTCCATATTATTTTCATTTAATTATGGAAATTAAAGTTACAAAAGGCTTAATAAGTGATTTATAATTATTTCTACATATTAATTAATTATTTCGTGGTGTTATGGATCTTTATTATGTTGTCACTATTATTATGGCACTTTATAAATTGTTGAAGAATTGGTTGTGGGGGGAGGGATTAGGATAGTTTTGGAGATGATATTCAGGTGGTTTGGTTAGTTGAAATTGTTGAATTTATGTTTTTGGAAAAATAATATAGGGGTTGTCCAATTTTAACTGATACAAAACAATGAGTTTTAGTTTTACAATATTTGACTAAAACAATAGAAAATAGACTTTATAACAAAGACGTGGTCGCCTGAATGGATAAAAACAGATTTGAAACGAATAAGTTACGAGGTTTTAAAATTTTAATAACGAAAATTATTATCTGAAAATTTTACAAGCTTTTAGAAAATTTGATGAGGTAAAACCGGACTTTAAAAGAAAAACCGGGTAGCCGGGGCCATAAAATATGATAGTATACTTCAATACCTTCGCATGGATATATACAACTTGGAAAACAAAGTTAAAACGAGTAAGTTACGGCTCGTAGAAGTTTTGGACGAAATCTATTATTTTTTACAGCTTTTATAATACGTGCTGTCAGGATTTTCTGAATGCTTTTTGACCCGTTTCTAGTCTAAGACGGAAAAAACTTTTAAAAGAATTATCGTAAATCATATTATTATCTGTAAAACTAGCTTTACCACACGTCAATCACAAATTCTACGAAGAAGTTATGGTCAATCACAAATTCAAAGTTATGCCGAAAATATATATTTCTACACTATTGACAGCTTTCTGTAAAAGCTGTTAGAAAATGTTTACTGACATTTTTGAGTGTCTTAACGACGAAACGAGCCAAAATTACCTAAATAAAAGTTGTAGCACTCTATATACTTTATTAACGAGTCGGAAGTTTTCTAACGAAATTATTAACGAAGTGATTTAAGTTAATTATGAGAATACTTGGAAAATATTGTGAAGTATATTATCTGTCTATTAATAATATACTTTGACGAAACTATATTTTAACTACTAAACTATTTTGCAAACATGTACGGGTGGTATACTATTTTATAAAATGCATACATTACACATCACAATTTCCTTAGAAGACGTATATATTTCTAGGTCGCGGTAGAGTTTTTCATACGTGAAAACTCATTCCATCTTCTCGATATTCATTCACTACATTGATTACTTACGGTGAGTTCATGGCCCCATTTTACTTGTTTTGAGATGTTTCGGGGTGAGAATACATGCTTGTTCATTTACACTACACGCTTTACTTATAAACCCGATAGTTTTCTCAAATACTTTACACGTTAGACTTGAACACATGCTCGTTTACTTAAATACCTTGCTCGTTTTTACTCAATTACATTGCTCGTTTACCTAATTACATTACATGTTTTGCTTGAACGTATGCTTGGTTACTTGTATACACTACTCGTTTTCATATGGACACAAGTACTTAAAAAATTAAGGATTTCCTAAGTTACCACTATTGCCATGAAATCCCCACGCATCATGAACTGTTAATTACGTAGTAAGCGCGAATATTGTGAATAGATCTATTGGGATTGAACTCCCCCGTCCGGGTGTTGGTAGCTCTCACTTTACTAGGTAGGTCAAACGGACGCATAATTATTTGAGGTAGTACTGGGTGTTTGGCAAGGCACCTACTGGGGAAAATACATACATAATACTTAAGGCTTCGATTTATGAGCTTAGTGCAATAGTATTACTCTTCCTATGACATTGTATTTGTTATAATGGTCAAAATTGAAATCTTGTGGTCCATGATACTAATTTACTTAATGCTAAATCACTAATTTCTAGTCATTGCGAGTGATACAATGGTCTCATTTACTTCTCAGACATTGTGAGTGATACAATAATCTCTAAAACATTTCATGACATTATGAGTAAAACAAATGGTCCCAAAACTCTTGTTGATCCACATTACTTTTACCCAATGTTATTCTTTACTTAAACCTATGAACTCACCAACATTATTGTTGACTCTTTTTATCATGTATTTCTCAGGTACTTAGACGCATTTGCATGAGTTACAACTTGAGCATCATTACTAGAGTCACACATTTGCTGTCTCATCATTTTTGAAGATTTATTGTCTTACTTTTATACTTTTGGTTGAGATTTCTCAAAACATTGTCTTGCTAAAACTTTATTGATGAGATCAAACGTGTTTTTTCAAACGACTCATGTAGAGGTCATTCTCTATAACTTGAACTCTATATTATGAAGTAGCACCCCAGTAACATTGTCTTCCACTACGATATTTTTGGGGTGTTACATAGTGAACCTATCTCACCACTTCCGCTATCATCATTACCTACCACCACTCCATCATCACCAATCATCATTCCATCACCACCACCACTCACTTTGACTACACCAACAAATGCCAATACACCACCAACCTCTAATGACACACTTGACCTCTCCTTAGCACCACCTAGCTCACCTCATCCTTTTCTTCAAGATTTGGAAGACTTACCCACAATACCAACAAACCCGCCATCATTGCCAAACTTCCCACTATTGAGGAAATGACACTCCAACCACCTCACCACGTGTTCTACACGGAACCTATGGACATTGATCCCACCCTCCAACACTTTACTTTCACCCCATTTTTCCACAAATTGATTCCTCTATATGGATCAATGGTCCAACCAACTTTTTTAGATCACACGAATACCATTGTGAGTGTTTTTAACACAACATTGTGCTCATCAATGGACTTCGAGATGAGATGCGATTTATTCTACATCAAATTCTCACACACCTCGCCACCCTAACCCACATGAACTATCCATAACATGAAGGAGGTGTAAGTGCAAGTGTCATTTATTTTATTAGGGCTTTTTACTTTTAAGCTTTTTTATAATTCTATTTTATTTTTTTAAATTTTAGGATCATTTTAGAAGATAAGCCATATTTGTTTTTACTCATTGTATGTAGTTGCTTACAACTACTTATCATGATGTTCATTTATATGTGCTTATTTCTCTACTACTTGTGTATTGTGTGATGGTTGTGTATTTTCATTTGTCCACTTTTTGTACGTTATTGCACTAACTTTTTTTTGTAGCTTCAAAACTCATCACAATCTCTTGACGTCCTCATCAAAGGGGGGGAAGGCCCGTCGAGGGGAGCATACACTAGTTATTTTTAACAAAAAAGGGAGATTGTTAATACAAATAAATCGCGTAAAAACGTTTATTTATATTTTACGATCTTTCTAGGTTCTGCAGATGACAATCATAAAAACATATTAAGTAAAGTTTAAAATAAATAAGTTTTAAACATATAGTTTTCTAACTCATCACAAATATCAGTAAAGATATGTATAAATGAATATCTAGAAATCTTTAGTAATGATCAAGAAATACTTTCTATATTGCATTCACAAATATATTTGAACCCACACATTACTTGTTTTTACCAAGTCATTTAATCATTTGTATCTAAAAATATTTTTAGTAAGTTACTTACACAAAGTAACTATACAATTTATTTTTACAAGTGTCCAAACTCTTTTTAAAATCACTTATACACTTCTTTTTTAGTAAGCAAACCAAGTTCACTTGCACATTCTTTTTGGTAACTAGAAAATGTCTAATTATATTTGTTAAAAATACATTTCATTCTATTAAACACATTTGTTTAGGGTTGAGCATCGGGCCAAAACCGACCCGTCTCAACCCGACCCATCCCGAAACTGACAAGGCTAAAAATCCTAATAGAATCCCGACCCGATTCTAGTTCGGGTAATCCCGAATCCTGACCGGAGTCCCGAAACAAACCGATTTGTATGGTTTTCATTGTGTTATCCCGGGTAATCCCGAATCCCGATCCGACCCGAGTCCCGACAAGGCTGAAAACCCAAACCGAGTCCCGACCCCAGTTAAGGTCGGTTTGTGTTCGGTCGTTGTCGGTAGAAGTCGGTCGTCGGTCGGGATTGCTCAGCCTTACATTTGTTTTACAAACTAGTCAAGTCATTTTTTACACCATCCATGGCATCATGCATAGTTGACTTTCTTGAAAGGTCAAATCAAAATCTTACTATATTAGGAGTTGACTTTTGTATATTTAGTAAGATTGTTTAAGAGATTTTGTCCAAAAACCTTGCCAAATTCGGGTCTGTCAGACCAGACCACATACCCCTTCAAATATGAAGGAAGAATCCTCTTCAAAGGGATCCGCCCAGATCCGTGGGATCTAGTACTCGCTGCCTATTAATAGCAGCTCAATTTTGTCATTTCAACTCACTTTTTTTCTCACATTTCTTACATTACTTTCATATTTTCATAGTTTCAGTTCCTTGATCATTACTTGTTCTTACATATCCATTTTAGTGATTATCTACAAACTTCCTTGTTGAAGAGAAGATCAATACATTTGCATACAAGACTTCCAAGCCACAAGCTTCTTGTTGCTAGTCTTCATTCACATACTTAGATCATATTGTTGTTACTTGTATACCATTTTCATACACATACATTGTACCACTTACCATACACCCTTGTAGAGTAAAGATCGATTAGATCTTAGGTTGGTTCTTCCTCAAACTAAAACTCGGTATTTAACTTTGTATCGGATAAAGTGTAAGAGACGTTAGGTTGGTTCTATCTCGAACTAGAACTCGATATTTAGCTTAGTACCGAAAAAAGTGTAAGAGACGTTGTAAGGTTTCTCCACCCGTCAAGGAGTTTGTTGACATAGTGTTTACAAACTCTCCAGTTGAGTACTCGGAGAGTGAAGTAGGGTGAGGAAAGGATTCTAGACGAACCACTATATATACTTGTGTCTCGGTTTGATCTTTCTATTCTTTACTAATTTACTTTAAATATTACTTACTATATCCATTATTGTTTATATTCTTGCAATTTATTATTTAAATCCATATTGGAAGATTTCAGATAAACTTAGATTAATTACTTTTGAAACTAAATTTTCATCTGAAAAACTATTCAACCCCCCTCCACTTCTAGTTTTCCACACACTTGATTGATGCTATGAATGCTGAAATAGATGCTCTTTATAAAAATAACACTTGGCGAAGTAACTGATCTTCCTGTTGGGAGAAAGGCAAATGGTTGTAGATGGGTTTTTAAAATAAAGTATAAGTCTGATGGGGAAATTAAAATATTTAAAGCTAGGTTGGTAGCTAAAGGTTACAATCAAAGGGAGAGAGTTGATTTTGATGAAACCTTTTCTCCTGTTGTGAAAATTGTAACTGTTAGATGCTTAATCAATTTAGCTGTGCAAAATAGTTGGACTTTGAATCAAATGGATATTAATAATGTATTTTACCACCTGGATATTAATAAATGAGAGTGTTATATGACTTTACCACCTGGATACTTTAATGCTAATGAAAAAAATGTCTACAAGTTGAATAAGTCATTATATGGGTTAAACAGGCACCTAGGCAATGGAATGCCAAACTTATTTCTGTTTTGCTTGAAAATGGATTTGTTCAAGGTAAAAATGACTATTCTTTGTTTACTAAGTCTAGTGATAATGTGTTTATTGCATTACTTATTTATGTGGATGGCATTATTATTACAGGGAATAGTACTTATGAAATTAATAAAGTTAAACAGTTTTTTAAAACAAAGTTTATGATTAAAGATCTTGGTAAGTTGAACTAGTTTCTTGACATCGAAGTATTAGAAACTAAAGATGGTTTATGTTTAACACAAAGAAAATATTGTCTTTATCTTATTTATGAATTTGGTTTGCTCACTGGAATTTACCTTCTCTCATTCCTATGCAACCAAATGTTGCTTTATCTGGTTAACCATCTGCTAGTGATCCTAAACTTAAAAATGTTACAAATTATCATATATTAATTGGTAATACCACTAGACCAAATATTGCTTTTCATGTCTTAGTCAGTTTATGTATAGTCCTCTAAAATCTCATCTGGAAATTGCTCTAAAGGTTATCACGTATTTGAAAGGCTCACTAGGTATGGGTTTAAATTTCTTTAAAATTTATGCATCTGGTATTGACCTTATGGCATATTCAGATGTAGACTGGGCGAGATATATTGATAAAGCTCTTGCTTCTATGACTTCTAAGATCATTTGGATCTTAAAATTTTTGAAAGATTTAAGAGTTTTTAATCTTTTACCAGTTAAGGTATTCTGTGACAATAATTCAATAATTAAAATTGTTGCAAACCCTATATTCCATGAAAGAACTAAGCACTTAGAAATTGAAATGGCTGCCAACCCTATATTCCATGAAAGAACTAAGTATTTAGAAATTGATTTACACTTTGTTAGAGAAAAAGTGATTTTTGGAGTTATTGAAACTTTAAAAATAGATATTATCGATTAGATAGCAGATATTCCATGAAAGAACTAAGCATTTAGAAATTGATTTACACTTTGTTAGAGAAAAAGTGATTTTTGGAGTTATTGAAACTTTAAAAATAGATATTATCGATTAGATAGCAGATATTCTATCTAAAAGGTTGGATACAAATTAGCATAATAAATTGTGCTTAAAATTGCAGCTTATTGACATGTTTCAGAATAGGATTAAGGGATAGTGTTAAAGAAACACTAATCCTGTTATGATTATATTTGAGGGTCTGATTATGTCATTTTTCTCTTTGTAGTTTGTTCTAGCTCTCATCTTAAGTTGAAGTTTAGCAACACTTGGATTGTTGGAGGACTGGATATGCTCAAGTTTCAAATTTCCATGATCCGGGCTATACAAAGAAAAAGATAGAATTTTCTAAATAGCCCGTTTTTAATAGTATTTTACGAAATTGAACTTCGCATATACATTTTTTCCAAAATGAACTTTTAAATATTATCTGTTAGACTGATTAGTAGAATACATTTTAACCATACACGTGTATGCCAACGAGTGATGGGCGAGTGTTGGGCGAGTCTTGAGGTTGGGTGAGGGCTGGGCGAAGTGTTGGGCGAGTTTTGAGGCCGGACGAGTGGTGGGCGAGGGTTGGGCAAGCCTGGCAAGTGCTGGGCGAAATTGTTGGGCGAGTTGTGTACTTGTGTGATGGAATGGAAGGAAAATGGTACTTGTGTGCACTGTTTGTGCACAAGATGGGATCTACAATTATTATGCTAAAAGTATAGCTTGTAATTTTATGTTATTATATTCGATAGATCTTGACCGTAAAGTGAGAAGTGATGGAAGGAAAATGGTACTTATGTAATGTTTGTGTGATATAACTCTACCAACTAAAAAAATTCATTTATTTTGCAAATAAATTGAGTCACGTATATCCATAAGATAGTTACATTTTGGGCCCCTTATGTTGAGAGTGACAGATGTATTAGATGATAAGTAGGCCCAAGCTCGTTTGTGGGTTTAGGGTTTCTAGGGTTGCCTCTCTATATATTGTGTCTCAATAAAAGTTATAACCTACGAGGTTTTATCATTGTCTTACATTAGAGGTAATCGGCCCAAGCCGGTCTATGGGCTTAAGGTCCATTAGGGTTTACTCATGTAATATCTATATAATGTGCATGAATAATAATTATAACCTACGGGTTTATCATTGTCTAACATGGTTTCAGAGCGGGTCTGATCCTCGACCTAGGTGGCTAAGTTGAGCCACCTCCTGCCACCCCGTCAACAATCTAAAAAAAACGATGGGCTACTATTGTTAGTGATGTGCTGATCTCTTATTGAATGTTTCCACCATTGGTTGCTGATGACAATGATGGCTGATCTCTTTTTGAAGCAATTCGGCTACTACTGACGTACATGTAGAACTGGTTATTTTCTTTCGATTTATAGGTGTTTCTTATTATCATCATGTGCTCGATGATTAAAAAAAAAGTTATATATTTGTTTTATTATTTGTTTTTGTTTTATGTCGAATCCAGCGTATCAATTCCCGAGACGACTTTTGTTGGTGTCGAATCCAGGGTATCAATTCCCGACTTTTTTGGTGTCGAATCCGGGTTCTTATTCCCTGTTTGGGATACTTTGGGTTATCCCGTTTTATTTTGGTTATTGTTTTATTTTGCTTTATTAGTTTACTTACAGGCTTCGATTATTTCGAGCTCGAATATAAAGATAGATGATATAAGTAGGCCCAAGCGTTTGTGGGTTTAGGTTTCTAGGGTCACTTCTACTATATTATTAATGCCGATAAAAGTTATAACCTACGGGTTTCATTGTCTAACAAGATGTAGTTCATTTTGGCAAAACGTTAGGAAAAGGTTTGTATTTGTAAATTGGATATGTAAATGGTTCATTTAAGTATTTTGCTTAAGAAAAAACCCCTGGGTTATCTCATATATCAAACTCTCGTTTTCAGTTTTCTCTCAAGAAAGATAATCATCTCTCTAAATCTTCTCTCACAATCTTGTGCTGTATAATCTTGTTTCATGCAGTTTTTCGCTGAATTATTGTAATAGAACTATTATCAAAGTAGATAATAGATCCATACCTGATTAGCAGTGATGGATATTGGTTTGGTTTTTGGTTGCTGATTAAGATCAGTTTCTTGATCTTGTTTGTGTGAGAGATTTCTTATGTTCTTGAGGAACTATTGCGGTTTTGGTTTATAATTCGTTCACAAACACGTAAAAATTAACAACATGCTTTATAGCTGACCAACATTTTGACTAATACAGTAAATGATATAAAAAATTTACTAGACTATGCATAATATTGCATATATTCTAGGAGTTAACACAAGTAAGCAGCTGAAAGCTCAATGTATAGTGTTTTTCTTTATTTTTTTCTTTTTTCTTTTTGACTTGGGGACTAATTTGGTTAATTCTTTTAGGGTTTTGTTAACAACAATTTAATAGATATTGTTTAAGTTTATCTTAATTAAAAATATTTTCAAACACGAACTCACTTGACATTGATACATATCTTATTAAAACTCACTTACCTTAATAATATGTGTTGAAATCATGTGTTTATAGAAATTATGAGTTCATATTTGGAAACATTGTTATTTAAGGTAAGCTTAAACTACAGGTTGTTGTTAGCAAAACGCTATTGTTTTAATCAATTGAATTTTTGCGATACTTTCCTAGTTTATAGTGTATCGTAAAGCTTATTGCACAACTTAAGGGTGTGTTTATTAAAAATAGCTGTGAGCAGTAGCAGTGAGCTGAGAGCAGTAGCCACAGCTCATCGCTCACCGCTCACTGCTTCTTAAAGAAGCAATGGAAAAATGAGCATTCTTAAAATGTCTCAAAACTCACCGCTCTTTTACCAAACGAACACTAAAAATTAAAAAGCTTATTGCTCACAGCTCATCGCCCCAAAAGCTCCAAAAAGAACCGCGCCAAACATAGCCTAAGTCGTTTATTGTTTATACACATTTCAATAACGTTCTATACTTCTAGACCTACTTTCACATGATCAAAGATTTACAGTAATGATGTACGCTCGAGTCTATATTCAACTAGCCCAATGGGCTATACGATGAAAATCCATACAAACAAAGCCCACAAATGACATTGATAGTAGGCTGAGACTAGAGAAACCTTGACGTATCATAATAATAGAGCAAAAGCATCCTAGAGAATACACACGAAAACCGTTATACATATTAACCTAGGGTACATATAGTCGTACCTCCGAGGTCGACTGGCTTGGCCAGCAAGCAAAGCTTGACAAGCATTTTAGAAGAAACTCATGCAGGACGAGTCAATTCATATAGTACTCATTTTCCTCACAACCGTTTTCTTATTGCTATAGATTTCATCAAGAATAAACATCCGATTCCATCATCAAAACCCTTCCATTTCACATTGGATCAAATACAACCAATGTCATGATATTCAACACATCCATCAACACATAGTTTTTAAGATTATTTGTCACTATTGAGCTTGGAATATTACATGTATCGCGATGTGAGTGCAATAAATTTGAAAAGATAAAATATTTTAGCTTCAAATAATATGCATAGGTTCTAAAATTTCAATAAGCAATAAGGAACCTTTTTTTTTGTAGGCGATAAGTCGAAGGATCCGTTTAAGTATATATATATACACTTTTAAATTATAAATATATGAAAGTTTTGTAAAAAAACAATCAAACCTCATAAAAAAAGTCTCAGTAATAAGAAAACATAATGGATATCATTATGTCAATGGGAAACAAGTCGAAGTGTTTCGTGTTACTTTCCAAGAGATGTTTTATTGTCTATGCTAATTTCATGTTCTTTTTGTTATTTTGCTGATCGTGTTTTTTATACCCGGTTAGAATTTTGTTTCTTCAACTCTCTTATGTTCGACGTATTGTCACTCTTCTGTGATTTTAATCTTTTACGAGAAGTTTTTGCGATTTTTTGTCGTTTCAGATTTAGTTATATAAAAAATGTATCATTAAGTTGGATGTTGATTCAAGTATGTCTACAAAATGAGATTCAAATTAGCAATTTTTGTTTTGCTTGAAACTTAATCATTCATACTTCATATTCTTAAATTCTTAATGGTCATACATGGAAATCGGTTGACGTACTATAGAATATGTGTATTTTCTTCAACACTAAGAAGTTACATTTTAGGTTAGAATGATTTTGGCCCAAAACTAAAATGCTTAAGTTTCGCCATTGCGTAAAGGTAAAACAAAACCAATTAAGTATGAAAGTCGATGCAAACTAGGGAATAAAACGTGTGTGACTCTTACATTGTTGCAAGTTTCATGTTCAACTTAGGTCATTAGCATGTGCACTAATGACATGCATCAACAAAACTCTACTTGAAATACCCGAAATTAAGAGAAACCCTATTGGTAAAAGCTTTCGGACAAGTAGAATATATGTTTACGCAAATAAGGAGTAAAAAGTGGGCTAATTTCCTTTTCAATTTAATTCTACTCGTATCTCTAATGCCATTTCTAATAATTAACGGCACGTTTGATATTTAGTTATACAAACTATGATACAATGTTTAAACTTGTTTAGACCGGTTAGTGAGAGTATCTGCAATCAGGACAAAACCAGGGGTTTCCACGAGTTTTGGGAAGTCAGGAACCCCATTAATTTTTTCGATTCAGTGTTGATTTTTGAAAAAAAAACATCGATTTTTTCTAAATGTATCTTAAATGCATCCGGTCCACCGAAATGTGTTTCTAATACGGTTCAAAAAAATTTATGCACCTGATCATATTTGGTTATGGTTTCGTCCATGTCGGCAATGAGAGCAAAGTTTTTTGATACGCTTACACAACGCGTTCGGGGTCAAATGAATTTCCTTTTCGTCGAGCAAGTTTTATAACATCCTAGGCAGTGAACCTAATCGCTGTAGTGTAGTATTAGGGTAAGCCACGGGTATTGATATCGTTCTCTAGGGGAATAGGAATGCTAGTGAGAAATTACTACGCTAAGGTTGGGGTTGAGGAAGATTATTTTTTAAGCTTTTTATGTTTTTTTAGGAAATGAAAAGGTACGAATCTCGGGGTTTGGATTTTGGGGGTAGTATTTCTACCGATTACTCTACTATTATCTAATTATCTAATCTAAGCTAGGGGTAGTCTATGTCTATTGTTGTGTGCTCGTATGATGATTTAAAAATGTGTTTACTTAGGTTTTATTACTCCCTAGTTATCTCCTATTGATGATTGAATTGTCACGTCCTTATTCTTAATCGCGTTGTGTGTCTAAGGTCGTAGGGTATGCGTTTATCCCTAAATCTTTGAAGCTACCAAAGGTTAATGACTACAAAATCTCTAGGATTCATAAACTTAACACTAAGGTACTCTTTGGATGTTTAGCCTACGATTCCACTAGTGACTATAAGCTAAGATTCACAAAGATTAATCAAGCATTAATGACACAACGGATGACCTATCGCAATACTAGGTCAATAACAATTAAGATAAGAGACAACCAATCAATATTCAATAACTAAGTTTCATATTACCTAAGCAAACACACAAGTAAATTAGCCGGACATGGGAAACATGCAAGCATACACACAATCAATTGAAGACATAATTGAATTAATGAAGTAAAACACTTATCTTGATGTAAGATAGGGTATGGAACCCTAAAATACTGTACAAGACAGCCTTGGTTCGGTTTAGGTTTTTACTCCATAAAACTACACACTGAAAACTGAAAAATTCGGATTCTATATATAGTGTTACAAACTGCGACGGCGTCACTCTTTAATTCTGACGCCGTCGGATCGCCGTCATTAGGGTTTCGTCTTGGCCACGTAAACATTGTGACGGCGTCACCTTATGTCCGTGACGCCGTCTGGATCAAATCTAGGCCGTCTGAGCTGCGACGCCATACTCTTTTAAAATCTGATGCCGTCACTTGATAATTAGCAATTTGGCTACTGGACCGTCACAAAAAATCCACGAAGGCATCGCCATTTTGGCAGTGACGCCGTCCCCTTTTTGGTTGTGACGCCGTCCCCTTCAGTTCCAGCAGCTTGAGTGTCTTGATTCTTGACTTTGGCCATTTTCTTCGTATATTCGCGCCTTTTCGTCCGAATAAGTGTCATTCCAGCAATTTTCCTTCAAGAGACCTAAAAAGTGAAAAGGAACGAAATTAAGTAGTAACGGATATAAAAGTGATCAATTAAGGGCTTAAATGACCCCTCAAAAGTGTACCTTTTAATGCTTACCATTTCTCATAGTGTGGATGAAGTTGATTGGCGTCACCATTGAATGGTGATCAACATAAGCTTGTGGTCATGATGCTTGTGGTGTGCAAAACGAGCTTCTTATTATCATAATCTTGACGATGTAACATTGATATGACAACAGTGATAAACGATAAACTGACGATTGCATATGCTCTATCTCACGTTTTTTACTACTTGATCGGTCCAAACTTATCCATTTCAATCCCAAATTTCCAATTAAACAAATTAAAACCTACTAATCTTTTTAATGTGTCAATCAAGAGCATGAATGAATTTATACAACAAAACCAACATTCATATGTTCATTCACGGGTCTCTCTCTAGTCTTGGGCACTTGTCACTTTTCTCCCTACATTTCCACCTTGATTACATTGAACATAATATTTTATTTGTATTGTGTTGTTTTGATCAGTGTCCGTTAGTCAAGAGTTGGTATTGAACCCAAAAACTATTTCTTTAAAGCTCTCATTGACTAATTGACTACATACTTACGGCGAGAGAGTGACACCACTATGGCAATGCCCCAATGATAACGAAGAATAACGTTTATCAATGCGTCTTGGAGGAAATAATGTTACCATAAACGTGTAGCATAGTGATTACTTTAGTTGGAGATAATTATTTGTTCATGGTTAAATGATAAGAGAAATTTTCATTTGCTTACCAATGGACAAATCCCTACCATCCATCTATTTTGATCTAATGGTGAGGATTAACCTAAGATTTAATATACTTAACCTTAATTCTCCTAACTATATAAAGCCCCTTTTTTTTTATTCGCTTCATTATTTTCACACAGTTACTGTGTGTTTTCCTCCCAACCTGCTCTCATCATTTCTCTCCAAAAAGTAGTTATTTCAATCAACTATTACCGTTTGATCATCACAAGTTAGATCACCATCACCATCACCATTCCAATCACCATCACCATTCTGATCATCATCTCATCATCACCTTCCGATCATATAATCCTTTTTTATGTCTTTTTTTTATTTGAATGAACCGTTTGTTTCAGAAGCTGATTTGATTGATGTTATTGCGGTTGATAATGTTATTGATCAGTTGTTAATTATGTGGATCAAGTTGTTAACATTTCTTCTTATTAAGTTGCACACTAAGTGCTTGATGAAATGTGTGAGTGAAAAATGTTTGATAATCTTGTTATCTGCTCATGTAATTTTGCTTATTAATTAAGTTGTTAGTTGAATTTTTGTTTTTAACTGCATTTGAATGTTGTTTTTATGTTTGATTGTTGTTTTGAATCTGCTATGTATCATACGTATAGTATCACCAGTAATATTTGAAATTGAACTGTATATGTGTATTATCACTAGTGAGATTTGTATTATCACTTGTGAAATTTTGTTTATTTGATACTTTTAGTTTATGTTTTAGATTGTGAGTAGCATTAGGTTTTAGTATGATATCATTTTGGGATGGGTGAATTGATGGAAATTTGAAGCATGGAAGGTGTTTGACAAAATTCCTGAGAGAGTGATGCACAAGTTGAGAAGCAATCACATGTTCTTGTTTGTCCATCATTTCATATATAACCTAATCAAAAATATTTATTTGAATAAACAAGCTTTAGGGAATTAATCAAAGTGCATTGTAGTTATTGTAAATGAGTAATCATATCCTATGTTGCATTAGTTGATGCTTATTTTTATTTTTCTGAATGGCGTCCTTTTGAATTATTTTAGCTCATTTTGTATTTTGCTCTATCCATCACTCTATATCTGAGGTGATGCAAATTTAATGTACTGTTCGATAATTGCGCAGTGACCTAGATCTTAAGCCACAAAGCTGCTTACCTTAACAATTGTGAAGGAAAATAATTTGAAAAACATGGAAATGATGGGGAAGTCTGATCCTTATGTGATTGCATATATTCGGTCACTTGAAAAGTTCAAAAGAAAGGTTGTTGATTACAACTTAAACCCTATTTGGAATCTTGTAATTCGATTAATTGCAAAAGATAAGAAAATCCAGTGTGTTGTGCTTGAGGTTACACTTTTCTCCTTTTGCTTTTTTGTATTGCTGGTTTTTCAGTTGTATCACGGGTGATATCAAATGTGATATCACCTGTGATATCACAGGTGTGTCAGCTTTCTTTTATTTTGTTGAATCAGTTGTGGTAATGGAGGATCTTATGATATCACAGGCGATATCATAGTTGTTTAAGTTTCTTTAATTTGTTTTGTGGAGCTGTTGTGCTTTTTCGAACCACAATTGTAGTTGTTGTTGATTCTTTCACTTGATGGAGCCGTTTTTTTGCAAATTGCAATCACAAATAGTTTGGTGATATCATCTCTTTTTATGCCACATACAAAACAAACAAGTATGCTTTTTACTTTGTAATATCTCCTGTGAGATTTCATTATTTTTTGTACATTTTGTATATATTATCACTTGAGATATTTCTCTTTCTAGGTACACGATAGTTTTTGTGCCTTTTACTGCAATTGACAATCACAGGGGATATGTTACTGTTGGTTCTGGTCTGCTTAAGAACGAAACTACTGAATCTTGTGTATGGTTACTCCAAGCATTCAAGAAAGCTTTTCTGTGTTATCTGAATATCATTGTAACTGGTCAAGATGGTGCTATGCGAAAAGCAATTGCAACTTAGCTTCCTAGTTCCAAGCCTCGTCTTTGTCATAAATTAGAAGTTATGTATATCTTGTGATAAAAAGTTGGAATTAATTTTTATGAGGTATTTGTGAGTTTATGAAATATTTTGTCATTTTATCACTTGTGATAAAGCATTAAAATGATGAAATATTAACATCATTTATGTGTTTACTTGTTTTTATTTGTTTATGACATGTATCACTTGTGATATTATTCTTTAATTGATATATATGTTGACATTTTTTTTGCCAAATCGTTATATTACTCAAAAGCAATGCTTAATTAAACATATTCTTGTTTGATTTTGAGAATATGTCATGTTTTTATTTTCATAGTTTTCTTCATGAAGTCAACGATATTTTTAACTAACTTTTCATTAATATCACTTGTGATACTCTAATAAAATTACCAAAAGAAGTTTATATTCAGATAAATCAAAAGCATTGTTTACAACTGAATAGAAATTACTATTGTTTACAATTTAAGTAGCAAGAGAAAATTACAATTTAAGTAGCAAAAAAAATTACTAATTGATGCTTTTGTCTTTTTATTTTCTACAACTTTCTTCTTGCCAGCTTTATGAACATCCCTTCCTTTTGTCTTCTTTCCCACTTCATTGTTTTTAATTTGCAGCTTCTTCTTCTTTATTCCTCTTCTTCTTTTTCTGCAACTGTCTTTGCTTTCTTACATGCAGTCTCTGTTGTCAGTTCAACAGTTACTGTTGGTGGTGTTGGTGGTTGTAGATCCTGTTATATCACAGGTGATATAACAGATGTTTCTTTCAGTATTTGTTGGTCGTGTATCTGTTTCTGTTTTTGTTCTTCGTGTTTTCTAAGCTTAAATGTCTAGCAGCGGATTTTGTTAATTTGCTTGGTATTGTTAGTGTTGTCGGTGACGATATTGTTTCTTTGTTCACTTCTTCAGTTTGACTTGGTTGTTTTTTCGCGAAGGTCTTTTTCCTTTCACTTTCCACCCCTGCTTTTTGCTTCTTGATAATTCTCAGTTTTATATTCAAATATATACCATGTTAGTGTATGAATAGTTCATTGTTTTTTAATATCATACGTGATATATAAACTGAATAAGTATACGTCATCAAATATCATAGGTGATATACTACCAACAAGCAATCATTACAACTGTTGTATCACATGTGATATACTACCAATAAGCAATCATTACAATTGTTGTATCACAGGTGATATACTACAAATAAGCAATCGTTGCAACTGTTGTATCACAGGTGATATACTAACAATAAGCAATCATTGGAACTGTTGTATCATAGGTGATATACTACCAAGTAATACTAGAGTCAAATACCGCTTTTAAACATATCGAAGCATGCCCAATCTATCCATTATGCACATATATCTACTACAAATCTAACAAAAGCATGTTACAGTCACAATATTTATTTTAGCCTGTTAAGTCTATCATATTATCACAATAATCATCTAACTTTCACAACAGTCCCTCAATAAACTACTAAAATCTACATAAGTGATCATACTGTAGAATAAATATCCGTGTTATTAGGGATACCATTATAACATTCTACTGAAAGTATACATACACATTCTACTGTACGTGTATGTATCACTGGTGATATAACACATAAGCTAAATGTTAAATCAAGTACGCCGCATACATTCAGGGTTTTATCACAGTTAATTCTTCTAAATGAGACATGCTTATACGATACAATATACCTTTACTTTTAGGAATCTCTGGAGATGGAGTCAAAAATTTGATTGACGACATAACTGCATTTACTCACAGTAAATAGTATATCATCAAAACTTTTAGCAAATTCTTTTTTTAACTATGATTACATAACAATAACAATAAAATAGCAAAACTGATACTATACATGGCATATAATAAATCCTAACAAGTAAACAAGAAAACCTATCAAATAAATAAAAATTTCACAAATGATAATACAAATATCACTAGTGTTAATACATATATATAGTTCAACTTCAAATATCACTGGTGATACTACACGTATGATACTTTTCACTCACACGTTTCATCAAACACTTGGTGTACATCCATATATACAAAGTGTTTTACTCATAAACTCAACCAAATATAAACACTAAAAAACACAACCAAAAACATGTCACAATCACAATAAAAATCACATCAAAACAAATTCATGTTTCTGTATATATTAATAAACAACTAAAATCAACAAAAAAACAAAAAAATCTTCATTAACATTGTCAAAAACAGAAATATAAGAATAAAATCACAACAAATAGTTAATAAATAACAAAATAATGAATCAGAAGTGACGTATCATGTCCCCGGATCTGGTTCTGATTGCCTCGATTCGTTCATTTTTATGTGTTTTCTTTAATTTTGACGGTTAAAATTAGATGATTTGTTATGTTTTTGTTTTATTTTGAAGTTTTCATTTAGAGAGAGAAAGTGATTGCGAATTGTGATTCTGGAAAGTGATCAGTTTGGGGGTGAGGTTGGGTGGGGTAAGTTTGCAGAAGTAACATAAATGGTACCTCCGTGTCTTTATTCTTAAAAACTGTTTTTTTTATCGGACGGTTTACAATTATCCATTGGTATGCAGCAATTGAAAGGTATGTAAAATAAAGTGCCTCTAAATGGTAAATCTATTGAATTGTTTAATTTTATCATATTACCTTAATCAAAATTATTATTTACAAAATTAAATGAAAGTACTAATTAATTGTCAAAGGGTAAAATTGTCATTTTATTGCTTTTGCAGATTTCATACCAGTGATTGATGCATTTTTTTAAAATTGTTCCCGTTTTTTTTATCGTTAGACTATAATTTTAAAACGAATGGAATAAAAAATAAAATATAACAAAACTTAGTCATCACAATATATCAAATACCATATGGTTACAAATCCTATGATATATAGTTATATAACTTCATTTCTCACCTCTTACCACCCCAAAACCCTCAAACTCTCTCAACTACATATATCACAAAACCATGACAAATGACATGAAACCACCAACACAAAACATCGTACAACCACCGGAACAAACTCCAGTCACCACCAAGGTTGCAGCTGAGGTTGAAAGTGGACATCATGAGATGGTGTCATCAACAAGAAAGTTTTCAAGAAACTATGATGTAATGCATATTGTTTTACGAGTTGTTTGTTTTTCGGCTTCGGTTGTTTCGGTGGTTGTTATGGTTACTGCTAAGGAAAAATCGACTATTTCGATTTATGGATTTGATTTTCCACTTTATTCTAAGTGGTCATTCTCAGGATCATTTGAGTAAGTATTTACAATTTACTAGATGTATATGTTTTTATATTCTAAAGATTTGTTTTTAATATTTTGGTTATATAAATTGAGTTTTTGGAGTTTTTAAGTAAAGTATGCCTAAAATACTACCAACGTTATTACTATAGTATATGAAACATAATCAGGGACGGAATCAGAAATATTAGTGTAATTCACTTCATATGCTACATATGAAAATTTCTTCAAAAGGTTTAAATTGACGAGAAAACCTAAATCCGTGCATCTTTTTGGATACAACCCTAATTCCCAAATAACTCGGCCTCAGGCAATGGACACATGTTACCGTGACTTGTCATGGAATAACGCTAGTCATAATATTTCCTATGTTAATTATTTCATTCTTTTTCTTTAGAGTTTTTGCTAAAGGATTTTATGATAAAGATTTGTCTTGTGAAGTTTGGAATCTAAAGTTGGATTGATTATTGACAGTCAACATTGATTATGGAATCTAGTGGTAGCAAACAAAATTTTGAATTAGTGTGTTGAGGTTTGATGATGAGCCCGTGATTCTTTTTATTCTTTGGAATTGACACATTTATTTGTCCATTTATGCTAAGTTCACATGCATTCATTGTTCTGTTTATTATATTAAGAAATTTCAGAAAAAATGTAGTAACTTACTTGCATGAAAGGGTAACGTATCTATAAGTGTTACTAGTAGGGCTGAGCACGGTCAGGACCGAGGGCTAGACCAAAATGTACAATTCAGGTCCGGGTCGGTCCGACCTGGTCCAGTTTGTCAGTCTGATCTGATCCAACAAAAAATAATAGTCGGTTGTGCGTAAGACAAAAACGGACCGGACCGGACCTAGTACCGAAAATGAGGAAAATAGTAGACTTAGGACCAGACGGAAATATGTGCAGTCCGGTTTTTCGGTTCGATCCAATCCGCGATCTATAATGCTCAGCCTTAAGTGTTAGAAAATAGTTTACTACCACACCACTTTTAGCCGCATTATGAGTGATTCATCATCTAAGAGTCTCAAACATGTACATGATGTATTATAGGTGCCTAGGTGGTATATAGTTGTGTGAATAATATGTCTCTAAGAAAATGGTCTACTTGCTCACTAACTCATGGGTTAGTGTCATGAATCTTTGGCACGTTATTATTTTGACATTTTCGCCTGCTTTGTTAAGTTGATCTAGTTCAGAAGTCAATGGAGATGGTCTCGAATCTATGTGTAGGCCAATGTTTACTTCAGTATACTTAACTCACTTTTGTCAACAGAAGGTAACTAACAATTTTCAAAATGTTTAAAAGGAGTAATTGTGGCATGCTACTCGTTTAATTTGCATTATCTAGCTACTTAGCTAGGAGTAGTTAGAACGTATACGATTATGATGAACCAACAAGCAAAACACACGAATAGAATGAAGTCTTGGGACAAATAATGCGTGTGGTTAAGTTGTTTGATTAGTTCATGTTAATTTGGTGATCAAGCATTTTCGTGTGTTACCATTGACCATAAAACTTCGACTTGATTCACAGGTATTTGGTTGCTGCCTCGTCGGTCGTTGCAGCCCACTCTCTTGTTCAGCTGGTGATGACCGCGTCAAGAACTCTAAGAAAGTCATCGGTCTTCTCGTCTAGGAACCATGCATGGCTTATTTTTGCTTGTGATCAGGTCTTTTAAGCTAATGACTTACAAACTCTAATCTCTTGTAAACTTTTAGGTTATGGGCCACTAATCACCAACTATTTAAATCTTTGTGATAGTTATTGGGCTAGTATTGTGCTTTAAGAAAATAAAATAGTATCTTCATTGCTGCATGAAAAATAGTCTAGTGGAACCCACAAAACTTAGCAAAATAAAATGGGCTCCATAAGCCCATTAGAGGCCCATTTTGTCATCTTAACTTTTCATTATGGTTTAATAATTTAGTACGTGACATTAATAAGTAATACATGCAGGTGTTTGCGTATTTGATGATTAGTGCAGGATCAGCGTCAACAGGCGTGACCAACCTGAACCGTACAGGAGTCAAACATGCATCTTTACCCAATTTCTGTAAGCCGTTACATAGGTTTTGTGATCGTGTTGCAGTATCAATTGCGTTTGCATTCTTCAACGGCTTCTTGCTTGCCATTTTAGCGGTTCTTGATGTAATGTGGCTATCTAATTAACTACAAAATGCTTACTCAGTTTGCAGTTTTTGATACGAGTGCTATGTCTAGATTATGTTCGTATCTATCACGGATATAATAAAGTTAATGTAGTGATGTTTAACAATACAGACCAATACTTGGAGTATGTAACTTTACCTTTTCGTTGTTTGAGTCGGCTAACGAGATGGTTGAGAATCAACTAAATTGTCAAGAAAAAAAAGGAGTAAATTTCTAAGTTGCAAATCATGTATAAAAATGCTGTATGTGCAGTTGATACAATTCTGAGAAAAGAAATGTGATGCGATGCACAAATGAATTATTATGTCAAAAAGTACATTTTTTTTTTAACGGTGACTTTCATTTTTGGCGAAAGTCGCTCTGCATGTAGGCCTCATCCATCACATCACGGTATGTTATGCGAGCAGGGTCATTTGGCCATGATGAGGATTATTAGCGTCCGTAGGAAGAAACCGTCGCCTCCACGATTATTATGCTCATTTGGAGTACGGATGATGAAAACCGGAGTAACGGTCGGATGTCAAAAAGTACCTAGAAAGAAAAAGAGTAAGAAAGCTAAATGGTCATTAAATTAAAAATTAACGATTATCACCATCAAATACTACTATACTACTATGAACAGAAATTATTTAGTGTGATAGGGTTGTTTTTATTAGAAGATAAATAGATCCATGCCTGGTCTGTGGGCTTCGGGTTCATTAGGGTTTAATATCCCTCATGTAATTGGCATTATAAATAGTGGTCACTAACAACTATAATATCGACGAGGAATTATGTAGTCCAACATGATATCAAGAACGGGTTAGATCCTATACCTAGCATGGTTTTCTTTGCTGCATTTTCTTAAATTTAATTTCTTCCCTCTCAAGCATATCTCTTATAAATGTTTCTTTTTTATTTATAGAGTCTTATTTATTTTTCTTAGCCATCATTGTTGACCACACCAATTCTCTTTACAAAGATTTTCTTTTCCTTTTTTTTACGTTAACTAAAACACAAATCCTTTTTCATTAATGTTCTTGTATCAATATTTGTTACCCAAAAAATCTCTTGCTTTTTTAAGTTACTTAAAAAAAAATAAATAAATAAAAAATAATAATTTACAATCTCTTTCTTTCTTTTATTGTCAAAAGTTAATTTTCTTTTCCTTCCCTTCGAAACTTATTCTCTTCTTTCTCATTCTAAACTTTGTTTCGCGCCTTTTTTTTTTCTTTCTTTCTTTCATGTTCCTTTTAATTTATCATCACTATGAATTTCAAATCTCAAGTGGAAGATTTCTCAAACGTCAAAATGCGGAACAAGTAAAAAATCAAGTTAGCGTAGCTATGTTATGAAGACTTCACCAACAAATTCAATTTAGTTTTAAGATTTTACGTTTATTACTCCAGAGCTTTCGCAATTTCGCCGTTTGGACTGCGGGGGCCTATTAGAAGATAAATAGGCTCAAGCCCGATCTGTGGGCTTCAGGTCCATTAGAGTTTAATATCTCTCATGTAATTGGCACTATAAATAGTGGTCACTAATAAATATAATATCGACGAGAAATTATGTAGTCCAACGGTTTTTATCTACAATCTATATCAATATTTATAATAGAGGTGAGTTATTTTGCGACAAAAGCGACAAACTTACGAATAACACACGAACGTAGTTGTACATAAAAGTATTACAAAATCGGTGATACCCAAAAAACAATTTGAGAAGTACAAAATACACGTACACTGCAAAAGAAAAAAAAAAATGATATCAAGTGGCAAATGAAAAGTCAGAAAATCACAATTCACAATTCTCGTTATCCACCGACCGCCATTTAAAGGTATGTAAATGCACTTAGGCTCGTCGCATTCGAGTGTTTAAGATCGGTTGGGCGTGCAAAAGTTTAGTCCTCAACCGATGTTAATATCGAGCACATCGATTGGGAAGGTGGGTTGGCACATTGGTTGACTAGAGAAGATTTGCAATATCGAGTGAGTAAACACTCGATGTTTAGGCTTCCAAATCCATTCTTATCTTCATTCATTGGTTACTTTTACTTTCATTTATTAATATTTTAACAATAAATTAACATATTTATTTTGATTGGTAAAATCACCTTTTATTGACCAACGTTGCATGTAACTTAATGTTCAACTAGATTGTATTTATATTTTTCGGGTAAGAATAAGGAGGGTTGAAGATCTTGGATTCTGAAGATCTTGGTTACGGTTGAGGAAAAAGAGCTCGAGATGAAAAAAGAAAAAGCGCCGCCTACAATCTTCTACAACAATCGACCCGAAAATTGACCGCCGCCAAATTTTTTAAATTAAGTAGTGTAATGTTTTTTTTTTTATTTATTTAGTAATGTAATGTTTTTTTTTTTTAATTTGAATGAAATTTAAATTTAATGTTAAAAATGTTTTAATTTAAAAAAAAAAAAAAATCATTTGGGCGTCGGGTCGTGTCAGTCATTTGGAGAGAAAGGCTGGCGTGTATTTGGATGGCCAGGTCGTCGGGTATTGTGGGTAGCTTAAGAATCTCACCATTGTTTGACTATTAAATTGTAATGATTTTATTTGTTTACACGTAATTTTATCCTTAAAAGCAACAATCTAACTATCTAAATCAGAGACTATTTACTTTGATGATTTCGGTAGTGCATTCACTTTTAACTGGTATACTCATATTCATTTTTAATCTAAAGGCCATCTTAAAGGTTATAAAATACTTTTTAATTTCAATTACTTTAGTCTAAGTGTTTTTAGTTTATGATTACAATACTAATTTAGAGTTAAGATCAATATAAATCTTATATTTAACATAAATTCAATAAATCAATTTTAGACATTTATTTTTATCAAAATTAATAAAAAATATTTTTCACTTTTTTTTAAAACAACATATCTCGCAAACGGTAAATCTTCAAACTACAAAAAATACACCATCGCGACGAGAATTAAAATTATATTTCTATAGATATACACTTCTCTATATTTTCGACAAACTTTTCTTTTTCAAAAATTCCGCCCAGAAAAATCACATATGATTTATAAAATCATTTTCAAAAATCACACGTGATTTGTAAAAATCAAATCATATGTGATTTTTACAAATCACATATGATTTTCAAAAATCGTATGTGATTTGTAAAAATCGAATCACATGTGATTTTCACAAATCACATATGATTTTTTTGGGCCGAAATTCCGAAAAAAAATTGTTAAAAATATATAGAAGTGCATATCTACAGAAAGATAATTTAATTATCGTCGTAATTGTTTGATTTTTTTCGCGTAACGATTAACGGTTTGCGAGATATTTAATTTTATTAAAAAATGGTAATTTTTCTTCTTTTTTTTTAATCAGAAAAATGATTGGATATGATTGGTTCATTGTATCCATGGTAAATTTGAGATTTATATTGAACTTTTACCTACTAATTTAATGTCATATTTTTGTTATAGCGTGTAGGGTATCTAGCGGACTAGCAGATCATGGGGAATTTGAAATCACAAATGCTTCACATGTTTTACAAGAGAAAAAGTATTAATACAAATGACCATTGTAACCAAAAGAATACACGCTCGAAACCGTCGACAAGTGAGTCTCAACAACAACAAAATGAACCAAATGAGAATGAGACTAAAGCTACAGGCCCAAATACTAAAGAAGCGGACTCTACGTGTTTGGAAATGGATCCTCGAAAGCGTCAACAACTTTGGGAGTATCCAATTAATGAGAAGGAGGAACTAAGACGAGCTTATCTCTATGAGGGACCTTTCCAAATTCACCTGAAAGAGTATCCTCATAAATGTTCAGAGAAGCATCCTCGTAGGTTCCAATACTCGTGCTTTAGTATTTTCCCTAATTGGCTAGAATATTCACCCACAACGCATTCTGCTTATTGCTTTATTTGTTACTTATTTAATGACAAGCCGAATGTGCGTCATGGTTTCGATGCATTTGCAGTTAAAGGGTTCAAAAATTGGAAAAGGCTTAATGATGGGAAAAATTGTTCATTCCTTAAGCATATTGGTTGTTCATAACATAGAAATGTCGTGGCTTCTTGTGAGAATTTGTTAAACCAAACGAGACATATTGAAAACATCATAGAAAAGCAAAGTACATAGCAAGTTTTGAAGAACCGTATACGACTGAAAGCTTCAATTGATATGGTTCGTTGGTTGACATTCCAAACTTGTGCCTTTCGTGGGAATGACGAAAGTAAGAAATCTAGAAATCGAGGTAATTTCACAAAAATGTTGAAACTTCTAGCTTCGTACAATGATGAACTTGCTCAAGTTGTGTTGGTGAATGCTCACTTTAATTCAAAGTATACTTCAGGAGATATTTAAAAAGAAATCCTGAATATTATTGCAAACAGGGTTCGAAGGCATATACGAAGTGAAGTGGGCAATTCTTACTTTTGTGTCATGGTGGATGAGTCTAAAAAAGAGCAAATGGCTATAATGTTAAGATTTGTTGATAAGGACGAGATCCTAAGAGAAAGGTTCTTAGATTTGGTACATGTATCTGATACTTCAGCATTAACTCTCAAAACAAATTTGTGAAAACGACTTTTGCGGTATTAATTTGATACAAGTAATATATGTAGCCAAAGGTACGATGGTGCTAGTAACATGAGAGGGGAATGGAATGGGTACAAGCACTTGTTTCTAGAGATTGTCCTTATGCATATTATGTTCATTGTTTTGCTCACAGGCTGCAAACTTGCCTTAGTTGTTGCTTCAAGGGAGCTTCATGCATGCAACTTAAATTAGACTGATGCTAATGGTAACCCTTAACACGTCTGTGTCACTTCAGCTTTCTCTCGCTAATAATAAACACCAATCATTAACAAGTAGTAAAGCGACCGCAACCACAACAATAAACATATCACACAAAGCCATTTTTTTTTTTTTAAAATAAAAAAACTGCACACAAAACAAATTAAAACTTTATCGGCAGCCGACCACAATATTTACCTGGTTAGGGGACGACTCAGTTGGGCTCGGTTGTGCTAGGGTTAAAACGTTCCAACCTAAGTTCATTGGTTCACAATCACTTGATTCTTTGAAGTGAACGTATGATTCGGAAGTGAAATACTGAAATGAGTTATTGAAAATCATTGATCGACTAATAATGTATTGTGTGGCCTATTGCATGAAATGACTTGATATAGTAGCCACAATATGGTTTGGTCGCTCCAAATGACACAGTTAGAAAGCTAATTGTGCCACTTGGCATGATAGGCATACTTCTCTTTTAAGGAACTTTACGTTGGCCTAAAGCGTACTACGTATATGGCTAAATGAGAAAGTGCAAACGACAGGTCGGTACTTGAATGCATATGTTTTAATGAAGGGTTCGCACTAGTTGAGGCTATTGAGCAACGTATATTAACGAAGGGTTCGCACTAGCCCAAGCCCGGTTGTGGGCTTTGGGTCCATTATGATTTAGGTTTTGTTATATACTCGTACTCGTAAATATTGCATGAATGATAAAGTTATCTTTACGGCCGGGTTTTCAATGTTTAACAATATAAATTAATTATCTTTGGGGCAAACAAAAGTTGTGGTTCAAATGTAGCTTATACAAGTTTTATGTCCTTCAATAGGTTTTTTCCCCTTCATTTTACATGTTAAGTAATTCTAAAATCAAATTTGTCAAACACTAGAAAACTGATTATTTGATTACTGCGATAAAAAACAAACATAATCAAATCCAAACACGGTATTTTATAATCGCGTTTTGTTACAGTAAATTATCTGATTATGACCAAATTTTGTAAAAAAGGCACATATGTTATTATATTGACATATATACAAAATCATACTCCGTAGTTGTTTGTCAGAAAAAAAATTGTAGTGCAAAGTCCAATTTATGTTTCTGAGTACATAGCATGTATTTTATTGTCTCTAAGAGCACAAGGTATGGGGTGCCATTGGTGAGTCATTGGTGAGCCGTTGGTGTCTTGCCTAGCAAGCGGCTATCTTCAAGCTTGTAAATCATTTCTTTTGTGTTTTGGCGCTCCATTTAAGCTGGCCAAATGCACCTTTTGTATGTGTGTGTTTTTTTATTGTGAGTGAGAAGTATATTTGGTGGGGTATTTTGCGGGACCTACAGGTGATGTTAGTGGTGTGTTATGAGAGAGGGTTGTTTGAGTTATTAATTAGTGTGTTATTGAGAAGTATATGATGTGGCGCTGATGTGGCATCTGAAATAACATGTTATTGGGTTTTTGCATACCTTGTGCTCTAAAATTACTTAGGTTCGGATTAGTGGACATGTTTTGGTAAAAAATATTACTTAATTTATATAGTTTTACCTTTTAAAAAAATGTTATTTAAATTAACCAAATAAAGAACTAAACACAACAATAATTTATTTTTTTAAGTTATCAAGAGAAAAACAATTAAAACATAAGGATTAACATCTACGCCCACTAAACATAAACACAAAGTTGATTATATATATATGGTTTTAACTTTTAACGTAATGATGTGTAATCTTATGTGAAATTTAGTTTTTCAGAAATAAATAAACTTTTTTGATAATAAATTGATGCCTGCTGCGTAAGTCTCTAAATAGCAAATACACACAATAACACTTAAAGTTCGATGATTTAACAGGAAGAAAGATAGCAAAAAAAATGATAAACTTAAATAGTTTTTATTCTGTTTGACTTTATTATAAGGGTGTTGATCTTCATGTCATTTTTTATCATACATTATAATTTAATGCATTCTTGTATGCTTTATGCGATTATGCAGTAAATATTATATCATGTTGTGTATGTATAAGAAAAAATGATGTAAGTATCAACCCCTGTTATAAACAAAGAAAAAATTAATAACTGGATATACAAGTACATAACAAAGCAAACTAACATGTGCAAAACGTAAACAAAATCGAAAAATGGCAGGTCACCACTATAAATATTTTCTTGCGTGTCAAAGTAGATAACACACCATCTCTTCTGTACCATTCAATTCTCTATCCTGTTAACACAATATTTAAAAATTAGTAATTAAATAAGAAGAAAAATAAAGTAAGTCAAAACATTGCTTCATTATGAGTTTGCAGTAAAAACTCAAAGGAAACATACGACGTTAACTATACTGTGAATGATAAACATGTTTCAAGTTGAAAAATGCCATATCCTCATACCAGGTAAGTGTCAATTTATGCATAAACTTATAACATGACCTACTTTCTTTTTCACATATTAGATGATTGACATCTACGCAATAGTAGGATAAGTAGAAAGATATATTGTAGTTAACTAGTAGGTGCCGTGCGTTGCAGCTGCGAGTACCCTAAAATAAATGTTAACGGCATCAAAAGTCAAAAGTCGCCCGTGTCCGTTTAATTGGCCCCTGCTCGTTCGGGTTCGTGCCCATTTGGCCTGTGCCCATTCGGGTTCTAGCCCGTTTTGCCCCGGGTTGCCCGTTCGGGCTTGAATATTTGTATAATGTGCTTTATTATTTGTATTAATGACATTTAATGTAGGAATTATTTTTAAGTTGGTTGTACAAAATGCTTGATAATTTTTAGTTCTTATGTAAATGGTATTTTAATAACTTGATTAATTATATTTATTAATAGTTTCTATTATTAGAATTACTTAATTTTAAGAGTTTCCATTATTGAAAACCCAATTTGCATTATAAGATCATCCACTATGGTGGTTTAAGAATAGGTCAAAAAAATTATGAAGAGGTGTAAAAATTTGTGTACCTCGAGGAATCATTTCAAGTCTAGGTGGCATGAAAAGGTCTAGCCTTTGAAAGAGGTTTATAAATTAATGCATTGCATGAACTGACAATACTATAAACCTATTAAAAGCTTTATCTATAGTGGTAAAAGGTTTATAGTATGAAAAAGGTTTGTAAATTAATGACATTTCATGAAGTGGCAATCTTATAGACCTTTTAATAGGTTGAGTACTTAATAAATGTTAGCGTAACATCTGCAAGTCAAAAACTTCAAAACTTAGATGAAAGATAAACTTACTGGCTGAAATTTCTGAATCCAGAAGCATTCGAATCATGGTTCGACAGATGTGGAAACTTGGCCTTCACGATCAAAGTAAAAACGCCAACTTCTGCCTGAAAGCCTAAACTCGATGTATCGGTTCCAAGTTCGACCTTGGTGTCTTTTATTTTCGGTGTCCAGCTTTCATATTCAGCTTTTAGTTTCGTCTTACAAGTCCAATTAGCTTTCTGAAATATGCTCAAAAGCCATTTCTTGTTTATAAGGCACCGCCTCTCAATTAGAAGATATATACTTAAAATTTAAACATATGAATAGTGCAAGAAATCACGTTTCATCCCTAGACATCGTAGAAATAATGAGTGGCGGAGCTATGTGTGAGCCACTTGTGGCACGTGCTACACATGGTTTTAGCCGAGGAAGTTTAATTTTTGTTTGAAAATTAAAAAAAAAAATGGAAAATGAGTTTAAATATCATAACTTATGAGTTTGATCAACGTGCATTAATATGTTAATATACGGCAAATATTAGCCAAACTCATTATGGAATCTTTATAAAATCATTTCTACGTAGTAAACATATATTCAAGCAGTTTTTACGGAGTACTTTTTTCCGTAAAGCCTTCCTTTAAACATAAAACAAGTTAGATACTATTTATGAAAAAGTAGTGTATAACAATGAATTGAAATCATAAGTAAAAGATCGAGACGGATATTTAACATACTCTTTAAACTCTATGCTGATAGAATCAGCTGTAGAATTTGTGATAGATCTAAACGCGGTAGCTGACAAAACCATGGTGGATCCTTCAATGGACGGTCGAGAAACCGAAGTTATCGCATAATCGACTATTTTGACTTGAATCACCTCCCCAGCAACACAAGTCCCAGGCTCGGTCCCGCTTATACATTTCACCACATAAATACGTCCACAGGCTGCTCCACTATCCCATATTTCATCACCAGCTGCGGCGAATAAGTTGTTAGATGGAAACTGGCCAGAATCATTTCCGTAACACGCGGTAGCTGTTTTATTACACAACAGATAAAAAGAATTAGATACATGTATTCAAAAAAGTTAGGTTAAGTTAAGTAGTTTCAAATATATGGCGCTTTTTCTAGATACCCATTCATACCCTACTAATACACATGGCCGTCTCATGGATTTTGGTGCCCTATGCCGTGATTACAAGCTAAAACCCTTTTAGCAAAATGATCCTCAAATGTCCACGTTACTTTGATATATAACTACTATCTACTAAACAGAGTTTGTGGATATGAGATATTGTGTACACACATGAAAGCTAAGCATGCTTATAAATAAAGATTGCAAAGTTTTAAGTAACAAAAAATTATAAAAACAACGTTGTCAAACTCCTTGAGACCTCCTTTGAAACTTTTTAAAGCAACGTATAAGTATCAGATTAGTATTAAAACTATAACTTCGAGGCTAACAAATTTTGGGCCCCCAAAAGAAATGGAGGCCCTGAGCAGTCGAACAACCTTCATGCCCTCAAATCCAGCCCTAATACATACTCATAAATAAATTGCATATAGACAGATGGATATACAGAGAACTTACGTAAGAATGGTGGATTGTATTGCCCGGAGGTGCCAATTTCACTATGCGAGACATAACGCATAATTATGGTTAGGAGGATGAGAAAGAAGGGGAGAAGAAGATGATGATACATGAGTAATTTGATTAAGAAGTCTTAGGAGAAGAAGTAGCAACCTTGAGAATACATTTGGGTTAAGAAGTCTTGGAGGTGGGTATTTATAGGTGTTCCCAACAATAGGGACATAACGCATAATGATTGGCCAGTCAGAAGGCATATAACAAAAGTTGTAGTAATACGTAATCTTTTTTGATGCCGCAATAAACATTCTGGACGACCACAACAAGGACAACACTTATCTGGTTGACGCTACCGACGAATAAAAAACCCGATTCTAATAGTGTGCATGAGGGCATCTGTAATATTGACAGTAGGGTTTAGGGTTTAGTAAATGTACTTTTTACATTAAAATAGTGTAAAAGCCAGCAAAATTAGTTTCCAATATTAGCACTAAACACCACATTATTTTAATGCAATGGATAATGAATACACAAAATGCATTAAATATAATGCATTACTATTCATCCCACTAAACGCTATTTATTCTATTAAAATCTCTTATTTTCACTAATATTTTAATATTTAATACTTCGTATAAAACATAAAAACTAATTTATATGAAAAGTATTTTTGTAAGTTTCACATTAATATCGTTAAAATGAGCTCAATATTGATATAAATTAATTAATTTATTTTTCTTCTTTATTGCACCATCATATATTTTATAGATTTTAAAGTGCAATTAGTGTAAATATTTGGTGTATACATTGGAACACATTTTATTTGCTACAAGCATTTTCCAACAAGGATATAAACCCGCGTTTCGCTGCGGGGCGTTTGTATAAAGCTTTTTTATTATAACCGTCTCTTTGTTGTTCGGTTATCATGTGCAAGTATCAAAGTGTGACATTCATTATCTTCTGCAAATGATTCAAATGCATTACAAACTCTATTTCATTGTGTCACACCCTCGCCGGAGGCGGAAACGCGAGGTGTAACTGAAAGGAACATAAGCACAAGATAATAGATCATACCAACGTTTAAGATTCAAAAGAAAGTAAACACCATTACAATACCAGTTTAGCCGACCTCGGCAAATATAATACAAAGTTTAGATCCTAAAAGACTTTGATTTAATACATAATGATTTGTAGTAACATGTGAAAACTTCATTATGCAAAGACCTTGTAGAAAAGCTTACTAACGAACACACAAATCATGAGAAAGCGGGTCAGTATAAAATAGTTGGTAGTACCGCGTTTAAGTATAATATGGCGTTTAAGAGATCAAAGGTTTAGGTCATCGAGAATAGTCCACAAAACAAAGGCATTGTAAATCCATTTCGGTTAAGTTCATATACAAAACTTGCAGCTTTGTGTTCGCATACATTACAAAATATAGTGTGTCAAGTAGTCAAGTATAAGTGGTCATAATAGTTCACAATATAGGTACCGTATATATAATAATATGCGGTAAGCTCATAGAATAATTAATATAGTCGTAACATAGTGGGCCGAGAGGTTGGTAGACCTCTAATAGCGCTATCATACCTACCTACTAATAGGAGACTAACATGTCTGCGAATGTCTGACGGTACATCATACAACTATTAATATACAAATAAGAACACTCGAATATGGGAGAATTTACCTTTGCTCGAGCAGGGGAGACTTTAAAGTCGAGGTCGCCTTGCGTCACGGTTCACTAAGTTCAAAGAAGTCATAAGTTCATAATTAAGTTCAAGGATTTGATTTAAGTTCAAATGTTCAAGTCAAAAGAGTTCAAAAAAGTAATAATCAATTTAGTTCAAGTATGGTTCATGCATTTCACCTCAAAATATAGCGAAACGGTAAAAAGGGGATCGTGAATACTCACTTGTTTAAATGATGCGATGGCAAAAGTGAGTATACTGAAATGAGACGCAAATCTCTAACCGCAACCTATTATGAATGATATGATCTATAATAAGTCATGATGTAATGTTATGCATGCAATTCATATAATATCTTTACCACTTTGTGAATTTTTGAAAATAACACTTATCGTGGAAAAATAATCTTATAACGTCTTGACAATTTATAAATTACTTTACAAGTATTTATGTTGAAATGTTATCCTACGATAGTCATTTAGTGATTTAATATGAAATTATAACTTTTCGTCGTAAAATAATGTCATTTGACAATGTCATGAAAGTGACTAAATGGCCTTGAAAAGCTAGTCGTAAAATTGTTTTGTCAGTGTTAGGAAACAAACTCAACGGTTTTAGAAAGCTTGTAGCATTATCCCAAAGTTTTAGCATTTAAGTTTTTATCAAAGAGGTCTCGATCATAGAGAGAAAAAAAATAGATAAAGTAGGATACTTGTACCAAAAATATTGTTTAAGGGTGGTTTTAAACCAAAGTTTGAGTGACCGTATTTTATTAGATTTACAACTCCGTTTGACGAAAGGTTGGACATTTTGGAAAATAGGATAGGCGAACTTACTTTTATTAGAAGACATCATTTTTATAAAGGTACTCCATCGATGTTAAAAGCGACCCTCAACATGGTCATTAAGGCCGTAATGTTTGTCTATTAGAAAATATATTAGTTATGCTTATTTAAAGTAGTTCACGGCAACCTTGTTTTAAGCTTGTAATTTAATCGTTGAGTCCTTAGCTTAGAGTGTTAAAGTATACTAATATATTTTTATAAAGTCGACTCATTTAATATAAACTTAAGACTCATTTTGACTCGTAAAGTTTGAGACAACATCTTTGAAATTTTACGAAAATATAGTTTTGGTCGTTAAACTTGAAAATAGCATAACTTCTTAAGTTATAACCGTTTTAACCCATTCAAGCAGCCGCGTTTTCGTTTTAAAGTATATTTTCTGAATATCTGGCCCAAAAATCTTTACCAAGTATGAGAAATTTCGGAGTCTGAGTAGTCGGACCACATATATTGTTGTCGAAATGGATTTTTCTCTCGTAAAACTTATTCTAACCACTTCAAACCAACGCCAAAGCTATTCTAAAACTACCATACACCTTCTTAGGGTGTCATTGGTTCCTAAACATCATCAACCATGATATGTTTCAAGGGATTAATTTTAGGATGAATAAAGCTTATAATAAGTACTAAAAACAATTAAAAGTGGTATAGATACACATGAAACTTGCATGTTTTCTTTCAAGCATGATAAAAATAACTTAAGTACGAATATGAAAGATTAATAATGATCATGAAATGCTTACTAGTTGTATGAAGAAGTTATAGGTAACAAGGTACTTAAAAACTTATTGGTTTTTATCTCAAAACCTTATATAGAAGTAAACTAAGGTTGTGAAATCACAAGAGTTATGAAAAATATGGTCTTCTTCTTCTTCTTGGGGTCTTGGCCGAACATCAAAAAAACGATGAGAGGATACTTGCTTTTTTTTACACCTTTTGGTATATGTTATTATGTGTTATAATTTAGAAAAGAATACAAATACTAGCAAATATCTAGTCAAATGTATATATGTGTTATTTTTGGTCAACAAACTCAAGAAAAAATGGTGACATAGGGGGGGGGGGGGAAGGTCGGCAAAATATAAGGGTGCAAGATGTTTGATAAGATTTTTGTAATAAAAAATATATATAACTTAATATTAATTAAATTAAGTTTAGATATTTAATTATTAGGTATAGAGTTGGCTAGAAATTGACTTTAATGGAACAAAACAAAATATATTGAAGTCATAAAAATTATAAAAATACATTTCTCGCAAGAATTGAGTGAAATAATAATTATCGTGTTGAATTCTGAAAACCGTCGTAAATATATATATATAACAATTTATATACAAAATAAATAGAAAACATCGAATGAAACTAATAATATAATTTTTATATTCTTAAAATGAGTATAAAATATATTAGGATTATTTTGGAAGTGTCGGATCAAATGTTCAAAATAAATGATTACGCGATAGCGTTTATTTAATAGGAAATTATACGTTTTATGAAAAATGCAAAGCCATGCATGAACTAATATAATGACGATGTTACTAATGATATGTGGACTAATCGTAGTCTATATGAAATGTCCTCGATGATATGTTCATGAATTAGCAGCTAAACCATACGATTCGCGGAATTTGATACTCGTAAACCTAGTTTACGATAAACGATGAATAGTGACTCATGAATAGTGATTTTTCTCCGGGAATGAATAGTGTTTCGTGAATAGTAAAATTTTGAAATACGGTATTAGAATATCAAATCGACTCCGAAAACAATGAATAGTGCTTAGATAAATAGTAAATTCCCATGATGAACAGTAAGTTTGAGAAATGATCGGAAATTGAGAATTGTGACATTCTTCCCCGGTTAGAGGAATCACGTCATCGTGATTCGATTATTGATAACTATAGTCCGAACCTCGACAAAGGGTTCTAAAAGTTCATGCTCGTACGAATAGTCTAAATGATCATGTCAATGCTCATGCATACGGGTTCCTCATTCAACTAAGTACGTCCTCGTGATCAGATTTGATGGGGTAATCTCACAACTCATCAAACAAGAACTGTCATGAGATTAAACTAAACCGACTTGAGTAAACTTGTCTCTTAGCTTGATTTTAGCAACTCATCAAACAAGAACTGTCACTAGATCAAGCTAGAAACAAGTCTTTTTGAATGAAGTCTTTTGAAAGATTAGTTCGATATTGGAATTCTTACACAAATCAAATCAAATCAACAAAATAAATTACAACTAAGGTCGATATCGTTAAGTCTCAAATTAATCAATGTGCATTGAGCGTGGTAGAATTAGAAGCAAGTTATGCACTCAAAATCGTGTTGTGCAAGAAAGAAGGTGGTTGTTCAAAAGAATATACCGATTCGCGTTGCGGGCTTCTCGATGCCGGATAGAATGCTCGACCACGTCGCGGGAAACATCAATGTTACGTTACGGTGGACCTTCTATTACTTGCGCCGAGGTTTTGATGATTTCCTCCTTGGTTAGGAGTTCTTTTCAACTTTGGGCCGGGTATTAGAAGGTGATCTAGACTTCCTTTTCGTAACATGCTTTTCTTTGTCCTTGGTTCCCAGTCTGTTTGAGCAATTCGCTGAAGTGACCGTCCGTCCACATTTGTTGCACTTTGGGCGTCTCACAGTGGTGATAGTTACATCGAGTACACATAGATGTGGACACTGTATATCACTTTCGCTCACAGTGGTAAGCTCCATAGTTCCGTTATTAGCGCCTCTGGTTCTGGCAGTCACGGTCTGGGCTATTCAGGCGATCCTCACGTAAGCTTCCGTCCATTGTCGTTTGCTTTTGTTAGTTCTCGGACTGATCACATCATTTGTCAGCGTCGCCATACCGCGGCTTGACTTGCAGTGGTTGGGTTCGATGAGTGTCATCCCTCCTAATTTCGTGCTCAATCCCCAAATATATCGATCGATCAACTTCTCCACGATGGATACCATGTGAGGAACCATCCTAGTTAACTTCGTGAAAGCGGATGTCGTGTACTTATGCTTCTACTCCTACCATGGTGGTTCCAAATTACACTTCCGACTTCTCTTCATCTTTTATCCCGTGCTCATCGGTTAGTAGTTTCTTAAATGCTTCCCAAGATAGCGCATTTGCATCCCCTCTTCCTCTATGTGCGGTTGGTTGTTCCACGGTCAATGCTTTCGACTCTGTAGTAGACCGTGAGAACTCAACCTTGTTTTCTTCCGTTCATTTAAGTGATACTAAGTTTTGACTCAACATTCTCGAACGGGTTAACGGTCAATGGCACCCTCGGTACCATAAAATTCCATTGGCTTGCATGTCATGAAAGTCTTGTAAAATGCATCCATGACGGTGTTTGAAGTACCTTCTCCAACGTTGGTTCGTCTAACATCAAGGTGCGTCATAATTTGGGTGAGTAGATCCGCTATTCCAGTCGCGTTGTTGATTGGATTGTCATTGTTTTTTGGGTTGGCATTGTTTTTTAGGTTGACATTACTATTTGGATTGGCATTGTTGTTGACTCCTGAGCGTGTGTTTCTTGCAGCCATGATCATGCAATGGACCAAAACATCGGGTTGAGTAAATGACGCACTTGAGCGAAGGCCGGATGAGTGCGGAGCGGTGGTAATATGTGTTATAGTGATCGAAATATGGCGAGGAACAAAGACATGCTATGTCTAACAAGTTCGAAAAGAGGAAGAAGAGTATAAACAAAGAATGCGATAGCGTGGGCGTGAATATAAAACATGCTATGCATACCCACCCGACCAATCAGGTTTAGGTGACCCGGACTCTAAGGCTTCGACTAAACATGATTTAAAATTACCATTCTTATCATTGCATGGTTCTTCATAAATTAGACATAGGTGATCAGGCTATGTATAATTTATGATTAATATTCTAGCGATAGGATAGTTGACTTCGTATGATGTTAGATGTTTAATAACACTTTATTACGGTTATAGTTGCGATTTTTATTTTTGAAAAAATCGCATTCTCTATAACCTTTGGCTCACGATACCATCTGTCACACCCTCATGGGAAAAGCAGTATGGCGAAGGAACATAAGCACAAGATAATAGATCATACCAGCGTTTAAGATTCAAAGAAAGTAAACACCATTACAATACCGGTTTAGCGACCTAGGCAAATATAATACAAAGTTTAGATCTAAAAGACTTTGATTTAATACATAATGATTAGTAGTGACATGTGAAAACTTCATTATGCAAAGACCTTGAAGAAAGCTTACTAACGTCACTGAAATGCATGAGGAGCGGGTCAACTATGAAAATAGTTGGTGAGTACCTGCGTTTAGAGTATAATATGAAAAGCGTTTAAGAGAGAAAGTCAAAGGTTTTGGTCATGAGAATAGTCCATAAAGCAAAGGCGTTGTAAATCCACTCAGTTCTAAGTTCGTAGCCATACAAAACTTGCAGCACATTGTGTTCACAACCATTGCACAAAATATAGTGTGTCAAGTAGTCAAGTATAAGTGGTCATAATAGTTCACAATATGGTACCACGTATATAATAATATGTATGCCGGGCAAAGTCCTAGAATAAAATATAGTCCGTAACATAGTGGGCGAGAGGTTGCCGACCTCTAATAGCGCTATCCATACTACCTACTAATAGGAGACTAACAATACGAATGTACGAACGGTACATCATACAACTATTAATATACAAATAAGAACACTCAGAACATGGGAGAATTTGCCTTTGCTCGAGCAGGGGAGACTTTAAGTGGGTCATAGCACGCGTCACTGGTTCACTAAGTTCAAAGAAGTCATAAGTTCATAATTAAGTTCAACGATTTGATTCAAGTTCAAATGTTCAAGTCAAAAGAGTTACTTAAAAGTAAGAATCAATTTAGTTCAAGTATGGTTCATTCATTTAAGCCCTAAAATATAGCAAAAGCTGTAAAAGGGGATCGTGAATACTCACTTGGTTAAATGATGCGATGGCAAAAGTGAGTATACTGAAATGAGACGCAAATCTCTAACCGCGACCTATTATTAATGATATGATCTATAATAAGTCATGATGTAATGTTATGCATGCAATTCATATGATATCTATACCACTTTGTGAATTTTTGAAAATAACACTTATCGTCGAAAAATAATCTTATAAAGTCTTGACAATTTATAAATTACTTTACAAGTATTTATGTTGAAATGACATCCTACGATAGTCATTTAGTGATTTAATATGAAATTATAACTTTTCGTCGCAAAATAATCTCATTTGACAATGTCATGAAAGTGACTAAATGGCCTTGAAAAGCTAATTAAGTAAAATGGTGCACATGAGTGTTGAGGAAACAAACTCAAGCGGTTTTGGAAATCTTGTAGCATTATCTCAAAGTTTTAGCATTTAAGTTTTTATCATAGAGGTCTCGATCATGGAAAAAAACATAGGTAAAAGTGGGATACTTGTACCAAAAATATTGTTTAAGGGTGGTTTTATTGAAAGTTTGAGGTAGTATTTTATTAAATTCAACTCCATTTGACTTGGACATTTTGGATAATAGGCTAGGCGAACTTACTTTTACTAGAAGACATCATTTTATAAAAAGTAATCCATCGATGTTAAAGCGACCCTCCGACATGGTCATTAGCGGCCGTAATGTTTGTCTATTAGAAAATATATTAGTTATGCTTATTTAAAGTAGTTACGGCAACCTTGTTTAAACGCGTGTAATTTAATCGTTACAAGTCCGTTTTCTACGTTTTATATGTCCTTAGCTTCATGTTAAAGTATACTAATATATTTTTGATAAACCGACTCATTTAATATAAACTTAAGACTCATTTTTGACTCGTAAAAGTTTGAGAGAACATGCTGAAATATTCTGAAAATATAGTTTTAAGTCGTTAAACTTTAAAATAGCATAACTTCTTCGTTATGACTCCGTTTTAACCCATTCAAGCGGCTACGTTTTCGTTTTAAAGTATATTTTCTGAATATCTAGCCCAAAAATCTTTACCAACTGTCGACATTTCCAGAATTCACAGAAATGATCAGACCCTTATATATTGTTGTCAAAATGAATTTTTCTCGCGTAAAACTTATTCTAACCACTTTAAACCAACGCCAAAGCCATTCTAAACCTACCATACACCTTCTTAGGGTGTCATGGGTTCCTAAACATCATCAACCATGATATGTTTCAAGGGATTAATTTTAGGATGAATAAAGCTTATAATAAGTACTAAAAACAATTAAAAGTGGTATAGATACACATGAAACTTGCATGTTTTCTTTCAAGCATGATAAAAATAACTTAAGTACGAATATGAAAGATTAATAATGGTCATGAAATGCTTACTAGTTGTATGAAGAAGTTATAGGTAACAAGGTACTTAAAAACTTATTGGTTTTTATCTCAAAACCTTATATAGAAGTAAACTAAGGTTATGAAATCACAAGAGTTATGAAAAATATGGTCTTCTTCTTCTTCTTGGGGTCTTGGCCGAACATCAAAAAAAAGATGAGAGGATACTTGCTTTTTTTACACCTTTTGGTATATGTTATTATTTGTTATAATTTATAAAAGAATACAAATACTAGCAAAATATCTAGTCAAATGTATATATGTGTTATTTTTGGTCAACAATCTCAAGCAAACATGGTGACATAGGGGGGAAGGTCGGCAAAATATAAGGGTGCAAGATTTTTGATAAGATTTTTGTAATAAAATATATATATAACTTAGTATTAATTGAATTAAGTTTAGATATTTAGTTATTAGGTATAGAGTTGGCTAGAAATTGATTTTAACGGAACAAAATAAAATATATTGTAGTCATAAAAATTATAAAAATACATTTCTCGCAAGAATTGAGTGAAATAATAATTATCGAGTTAAATTTACAGCAAATTCAAGTAAATATATATATATAACAATTTATATACAAAATAAATTGAAAACATCGGTAAAACTAATATATATTTTTATAGTCTTAAAATAGTATAAAATATATTGGGATTATTTTGGAAGTGTCGGGATCGAATGTTGAAAATAAATGATTCTGTGATAGCGTTTATTTATAGGAAATTATACATTTTATGAAAATGCAAAGCCATGCATGAACTAATATGATAGCTGATGTTACTAATGATATGTGGACTAATCTGAGTCTATATGAAATGTCCTCGATGATATGTTCATGAATTCAGCAGGCTAAACCCTTCTCGGTTCTGAATTTGATACTCGTAAACCTAGTTTCACGATAAGCGATAAATAGTGACTAATGAATAGTGATTTTTCTCAGGGAATGAATAGTGTTTCGTAAATAGTAAAATTTTGAAATACGTTCTCAGAATATCAAATCGACTCCGAAAACAATGAATAGTAAAACAATGAATCGTAAATTCCCGGGATGAACAGTAAGTTTGAGAAATGACCGGAAATTGAGAATTGTGACACATTGTTAAGTAATATGTGTAAAAACCTATAGTTTCAATCATACTTTTAGCTTATCAAAAGCATATAGAAAAGATAATCAGTAAGATGGAGCAACACTATATGAAGAACATTGTGGGACTAAGTACTCATCACATTGTTAAACAGCAAATCTTCCTTTAATTCTTGGCCTCCTGTTCAATTAATGGTGTTGGGTAAACCTTGTTGGTGGTTATTCGCCTAGAATATGGTTAAGATAATCAATAGCATATCTGTTGGAATCACTCCTAAACCTTAATCAAGTGTTAGTAATTCACATGTAATAGTTAGCTTAATTATGGCCTTTATGTTTGTTATTAGCCTTAAGCTTATGTAGAAGGCCCATGAGCTTAGGCCCAAGCCCATAAGGAAAGGATGGGAACTAGGAGTGTTTCCCTAGCTTCCCTCCTATAAATACTCTTGTATAACCCTCACTTGAGGGTTGGTTGTTCAATTTATTTCTTTCACACATATCCTACGCATAATCGTCTAAGTCTATCGTGTGTGTGTGTTTGATTTATTGTTCAATCGCCTTTCTATTTCTTCTCTTGATGCTTGTGTTGTAAAACTAGTGACCTAACAGTGGTATCAATCGCCTAATAGTTGTTGAGCGTATTGTTTCTTGAAGTGGGTTTTGGTCACTACTGGCGTAGAGCGTCGTCTCGTCCTTGATACTTTGTTTGGCTTAAAAAAATATTTTTTACACTTTTGAATCCAAGATTCCTGTACTTTCAATGTTTTGAGGTGTTAAAATAAGCATTTTTGGCAAAAGTTTCAAACTTCTGGCGTGGATCTCGTTTTTTAATCTTGTTTTGTTAGGGGTTTCATCCTACAGCGTAAGCGTTTTAGAGCGTTTTGGTTCATCAAGTTTCACACTTTTGTGTTATTTTGGTGATATTGAAGCTATCTCATCTCAAAAACTGGTTTAGAAACATCTTTGGGCAAAATCACTTTTTTCACGAGAGCAAAACTACCGTATGAAACCCTAGTTCTCGTGTAACTTTATCGTGGTTTGATCTTGGTTTTTGGTTTTACTCAGTGTTTTCTTGCTTGGATAAGCACGAAAATCGTCGACTTTGGATATCTTTTGCCTTTGTGATAGTGTAAAGATCATTGGTAAAAAAACCCTAAACTACGCGCATAAGCATAAAACTTCAGCGTAGAAAATCTAAGCATAAGATTCATACTTGCGGCAAGCCTAGTCTTACCTTTAACTTTCCTCGCCCTAACTTTGTGTCTCGCGCCAACTTTAGTGTCTTTTCCTACTTACGCGTAGGCTAAACCTCACAGCGTAACTCTTGATTATTAGCATAACTTTGATGTTTTTCGCATAAGTGCTACTTGGTTTATTGTGATTTCTCGCTGGGACACTTCATACAAAGGTTCATTAGACTACAAAGATCAGTTTTACCAACACAAGTTTTCAACATATCACAACCACCATACTCTAACTATTTCCCTTACACTTATTCTCAACGTCAACAACAACTAAGTCCACAACACCAACAATGGAATCAACAAGAAGCAATTTATCAACAACAATTTAATCAACAACATACTCCACAACTTGCAGCAATTCCACTACCTCAAATGGTTCAACCACCACCAAGTCTTCAAGTTCAACCCTACACAAATGAATTCAATCAACATCCATCAAGTAACACTATGAAGGAACCCACTTGGTTTGCAAAGATGTGTGAAGCTTTAAGCAGCCAATAATCAATTCATGAGGATGGATCACTTGATAGACCTCAATGCTCCACCCGGGAAACTACGATCAATGGGTGATTAGGTTCTTTAGGTTTTGTGATCTAAAGAAGCCACATGGAAAGTTCTTAAAGAAGGTTATCTTGGTAGGTCCATTTCAGATTGCCTCACTAGTCATTGTACAGGAGATCCGATGCTAATCCACCAAGAGATGAAAACAAACATTGCCTCTTTGCTGAGATCGAATCCACAAGAACTTCTACACTATGAAGGCGATGAGCTTGCAATGCAATATATCCTATTAGGATTACCAAACCCAATTCTTCGCAGTGTTGATGCTCAAAAGGCGCTAAGGAAATGTGGGATCATATTTATCTTCTTATGGAGGATGCGTACTCAATCGGGAGGATATGGAATCCAAAATTTACAGCTTATGAACACTTCATGATTGAACACGGAGACACTGAGAGTCTTATCATCATCGATTTTGAGACATCATCAATGATTTGGATAAACACAACATCATCATGCCAAGAATTGCGATGAATACTAAGTTCCTGAGTAGTCTTGGTCCTGAATAGGAGAAGTATGTCATTTTTCTCCGTCAAGCAAAGAACATGCATCATTCTACATATGGATTGTTGTACGATTACTTGAAGCCTCATTAAAAGGAAGTTGATAGGGAAAGGATTCTCCGTGCTCAAATTGCTCCACCTACACATCCGGAAAATCAAAATCAACAACTTGCCTTATATGCTCAAAATAGTTATTCTCCTCAACCAGCAACTCAACCAACTGCTACAATCACACCAAATGCTCCTTCACAGCAACAATCTCAACAAACTCCATTGGTTCCATACAACAAAAACAATGCTCAAGCACTTTTCAGTGAAGCTAATGAGGAAATCGATCCATTCGAAGCATTGCAACAAGGATTTGTTATGATTGCTAATGCTTTTGGCCGTTATTCCAACTAATCCAACAATCACAGTCGTTCCTCATCAAACACAAGGAATCAAGCTGTTGTGAACAATGGGCGAGTTGAAGTTGAGAAGAGTAGTTCGGGTTAGTCGGATGGGAGGTGGTCAAGATTTAATCTTGTGGGAAGGAAAAACAATGAGCTCAGTGGTGGAGCGAGGAAATGCTCAAAATGGGTTGAATGGTCTTCGATGCTACAAGCGCAATGAGAAGGGATTTTTGGCTAATGCATGCCCAAAGCGCAGGACTAGAGAGTGCTTATCACAAAGAGCTCTTCTTTTTGGTTCTTAAGGATGAAGCGGGTGGAACTCTCACAGACAAGAACGAGCTTTATGAGGATACGGACTCGAGATGATGATATGGAGGACTTGTAGACCAACTGGCCGATTATGTTGATGGCTGTATACAAGAGCTTACACATAGGTAGCTTGAGCCAGTGTATGACCTTGATGGCTTGTCTCAGTACCCGAACAAACCATGTTTATATAGATCTAATATCTCCGCAACATCTAGATAAAGGCAAAGCTTCGAGAATGTTCAAATGAGAGTCATCCACATCTCATTCCGACCATTTCAATTAGACCCGGTAGTTACATTTGTGATCAAGATGACCTTATGGATTCCTTTGATAATCAAATTGACTCCGTGGTTATACTTGAGGATCTAAATAATGATCATGTTGTTCTCCGTTGAACAAGCCGAACTTTGCCTCATCCAGTTTTGCTCGTTTAATACAAGACCAACAAAACATAGTGGAAAAAATGTCATGTGTAAATCAGGAATTAAAAGTAAAAAATGCTTTTAACCAAGGATTTTGAAGGTTTAAAAATGCAACTCAATTTTTTCAAGCTCAAGAAAAAGCGTGAAAAAAGGTTTTGAAGCCGCTTTTGCTAAATCTCATCAAAGCGAAAAATATTTAGAGAACGGATCATTGATCTAGCGTTTGAAAAATGCTTTATGCGAAATAGAACAAATTTGAAACATGAACATAAAAAGCAAATTAACGCTCTCACGCCTTGGAAAATCAAAAGCTAAGGAATGAGTTGTTAAATTGTCCAAAATAGTTCTCACGCATACAAAAAGCATTCATAGTCGAATAGATGATTCTGGAAGAAATTGTTGGTTTGCAATGCAAGCTTAAAGAGTTTAAAAGCGTTGTTTATAAACATGGTGAGTCATGCTGACTATTGAAAAGTTTACTTTAAAACCAATCCAAATGGATATGGACTGAATCTTCTGATTACAAGCCTAAGCTTTCTCCCAAAACATTCCAAACCGAATCACGAAAGTTTCGATTGCAAAATATAAAATTGATGATTACGTTATGTTGTTGTTGAATATCATCGTCAAGAGGAATTAGATCTTGAAAGGCGAGTCGATCAAAATTAGAAAAAATTTGTTTACAACAAACCTTTTACTTATAAAGGCGATTAGCTAGGTAATAAAAGTTCTTCTAACACAAGGGTTATCATTAAAACGTCACGGAGTCTTCAATATTAATCCCAACTAGATTATGCACAAATTTATGGTCCTTTACCTTCATCGGTGATGTAAATTCAAAACCAGAAAATCATAAAATTCTTAGATATTTTTGACCTTTTTCATAGGCGACCTCAAAACTTTACAACATGGATAGAATATCATGCGAAATCAAAGTTCAACATTTTCAATCGCCTGCGAGAACAAAGAGATATTTTTTAGAAAAATCTTTTACCTAATGTTAAAAATTTGAAAAATTGTGCATTGTCTTGGAACGGACTTTCATAAGGAACTTGGATTGATGAAGGTGGATCTTTAGAGAAAAACGAAAACATCTATTTCTAATACTAGCGTAAAAGAAAAGGTTGAGAAAAGATGTTGATCGACTCTTGGAAGATGTTATACGTCTTTATATCCATAATCTTGTGTTGTTTAATTCTTTGCCACATGCTCGATTATATCTCTGGCGATATTGTTGATAATGTTATTACTGCGAGAATTTTGATAATGTGCATCAGTTCAAGTCTTTAAAAGGCGAAAATGAGCGATTGAATAACGAGCTTTCAAATCAAAATGTCGTCTTCAATTGTGTCAAAAGATTGTCAAATCGTGAACTTGCTGCAAAAAAAATCATCAAGTTGCAATTCATCGTTTAATCAAAATTTGTGAACGCCCGGATGATCAAAACGTGTCTTTGAAATGTCAAATCTCTAAATATGAATAAGAACTTGTAAAAGTTAAAAGAGAATATGGTTCATATTTGATTTACTTAAAAGACTTCGTGATGAAGCATCGAACGAGCTTGATCATTTTCTTGCACACTAAGGAAGTCATGATTTTTAGGGGTCTTCGTTCGAAAATCAAGAACGGTGCACTAATATCTTTAGCTAAGAAATGTTAGGAAAGTATGATAACTTCCGCCTACATGATCAGAATAGCACCAATAACACTTAGTAATCGTGAACCTAGAATCTCAACTCGAAATCACAGACTATATAGCGTGCTTCCTTCTGCTGAAACATGAATAGTTCGTCTTTTCCAAACATCCGCATTGACCTAGGAGCACTACATCGAAGAATAGGAAGTTGCGACCTAAGAAAAGATCGATAAGGAATGTGATAAGGTTTTAAAGGTACCTTTTGAGGGTGGATTTAAGCCTTATTTGATCACTTTGTATCGTTATTGCTTAATATCGTTCCTTTTCTTTTAGGTCTCTTGAAGGCAAAATCTTTGAGAATGGCACTTATTTGAACCTTGTGAAAGAAGCGAATATCTGAAAGAAAATGGCCAAAGTCAGATCGAGACACTTTCAATTCTTTGGCAAAACATAAGGTGTGGCCGGCGTCCGGTGTTAATTATGGTCGGCGGAGGAGGATTTTTTGTGGCGGCTCAGCTTAACAACTCCTATTTTCAAGTAGCGACGTCGGGTTATAAAGAGTAGGCGCGTCCTTGACTTCGAGCGGCTAAATCTGTCAGGCGGTCGAAGGCTGAAGAGGGCGGCATCCTAGACATAAGATGACACCGTGGTCACTTAAGTTGCGTGGCCAAGACGAAACCTAATGCGGCGTACGGCGTCACAAACATAGGTGCGCCGTCGTATGTGTAATCTTATATATAGAATCTGTAGGATCGTAATATTTAATGTGTTGATGATTCGGGTGGTCTTTGATGATCAAAATACATGTTTACCATATTTAGAGAGAGAAAGTAGAGAGAGAGAGGGTGTTCTTGCTAGAGGTTTACACAAAGGAAATATTAGATTGAATGAAGCACCACCCCTTCTATGGATGGAAGGGGTATTTATACTTACAAATACCGACCTCTAACTCGGCTGTGGATCGGATACGATGAGTAAAGACCCGTCCTTCCTCCGGTGTTGCACTATGCTAAAACTAGACTAATAACTAACTAATAAAACAATAAATAACGAACTAGATTTGTCTACGAGCTAACTTATGCTAGATAACACTTGGGGTGACCGACTCTTTTCTATGGAATTTTCTAATTCCTAACAATCTCCCCCTAAGGGAGGTCACCCCATGTTTACATTTGAATCCTAGCATTCTATTCTTGTCTTTGTTCTTGAGCTCGTAGACTTCAATTCCTCATTTCAACAATCTTTTGTGCTTTTGTAGCGATTCTTCAAAGTCCGCATTGATTTGTACTTTTAGTGGAGAGCCTTTACCGATCCATCTTTGATGATCTTGAGCTTTCTTTGAGATCATCACCACGATAAATCTCACGGATCATCCATAGTAGTGTTGCCTTCATGTGAGTTTTGACATTTGGACCGACATGCTCACACGGATCATGACATCTTTTTCCGAGTAGCGGAAGCTTTTAGCAGTTCAAGATATTTGCGGCAGCCTGCGGCAGACATAGTATAGGAAATATCGAGCGAGTTGTTGATATGCACAAGTCATGATTTCTTCAATTAGTGTGGAATGTTGTGAGCGTGCGGCTTTGGATTGACTCCTCAATTCTGATTATTTTAACCGTCCAAGTGTACCACCAAACAACAGATTAGCAATAAAACACGGCAGTGTCTTTGACCACTTTCATTAAATTAGGTCTACGGCCCACGGTTCCGGCTTGATCGGTACAAATCTGCGTCGAGGTATGATTCTAAGAATCTCCCTTGGCGGGGTTTGCTTGTTTGTCTAGTTTGTTCTCAAACGAACGTCTCAAAGAAGACAACTTAAGAATTAGTGAGCAAGTGAGATTCTTGATTGATGAAAAAATGATTTGAAAATCAGTAGTGTATTGCTTAAGATAGAAAATGTTTTGCAATCACAACGAATGTTTTATGGAAAATCAATATCAATCATAAATACTAATTTTGAAACATTAATACAGTCGTTGTGTGCTATAGAAAAGAACTTTTAAGCACAACGACGGTTTTTCAAGTATCGTCAATCTTTTCTGGACCAAGGTTGATTCAAGAATGAATCTCCCTATTGTTTCTATCCAGTTGTCACAAGCTTGATCTTGAAAGATCTCATGTCACCCACCAAGAGCTTGTTAGATGTTGGCTCTAAAAAGTTTCCATCTTCATCGTGAATACTTTTACATACCACTTTCAGATGTTACGCGCAATACCACAAGGATAATCGTAGGACTCTCAATATATTCTTACTTTACATTGTTGTGAAACAACAAGTTTCATTAATTTTGTGTCCTAATGAGATATTGTGGATGATCTCTTGGCTCTAGACTCAATCGTGCACATTTGGTTCCTATGCCGGAGACTAGGGAGAGGGTCTCCTTCTTCAATATCAACAATCTCTAAGAGAAAGTCGATAGATAATGTCGGTTCCCAGTGAGAATGAAACAAGCCCTTTTAAGAGGAACTTGAGTGGCTTGGGAAGTTTAGTGCGGTCGTCCTTGGGTCCATGACGTCTTGTCTTCAATACAGTGTTACCTTAGTAACCACCATGGCACATATGTATTGAACCCGTTTATGCGCCCTAAGGTTGAATTATTGGAGGGCTATTCTTTTCACCCTTTCACATTTAATTCTTTTTTCATTCTTCAACCCCTTGCTTATCGAGACTTCATAGAACCTTGTTGGGTTTATTCAGTACTAGCTCCGATCTCAATCGCACTCTTCCCATTCTTCTCATTTTCTCCTTTTTTCAATATACCTAAGGACTCTACACTATCTAGTGGATTGTCCATGGGTAGATCCCTCCGGCTCTGGCGGGGATCGTGGGAACGAATACCTAACCTAACCATCCTTATAACACCATGCATAAAATAAATTGGTCGGTCTTTTGGTATTGTTCTTTCCTTCTTGAAACCAATTGAAAAATCATTTGGAAAAACAATCAAGGTACTTGTGATACGAGATCAAAGCATTTTGTACCTAATAGTTTTGATCATTTAGAAAACCTCCCCTCAACATGTGCATATGATTTAGAAATTGTTTAGCACATGGAGGCAAGAGGACTTTGAAATATTTTCTTTGATCACAATTTTCATACGAAAAAGCCATTTGATTTTCTTGGTAAAATTCTCCCCCTCAATATGTGCGTATGAAATTTGAAATCATTTTATCACATACAGGCAAGAGTTCTTTTGAAGCACATTTACGATCACACAAGCCATTTAAGAAAACCATTTGAAAACTCAATCAAGGTACTTTAAAATCTCTTTAAAAACTTTTGTACCTCGATAGTATGCTCCCCTCAATATGTGCTTCAAGATTGACGTTTAGCACATATATGAAGGCAGCGTCTGATTAAATCAAAGCGATCTTTTATCAAATTTCATTATTAAATCACAAATTCTCCCCGATCAAAAATATCAAACCCTTTGAGATTTTGGATCCCAATTGATTTAATTAGGATTAGAAAACATGGGAAAATGTGTGGCCTTGTTTAAATACTCATCTGGTTTTTGGATAAATCCTCCTCCTCAACATGTGCATTATGTATATTGAAATCGTTTGGCACATGGAGGCAGGAGTGCCTTTGAAGGACTAAAACCAATTCCATTTAAACAGATAAGAGATTTAACTCACGACCTCTCACCCGATCAAAGATTTCAAACCATTTGAGATTTGTGATCCCAATTGATTTAAATCATTTAGGAAAATTTGGGGAAAGAGGCGTGTAAGATTCAATTTTGAAACATGATGGATAAGGACCATTTTAAGACATTAAAGATTGTTAGTGTCAGGTATGATAGTTTTAAGAGATCTTTTAAGTAAAACAAAACAATTTCACAATCAAACAAGAACAGAAAAAATTTCATTTTGAAAGACTTTGATTCTAAAGAAAAATCATACCATGACATAACATTAAATCTTTAGATCACCACTTATATTTGTACAATCCGGACTTTTATGAAGCAATATTGTTTGAAAATAATTTAATTTAAATCACTCTCCCCTCAATCGATACCGAAATTCGATAATTGAGTGACTTAAGTTTTGATAAAATGAAGTCCGGTGATTTTCAAAGTTTAGTCCAATATATTTTCAAAACAATATTTTCCATTTTCAAAACAATTTAATTCAATTTACTCAAAATTGTTTAAAAATGGTTATCTGCACAGATTCGTTAGGTGGTTAAGAAGCTTAAGCTTTGTTGTTCTTTGTAGGGTTTGGAAGAAAACCGTCTGGCGATTGAGACTTCTTCTACGTTGCATTTTGAATGCCAACCGAGGTCAAATTAAGCTCCGTTTCTTCAATCAATTAGAAGAAAACCATCTCTGGCGATGCGATGAGACCTCTTCGTTGCATTTATGCCAACTCTTCATTGAAGTCCAATTAAGCTCCGTTTCTTCATTTGTCAACCCAAGAAATAGTTACCCTTGCCTTTCGGCATCCAATCATCTTTAATTGTGGGATCGGATCGAACATTCTTATACCCAATATACTATACGTTAGTGAACACACATGAGATATATGGTGGTCGACATCACCCATAACAACAATTGACTAATAAAGTCAATTCAACATATCAATCGAGATCATATAAGGCATGGGGTTTATGTGTTTAATCAAACTCTAATCATCTAAACCTAACAATCATATCCTAAATTCCTAGTCCCGACATAGGGGAAAATATCATTTTAATTAAGCATTAGGATAATTAAGAAAGCTCGTTAGATGATATAGATTTGAAAACATTCTCCCCTCAATCAATGACTCATTTTTTGAAAAATTTTAAAAGCGCAGAAGTCATTGATTGAGTTTTAAATTTCTGAAAACTACGATTCGATTGATTTTTCAAGCAACTCATTTACCACCATTTTGAACACAACAAATATTTTTCGAAGAATTTTAGGCGGAAAAACATTTGTGTAGAACAACAGATCCTTGACATACTTTCCTTATTTTGTTTTTTAGGATAAGTGCACGAAATTGTAAAAAAATGTTTAAGCGTAGCACTTTCCTTCTTTTAAAAGGGGTTGCTATAAAATAATAGCAAGCCATAGTTTAAACACGGTCTGATCTAAAGTAGCGCAAGCCATTTTTGAAGCCGGGTTCTGATGCGAAATAGCGTAAGCCATATTTTGTGACATGTATAGAAGAATATTTACACCTCTTTCGAACTTCATCTAAAGTCCCATGCCATTATTGAATGACATTTCTAAGACCGTAGATGTTATCGATACCAGAAGACATGTCTTGATCAAACATATTTTTGGTCTTTTTTTAAATTTTTATGGATTTTTGAAGATTTTATATTTTCTATTTTCTTTTGTTGGTTTATATTTTGTATTTTGTTTTTTGGTTTTATATTTTTGTATTTGGTTTTTTGATAAATATATACAAAGATAGAATAGATGATATAGTTAAAGGATGATGATCAGTACCGAGATAAGGATATCGACGACGCGTTGTAGAAGATAGAAGTCATCATCTCTTAAACATCCACCACCAAAGCTTCAAGAGGCTTGAGATTGAAAAGAAATAGAACCATCGAAAGTGAGACTTTGGCCTTCCCCAAACGAAAATCCTTTAGGCGGCAGGATTCAGCTCTATTTCAAGCTTGCCTTAGCGGTTACGAGAAGCACACCATTATAAATCCCATTTTCCATTTAGAACGATAATCGAGGATCTCCATTGAGGTTATATCATCAAGAAGAACAACAACGTTTCATCCCACTCATTAAATAATCTTCTCAAATTTCATTACCCTTGAAGTCCGAAGCAATCCATTCCAAAGGTGTCAAGAGAACAATTCCCCGAGTAGTTGAAAGATGGTGGTAGTCTCTTTAGAATAATGCTCAAGAACTCTCCAGAATACACATCATGAGGGGAATGAAAACACCTTCCCATGTTCACATTTTTCTTCCCCGATGATCGTGTATGAAGCTCAAGAACCCGAAGTACACCAATACCCAAGAGCTCTCCCGCATACACATCATGAGGGGAATGAAAACACATCCCCATGTTCACATTTTTCTTCCACGATGATGTGTATGAAGCTCAAGTATCCGAAGTATACCAATACAGGAAGGAATAATAACCGATAACATTGAAGAAGCGAGGCCAAGTCACGATTATCTCTGCGGAATGACAATCTCTGCGGATGTCAACTCGGGATAAGTGATTATATCTCGAATCAGCGATTAAGCACTCAAGTGAAACAACGAGCATCCCAATGTACACAATCTCTCTCCCCGATCATTGCGTGCCACCGAAATCACCACACACTAGTGTACCTCTTTTATCTTGAAAACTTTATCTAACATCACTTCCCCCACGTAGTTGAAATACTAACACTAAACGCCTTGATGAGTAAAAACTTGAGTTTCTCTGCGGTCATGACATTTGTTTTCGGGATATCTTCATCACTTAGAAGAATTAAGTTCATCAAGTTTACGTCATGAGTCAAACCTTGAGTTTCTCTCAGGTAATAACATTTGTCTTCGGGATATCTTCAATTCTTAGAAGTATTAAGTTCATCAAGTTTACTCGGCGTTTAGATGCTTGTCTCCTTCCTTTCTGGTTTTGATACTTAGTCGGCAATCTTTGAATGCCCAAATACTTGAAATTTGTTGAGAAGATCGCTTGAAGTCTTTGTGAGAATCAACATGCCGAATAATGTGAGCAAGTCTAATTGGGGATTAAATTCGACATATCACTCTCCCCATTAGTGCTCTCCCTAAACCATGTCATTTGATAAATGCCTTGAGTAGAAACAAGTCTTTGGAAATAGATTTAAAATGCAACACGTCTTCTTTGAGTGTCTTCTAACGCAGAAACATCACCAAACATCCAATCAATTACATCTTGCAATCCCTTAACTAATCTCCCAATCAAACAAAACGAAAATGTTCATCAAAATAAACAGAGTAAATTACATAGCGAACACACAGAATGAAACACCAAACTACCAATCACATCAAACAAACGAAGATTGTTCGGAATCATCATGTTGATGTATCGTGAAAGCTTTAACCGGAAGCACTTTGTCGATAAACTCATCAATCCGGTAAAGAAGATGTCAACCACCGGCTCTTAGAAGAAAAACTCCATGTGAAGATGACCCGGTAAGAAGAAACCGGTTCTTACATGAGTTTAGAGCCGTATGACCATTTATATTCTCAAATATCAATCACCAATGCAAAAAATTCACATTTCTTCTCCCCCTCAAGAATTTCATACGGAGATGCCATTCTTGACTAAATAAGTGAAATCATCCAAATGTTCTATTCACACTTCTCTCTCGCAAAATCAGCACATGATGTCGCCATCTTCATTATAAATGAGCAAGTGGAATGAGAAAACAATCAGTGGTAGCCCGGTTCACTTGATAATTAAGAGCGCATGGAAAAAACATGAAGCATGTTGATGAGAATGGTCATAAATGAGAAGATTTCTCTTCTTCAGAAGATAAAGCGCACTGAAACGTACACTTTTCTTTTCTTTAGAGTACGAGGCATGAACTGATGTGTTCATACGTCATAAGAAGATTTCTCTTCTTTCGAAGATAATGCGCACTGAAACGTACACATTTCTTTTCTTTAGGGAACGAGGCTTGAACTGTAGTGTTCAAACGTCATAATCTCTCTCTTTTCTGCTCTCTTAGCAAAACATGTAATCAACCCCATTATCATTCAATAGGCTCTTTGTAGTGGCGGTGATGGAGAATCCCAATATGATGAATTTGACCCTGAAGTAAACTAACCCGAATAAATCGTGACTTAAACTTGCACATGTGTAACAAAGAGCGGTGCTGAGAAATCATGCTCCATTGAATCTCTAAGTACTCTATACTCTTCAACCAACCAACCATCAAGTAATAGACGTACATCACCTCTTGAAAATCCACAATTGAATGTGACACTGAGCACTACAATGTAACTCCTTAAAGTGATAGTTATTTTGTGGTGGTATGAGCCCAATTCCCCCAAGTGGTAAAAGAAAAGGTAAAAGACACCCAACAATAACTAGATTTCCAAGTCTTTGTTTTTGATAATAAGCTCGAACAAGGAGCTTGAAGAATCTTCATCAACCATCCGATACCCTTCAAATACTAAGTACACTCGCCCGTGATAATTCACTTCAACCTCAAATAAATAATATTGAATTAACTCCGTTGTCACATCTTCTGATTAACTGCTCAAATCTAGCCTTCTTTGACATTTAAACGAACTCTGATAATGGTTTCATCCCGACCATGGTTAAAAACACGTAACCCCGTAAAATCATGTAAAAACCAAACTGTCATGAAGACAACCCAAACACATACCCAATTCATGAAGTACACCCTTTTATCCCTTCTTTGCAGAAAACTGCACCAGCATCAAGAAGATCCAGAATTACACTTTCTCTTCTTCAAGATAGTTCCATCATTATGGGATTTTACAATTCCATGGTTTAAACCGAGAAATAGATTCTTTCGCGGGATTTTACAAAACCAGGAATAAACCATAAGATAGTTCTGGAAATGCACTTTACTATTATCGGGATGTTTCCATAGTCACGGGATTTTACAAGTCTATGATTTAAACCGAGAAATAGGTTCTTTCGCGGATTTTACAAAATCAAGACAAAACCGTAAACAATGACAGCTTGAATATGTAATGACAATTTTGGTTTCGGTGAATATCTGTTTTAGGGGAACATGCAGCGGTTCATCAACAGTTCATTATCCAACATCAACAACCTCATCAACAATCATCCAATACAAACTTTGGTAAATACATCATTCACGCATTCTCAGCTATTGTACGTGACCACACGGCTGAATTTGGTGTAAACCCGATATATCAAACTTGAACATGAAGTAGAATTCCCCAGATTTGTTACTTAAGCTTGTATAAATCCTTGTGAAAAAGAAACGGTGTACCCAATGTACAAAACCTCTTGACATATTCTCAATGCGTGAGACACGAAGTGATAGTTACGTTGTGGGTTAAACGAGATAGAATCACAAAAAAAAAACCGTAATTAAATAGCCAAGTCTTTATCACACTCAATAAATGCCCAAACAAGTCATCTTCCTGAGAAGGGTAGAAAGAAAGAAGACGAAATAAGTGAACGCGCCCGGAAAACCTCACTTCAAATCCAAATAAGAGATACTGTCCAAACAACCCCGTAGACAACTTTGTTCAACAATCAATTCAAGCTGAGACATAATATCTTTAGTGAAAGTGCATAAACCAAAGTATTAATCCTTATAACATCACGAATCTGAGCATTCTACCAAATCACATCATCTAAGCTCATTATCACAAACCATCGACAAAACTCAAAAACAAATCTCATAACCAAATTTTGAGACGCCCATTCGACCACTCAATTAATTCATACTCGACCAGTAACAAACGAGAATACATCATTGAGATCACATGTTCAGCGTACTCGGCACACATATTACAAATCACAAGGTACCAGATAAAAATTGTGATTTAGTAATTTCAAACTTAAAACTCTCGGTCCATCCAAGTAAAAAAATACCCGTTAAAAGAAAACTCTCGGTCCATCACAAGATCCGGGCCCAATACCTGTCAAACCCTAATGATCCGGGTATTTAACACATCATTCTCACACACCACATAAACCTAATCTTGATCAAACCCTACAATCTCACACATAGTTATCCGCCCCCCATGTTTCATAATCCATAATTCTCACTACAAAAAAAACGCAGCCACCACTTGCCTCCCACTACTTTCTCGACCTAGCCACAGGGATGGTTAAAGGTTATGTATTCGAGTGACAATCATTCGCCACAGAGATGGCTTGAAGTGGGTACAAGGCTTCGCGGTCATCAAAACAATCATGGGTAGGTAACTAATTTGATCCGTCATGTTTAAGATTTTCTGGATCGATGTTTAGACAAGAGAATAACGAATAATGTTATTGTTCATGTCTTTTGAATCGTAAAATACCACTGAAGTAAGAAACAAATGATGTAGATCATGTATCATTTTTTTTTTCATTCAATATTTCTTGAGCCATGATGTGCAAGAGTATTTATACGAAACGAAGTTGGTCTTAGATCAGATTTGTTTTAATCTTTAACTATCGAAACAAAGAAATGATTTGACATTGTTAATATCTTTTCTTTAACTTCGAAAATTATCACGAAAAATTAGATCTATGATGGTGAATATTAGGTGTACAAGGACCTTGAGTCTAGATATATCTCGAATATCACACGAATCAAAACTGAGATCAATTAATTTCCTTGCATTAGAGTCGAGACTTTTGGATTGATTGTTGAGATTGTTGTTGTAGTGAGCTTGTAGAATGGCTGTGATATTGTTGATGTATGTTGTTTGTGAATGAGTCTTGAATGTTTCATGTGTTGAATAGGTTCAGATTCATGTGATGTTAGTGTACACCTGTAATTAGCAAACATACTTCCATCTCCCTTTTCAGTTGAATAAATCACATGGACCAATGAAGGTTGTGTAATAACCTGAGGTCGATTGAGTCTTTTGGTACATGGTTTCTAATGGTCGTGTTCAAGTCAAAATTTTCTTCTTCTTCCTTTCAGTTAAGTTCCATCAGTCAAGGGTCACAACGACAAGTCGCTAGACCAAGTCGCTACGGCTAAGTCGCTAGACCAAGTCGCTACGGCTAAGTCGCTAGACCAAGTCGCTACGGCTAAGTCGCTAGACCAAGTCGCTACGGCTAAGTCGCTAGACCAAGTCGCTACTTCAATAAGTCGCCACATCATTATACAAATCGCTAACTTGTTAATACAAGTCGCTACAAGATTCATTGTATCTGGACAGATTAGTGACAAGTCGCTAACTTGAAAAATGACTTTTTTTTTTCATGATTATTCCGACCACTTTTCCGTTTACCTTCATACATACCCAGAAAAACTGCATAAAGGATGACACTTTATGACTGTTTTGACCATGAAAAGTTACCAGATGACCCATTTAGACCATGTGACATGACCAGATTAATTTTAACCAGAAAAAATGATATTTGAAGACCTTTTACCCAACTCGCTAACAAGAATATATGACATTTTAAGATGAGTTTTCCGACCTCTTATCCGACCAAATTCATGATAAACCCAGAAAAAACATAGAAATGCTTCCTTTATGCCCTGTTTGACCATGTTTGACCACATAATAAGACCATATATTGTATCACGAATATTGGTACAAAAGTCAGAGAAGATGATGAGAAGTTACAACAGTTTTGACAAACATTTTGAAACAAAAACAGATGTAACCATTTGTACTATTGAACAATGACCAAATAACTCATTTGTAAAAACAGTTAACCACAAACTTATGAAAAAGAGTTTTCCAGTCAATAAATCAAGTACACCAACAGCATAAACAGTTTCAAACACGAATAAAAACCACAAGAAATCATCAAAACACAACAACCTGTCTCTGATACCAATTGTAGGATCGTTATTTTATTGTGTTGATGATTCAGGTGGTCTTGGATGATCAAAATACATGTTTACCATTTTAGAGAGAAAGTAGAGAGAGAGGGTGTTCTTGCTAGAGGTTTACACAAAAGTATGGAATATTAGATTGAAAGCCCCTTCCATGGATGGAAGGGTATTTATACTTACAAAATACGACCTCTATCGGCCTGTGGATCGTGGATACAATGGTAAAGACCCGTCCTCCTCCACGGTGTTGCACTACGCTAAACTAAACTAATAACTAACTAGTAAACTGATAAATAACGAAACCAAGTCTGAGCTAACTTAAGCTAGATAACATTTGGGGTGACCGACTCTTCACTATGGAATTTTCTAATTCCTAACAGGGTTTTTGAAAAAAATCCAAAAACATCAAAGAAGCAATGAACACCTATACTCTCTTCCTCCCGATGTTTTCAAATCGAGTCATCACACCATTATGTTGATGATGAATTGAGACAGAAAAACCATATGTTCAATTAATCGAACAATTGTGAAGTACCATAAATATTCGTGTGAACCAATTCTGATAAGACTTCTACTCGTGTATACTCTTCTCAGCTAACTCTTTACCCCCATTATCATTCCTGACTTTTTGTAGTGACTACTGATGGAGAAAACCCAATATGATGAACTTGAGACGAAGTAAAATAACCCGAACTTGTGACTTAAACTTGCACTATTGTCAGACGAAGAACCCTTTTTATTACCATCATCGAAAAAAGGTAAACTTAAAGTTTCTCAAATTATCCACAGCAATTTGTGACACTTGAGCACAACAACGTAACTCCTTAAAAGTGATAGTTATACGCTGTGAGCACAACAATGTAACTCCTTACATCATGTATAACTAGACAACTCAAGTCTTTGTCATTCGTAGCGGTTAAAGCTCGAACAAGGATCTCGAAGAATCATGCAACCAACCAACCCCGATATCTTCAGATACTAAGTACACGCACCCGTGATGTCCCACTTCAACCTCAAATAAATAATAGTGAATTTAGTAGTTACATCTTGTGGTTAAATTCCCAAATCTAGCCTTCATTATCGGTTAAAATGAACTTGATAATGGTTTCCCGATCTTGTCAAAAATTGTATCCTCGTGAAAACTAATCATTACCAAAATACCACTCATTTTCGTCCAAAAAATTATACCAACAATTATCTCAATGTATTAAAATACATTTGAATGATTAAATTTCTGCTCAAAATATTAGTATAATTTTCGGATCAGTGAATTCAGCCCAAATCACTAGAAAATTACCAAGCCCAATGACAATCCGGATCCAAACTTAACAATATAGTGATGTATTTTTGGTGGTCCAAAATTAGAACACGACCCAAGTGGTGATCCACAATACTACCCGATCCATCAATCACACGAATATAACTGGTTATAAAGGATTAGTAACCCTAATATTTCTCCTCATTTTATTAATCCTAACCCTAAAAACATAGTTAACAATATCCGCCTCTCACCAACTTCTTTCTCCAAATCGATCCGAAAAAAAAAATACCGCTTCTCATCCTCAAGACAAATCAGGTTCAACCCTCACAATCTCCTCTTATCTCATCTAATCTCATATCACACCACGAAAACACAATCCGAATCTAAACACCAACACATACCTTGATGATGTCTTCTTTTGCTCCACGATTTGAATCAAGAAAATAGAGGAAAAGGCTTCAAGATCCAAAACGGGTCTCGGGTAGGTCATTGATGTTTTTAGAACGAATCTTAGATAGTGTGTAACATATTTGTTATGACACTATCTTCTTTTTCGTATATTAATTGAAGCATAGACTTCAAAAAAATCAGTGATGAATGATTATCGTGTGATAGACCCGTGATGGTCTTGATATTACAATAATTAACACGACAACAATTCTGAGATAATTGATTTTCTTTTTCAATTTAGTCTGAATCTTGTGATTGTTGTATTTTCTTTTTGGTTTGATTCTTGAGTAAGTGTTAGGAGGATGGGATATGTTAGAATGTGGTTGATATATGGATTTGAGTTGGTATGGTTGATGGGTATGGCTGAAGTGAGTCTGGTATTTTTGTTAGCCTTAATAATAATTAATAGAAGTGATGGTCATTCACGTTTAGGAACTTTGTAACGTGTGTTAGATATCGCAATAGAATAGTCAACGGGCTCGTGGATTGGGCTAAACTAAATGGTTAGTATTTAAGTTAAGCTAGCCTTATGTAAGTTATTATCCAATCCAACCCAATCCAAGCCCATGGCCAAGCCCATTTGGGCGTTTAGTATTTTAGTATAATTACCCCTCAAATGTGTCATTTGAAGGGTGTGCTTGAATGTGTAAGTGTGTGTTTTCATATGAAATATAGTTTCATGTTCTTTTCTTTTTCTCTCTAAAACACATCATATATCCCAAGTCACCATACCATATTATTGTGTGAAATGGATTGATAAAAGGGTTCTAACAAGTGGTATCAAGAGCCAAATGATTATTTAGAAATTTTTTTTTTTGAAAAAACGTATCTTTTTTGTCAAAAAAAATCTGTCTTTAAAGTTTTTTGGACATCTTTTTCTTGTCAACGTAGCAGTTTTAAGGTTATCAGTTTATTTTCTTGCTTATCTGGTTGTCTCATCTTTATTTCTGTCCAAGGTTAATCTCGTTTTTTTTGGCACTCTTTATTGTCATAAATCTTATTGTTACAAGTTTAGTCTTTTAACATATTTTCTGTCCAAACAGTTTTAAGGTCCAAACAGTCTTTCTATAAATTCTGTCCAAAACAGTCTTTGTTCTAATCTTTCTCTGCTTCTAAGTGGTCAAATTCTGGTGGAAAACATTGCAGAAAAAACTGGTCGGAAAAAACTTGGTCGGAAAAAAGTGAACGAAAAAGTCAAAACCCTCTTTTTACGTGTAAGGATTCTAGTTTACGCGTAAGACTCCATTTTTACGCTTAAGACATTACGACTATCTTCAGATCAAGTTACGATTTACTTGGAAAGTATATCATACGGTTTTTTTACGCATAAACCGTAAGGTTGTTTACGACTAAAAAAGTTGTTACGCGTAAGGTGGGTTTACGCGTAAGGTTTTTCAAAGTGTTTACGCGTAAGGAAAAACTGTTTACGACTAAGATAATGGTCTACGCATAACTGTTTTACGCCTAAGAAACGGCTTACGCATAAGAAAAAAAAAAGAGACGACGAGCAGATTTATTCAACACAAATCAAATTCGAACCCATGACCACAATAACTCATTAACAACATAATCTAATCCGATTTTCTAATCCTCAGCACCACAACAATCAAGATAACCTCACAACAAAAACAACCATTACTTACATTTAATCCAACCTCATCCAACACCAACACTCGAACCAAAAAGAAAACATAATTAGATCTCAGATTTTTTTGATATTCAAAGACCTTTAAGATCTCACTCTCTTTCGATTGGCTTTAAACAAGAAACGCTACACGCTCTTCTTACCCGTGATTCTGTTTACTTCGAAGATCAACTGATGCAAGCATATTGATTATTCTTGTTACAAGAAAAATAAGGGGATTGAGTTTTTTATTGTAACTACGTTCGGTTTCAGGAAGAGTTAAGAAAGATTGAGAGTGGCTGCGTTTTTTTGGGTGTTTTAGGGATTGAATGCGTTTTTTAAGATTAGGGTTAGAGGATTAGGGACAAATGTGTTTAAGTATTGTGGGCCTTGGTTTTTGTTAGAACATCTATTGGACTTCCGTGACCTTCTATCAGTAAAATATCTTGGGCTTGATTAAAAGAAAAAAAGGCTGGGCTGCGTCACATTTAGCACAA
>OU343222.1:345799870-345865614 GCA_910596185.1 Chrysanthemum makinoi
GCTTATTTTTAAAAAATAAGCATAATCTCATGTGCCAAACATACCCTCAAGCGTATTGTCCTGAATTGAAGTTCCAATGATCAGTTTCTAGTTTTAATAAACTAATGGGTTATTTGCGTCAAATTTTTAAGATCTTGATTATTAAGCATGGAGTAGGCTTGAGAAAACTGATTTGCGTCAACAGGTTATCTGATTAGGATTTTAAAAAACGTATATCCAAACACAAATGTAGCTGATTAGGATTTTTTTTGCTCTTAGTTTATATGTTTTTCTTACAGGATTGTATGAAAGGTTCATTAGCCAAGGCTCGTGTTCTCTATGCTCCTGTCGAAGTATTAGGTGGCGAGGAAAGACTTTTGCACGCATGCAGTATCCTCATTATTTCCCTTTTTTTTCTCTATTTTCTGTTAGATTGCAATATAATAACAAATGAATTCCAGAAATGCTTTTTGGAATAAGGTGAGATTTTCAGTGGTCTTTTTTCCTGAACTGTCTTAGAAGTCATCTCTGACGCTTTTATAAAAGGCGGCCTTGTTCTAGAAAAAGATGCCAAACAAACGTTAAAGGTATGGAATCATAATTCAACTTACTATTGCTGTTCTCCTCATTTCTTCCATTTGCTAGCGAACGTTACGATTTTGTTATGTTTTATCCTTAGCATGTCAAAGGTTTATACTAGAAAGTAGCTGTAAAGAAACGGGTCAAATGGGTAAACAAGTCGAAAGTTAGTTGAAGTGTAGTAATGCATACGGCCTTTTAATCTTGTTTAAACCCTTCAACCCGTTTGACCCGTTCATTTTTTATTTGCACCGTTTGAGATGAGACAAACCGAAATGACCCATTAAAAAACAAACCGCCGAAACTGCCACCTTTGCTGTTATCCTTTTTTGTACAAGCATGTTCCTCTAATATAAACATATAAAATTCTATTCCAATGCAGTTGCATGCTACAGTGATGAATGCAAGGCACAGGAAAAGGTTCTGCACTCCATGTTCATTTAGTGTTTAGCTTTATGGTTTCATTACATTATTTTACCAACGTTGTAATATGGGAAGTATGTTTTTCAGGACAAAGAATACAAAAAAGTTCGACTCGTTTGATGCTCGAAGTGTTATGGAGAAGTACGGTTCAGAAGATTGGGGAGAGTATCTCATTCCTGAAGTTCATCTTTCACAAAGGTTTGTGTTTGATGAAAATGGTTACTACCATTGTTGTGCTTCTATGCCACTCCCGAAGAACATGGAAATAGATTAGTTCCTTGTGTTGTAACATTATGGGTTTGTTAAGAATTCTTTGTAAAAACGTTGGCTCGACGGTAACCATAACCCGAGGTTTCTCGACATGACCCTGAAAGCTGACCCCAAAGTTTATATGTAGTCTATCTTTTCTTCTACTTCTATATCACAAAAGTTATATGTAGTCTTTCTTTTACTTTTATATCACAAAAAGTACTAGTGGTCGTGTAGTCATGCATGATGCATGGCCTCGTCACGACGCAAGCAACGTGAAACGGATGGGGAGTGGTGGTGGGAGAGGTTTGGCGGAACCGTAAACACACAACATATACTACAAAAGCTTCTGGTTAATGAGTTTAGTTTATCATTAGCTTCAATGATTTTATACCAAAACCAAAAAACTTTTACATTACATGCTTTAATTTTCAAGATAACGATGATATTTTACTATACACTAACACTTACTCCTATCCTAACGATATTTCTTGTAACATTTTTATATGAAAACAATACACAAATTCTTCTTATTTTTTTTTTAAAATGACATGACTTTTATCTAAGATCAGACATTAGTTCTTTCTCATTTCAAAATCCAAATTAGGCGGGACGGCAAGGCTTCAATTGGAGTCGCCTTTAAGTGATAGTCACTCGCGAGCTCCCATGCACACATACAAGACTCACGCGTGAGTCTCGGTTTCCTAGGCGATTTAAGGTGACCAAGTCATCTAGTTGATTTGCGTGCATAAAATGTTACCGTTTGATTGTTATTTAAAAAATAAAATAAAAAATTTCCCACTACCCTATTTTCCCTTTATAAATACCCACCAAATATATTTTCTAAAACACACACTACACTTTATAACTACATCTTTCCTTAAAAAACCATGTCTCAAGAAAAAACATCACAAAACACCAATCGTTTCCGAGGAAGAAATCCCCGAAGCAATCTATCGACACCCGATGGAACCTTCAATTTAGGAAATACTCCTTCGCCAAACCAACAAATCAACTTTCGAGCACAATCATTCTATAACCAAGCATACCAAACGAACCATACCGTAACCCATATCCACAACAACAACAACCACCACAACAACATCAACAACAACAAGCTTGTAGCCAATACGCACAACAAAAAAAAAACGCGTTTAGTCAATTTTCACAGCAAAACGCGTTCCCATTTGATAACCCAACCTATTTGTCACAAACACAAATGGGTAGTTCGTCATCACAACCTCATACACAACAAACCATGTCTCCTATTTCTTCGTTTCCAAATGAAGAAATGTACGAACCTTTGTTTGGAGAAGAATTTTATCAAAATCAAACGGTCTCGTGAAGAATCACCCGTCGAAGAATTGGCCCGGCGGTACGGCCAAAAAGTGTCGAGAAGACGAGCAAGACTAGGGTTGCTCAAACCGAGGGCAACCCCAAATGATTCAAGCAAGACGAAGAAATGCGTTGTTCAAAGGTTAGATTCATGTTTATGAAGATAGTGCCAAAGGTAACACGAGGAAAGAGAATGGATTTTGGGTAGAAGCGTGGTACATAGAGACATAACAAAGATGGATCGCGAGCGTCTTTGATATGGTTTGTGGAAATGGAAGACTGTAAGCCCGAACGTGGCTCGGTTTTGTGGAGTGTTCAATAACGTCAAGTGTATGCATCCGATAAGTGGAGCAGGAGACGAAGATTACTAGAATACGATAATGCTAAACTTTGAAGCTGAATACGGTTACAAGTTCACACTCAAACATTGTTGGGAGGTGTTAAGAAAACGTGACAAATGGAATGAGGTTGAAGCTCCAAATTTTTTAGCAAATGAATCAAGAGAAAGGTACTGAAATTTGCATGAAAAAAATCACATGTGATTAATACTAATTTGAATATTCTAATGATATCACATGTGATTTAGTGCTAAATCACATATAATATGTGATTTAGCACTAAATCACATGTGATATTATTAGAATATTCAAGTTAGTGTTTAATCACATGTGATTTCTCATGCAAGTTTTAATAATAAAGAAAAAAATAATAATAATACGAAAAACATGAAAAAGGTAAAAAAAACGAAATATCAAAGTGCACGTCTATACAAAGATAATTAAATGCTCGTCGCGATAGTGTAATTATTTTCGCTTAACGATTAACGGTTGAGATATTTAAATTATAAAAAATAGGTGAAATACTAAAATGCTTTTAATCTAAGTCATTGATTTCTTTTTGGATGAAGGGTAAGGATGAGCCTTTTGGTATGTGAGAAAAGTTTATTATGTGAAATAACACTCCTTTTATTTGTAATAGTAGACAATTAAATTTGAACAGTATAATTAACCTTTTTTTTAGGGCAAATTGCATAAAAGGTACTCATTTTATGTCAAATTTCAATTAAAGGTATCACTTTTTTTTTTCCTCTCAATTTAAGGTACCCAACATTTTGTTTTGGCCGAGTTAGGTTTTTTTCTAACTCCCGTTAACCATTTCGTTAGTAAATTACATGTTTGATCCAGGAGTTTGTATAGGCATTTCATGTTTGGTCCATTTTCGTACGTTTGCATACGTTTTCGTCCGTTTTTATACGTTTTCGTCCATTTTTACAGGTTTTCGTTTGTTTTTACACGTTTTAGTTTGTTTTTACACGTTTTCGTTTGTTATTACACGTTTTCGTCCGTTTTTGCACGTTTTTGTCCGTTTTACACGTTTCTGTCTATTTTTATATGTAAATTCGTCCGTTTTTACACGTTTACGTCTGTACACGTTTTCGTACGTTTTGCACGTTTCGGTCCGTTTTGCACGTTTCGGTCCGTTTTACACGTTTTCGTCCGTTTTACACGTTTCCGTCCATTTTACACGTATTGCGTCTGTTTTCGATGTTTCGTCCGTTTTTGCACGTTTACATCCTTTTTTCCACGTTTTTGTCTATTTTTACACGTTTTCGACGTTTCATCCGTTTTCGTCTATTTTTACACGTTTTTGTCTTTTGCACGTTTTTTACAGCGTTTTCGTCCCGTTTGTGCCTTGCGTTTTCGGCCGTTTTTGCATGTTTCTGTCCGTTTTTGCACGTTTCCATAATTTTTTCCACGTTTCCATCCGTTTTTGCACGATTTCGTTCGTTTTTACACGTTTTCGTCCGTTTTTACACTTTTTATACTCGTGTATAAATGTGTATATAAAAACGTGTAAAACGGATGAAACGTCAAAAGCAGAGACAAAAACGAGAAAGCGTGTTAAACGGACCAAAATGTAAAAACGGACCGCGATGTAAAAGCAACGAATACGTTAAAAACAGACGGCATGTAAAACAGACGGAAATGTGCAAAAAACGAGCGAAAACATGTAAATGGATGAAGCGATAAAACGGGCGAAAACATGTAAAACGGCTGTCACAAAAACAAACGAAAACGTGTAAAACGGACGAAAACGTGCAGAACAACGACGTGTAAGCAGACGGCGTCTGCGCAGACAGCGTGTAAAAACGAGCAGCGTATAAACGAACAACATTAAAAGGATGAAAATAGACCAAACATGAAATGCCTATACAAACTCAATGACCAAACATGTAATTTACTAAAAAATGTTTAACGGATATTAGAAAAAAACCTAAATCAAAAAAATAAAAAATAAAAAATAAAAAAACTAGTACTTTTAATTAAAAATAAACGCACCTCTTTATTCAATATGACTTTTTTTTAACTATTTTTAAACATGGTTGAAATGGAAAACAAAGACCTTTGGTACAACAAATTACTTTAATCACTCTTCTAGTTTTAAATAGTACTTTGAACATGCTTTGTCTTTAACAATCGCGAATCAGATATTGAAAGTAGTGCCCAGTTTTTAGGTAATATCCATCACTTCATTTACTTATTAAGGTTATATGTTATTCTATCAAGTGATTTTTATTTTTTTGTTAATACAACTAGAACCAGATGAAAATATTTACAGAGTTTGCTTATTTGGCAAGGAGGGTTAGAAGCGTTTTTTTGCCCTTTTTCTGAACGCTACTTTTTAAATTGCTGCTTAAAAAAGTGTTTAGTGTTAGTGTTTAGTAAACATTTTACATTTTATAATTAAAGGTACACAGAGTAAATATTTTATTTAACATATGTCAGGTTGAGTTGTTGAAAAATGTTAAAAAAAGTTAAGATCGGTTGTATAGGTGGAGGAATAAAAAATTAATATTTTAATGATGGTTTGGCCTGTGATAGATTATTGATAAAGATAGTCTAAGAGTACTGGGTGCAGTCATAACATGTTATTGGGTTGCCACTTCAGCACACACCCAATAATACCACAATAATCAAAACAGGCTCCCAACTATAAGTGTTATAGGCGCTTGTGAGTCCCATAACACATTTAAAAAAAAAAATAAAGAAGCCGAATGGCGTTCGTGAATTGCCCAGCGAAGGTACGAATGGCATGCCAATGGCATCACCAACGGTGTAGAATGGCTATGCCATTGGTCACAAATTTTACCAATAACACGCCATTCGTTTATTGTACCGTGCTCTATAATACTAACGGCCACCGCCAACGCTAGTTTTGACAAACATATGTGCTTGTCTTTTTAAGCAGAAACGTTAACAATCCCAAACACCCGGCCTGTATACTAGGAAATCAAATGATAAGTAGTTGCAACTAAGGTTTCTGATTATATGATTTTTTTGTTCATCTGAATATTATGTTGTAATAGAGCACTGGACCACATAATCATTTCCGAGTCTTTGAGGCCGTAACTATAACTTTAGACTCCTAACTACTGTCTACTCCATTGCGTTTTGCTACCATTGAATATCGGATTCTTGTTAGCTGTTATATAAACAGTTCTAATAAGCAATCCCAAACACCCTAATATTGGATTATCACAACACCAAACTATAGAAACACATCCAAACAGTATACTGATTCTGGCTATCTTATATCATATAATCATTTCATAACGCAATGCCGAATACCCTTTTGATAGTATAGAATTTGACACGAAAAGAGTCAGCAGTAACTTTCTTTTTGTACCTATTAGTATAATTTATAGGGTAAGACCTTAATTATCAATGATTCTTCATAGGCTATTAAGTACTAACCCTGCGGATCTAATAAAGTTTTAGTAGTCTTACTCGTGCAGTGGCGTGAATTATAGTTACACAATGGTTGGTAGAATGTATAAACAGTAATAAAAGAACTGCAGAGTGCAGACGCAGAAAAACCCGTAATCTATTGCTTCTCTGTAGAGACCTGTGTCAAAGCAGTGTTGTTCAGCAGACGAGAGGATTTAGGCTGATTTAATTGAGATTTTAGTTGTGCGGTTTCTAAGTAATTATTGTCGTTTTAGTATTCAAAGTAAAAAACAGGTGATTAAAGATAAGGATATAGTTTACATTTAAGACCAGAAACTATGATTTTAGACTATTTACATCAAAAAAGCACGTTTTAAACTGAAAACAAGAATTCAACTTGTACCCATGGAGCGAAGATATTCTTATAAATATTTATATGATCGTTGATGTTAGGTACTGAATTTGTCGAACCAAATACTTGTCCTACAACATTATCCTATAAAGAAGTAAACATGGCATCAGAAGGGTCGACGTCTTCTAGGAACAATCATTCACTTAAATTGAAGGTAAAAATATTTTAGTATTCTTCTTTATTCACTTTCTTATTGTTTTATCTTTTTACAAATTTGTTTCGTTTCCGTGACTATAACTAAGAACATGCAAAAGAAAATTACAAACGTAATTCATGCAAGGTAAATGAAGTTTAGAATGTCTAATGATTTTTTAATCTGTACTTTTTCATTGGTACATGTTCAAATAGAATCTCAACAACAATTCTACTTGCCTTTAATGAGCTTATGATTATTTGCATAGTATGCAATGGGCTTTTTCATTTGACATGTTTTAGTCATTTTACCTTCTTTTAGTACATCTGAACATGTGGCCTTGTGTCTCGTTTGGATTATTTTGTAACAAAAAATGTGCTTTCAAAATGATAAGTTGTAAGTTAAAAACTGTTATAATTTTATGTTTAGAAATGTTGGTTTTATATGTAATGTTTGATTGTATATCAGAATGTCAAGTTAACGGGTTGCAGAATGACATAAAAAGAACCAAAAACCATCTTCTAATGGATCGTATACGCTGTTATTTATGTGAATAACCCTAACCTTGTTTATCACCGTTATTCTGTCCTGCAGGGTGATAAAACAAAATATCGTTTTGTATTTCAATGTTATTGCATTAGAAGGGGAAATTTTAAATAAATTTATTACTACTTCTTATAGTTCTTATTGGTTTCTGTATCATGTAGGGAGGAGCTTCCTTCTTTCGCTTCATTAAAGAGAAAGGGTACGTCATTTACACGTGCACATTCATATTCTAGAGTTTGTTTCGAAAACACACATCTTTGCATGATAAGTAATGATACTTGCAATAAAATTCTCCACAGGGGTTCCATGCCTGAAGAACTTGAAAAAGAGCTGGGGATTAGAATGATAATTCCGACATCAAGAAACGAAGATTCAATAAGTATGTCTTTTCTTTCCATCCAGTTTGTTTCAACTCGCTTGGGTCAGGTACTAATGGGCGTATTCCCAAACTCTTGCTCCAAAAATAACTCTTTCTCGTAAACAGTTAAATGGCTTAATGAATTAAGTTTAACGTTTGTCATGGTTCATTATTCATAAAATGTATTATGTGTGCTTTGCGGTCATTGCATGTATTCCTATCTTATTGTGAAAAAAAAAAGTATTTACAAGATACCGTTTGTGCAGTTATTGAAGGCACTTCTCTTAATATTGTAGCTAGAGCTGCTAAAATAATACAGCCCATAATTGACGAGGTTGGTTATAGGAAAAAGATCCCAGTTTTCGTGTTGCTTTCTTTGGTTTTCGTGTATAGCTAATTTTGTAGATTAATCTATCATGCTTTAATGAAAAATCTTCTTTTTAGCTTTCGTTTTACTTAACATGCTGATACGTGGTTTCCACTCACATGATTTTTGTACAGGCTGTTAAAAGCTCGGCTCTTGACAACACTCACTTCATATCACTACCACTTGCTATTCATCCTCAGTTGGTTGATAAGCTTGTCAACTTTCAGAATTCAGTAGCAAATACTTCTAGTTTATCCAGTATGTGGACAAAATTTACTCCTATTATAAGCTCCTGTTAATCCATTTTCCTAATTTTTTTCTTTTGGATTCGTGCCGGTGTGGTTGCTGACCCAATGGATTTGAGCATTTATCATTCCATAATGTAATCCTAAAGGTGTCATTTTGAACCCATTCATTATGAGTGTGTTCCTTGGGTTGTGTTACATCTCAAACGGGTGATCAAATGAAAATTATTTACCTAAAAGGGGAACGGGTCAAATTGGTCAAACTTGTTAATGACTACCCAAAGTCTAATTGGTTAAATAAATACAACCTCCTAAGTCGTTTTATATGAAGATTAGATATTTATTGTTATGAGTTTTTTCTCTTCCAATTATAAAATGGAAGTGTTTATTATCTATGACAATTTTGTAAGAGATGGACAAAAAATGGCCGTGGGTCAATACAGTGCGACCCGTTTTATCGTACTTGATTAGCAGCGTTTTTTGATGAAATCAAGACCATGGCTAAAAGATGTTTACTTCATTTTTTCTGTTAATTTTTATGAACTTTTATTTCTGATATGTTACCAACAACCGATCTGTGAATAGGTAAATTTCTATTCATAGAACCAAAGACGTTTCACTTGACTGTGCTCATGCTGAGGTTGCATAACAAGGAGAGAGTCGATGCTGCTGTTAGGGTATTAGAGGTCAGTTCATTTTGCCAAACTTTCTTGGTTAACTGGAAATACTTCTGAAGTTCTGATGTGAATTTTTTTTTGTAACATTTCAGGGAATTGCCAGAGAATTAAAGGATGTCTTAGGTGGCCGGCCTGTATCTATTAAACTGAAGGGTTTGGTACGAATGAATCTATGTGCGGTTTACGTGTAAGATATAGGGGAATGTGTCACTCGTCTTAGTTTATACATATTCGTTTCAGGATATCATGAGAGGTTCTCGAGACAAGGCTCAAGTTCTCTATGCTCCTGTCGAAGTAGTAGGTGGTGAGGATAGACTATTGCGCGTCTGCAGTATCCTTGTTCTATATGCATTTTTGACGGTTTTCTTTTTTATTTTCAATCAAAAAGAAGTTCAGATACGCATTCCGGAATAAGGAAAATTGCCATTTTCCTGAACTTTCTTAGAAGTCATCACTGATGCTTTCATAAAAGGTGGCCTTGTTTTCGAGAAAGATTGCCAACGAGCATTAAAGGTATGGAATTCCACTTTTGAGTTTTTCGTGATTGTTGTTAGGATGTAGAGATGGCAGTTTTGACCCGTTACTTATGAATGGATGGGTTGTGTTCTTTTTTTTTTTGGTAATGGGTTTTACACCTGGTAAATATGGGTTGTGTTTAATCTTTAACGGGTCAAACGGGTCAAAATTCTAAATGTAGCTAGAAAGGAAACGTGTGTCATATGGGTCGAAAAAGTATACTTAATGCTTACAACTGCCTACCTTATTTTTTTATGACATTAGATCGTTTTGCATATGAAATTTACTTTAATCAAATCAACTCACGATTTACGCTTTATAAATTTTGACAAAAAGTCCTTTGTGTCAAGTCAATCCGACACGTTATGCAGCCTTTTGCCACCTCTGTTTGACATTGAGGAAGGCAAGGATTTGATAGGCCACAGTATTTAAGATTTCATTTGACCACAGTACGTGATAGGTTAGGCGGGCGGCTGGGTTGTGTAATGGGTCAAAACAGGTTTCTGTGGCTGAGTCGACCCACAACAGCTTTTAATGAAGCGGTCTAGGAGTTTTTTTATTTGACCCGTTTGAGATAAAAACATAACCCATATCTACCCATTCAAAATCAAACGGGTGAAACTAGCACCTCTACTATTTCCTTCTTTGCGTTCCTCTTATCTCTCGAATAAGCTATCAAAATTTTATTTCAATGCAGTTGCATGCGACAGTAATGAATTCAGGGCACAGGTAATGTTCTTAAATCCGTGTTCATTTAACGTTTAGTTTTTTTGATTATTTACCCTACACAGCGTTTTGACATGGGATTTACATTGATCAGGAGGACATTTGATGCTCGTGGCATTTTGGAGAAATATGGTTCCGAAAAATGGGGAGAGTATCGCATCCCTCAAGTCCATCTTTCACAAAGGTTTGTGTATGATGCGAATGGCTACTACCATTGTTGTGCTTCTATTCCGCTCCCTTAAAATAGGAGCGGATCCCAAAATAAAGAGGTACGGCAGAAGTCTACATGCAGAATCATAGACTGTTTGTTTCGTATTCTGGTATACATTTCTGGACGTGTGATGATGCCTATTTTGCCCCTCATGGTGTTACCTGGTTGAGAATATTTGCATAAACATATTGTACTAAATATAAAATAAAACATGTTTGTCATGATAATTATTGTATAAGTCATCGACACGATGTTTCCATCTGCAGACTTCTGCTAATGGACATGTCGGTTTGTAGAAGATATCAAGATTTCTCGTCTTAGCAAGTTTTATCCTTGGGGTGTTTGTTTAAGATTTCTTTTTTGAGCTTATTTAATTTGACTCTGCCTATATATTCTATAAGCTCATTTTCCCGGCTTATAGCTCATAAGCTCAAAAACTTTTTAGTGTTTTTGTTTTTTTAATCAAGGGCAAGAAAGTTTTTACGTTGAATTGTTTTTTCGTTTCATGTGCTATGGAAAAAGAAAAGGAAAAAAAAAGAAAGACGCTAGAAGGAGGGCTTGAACCTCCGACCTTGTGGTTAACAGCCACACGCTCTAACCAACTGAGCTATTCCAGCTTCTTGTTTTAATATTTCAGTTTAAACATTTTGTCCAGTGGTTTTCAGATTTCTTTATAATATTAAACCACTAAAAATTAATAATGTTAGATCTCATATATTTTATTAATTTAGCGAGATATTAATATATCGAATAAATTAATAATTTATTAATTTAAAAAAGTTTTATGTATGCCCTTTAAATTTTTAAATCCAATATACTAGTTAGAGATGAAAAATAAACTAGAAAAACAAGTTTTAATTAACATTTTATGAATTCAAGACATTGAAGAAATTAATAAATGTATACTAATGAATGTTACGAGGTTCAAGGCATTGAGAAAATTGTGAAACTTTTTAGTAATTATTAATTTATAGTTTCGTTATAACTAATATATATATATATATATATATACTGGTTTCAAAAAAATTATTGTCTTATTATTTTATCGATTGAAGTCCAAATTTGTACTAGTCTCAAGTTGGGACTGGACAAATTATGAATTTTATCGAGGTTATTAATTTATCAAATATTAATTTAAAAAGGTTTTACTTTATTTTGTGCGAACCAACCCAATATTTATTTAACCAAAGCCTCCAAACATAAACACTCCTTTTCTGGTGGTAATATTATCTCCTCATGTTTAAACGGCGAAGAAACTCTGATCCTTCTATTTTATGGAAGTTTGATTTTCCCGGAATGTATCCTAATTTTTGGCCTAATTCCTCTTCTAATGATCGATTCCTGATTTAGGTGCCAACCGACCCTTATAATCATATCTAATACACTAGATAGCGACCAAATAGAAATGAATCAACACATAAGTTCTTAAAGATCGGCTTATGTGCTTTGACCCTAACTAATTTAGACTTAGTTACCAAACTTCACTTGTGTGAGCCACACTTTGCCAACTCGTTACAAACATGGTTATGTGAGCATTTGATAAAGTTGGATTCATTAACCAAATGCAATGTTGTTAATTTCAGCATCTAAACTAAATCATTAGATATTTCAAACACTCAAATATCTTATTATCGCAAAAGAAAAGTTTGATATAGATCACAAATTCTCTAAAGATTCAATGAACAATTTTTAGTCATTCATTTTTTTAATCAAACTAATACAACTTATTTTCATACTTCTTTTTAAAATTTATATATCTCACAAACCGTTAATCGTTACGCGAAACGAATCATACTATCACGACGAGAATTAAATTATCTTTCTATAAAGGGGCACTTTCGACAAAATCTTTTTTAAGTTCTTTTTGTAAGAGTTGAAATTTACTCCCTGAAAAATTTAATGTAATTTGTAAAATCAGAGTTGATTTGTTATTTTAAAAATCATATGTGATTTGAGAAATCACACGTGATTTTTAAAACAACTTTCACAGTGTAAATTTCAGCTAAAAAAACTCGAAAAATGATTTCGACGAAAGTAAATCGAAGTGCCCATCTACTAAAAATATAAAAGAATAAATAAAAATCATCCCAATGGTGTATTTTTTTTATCGCTTAACGATCTACCATTTGCAAGATATTTTATTTTTAACAAAAAGGTTAAAAGTAAGTATTTTTTTTCTTTTTTTTAAAACAAAATGAGCGACTAATATTTGTTCATTATATCTTTAGAGAATTTGTTATCTATATTGATTTTTAAAACACCTCATTAATGTAGTGAACTTACACTTTTCCAAGCTCAAAATTATAATCCATTATTACTTCTTAATAATAGATGTGATCGGTTAGACACTTGAAGGCTAATGTAGCATTGTATCATGGAAAGGTGGTGCTTTACGTCTCTATAATCAGAAAAACAACATGCATTGTAACCAACAAAACAAACAGAAAAGATGTTACATTGTATATTGGTATTCATATATTTCGTAGAACAATATATGTGAGATGTCCCTGTCGATCCAATAGTAGGACATCGAATGATCAAGGACGTACCTTAGTGGAAAGCCTTTGACGCGCACAACCATAGACGGAACTTGAACATTTTTTTGGGGGGGGCAAATTTATTTTGGGAGAGCCGAATCGAAGATTTGTTTGTAACATCAACTAAATTACCCCTAAAACCTATAATATTTAAACTAGGTCATGAGAATTTTGGAAGGGGGCCTCCTAGGTCTCAAATGGAGTCCGTCCTCGCACACAACTAGGTTGACCATAAGTGCGGACGCTGATGATGTCGATTCCGTCAACCTGGACAAATAGAGAGATAACAAATCGTGTCATGTATCGTTAGTGGTCCCTACAAGACCCGTTGTCCTTAGATACATGTGTCATGCTCTGAGTGATCTGGCGCCAAGATTATGGCGAACACACGAAGGACGTGGATATACTCTCACATGGGCAGGACATAGACCAATGAGGTGTAGACACAAGTCGCTTATTATCTGCTCAATGAAATATCGACACTTGTCATCCATCAAGTGAAGAGTTGAACCCTATACCCTCCTCTATAAATAGAGAGGGTCACTCTTCATTTACACAAGTCCATATCAGACATTTCATTGATACTCTAACATTCCACACTTGATTATGCTGGCGTTAACCGATTTAGAGATCACCATGCATACGAGGTCTTACGGTCATTAAACGAACAACCGAACATATGATTTATCCACTGTTAGGTCACAAGGTTTACCACACAAGCTTATAAGAAAGAGATAAGGCGATTGAACAAGTAAAACTCACACACACACACGATATACTATAAACGGTTATGCAAGAGAGTGAATGAGAGAATAACTTGAACAACCAACCTTCAAATGAAGGTTTACATAAGGTATTTATAGGAGGGAAGCTAGGGCAACACTCCTAGTTCCTTCCTTTCTCCTATGGGCTTGGGCCTAAGCTCATGGGCCTTCTACATAAGCTTAAGGCTAATAACAAACATAAAGGCCATAATAAGCTAACTATTACATATGAGTAACTAACACTTGAATAAGGTTTAGGAGTGATTCCAACAATCTCCCCTCAAGTGTTATTACATATGAGTAACAAACACTCAAGTGTTGGTGATGAAAAGCGGTGAAGGCGTTGATGTAATAGTAGCTTTGGCGTCTTCGACATTCTTCTTTCTTGTGAGAAGAATTGCCTTGATTTGAACAATCTCCCGGTGTAGAGATAGTTTACTTTGAACGGTTATGCTTTGGCGTCATCTTTAACTTTGTTCTTTGATCATTGTTCTTTGTGGTGAAAGTGATAGTATGTTGTTATGCGCATCAAGTGCGCCTCAGTGCCTTCTGCTCGGTGTCTCCACGTCATTCTTCAACATGCTCACTGCGCTCTTTTGGCGTTGGAATTCAATCTTGATGGAGTTCTTTAAGTCTTTAACTTTGTAGATTCTTGTATTGACGAAGAATCATTACATTTGTTGTGTTGCTTTTGGATAGAACTTCCATTAGTGATGATGTTGGCGTGAGCATGAGAAGAATCTGCACGATCATTCCGCTCCAGAGCTTCCATAAGAAGAAAACATTTAAGCGGTTAGTAATAAGCGGATTCCGGCACTTACAAGTTTGAACTTCGAGAGTGTTAACGGCATAGTGTGAAAACACAACTCTAATTCTTACAAAGGCCGGTTCTGAATCGGAGTCCCACAAGTGAGATAACACGATGTACCGAAGTACACCTACGATTGAGATGAGTGTTGAGGTACACGAAGCATCACCTCACGACTGTAGACCGTTTGAGACACACTAAGCGTAATCCACGGGGAGTTGCGGCGACCTGTTGTCGAGTACATTTGATGTTGACCACTGGCGGGAGTTTCCATTCAATCACCGAGGATCACAAATGTGAACCTCTCATAAATGTTCTCGACAGATTGCTAAGATCTGTGAAGGACTCGATATGAACCACCGATAACCTTATTTGTTGATCATCAAGTGATTAAATGTCAAGTGTACCTAAGAGATCTTTTGATGAATCTCGTGGCTCTAGACTCAATAGTGCGTTTTGGTTTTCTGGAGCGGAGACTAGGGAGAGGGTCTCCTTCTTCAATACCGGCAATCTCTAGGAGAAAGCCGATAGTTTACGTAGGGTTCCCTGTGAGAATGAAACAAGCTTACGTTGAGAGAAACTTGAGTGGATAAGAAGGTTTAGTGCATCGTCACTTTGGGTCCATGGCGACTTTTAATCTTCAATACCGGCGTCACTAAGTGACAACCCGATAGCATATGAATTGAACCCGATTATGCGCCTAAGTTGAATAATCCGGAGGGCTATTTCTTTTCACCCTTTTCTTTGCATTTCTTTTTAATTCTTCAACTCCTTCTTTCTCCGATTCTCATTTTCTCCTTTTTACAATCATACCTAAGGACTTCTAAATACTAACTATTTGTGGTGTCATTGGGTAGATCCATCGACTCTGGCGGATCATAGGACGGTTATTCCTAACCTTAGTCACCTTATAACTCCATGACTAACCTATGTTGCCATAAAACCACTGATGTGAAAAATCTCTCAGTGTTTATGAATGAAAAACATTTTAGTACCACTGTTGAGATAAGATTTTGCATAAATACTCCCCCTTCCACATGTGCTTAAGAGTTTTAACGGTTAAAATGCAGATGAGGAAAAAAGCGCGCACTTTTGAATTGATTCACTCAAGATAGACAATCCCCATGAGACACGGTTCGTTGGCATAGTTAAAGAGTTGCATTGTCGGCTTTTAGGTGACAACTAGCTCTAATAACTACCTTGAAGGTGTAGACAATCCTCGAAAAGTTGTCAAACCCGTCGAGTTCATGTTCTATCAAGAGTTTCTCGAATGGTACATTCTACTCGGACAAGTCCTTTTCGAGACACGTTTACATCACTAGCGAACTAGCTTGAAATTATTACCCGTCCGGGACAAGTCTTTTCGAGTTACTAACAGTTAAGCATCGTCAATTCGTTGGTTAAGTCTATAGCACAAAGATTCATTTGCATTTTACACAACATATTTCTTATCACATATTTTCTCCCCCTCAAAAATGGCATATTAAATGTTATTTTTGAAAAGTTGAGAATAAATATGACCATTTCGAGTGTTGCGGGAAGAATGACCACTTTGAACAATTTGTGAACAAAGTTTTCAATACTCCCCTCAACAAGTGATATAAGCGGTTGAGGTTTTGAAAATCATAAGGGGAAGTACTTGTTCTTTTGAGCAAAACCTTGAAAAATGAAAGGTTTGATAGGTTTTACTCAAAAGTAAGAAGCTTTAGCTTCTTTCATAAGGATTGTGGCAGGCGTACCACGGGGTCCTTTATTTACAAGCGGGTTGTACCTGTAATGTGTGCACAAGCCATTGACATAATTAATCAAACATCCAAAATTATATGAAGGAAGCAATTCAAGGGGTACCGGGAAGTGCGGTGATGTTCCCGAGGGTGTGCGCAGGCGTTGAAAGCGGTTATGTTAATCTGGGTGCGACCACCGACATAACTCTCAATCGTCGGCCGATCCCTTGAAACAACCGTTCATCAATCATTGTGATGATCCGTCTCACATCCCTCCTTTCACGAGAATTCCGGCTTAGGAGACCCAATTTTACGGCGTATATCCTTCAACACGTATGCCAATCCATCCCTAACCGCTTCAAAGTATGATCCCGAACTTGTGGAGTTCGCTACCGCATCATTAAGCGGTTTCTTTGAAGTTCACTACGGTAAACAACGCCGAAAGGTTTCTTTGATGAGTGTATATTGAGATAGCAGGTTGATATCGGGAAGATCAAGCTTTGGAGGAGTGAAGTTGACAGCGTCGATAAGATTCAACGGCCGGTGGAGATCTTCTACGTTCCTTGATGACAATGCGTCTTATGAAGATGAGAAGTGACTTGATAAATTCACGTTATGCTGCGGTTGAGAATTGTCTCATGCGACCACGTACTTTGGCAAGGTACATGTCTTGATGTCATTGAGAGACAAATTCTCAAAGTCGACTTCGGAGAAAGCATAGTCCGTTCATCTTGTCGTTTGACTACGATCTTCTTTAGGAATGTGTAGTCCCACTTAGACGAAAGGTCAGCGTGTATGATGGCAACGATATCTTTAGAACTATGCACAGCATGTTGAGACTTACGAACGGCGGCTTACGTAGTAGATTAGGTCGGCGTTACGGCGATGATGAATCCCATACAATGCATCTCGGGTATGCTTCCACGTGTTGGAGAACAAGTGATTGGCACGTTCCTCAATGGCTATGCGGTTTGAGTAGCAGTGCTTTGGGAATGGAAGTGTCAAGCGATGTAGCGTATTTTCTTGAATCATCGCCAACGTGTAGAAGAAAATCCAAGTCTTTGTTGAAGAAATATCTGAAAGGAATCCTTGGTTCATTTGGTTGGCCAAGTGTTGGTAGAGGTTTGGTCCAATCGGTGTAGTATGGAGGGTTGTCCCTTTGTGTGAATTCAATGTTTGCTTTCAGGTTGAGCCAATCCATGTTGTTAGACATAGCTCGAGCAATGTTTTCAAGGTGATATTCGACCTCGAGGGCACTTTCAGAGCTGTCTTTTAGAAGTTGAACTGCTTCATTCTTGATTCCTTCAATTTCAGATTTCGTCATTTTCTTCACATGGAACTTTTCTTGCAGAATTTTAGCATGCTCCAATGTATAACCGTCTACCAAATCTGACCTTCTTGAGGTAGGGAGTGTTGTTAACAAGAGTAGCAAACCATTCAAATTCCTTTGTTTTATCGTCATCTAGCCATGATACGACGTCGGTCTGAGGCGTCTTCTTCTTCTTCTTTTTCGAAGGCCTAGATGATGATTACGGTTTGAACTTGTTTGGGAGAGGTGGGTTGTTGTAGGGGCTCAAGGACCTCTTCATCGTCACCACCCGTATACTCAAAGTGATCATCGGTTTTCTGATTCGGGGGTGGTAACTTCGGAATCGTCACGAGGTTTTTGTTAGAAGAGCGAGGAGGAGATTTTTGTTGAGCAGGAGGCGTTGTGGAGGAGGTTGCATCATAGAAGATTCACCGGGCCTTCGGCGTTTAGGTGCGAGAATCTTTATCCTTATCCTTGTCTTCATCGTCTCTAGGGCGTTTAGACTTTTCGACTTCGAATCTACAAGCTTCTTGAAGTTGGTAGTCGGCAATGCTTGAAACAACTTTCCTTCATCGAAGTAAATGTCCCGGTCGTGCGGACATTTGTGTAACAAGCTTGGCCACCAATTCATTATCCGAGAAAACTACTGGATCGGTTGGATTGATTGTGACGGTTAAGGGCGTTGATCGAATAGTTTGCTTGGCGGTCTGCATAAGATTTGGATAAAGTTGTTTGGTGAACAACTCCTTTGTGACTTTAGGAGCGTACTCGAAGGTACTTTTAGTGTAGCCTTGATCATTTCGTTCAGTTCCTCTTGACGGTGATTTTTCATGAATTCTTGAACAAACTTCCTTTCTCCTTTCATCTTTTCATGCTCGTCATATAGATCTTTGTATGTGATCGGCAAAGAAATTCAGCTTTTGTTGAGCACGTTTTTCTTTCGACTTGTTTGGCGGCTTTGGTAATCCGTTCATGAGCTTGAGAAATCCAAGATTTAGATGGTTTCTTCCCGGATTTGGATGATGATTTGGTTGACTTCTTTGATGGTGGTGGCGAGGAGTGAGAAGGCGAATCGATGATGAAGAGATATGAGGAGACTCGGATCGCCGGAGGTTGAGAGGTTTCTTCCTTTGATCGCGAGGACTATCTAGAAAAGCGTATCATAATCAACATCTTGATCTTTTTGGACTTCTCGGTTTCGGTTCCTCAAACTCATATTCGATAGTATCCTCCACAAGCTTTTGTTGTTGCACAAGAGTGGTGGCACCGGCTCCCTTATCGGGTTGATTAACGCATCGGGGAGATGGTTGAGTGAAGCGACACCACTTGATCCTCCGGGACCACCCATTTGGTCTTTAGCAAATTCTTGAGCCTTTTGAAGGTGTCTAACGATATTAAACTTCTTCTGTATGATATATCGGTTGCTCTTCTTCTTCATCGAGCTTTCATCATAAGGTACAAGTCGAGTCTTTCCTTTTCCTTTGTCGGTGGTGGACTTGGAGGTTTAGGCTGCTGAAGGAGGTGATCGGTTGCGGTTCGAGTAGGTAATCTCTTCATCGTGTCGGTACCTTGAGCTTTCGTCCACAAGCTTTCTTTGCGGTTCAGGTGTGGGAATAGGTTGACTTCCTTCACGGGAACAATCCTTTTACGAGGAGGATTCCTTTTGGGAAGCTTCCTATAAAGATCAGTACTTGTAACACTTCAGCCTTGCCTCTTACGGTCCTCCGGTAGGTGTACGGAAGATTTTTCATCAAGATGACCAACTTTGCCTTCTTTTACGGCTAACCGATACCTTTTATATGTTTCAAGCTTTTTGATTTCTATGGTTAGAAGGTGATCGGGTAATACCGAACCCTGTTTCTTTGTTGGCGATTCTTTGATTACGGACGGATAGTATGGGTTCGATCAATATGTCGTGATTATCCGGGTCATTGAGCCTCATGGGGATGTCAGGATGAAGTCCAAGTGCTCTCTGGATCAACAGTTTGGTGTATCCGACATAGGGAATCTTGGAGCCAAGCTTCTTGTGAAATACCATCATGTCCTCCCATATCAGTGCTTGATTTCAATGTCCTTCTTGTTGATCAAGCGACGGAAAATTTGCAGTTCCATGAGCTTGGGATGCTCATAGCCCTTTATCCGCGACCGAGAGACCGATTTGGTGATGATCATGTAGAGTGTTCTCCATGGTTGAGGAATATACTTGAGCTCCACGTGAGAGTGCTTAGTAATGATTCCTGAAGCTTCATCATAACCAATATCTATCAAGAATTTCGGGGTTGTCTCTTGAGTAGGGGTAGCAAAGAAGTCGGTTGGGCGATGTCGGGAATGATGAGAACGAGCCGTAAGTCGGCGGGAGTGATAGTGACTTGTTTGTGATTAAGTGTCACATTCACGCACTTTGACCGGATGATCCTCTGCATAGAATCCCGGAATTGTTGAATGTAGACCTCTCAGGCTGTGGCGAGTGTGAGAGCATGTTACGGTAGGGATGATTCACGAGAATATCCACGGCAATCAAGCAAGAAGATTACGAGCAAGTGAGGGTATCAAAGTCAACCCTAAGGTTGTTCTTTCCAATCTTTCTCGGATAACCGTTTGGGAAGATAGCAGCAATGGTGAGAACTCGTGCATCCACATTCATTTGTTGACCATGTCGTGATGCGAAATAACATTAGCCAAAAGAACCAACATATCGAAAGACATAGTGTTAGTCAACTGAAGGTCTTATTGACTAGTTATTGAATGTAGTGTCAATGATTGTTCTGAGTCCTAAGTCACTTGTTTGTTCAATAGTCCAATGGCGTCGTGAAATGTTTTAGTGAGTTAGTTAACTTTAAGTTTTAAAGTTTATGTTATCACTTATTGTTCACAACATATCAAGCGATTAAGTTTATTAGTGACATTATTGGATTCGTGACGTTATGATTAGTTTATTTACAAGTTTGTATACGTAACAATTCATTATGAAGGTCAATCCAGGCTTAAGCGTAGTTTGGGCAAAGTTAAGCGTGAGAGATGATATAGGCGTGAGCGAAAGCTTAGCGTAGGATCTAACTACGGCGTAAGAAATGTTGCAGCGTAGGAAAAGGGACCTTATGCGTGGAGCTTGCAGCGTGGCGTATAAATACCTTACGGCGTAAGGCTTACTCGTAGAAGTAGACCTTATCGCGTAGAGGTCCTTGTTTACGCATATCCTTCACAGGATACGCGTAGTCCCATTGTAGAACCTTACGCGTAATAGTTATGCGTGGAATTATTCTTACGCATAACTTGACTACGCGTAGGGTAATCCTTATGCGTAGAGTTGCAAATGACCTTGATTCTGAATATATAAGCGTAGCAAAGCACGAAATAAGTTCATCAAATCATCAAAATTAACACAAAACATCATTTTATCAACAAAACATGGCATGAATCATTCGTTAATAGTTATGCGTAGAAAGTCATACGCGTAGGTCAAAACCTTAAGGGTTAAGATTTACGCGTATAATTTCTAGCCATGGAATATGCACCAAACAAATTCTGGTAGGTCTATGATGTTGAGAGAGTCTATGAAACAAGTTATAACATCTAATTCGTTGAGAATCAAAATTACCCAAAGTTATGAACTTTAAACCCTAATTTTAAATTGTTAAACAATTAGTGTTTCTGGGTGGTTAACAACCTTGGAAATCATCAATTCATCAATATATGAACCTAACCCAACAATCTTTTTGACCAAAACACTTCACATTTGAAAATACCCAATTGACTCATAAACCTAATTTTCAAAATCATTAATTAGTGTTTTACGGGTATTTTGAGCATAAAAAGATATCATTGATGTTGTAAAAGCATTTTGACACAATCTTTTAACCACAAACACACAACACATGATCATGTGTTCATGCGTATCGTAGAACACAAAATCATATATAAGTAGATTTAACCGTTGGATTTGTTTGAAAATCAAAACCAATGTTTAAAACATGTTACAAATCATAAAAACACTTACAAATTGATGATCAAAACTTGGTTTCTTGAGTGAATTCTATGCGTAGGATTAGTAGTTTAAGAGTAATAAATGTGAAGTGATAAGTTAGGTAGAAGGGTTTTATTAAAATGACTTTAAGCTTTTGGCAGTTTTGGTCCCTCCACCTTTTTCTTTTTCATACAAAGCCATTTAACTTCCATTTTGGTTACCAAACAAAGATTTTAAGAAAGAAACTTGACGACACTCCCCTCGACTTGAGAAATAATGAAAGGTTATAAATTTAGTCCGAGGAGTGTCATTTAACCAGAAAAATTTACCACCATTGATAAAAGAAACAAGGGATAATATAACATGCAAGTACACAGATGTTTTGAAGCGGTTAAGTGATATTTTCTCCCCTCAACACTTGATCGAAAAAATATTGAATTTTGAAAGATTATAGTGTTGACGGAAAAAATGTACTTGCAATGTTGAAAGAAAATAGATAGAAGAATATTTTTGTTGTTTTATCAGGTTTTATATTTTTGTATTTTGTTTTTGAAAAATTTATTTACAAAATAGATTTTGGTGTTTGTGAGGTTTTAAGGCTGTTTTAGGAGGTCATCAATTCCTCTTGAGTCAAACACCTCATACCAATCCGGTGGACCAACTCATTAAACCTAGCGGGAGGCAAGGCTTTGGTGAGAAATTCTGCCAATTGGTATTACGTACCCACAAAATATAATTCAACAGTACCTGTTCCACGTGATCCTTGATGAAATGATATCGAAGATCGATGAGCTTTGATTTCGAGTCTTTGGCGAGTTGCGAGATGCAATGGCACTCCGATTGTCGCATGATACATCGGGATTACGTCAAATCACGTAACCATAGTCTTTGAGTTGTGTTCTCATCCGGATGACTTGAGCACAACACGCCGACATGGCTACATATTACTGCCGGTTGAGGACAGCGATGTACAATCCTGCTTCTTCGATTGCCATGACACAGTTTATCACCAAGAAATTGTAAAGCTCCCGAAGTACTTTTCCGTGAGTCTAAGCATCCTGCATGGTCAGCGTATGAAAAAACGATTAGTTCAAAACCGAGAATCCCGGATACGGATCCCCAAGTTAATGGTTCCCTTTATGTATCGGAGGATTCTTTTAGCCTCAGAGAGGTGAGTTTGAGTTGGTCGCGGCCGATAGCGGGAGCATAGATAATACGGCAAAGACAATATCAGTACGCTGGTGTTAGATACATGAGAGACCCAATAATACTACGGTATTTTGTAGGGTCCACCAATTTCCCATGTAAATCAGCGTCTAGCTTCTTGGTATGAGCCATTTGTGTGGCATAGGTGTCCTGAGTTTTCATTCCAAATTTGTTTAACAATTCAAGGGCATATTTGGAGTGACTCAAGAAAATACCACGGGGTGATTGATGAACTTGTAGTCCTAGAAAGAGCGTGAGTTCACCCATCATGGACATTTCAAAATTTTTCTTCATTAGTTTTGCAAAGCGATTGAAAACTTTTTATGTGTAGACCCAAAAATGATGTCATCCACGTAAATTTGAACAATTAAGATATGTTCCCCGTGATATTGTATAAAAAGAGTTGGGTCAAACGAACCTTTGGTGAAATTATTAGCAATGAGGAAGGATGATAGCTTATCGTACCATGCCGAGGAGCTTGTTTGAGACCATCTGAGCTTTGTTCGGTTTGTAGGCGTGATTGAAACTTCGGGATCAAGCGAATCCATCCGGTTGGTGACATAAACCGTTTCTTTAAGTTGTCCATTGAGAAGCGGTTTTGACATCCATCGATAGACCGTCATATTCATATGAGCATGACGCTAGAAATATCGAGCGACCTCAAGGCGAGCAGCGGGCAAAAGATTCTTCAAAGTCAATACCCTCTTCGGCGATAACCCTTAGCCACGGGCGTGACTTATTTCGGATAACATTTCCTTGACATCAATTTGTTTTCCAAATCCATTTTAGACCAATGGCGTAGACTCTGTTGGTCTTTCAACCGTTCCCATACTTCAAGACGTTTGAATTGGTTGAGTTCTTCTTGCATGGATTCAATCCGGTTGTCTTTTGTCATTGCGTCTTTGATGTTTTAGGTTGATTGGCGGACGGTGAGTGCATAAATGCAATGTTCACCGTCACGTGTGAAGGCGTTGTCTCGTAACGACTGGTTGATTCGGGTTGCCAATAATGTTTTCTAGAGGATGGTCTTTAGTCCATCTATGTGTGGAGGGTTGATGTTGGTATACATTGTGCGGTCGAGGATTCAAATGGTTTGTTGAAGATTCGCGACATCGGTGCGGCGATCTCATTAGCAAGCGGGTTGAAGAAGCGCATTTGGATCAAAATCTGCGGTGGGGTACTTCATTGAATATCATCGGCTTCATCATTGTTGGAAGCGGTTTGTTCAAGCTGTTGTGGTGGAGTCAAGCGGTGTAGGTGCATCTTGCAATGTAGTTGTTGTAGCGGTGTATCGGTATAAGAGTATTATCGGGTTGGCGGTGAGCTTGGCGGATACACACGGAGCACGTTCATCAATATCGTCAGCGAGCAGTGAGCAAATAACCTTTCCATTTGTTGGCGAGTAAGTGGGGGCTTTGTTCGGTGATGATGGGGTTTGGGGAAGTTTAGCGGTTGTGACGGGTTCCAAGCTGTTATACTCCGAAGCCATTTCCGTAAGTTCATCGAAATGAGCATGAATCGTTTCCATCACCTGTTTTGTACGGCGATTCCGGTTCGGAAACCTTTGGAATTATCACGATTATCCGATAAAGACTCAATGTCGGCTTTGGCTTTGAGCTTTCCAAAGTCATCACGATCATTATTAGGATAGCAAAGAGATCCAAATACATGAAAGTGTTTTAGATTCGGTTTTCTGTTATGGACGAGCTCGAAAGGTGTTTTGTTGTGGCGTTTTGTAATCATAGAGAGGTTTTGAGTATAGCATGCATGAGATCTGCTTACGCCCATAAGTAATCTGGAAGTTTAGCATTGATTAACATTGTTCTTGCGGCTTCCACTAGCGTTGGTTTAGATCTTTCGACAACTCCGTTTTGTTACGGTGTGCGTGCAATAGATGTCGATCTTTGAATTCCCACTTTCTCATAGAATTCACGAAGAGTTTGATTAACAAATTGATTGCCTTTATACGTTACGATTAGTCGAGCGGTGTTTAGTAGGCTGAACTTGTATTTTCGTGAGAAAGGTGACGATCATCTGTGGAGCTTGGTCTTTGCTTGAAGAAAGTAGACCCAAGTCCAGCGTGAATAGTCATCAACAATTACTAAGATGTAGCGTTTGCCATTGATCGTTTGCACGCATCGGGCCACACAAATCCATGTGAAGAAGATGAAGCACATCTTTGAGGTGTTCCACCTTTGAAGGAAAATGAGCACGAGTGCTTTTGCCTTGTTCACAAGGTGAGCAAAGGTGATCTTTAGAATAACGAAACCGTGGGAGTCCTTCAACTAGTTTGTGTCGAGCAAGGTTGGTGATGGTTTGAAAGTTTAGATGTGAGAGGCGGCGGTGCCATAGCCAGGATTTTGTTGATGTTGCCTTTGAAAGTAAGCATATGGGAGATGAAGCAACCATGTCTTTCATAGAGATAGTGTAGAGACTAGAATTACGCGATCGAGACATAAGGTCATTTCCTTGTAGATCACGAATGAAACAAGTTTTCTCGCTGAAAGCAACCTCCAAATCTCCATCACAAATTGACCTCTTGAAAGCAGTTATGACCGAGGCCTTCCACATAGTAAACCTGCTAATTTCGATGTTCCCATTGACATAGTCTCCGTAGCCCATGATAGTTGCGAAGTGATCATTCGAACGGCGGTGCCAATGAACTTTGCAATAAAGTTTGATAACAGTTTAAGATTGCTGTCATGTGTCGGGAACATCCGCTATCAACAATCCAGAGAATGATCGTATCACTGCATTACACACGAGGCGACACGGATGGAATAGAAGTAGATGTGGAACCCGAAATGTTAGAGGGTTCCGTAGCAATTATAGTAGATATACACACATCAATAGCTTTAGGTATCCACTTAAATCCTAGTGTGTTATATATCCATTTCCGCCATCTATAACTACTCTTTGCTTTAGTCTTAGTGAATGCACTAGGTGGTACTACATTCCTAGAAGGTGAAACTGGAGCTCTGAGGGGACAACAATGCGTTTCTTAGAATCTAAAGAGGCGGTCTACCAAGCACAGACTTAGAAAGATTAGTGGGCCTAGAGGTATTCGGTTCTTAGGATTCCTTAAACGAGAGATGATAGCTTTAGCAACACATTTATCATGGACAATCGAATTCATACTTTTACCACAAATAACACAAGGTGCATCGGTGAATATCAAAAGTACTTAGCGGTTTAGCATTCGTTACATCACTATTTCTATTACATTTGCGGGCCTTAATATCTATAGTGGAGGCAGCGTGAGTCTTATTCATAGTCCTAGGGTGTTCTTCTACTTTAGCATTCTTTATTGATCTTTTCTTAGGTAGCAACTTCCTATTCTTGATTTAGTGCTCCTAGAACGTGAAGTCGGACATTTGGAAAAGATGCAACTATTCTGTTTCATTAGAAGGAAGCACGTTAGCAACTTGTGATTTGGCAGTAGGGATTCTAGGTTCATGAGTACTAAGTGTTATTGGGGCTAATCTCTTAATGATGGTTGGCGGAAGTTGTTCATACTTTCCTAACATTTCTCTTAACTTGAGGATAGTGTGAATCAGATCTTGATTTTCGGACCGAACATTTCGACAAAATGCATAACTTCTTTAGTGTGTGCAAGATAATGATCAAGTTCATTTGATGCTTCATCACGAGTCTTTTTGAGTAAATCAAATATGACACCATATTCCTTTTTAACTTTTAAAAGTTCTTGTTCATATTTTGAGATTTGACACTTAAAAGACACGTTTTGATCATCCAGTCGCTCAATTTTAGGATCGAGAAGATTTTTGCATGGCGGGCGATTTTGTGTTGAAAAGCAATTTGTTGATCGTGAATATCTTTTTGACACCAATTAAGGCGACGTATTGCATTTGAAAGTTAGTTTGACAATCGTTTGTTTTCAACTTTTAAGGACTCGATCTGAAGCACATTATTTGTGTTCTCAACATTTATCCACAGAATCAACGATGTCGTGAGAGGTATGATCAAATGCATATGACAAAGAATTCAATAACACAACATTATGGACATCGGCCGCAGATGACATCTTCCAAGAGTCGATCAACATCTTTTCTCAACATTTTCTTTTTACGTTTAGTAATAGAAATAGATGTTTACGTTTTCTCAAGCGACCTTCATCACTCAAGTTCCTTATGAAAATCCTTTTCCTAGGCTAATGCACAATTTTTCAAATATTTAACATTAGGTAAAGATTTTTACGAAAAATGTCTCTTTGTTCTCGCGCTAGAGGCGATTGAAAATGATCAATTTTGATTTCAGAGCGATATTCTATCTCATGTTGTAAAATTTTGAGGTCGGCCATGAAAATGTCAAAATATCTAAGAATTTTTCGATTTTCAGGTTTTGAGTTTACTTCAGCGATGGAAGGTAAAGGACCATAAATTTGTGCATAATCGGTTTGGGGATTAACATTAGAAGACTTAGGTGTTTTGATGATAACCCTTGGTGTGTTAGAAGAATCCGTTGGTGTGGCGAAAGTGACCGCTTTTGAATAGTTAAAAGGTTTGTTGTAAACAACTTTTTCTAATTTTGATCGACTCTCGTCTTCTGCATCTAATTCCTCTTGGCGATGATATTCAACAACATTCATAACAGAATTATCAACTTTATATTACGCCTTTGGAAACTTGAGGATTTGGTTTGAATGCTTTTGTTGAAAGCTTAGGTTTGTAATCGGCAAGATTCGGTCCATATCCATTTGGATTGGGTTTTAAAGTAAACTTTTCAATGGCCGTGACCGACTCGCCATGTTTGTAAACAACAGTTTTAAACTCTTTAAGTTTGTTTTGCAAGCCGATGATTTCTTCAAGATGATCATCTATTCGTTTAGTTGAATGCTTTTTGTATGCAGAGAAGCTGTTTTGACAAGTTAACAACTTCGGCCTTAGCTTTTTGATTTTCCAAGGTGAGGCGTTAATTTGCTTTTTATGTTCATGTTTGATTGTTCTATTTGGACAACAAAGCATTCTTCGAAGCGGCTAGATCACGCATCTGTCTTTCTAAATATTTTTAGTTTTGATAAGATTTGGCAAAGGCTGCTTCAAAACCGTTTTCCGCGTTTTCTTGAGTTTTGAAAAAGTTGAGTTGCTTTTGTAAACATTCAAAATCCTTGGTTAACAGTGCATTTTTGCATTTCAAGTCCCGATTAATGGCATGACATTTTTCCACTATGGTTTGTTGGTCTTGTATTAAGCGAGCAAAATCTGGATGAGGCAAAAGTTCGGCGTGTTCAGCGTGAGTCTCAACATGATCATTCTTGAGATCCTCAAGTATAACCCGCGAGTCAATTTGATTATCAAGGAAACGGTTGGTCATCTTGATCGTCAAATATAACTACGAGGTCTAGTTGAAAATCGTCGGAATGAGATGTGGATGGCTCATTTTGAACATTCGAGCCTTGCGGATTGATGTTGGCGGAGATATGAGATCGAGAGATAAATATGGTTTGTTCGGTTACGAGACAAGCCATCGGTGTCATACTGGGCTGTGTCACTCATGTGTAACTCATGCATATTAGCCATCAACATAACTTGTGCATTGGCGCAAGTCCTCCATATCATCATCGATGCATTTGCCATAAAACTCGTTCTTTGTGCGTGAGAGATCCACCGGCTTCATCCTTAAGAGCCAAAGAAGAGCCTCTTTGAAATAAGCCTTGCCCTAGTCCTTGGCTTTGGGCATGCATTAGCAGTGTCCCTTCTCATTGCGGTTGTAGCATCGAAGACCATTCAACCCATTACGAGCATTTCCTGTTCCACCACTTTGAGCTCGATTGTTATTCCTACCCACGGCATTAAACCCTTGACCACCGCCCATCGGCGACCATAACCGCGATTCGAACTTCAACTCGTCCATTGTTCACGGCTTGATTCCTTGTATTAGATGAGGAGCGAATACGGTTGTTGGATTTGTTGGTATAACGGCTAAAGGCATTAGCAATCATAGCAAATCCTTGTTGCAATGCTTCGAGCGGATCGGATTCCTCATTATGAAGTGCTTGATCATTGTTGTTGTATGGAACCAATTGATTTTGTTGAGATTGTTGTGATTGATCATGTTTGGTGTGATTTGCAGATTGGTTGAGTTCTTTGGTTGAGGAGAATAACTTTTTTGAGCATATAAGGCAAGTTGTTGATTTTTCGGATGTGTCGGTGGAGCAATTTGAGCACGGAGAATCCTTTCCTATCAACTTCCTTTTCATGAGGCTTCAAGTAATCGTACAACAATCCGTAGGTCGACTGATGCATGTTTTTAACGGCGGAGAAAAATGACATACTTCTCCCATTCCGGACCAAGACTACTTAGGAACTTAGTATTCACTGCAATTCTTGGCATGTGATGTTGTGTTTATCAAAATCATTGATGATGTCTGAAAATCGGTGATGATAGGACTCGAGTGTCTCTCAGGTTCAATCATGAAGTGTTCATAAGCCAAGTAAATTTTGGATTCCAAATCTTCCCGATTGAGTCTGATCCTTCCATAAGAAGGCGAATATGATCCCACATTTTCTTTGCAGATCTTTTGAGCATCAACACTACGAAGAATTAGGTTTGGTAATCCTAGGAGGATATATTCCATTGCAAGCTCATCTGCTTCATAGTGTAGAAGTACTTGAGGATTCAAGTGCTTGATAGCAATGTTAGTTTGTTCATCTCTTGGTGGAATGGCATTTGGATCTCGGGTACAATGGACGGTAGGCATCTCAAATGGACCTTTCAAGATAACCTTCTTTAAGAACTTTCCATGTGGCTTCTTTAGATCACAAAACCTAAAGAACCTTATCACCCATTGATCGTAGTTTCTGGAAGTGAGCATTGGAGGTCTATCAAGTGATCGGCCTCATGAATTGATTGTTGGCCGCTTAAAGTTTCAAACATCTTTGCAAACCAAGTGGGTTCCCTCATAGTGATCCTTGATGGATGTTGATTAAAGTCATTTGTGTGCGGTTGAGCTTGAAGACTTGGTGGTGGTTGAACCATTTGAGGTTGTGGATTTGCAGCAAGTTGTGGAGTATGTTGTTGGTTAAATTGTTGTTGATAAATTGCTTGTTGTTGATTCCATTGTTGATGTTGTGGAGTTAGTTGTTGTTGGCGTTGAGGATGAGGATAAGTGTAAGGGAAATAGTTAGAGTATGGTGGTTGTGACATGTTGATAAACTTGTGTTGGTAAAATGGATCTTTGTAGTCGAATGAACCTTTGTTGATGAAGTATCCTTAGGCGTAGAAAAGACAAGAACCAAGTAGCACTTATGCGTAAAAACACCAAAGTTACGCGTAACAATAAGGAGTTATGCGTAGGATTTAGCTTACGCGTAAGTAGGAAAAACACTAAAGTTAAGCGTAGACAAAAGTTAGGCGTAGAAAGTTAGGCGTAGGATTTTCTTATGCGTAAGACTAGGCTTAGGCGTAAGGAAAATCTTAGGCGTAGGATTTCTCTGGCGTAATATGCTTATGCGTAATTTTAGGGTTTTGCCCAAATGATCTTTACACTATCCGCGATTGCAAAAGATATCCAAAGTCGGCGTATTTTCAGACTTATCCAAGTAAGAAAACACGGAATAAACCACGAAAATGAAGATCAAACCAAGGAGGCACTTACGCGTAGTTTTAGGGTTTTACTACACGTAGGTTTACTCGTAACTTTGATTTTGCCCAAATGTGTTTCTAAACCAGTTTTTTGTTATGGAATAGCTTCAATATCACCAAAATAACACAAAAGTGTGAAACTTGATGAACTAAAGCTCTAAGCGGGTTACGCGTAGAACTTCACCCACGAACAAAAACAAGTTCAAAAACAATTATCCACGCATAAAGTTTGAAACTTTTTGCCAAAAACAAGTATTTTAACACCTTAAAGCGTTGAAAGTACAAGAATCTTGGATTAAAAGTGTAAAAAACAAGTTTTTAAGCGAACCAAATAACACGTTATCTTTACGCGTAAGACCAAAACCAAAAAATTTCAAAAACAAAAGTGTACACCCAACTATTTGGCGATTGATACCCTTTGTTAGGTCACAAGGTTTACCACACAAGCTTATAAGAAAGAGATAGAAGCGATTGAACAAGTAAAACACACACACACACCGCGATATACTATAAAATGCGGTTTAAGCGTAGAGTGAATGAGAGAATAACTTGAACAACCAACCTTCAAATGAAGGTTTACATAAGGTATTTATAGGAGGGAAGCTAGGGCAACACTCCTAGTTCCTTCCTTTCTCCTATGGGCTTGGGCCTAAGCTCATGGGCCTTCTACATAAGCTTAAGGCTAATAACAAACATAAAGGCCATAATAAGCTAACTATTACATATGAGTAACTAACACTTGAATAAGGATTAGGAGTGATTCCAAATCCACATCTCGTAAAATATATCTTACGTGTATTAAATTTTGGTTAACTATATTAGGGGTGTTTAGGATTTCTTTTTTATCAAGTTTATCTAATTTCAAAACAAGTTGGTACTTATTTCAATCTTTTAAAAAGAGTCGACGGACTCTTCTATTCTAAATTTCTAATCTATGCTTATAACTCAAAGTGCTTAATTATTTCCTCTAACATAAGCACATAAGCCGTCGTATCCATATCTATACTATCTATAAAACAAAAATGGTCAAAGTGAAAAGTTAAGAAAGTGAAATGTGAAAAAAATTAAAAAGGAAATATTGAAACAATTAATTATGAGCAATTTCAACTATGAATACACATATGTTTCAAAAAGAAACTATTTATACACATCAAAAACCGGGTTGACTCGGTTTAATTTGACCCGTTTTTTCGACCCAACCCGTCGAGTTGACCCTTTTTTGACCGGAACGGTTCAACCGGTTGAACCACCCGGGTCGAACCGGGTTTCAAAACATAATGTTTAATCCCCAAATCCTCAAACTTTTATTATTTTTCGTTTATAACCCATAAAAAAAAATTATCACTAAAACTATTTGCCGCTACAAAATCCCGTTGCTATGCACGGGTACTCGTCTAGTAGTCCAAAACGTCTTATCGACTTTACATATAACTAGACAAACACTTACATAGTCAAATTAGGAATCCCATACGACATCTAGTTATCTTTGCAAGATAGGTATCGTGGGCAATGGGTGCCGTGAGAAAAAGTGCCACCTCAGCAAAGACCTTTTCTTCATGGCACTAATTTTGCCTATGGCACCAAAACATCTACATAACACCAGCCTTCTAATACACTCTTGAACCCCACAATATATATAAATTTTTTCTTTTTTATTTATTTAAATAAATAAATGAATTATCTGTACATAATTATTTAAATAAAATGTTAAACCAAAAAGAATGTTAACTAAAATATAAATGCAAACCCAACACTCATTTAAATATGTCACAGTTTTAGTTTGGTCCAATTTAGCCCAATTTAAAAATGCTAGACCTAGCTTTATTTTCCTTCCGGCCACAACACCCTTCCGTCTTAAGCTGACCTGCAAACATAAAACTAATAGGAAAAAACAACACATCGGCATAAACACAGCACAAACACAATACTGAGACACACAAAAAAAGAAACAAACCCACCCAAAGAAGAAAAAGAAGAGGAAAATGAAACGTGAGCATCGTAGACGGCGCACAACTACCAAACACTGGTATGTCCCGCCAAATAGGAATCCCATGCACAATGGCTGAGCCACCATCTAGTTATCTTGTAGTAATAGTTATTGTCCCAACCATATTTTTGTACTACTAAATCACTTACGTATGAAATGAGAAACCAAATTTGTAGCTAAAATCCGAAAAACAAAGTACAACTTCATATTGTCAAAACTTCAAAAAGATAAAAATTGGCCCCTTGTTATGAGACTAATGTAGTGATTAGTGATATCATTAAGCCACATTCAACTCATCTGATTACGATTAGGCATATGGCAATTGTACTATTCGATCGGACACTCTAACTAATCGTACATCGAGTATTAATTATGATTTCACCAATTTGTGATTAGATACAGTATAAGTTTTTCCAAACACTAAAAACTAATTATTCGATTGGATGTATAAATAATATAATGCATATACACTAGAAAAAACAAAATAGATATGTAAAAACACTCATTTAGAAGATTAATGGGTGATTACTACTACATTTTCATTGTTTAAAAATGAGAAGTGATATATCCACGGAGCAATTTACTTCACACACAAAATAGTAATGTCCTTTCGCATTTATGCCCTCAAAACACTTTCACTATTTCACTTATTTAGCTGCCAGTATCATTTGGTGTCTTCATTTTTTTCTTTTCCTATCATTTGTTGATTTTCTATGTCTGTCAATATCATGTACATTATATACAACGGCATATCATCTAAGTAAAGGACGGTAACATATATTTCCGCATACTTGAAAACAAGGAAGTACGGAACATCGTCAACACACTAGTTGAAACGAGGAAGAAATCGGAATACAAACATTGAACTATGGAAGTATGGAACATAATACCCAGTATGATTAAAAGAAAAACACTAAGGTTGTTTGATTGTATCTACATAATTCACATACTCCATGGCATAATCCATACTTTGATCAGATGATATATTTAACATTGTTTTAACATCAAATCCAAATAGCCCACATCACTAAAGAAATAATATTCTGAATGTTACGAATCACAAACACCCATTAAGTACATTTAATTGTTTGTTTTTAACGGTAAATTATATTTAACTATCTCATAACATTTACACTACAAATCTATCTCGCATGTCTTCAGCCAATTTGAACCCACAACCATTTAGTTGAAGAGCTTCTCACACAACATAAATACCATTAGGACACAACATGTTAGAAGCAGTACATTGAATTGTTTATCATGTGTTTGGAAAACGGTCAAAAACTAGCCAATATCACATTTTTGTGTAAGCATTGGTTTAACTCGTTGACGTTTTTTTTTTTAATTTCATGTCATCTATCAAGAAGATTAAATGGTGATTGTGTTGATGACATAGTGGCCAATAAATATGCAAGAAGATGGATTTTGGTACTTTAGTGATAAGAAAATGTTGCAAAGTGAAAGAAATGAGAGGAGTAAAACTTGGAAAAGACAAACAAGATAATTGGTTGCTGGGAGGATATAAGAGTAATATTGCATAATTTTTTTGTGTGCATACTGCATAATAAACTCGTCCGTGTATTTATCAGCTCCCTCTAAAAAAGATTAGTTCATTTTTATTAAACAAATTAATATGTATCATATTTAATACCGCTATGATTCATTGGGATTTCATCCGGCCCAATTTTGCTACTATAAAAAATATAAAAACTCATGAGAAAATGACAAGTGTCTCTCTTTTTCTTTCCAGCCCCCTTCTCTTTCCTTCCTTTTCTTTCTCTTTTTCCGTACAATCCATGATCCAGTTATGATAAACATTAAGATATGATGAACATTATCTTGTACAAAAATAAAATAAAATAAAATAATGAAAAGTCGGAGTATTGATGAGCATTTGAATATTGATGAACATTTCGTACTAATGAACATTTTGTACTGATTAACATTCTGGCAAAATATTGATGAACATAAAAAAAAACTGATGAACATTGATGAACACGTATTGATGAACATAAAAATAACTGATGAACATTTGTATTGATGAACTGATGAACATGTATTGATGAACATTAAAAAAAACTGATGAACACATATTGCAGGTTTGAAGTTTTATTCATCACAATTTTGATTTTTTTAGAAAATATTGAAGCTTTTATGAATTACTAAAACATTTATATTCTAATTAACACCTTCAAATTCTAAAATCACAAAAAAATTTCACTGAGACATTTTATCAAACACTTTATGGGTGTTTTCATGAACATATGATTTTTTTAAAAATTTATGAGACAGACTTTATAAAAACAAAAAAGATGAAGAATAGATGTTAATTAAATGTAATTAAATCACAAACTGAGAAAAATTAAAGAAACGCACCGTTAAATTAAAGCTAGATCTCGAGTTGAAATAATTATATCTTGAATTGAGGTAATTAAATAACGAATTAAAGTAATTAAAGTTTTAGATCATAGATGAAGAAAGTCAAAATGAAAATGAAGGTTCATGAAATAAGAAAGAGGAAAGAAGTTGGAAGGAAAGAAGAAAAGAAGTTGAATGAAAAAGTGAAGGGTACGTGTCAATCACTAAAGACTTTTTAAGCTTTTATTTTTTGCTTACTTTGCATTTGAGCGCCTATCTCTCTTTGTATATACTTTTTTAATTAATTCGGTGAAACATAACAATATCAACTAGTGAGATTATTATAACATGTAAAATGACGCAAATGACACATTAAGATGAAAAATTGTTTAGATATATAATAAGGGTGTATATGTGATATGAGAAACATAACGCCAGCGACAAGATCTAAATGTTTCTTATGAAGCGTTTTGAATGAGAGCGGTTACACAAAAATCAAACACTAACAAGCTTCGTATTTGAACCGCTAGTCGTTAACCGCTCCAAAACACTCAAATACTTGCTATGAAAATGCCTGATTAACCAGTTAATCCAAATATTTCAAAAATGATATTAGCTAAACTAAGCAAAATGAAACACCCCTTTTAGAATTGACCTATTATTCTTCTCGGATATTTTGAATTACTCGTATGCGACTAGAAAAGCGACATATTCAAGTTTGCAAAACGAAAGGAATTGCTATGGTCCATGTTTCAAACAAGATTGAAATAAACCAACTTTTCAAAATCTAGAACCGAGATGTAGTTTTTTTTTAAACATCTAGCAGCAAATCCAACCCGAACTTAGCTGATTTAAAATAATAAACGGCTTAGTTATGTTAGCGAGGAAAATAGAAAAAAGATGTTCTTATTTTGCATGTGAAATTGGAACATATGTTTAAAATACTTCCAAACCAGTTCTATCTTAAGTTTTCGAGAGGTGTAAAACGAAATCTCTAATTTATGCATTGAAGGGAAACATGAACATCTTTTTAAAATTTAATTTATGCCTAAAACTGTGTGACAATATTTGATTAACATCTCAAGAAGTGATCCTTTTGTTGCAACCGACCATAAATGACACGTCAGTTTAGGCATATATTTAATCATTTCAATCATTTCTCTATAATTAATATGATCTTGACCCAAACCAGCATATAATTTGTATTTTTTTTTGAACGGCTAAATATAATTAAACTAGCAAGGCGCTAGAAAGAAATTACAAAGAAATTAAATGAGGGTTTTTTAGCCAACTATCTCTAGAAAATTTCCTGTTACTTCTACTATTACACCAAAGGAACGAAGAGGAGACAATATTCTCGAACAGAACCGATCTGGACGGCTTGTTATCATCAAAGATGTAGCGATTTCGAAAACCCCAAATATACCACCAAGCAACGTAGAAGACACCTTCCAAAAGACTTTTAACTTTACTTGGAAGACGGATAGAAAAGAACCACACGTCCCAATCCGAAAAAGAATGCCAGTTTTGGACGTCTAACTCCCACCATCGACAAACACGTTGCAAAACCTCCTGAGCAAGAGAACAACGGAGTAACAAATGACAAATATCCTCTACTTCCACTTGACACACGGGGCAATCAGTGGATTCCAAATTAATTCCTTTACGAACCAGATTGTACCTAGTAGCCAAACCATCTCGACGGGCTCGCCACATGAATATATTAATTTTAATAGGAATTACCGTAACCCACCTTGTTGGCTCGGAATAAGAAGGAAGGAACAAATCGTCAATAACAAGACGAGTATCTTTCACATTAAAAACACCACTGCTGGAAAGCGAGTAATACCAACGATCAGTAGATAAAGAAAGACTCACAGAATTCAAAAAAGCTTCTAAACCAGAAAGTTGAGCCTGTTCCACCCCTCCTCTGACCGGTCTACGAAAAGAACCATCAAGACAACCCACCATCTTATCTGCCACACATATATCTGGATCAGAATCAAGCATGAATAAACGAGGAAACAACTCACGAAGGGGGATTTCACCAATCCATTTTTCATTCCAGAAACTAGTAGATTTTCCGTCTCCAATACGTTTAGAACAATAAGACATAAAGTCGAAACCACATGATTTAAGAACTTGCACTTCTTTCAGGATCGAGCTCCATATAGACACTTTCTGATCAGAATGAGAACTGATCTTATCTCCATGGACAGCTTTAATAACCTGAAACCATAAAGATCCGTCTTGAGAAACAAAACGCCACACCCATTTTAGAAGAAGAGCTCGATTAAGAGCGAAGAAGCTTGATATACCAAGACCCCCTTTCTTCTTCGAAGCTAACATCTTGTCCCACGCAATCCAAGAAATTTTATTTTCTGTCGGGTTGGCTCCTTTGAAAAATTTACTACGGATAGACTCCATAGATTTAAGAACACCTATAGGGACCTTAAAGATAGACAAATTATACAACGGGGAAGCACCAAGGACAGATTTCAAAAGGGTGAGCCTTCCTCCAATCGAAAGGGTTTTTGCTTTCCAATTAGATAACCGGGAGTGAATTTTTAACATAACACCGTCCCAAGCTTTATGTCGAGACATCCTATCCCCCACCATAACACCAAGATAGCGAAACTTATCTTCCATCACTGTACAACCTATATAAGAGGCCATAGACTCCACACAAGAACGTGGAACCCCCATTCCTAACACTTGACACTTATTAATATTCATTTGTAATCCCGATGCGAGATGAAAACATTTAAGAATATTAATAATGCCTCTCATATTGCAATCTGACCATTCCCCCAAAAACAACGCATCATCCGCATAAAAGAGATGAGATAAGTTCAAAGATCTATGTAACTGTAAACCTTTAAACACCCCTTCTTCCACTGCTTTTCGAACTGACAGATGCAGAGATTCCATGATTAGAATAAAAAGAAAAGGAGATAAAGGATCACCTTGTTTGAGACCACGATGAATTTGGAACTCTTCTGAAGGGCTACCATTAACCAGGATCGAAGCGTTGGCAAAAGCAGAAATACCTCTAATCCAAGTACACCAAATCGAACCGAATCCAAAAGCATGAAGGACATCGATCAAGAAATCCCAGCGAACCGTATCGTATGCCTTAGCGAAATCGACTTTGAAGAACATAGCTTTTTTGTTTTTCCTTTTACACCAATCGAAAACTTCATTAAGGATAAAGGGACCATCCAGAATTTGTCTTTCAGCAACAAAAGCGGATTGAGTGTTAGACACTAAACCTGCTATTACTGTAGCTAACCTGTTCGCCAGGATCTTCGTAACAACCTTATAAATACACCCTATTAAACTAATAGGGCGATAATCACTAACAAATTTGGCGTCAGGAAGTTTAGGGATTAAGGCTATAAAAGAGGTGTTGCAACCTTTAGAGAATGATCCATGTATAAAGAAGTGATCGACAGCTTCACAAAAGTCCAGCCCAATAACATTCCAAAACTTTTTAAAGAATTCAAAAGTGAAACCGTCCGGCCCCGGAGATTTATTAGACCCACAGTTCCAAACAGCCAATTTAATCTCGTCATGAGAAATTCCACACTCTAAGTCATCCGCCTGATCTTTAGATAAAACATTCGGAAAAGAAAAGTTAAGTTTCAGTCTAGAATTTGTGGGTATGTTAAATCGGGCTTCATAATGATCATGAAAAGCCTTTTTCACTAGGGTAGGATCAGTACACCATGTACCGTCGACAAACACGCCACGGATGGCTAAATTAGAACGTTTTTTGTTAATAATTCCATGAAAATACTTTGAATTTTCGTCACCTTCAATTGCCCATTTAACTTTCGATTTTTGGATGAAATCCATATCATCCATCACCTTCTGATCATTGAGTTTATTCATTAAATCAAGCCGCCTAAGGATCAACGACTCATTAGGCCCGTTAAGGTCCAATTGTTTATCGATCTCATGAAGGTCCGAAGTAATGTCTTTCTTGCGTCTAGTATTCTGAGCTTTCTTTTCATTGACCCATATCCTGATGATTTTTTTGAGAGCTTGTAACTTCTTTCTAAACCGGATCATTTTGTTGTTGTCCGTATAATTCAAGCCATACCAGGATTGTTCCACCAATTCATTGAACCCTTCAAGATTGAACCATGAATGAAAAAACCTGAAAGGAGTCGGACCAAAATCCACTTTAACTTCGCGAAGCAAAATTGGCCGATGATCCGAGAGATGTCGATCTAAACATATAGCCGTGGTAGAAGGGAATAGAGTAAGAATTCCGTCTGTAACTAGGAACCTGTCTAACTTACTCATTTTTTCCGCCGAAGGATGAGTCCAAGTGAACGTGTAACCCTCCATTTTAATATCCACTAAACCAGAAGAAGATATAAACTGATTAAAGGCACTAGTACTGCTAGCATTAAATCCAGTACCTCTCCTTTCGTCACTAGACCGCACCTCATTGAAGTCGCCCATAACTATAACCTCACCATTCCAACGACCTATCAACGTCATTATGTAATCCCATAGGATACGTCTCATAGATGGTTGTTGTGGGGCATATACAGAAATAATTAGCAATTTAGTTTTACTTGGAACCCATGTCCCATATATCGCGACAAAAGAATCTGATACAGTTACATGGTCTTTCTTAAAAAAGGACTCCTCCCAAATACAAAGAATCCCACCGGAATTACCGACAGCTTCACTAAAGACAAAATCGTAATTCATATTGCCCCACATAAATTTCACGTCCATATGAGACACCTTTTCCATCTTTGTTTCCTGAATGGCAATAAAATTAAGCTTATTGCTACAAGTCAGCTCCTTTACCCAATCCTTTTTAGGCTTACTACTAAGCCCTTGTATATTTAAGGATATAAAATTCATCTAAAAACGGCCTCGTCTCCTTTACTATTAATGATTAATTCGATGTCTTTTTCGCACCCCTCCATAGAGTACCCCATAGCTCGACCAACTCGGATCATTTCTTCAAGAATTTCCAGGACCGAGCCTCCTACATTTTGACCACCGTCTCCATCAGAATTGAAGGAACCAACCTCATGGACCGCTTGCGAACTATTCATAACCTTAGCGCTGATCTGAGGTGAGAACTCCCTATTCGATTCCTTATCATTTGTTTTCGAGACTACTTCTGGTGAGAATCCCGGAGGGTGTGACAAAGAGGGACTCGGTTTCGAAGTCTCTTCTACATGAGTCTTCTTAATTCCCAAAAGCTCATTAAGACCAAACGGATCAGCTGAGAATTCATTTTCCTTGTGAACACTACGTTCCATAGACGGAGGTGAGAACTCCCTATTCGATTCCTTATCATTTGTTTTCGAGACTACTTCTGGTGAGAATCCCGGAGGGTGTGACAAAGAGGGACTCGGTTTCGAAGTCTCTTCTACATGAGTCTTCTTAATTCCCAAAAGCTCATTAAGACCAAACGGATCAGCTGAGAATTCATTTTCCTTGTGAACACTACGTACCATAGACGGGGAATGATTATCCATAAAATCTGTTTCGGCCACTTCTTCATCCGAACTAGAATGAATTTCGCCTTCCTCTTTCTGGTTCTTGAAATGATCTGCCCCTTGAGTAGATTCGTCATCCGAGGAGTACTCCTGTTCCTTAATTGGTTCAAACGTGGGGTTCCAAGTAAAAAGTTCTTTTGCACGAACCGTGAACACTTTACCTTTGACAATTATTTTAAATGACTCAAATATAGATACCGGATGTTTAGTAAGAATACAAAGTCGCTTACGCCCAAAGGACGAGTCATATACGTCTTCCTTGTTCAACAAATCGCCCCATCTGCTCACTATTTTCCCAAACGCTTTGTGAGACCACGCATATAGAGGGACCCCCTCAATGTCTATCCACACAGCGCGTTCATCACTAACAAAATCCTGACTAACATCATGAATCACTTGGAACCAAGACATAATCCCAATATGACTTACCAGATTACTTTTCGTATCGATATTATCACATTCGAACATAATCCACAGACCTCCAAGATACGACAAAGTAACATTCACAAAACCTTCTTCTACTAAAATAGATTGCAATTTGGTAATTGAATCAAAAACCTTGACTTTTCCCATAGCACACTTAGAGAAATCCCTTTCCATAACACATTCCTCATCTAAAACCATGGCAGGAACACGAGACAACGAGTTCCCAGGCTGAGTCTGTGAATTATCCCCATTTACAGCAGAAGCATATGACTTCACATTATCATTTTTTTGTTTGGAACCCATTGGTCCGTTCCCATGATTAGAATTCTTCATTGGCACCTTCATTTGGGTAGCATTTTTAGTATATTTCGCAGGTAACTTAGGTCTATCAAATCTAACCTGATTAGCAAATAAATGATAACTTCCTATCCATATTGTACACAAATTCTCCACCAGCCTTTCTAAATTAGGAACCTTTATGAATCGGACAAATGCAAATCTCTTACCTGCCTTTGATTTCTTAAACGGAATAAACACATCTACCACCTGACCGTATGCGACACAAACATTCCATAAATCATGGGCAGTGAAATGATCAGGGAAATTCGTGACAAAAACCGAATTGGATATCTTCTGCGTTTGCTCCTCTTTTGAAGGGAACTTCAAGCGTTGAAACACTGACTTGGAATTCTTCCGAACGACCTCTTGCCACTCATTAACAGCCATAATGAATCGAAAAATAATCAAGAAAATTGATTAATCAAAAGTTAATCTAAATTATGAAAAGGGTTGATTGAATTAAAAGGAAGATCTGTTATTAAATTGATTAATGGAATTGGTTTGATTTAGGAAAAGATTAAATTGGGGTTGGGGATGACGAGATCCGCCATTTGCTTCACGATAACAGTTAGTGTTGAAATGATATAACCAAAAAAATCAGCATATAATTTGTATGAGTCTAAAACATCATTATTTTAAGTCCGAAATCTAGATTAATTGTTCAAATACGAAAGGAAGATAACATCATTGTTTCTTGTACCGATCGTAGCATACACATAAATTAACTCACAACAAATCGAAATGTGGAAAACGTGATGCTAATATATAATGTCTCCTATTCAATAGTACATACTGTTTATAGAAGTGTTCACAACTCTTTGTGCAACCCTCCGTTATACAAATCAATGAGAAATTGTCATCTAGCAATAATCCTAACTACCACAAAATGCATGACTTAGTGGTAAGGCACTTAACGTCATCACAAGAGGTTTATAGTTCAAATCTCACTAGGTATGCTTATACTTTTGTTGGTGGCCAAGAAAATGGTTGGAAATGGTTACGTGGATACCTCGGTTAGGCTTTATAAATATGAGTTGATTAAAGACTTCCTCCAAACACTACAAAAAATAGTCTAATCTACACACTTTTAAAAAGTGTGTAGAATTTTATTAGTTTATTAAAAATATGCTACATTTATAAGTAAAAAAATAAAAATAAAATAAACCTTATAAAACAATAGATTTTTCATATTTATAATTAGGGCTGAGCATATTGAACCGAAAGCAGCCGAATCGGATGAATCGACAATCATATTCAGTTCGGTTTCGGTTCTATATACTAACGGTTTCTGGTTTCGGTTATATTCGAAGGAAAACCGAGAAAAACACACCTAAACGATAGAAACTGAACCGACCATATTCGGTTCGGTTTCAGTTCTATATACATAGTTTTCGGTTTTAGACCGATGCTCAGCCCAAGTCATAATTGTATAAAAAAAAAGTTCATATTTTTAAGTGTGACGAGATTTAATATTTCTTAACAGACACCTAAGTGTGGAAATTATTTGCAACACCCAATTTCTACACATTTGAGGACGTGTGAGGGATTTGGACTTTCGCACATATAAGTATGGACATTTTTTATATTTCTTCACATTTAAAAGTGTAAAACTTTTTTTTCCATACAATTATAAGTACGAAAAATTTATTGTTTTACAAAATAAAATTCGCACTTATAAATGTAACCAATTTTTACACGTTAATGATCAAAACTGATAACCTTAATAGAAACTTGTACACCTAAAAATATAATTAAAATGTTTCAATTATTATGTTTCAATTATTAGAACAATGATTAAAAAATGTTGGGAACCTCAAGAACGGTGATTCAAAACTGTTACAAAAAATTTACTTACTTAAAACGGTTGAAAACTGATAAAAAGATTTCCTTAGGGGGTGGCAGTCATGATCGATGCCTCTCTCATGACTCATCACCCACCTATAATATTCTGCCATCTCACCATATGCCTCTCTCATGCCTCATCATACTTTTTTAGTGGCAACCATGATTTTATGCCTCACCTAATTTTATTTTTTTATTTTTTATATTCATAATTATATTAAACAATTTAATAAAAACATAACATTTCATTAATAATTACAAGAAATTTACATCCTAAAAATCTCATAATTAAAAAAAAGAAAAGAAAAAGAACTAAGATAATTAAAAAAAAAAATTACATCTAAAAATCGCAATTCCACCATATTTCTTCGCGAGCTCACGTTTTTTGACAAGAGTGAAGGCTAGCATATTTGGATCGGTTATGTGATCGTGCGGTTGTTTATAGAACTTCATCGCCCGAAACAAAGCCTTTTCTTCAACACTACGGATTTGTGCCGCCAACAACTTTTCGAGTGGGTCATCCTTTGCAAGTTTTTCTCCACCACCGTCTCCAATAGTTGTGTTTTCTTTTCCATGTAGGTGTCGAAGCTCGCAGCAACACTACCTTTTGTCGACGACTCGCTTTCGGTCTTTTGCCTTTTCTTTTTCGTGTAGTATTTGTGTCGTCATTCAGATCCAGAATAACAGTGTTGTCATTGCTTCCCGACTCATAGTTGCCGGATTCCGACGACTTTCTTCGTTTGTCGGAATGAGACGAAGATTCTTGAACCACATCTGGTTCTTCCAACCATTTGGCTTCTAGCCTAACAATCTCCCATGCTTCAATATGACTAAAAGACTTGCCAGTTTTCTTACTGTAATCGACCAAGGCATTTTTCATGATGTCAACATCGCTACACCCACTCTCACGAAGATGCTTTTACAATTATAAAAAATATAAATTAATGCATATAAAGTAAAAAAAGTATAGAGTTTAAAAATTACTTGTTGGATGAATAACCCATTAAAGACACTCATGGCGGCATTCATATTTTGCCACTTTGTGTTCAACCCATGATAAGTTCGAGTAGTATCTTTCACGTTTTGCTTGAAATGCTCTAGAATTCTTTTCCAAAAACTATCTCTAGTTTGTTCATTCCCGACGATTTTACATGTCGAGATATGAACCCACGCTTTTGCCAAAGCCGTCTCTTCGGCCGACGTCCAAGCTTTTTTTTTCCGCTTTATTTGGTTGTCTTCTTTTTCGAACTTCTTGAACTTCTTGAATATCTTCATCATTTTGTTGTTGGCCTCCTACATAGTATAACAAATCATATTATAACAAATAAAATTATAACAAATCATGTTATAACAAATAAAATTTTAACAAATAAAATTATAACAAATCATATTATAACAAATAAAATAATAACAAAAAAAATTATACCAATTGGATTTTGTGGTTGCGTTTCGGGAACAACATCATCTTCATCATCCTCAACATCATACAGTGGTAGTTCTCGTTCGACACTTGGTTCACGCCACGAAGGGACCGCCACGGAGGTCGGTGAACGGGTCGAAGTCACTTGTAAGGGACATTGTGTATTGGTTTGGATTCATCGGTGGAGGTTGAGGATAATATTGGTGTTGATAGTATGGTGGAGAAGTCATTTGAGGATAATAAGCGGGTTGAGGACTCATTTGAGGAATGTAGGGAGCGGGTTGTGATTGAATTTTTGGGCGAATGGGTTGAGATCGAGAAACATGTCCACGACCTTTGGATGAGAATGAAACACCTTTTGATTTCCTTGGATCCATGCTTAATTTTTTTTAAAGTGTAAAGAGTTAGAAGTGGTTAAAATGTTAGGCTATGAATGTGTTTATTTATAAAGTGAAAATTATTTATTTTATTTTTTTGAAAATCCCCCGACGTTCATCCCCACTAGCCGTTCAACGGCTCTATTTTTGTTCCAAGGTTCCATGCTTCAGCGGGATAAGATGCCGAAGTCACTCATGCCTCGTCCATACCGAGCTAGTGTGGGCGGTGTTCCAATTCGGCATTGAGCATGCCGCATCCATGCCAGTGTGTCCATTGCACTTCACCTTATTATTATTTAGTACGGTCTATTATAGAACGGTCCAACACCGTTTTAAAAAACCTTATTTAACCGTTTTAATATATACTTTCTGTACTAGTGTTAAATGTTAATAAACTAATAAAATTTAAACCTATTTTAAAAATGTGAAAAATAGCCGTAAATTAAACTTTTTATTTTCTTTCTTTTTATTTTCTTTTTATTTTATTTTTTTTAATTGAAAGATAGCATGGAACAATGGACGGATAAAACCTCATGGTTTACTTGTTTTTGTCCTCTAGCCATGCGTAACCCCCTTTGTAAATCAGGTGTTCTATTACAAAACGTTTACTTATCGTATTCTATTGGTCTTAAAGTCAGTTTTATAGTAAGTTCAGTGTCCTTGGTGTCGATGGAATGGTCATGTCAAGAATGATATATATTGCGAAATTAAAGATACGTGGTATTCTGGTTCATAAGCTTTATATCATTTTCGTGAGACCTCCATATCATCCAAAGTGAATCCGACAAAAAATTATTTGGATGATAAGTTACCAAAATAGGAAAGAAATATTGATGTTTAACACTTCGATCTAGATACAGATGTATTACAAAGTAAGAGCTAAGCTACAAGACATGGTAAGCTAGAAGACTGTATAAGTCGACCCTAAATTTGGTTCTGTATGCAATCTTAGAAAGTTTTTCATGGTACAGGAGGGACTAATATTAATTTTTGGAGTGCGGCAAAACTAGTGGCAAAACGACACAAACCCAACACGAAGTTAAACAGGTTTGGGTTGAAGATAAACATGTTTGGTTCAAAAACAGGTCAACACGTCTAACTCGTTTATTAAACGGGTCATGTTTGGGTTAAGTAAGTAATTAAACATGTCAATCCGTTACCCCGTTTATGTTTAAAAGCCTCTTAAAAAATAAAATATATAACATGGATTTCATGTTAGATTTTGATTAATGTATTTTGTTATTTATTTAATGTGACAATTTATTACAACGAGGTGGAAACCTCCGCCACGTTGCGGCGGGCTTTTTTAATTTTCTTAGCGTGATATATTAAGTTCGCGTTATGCCCTGTTTATTTGTTTTTGTTTGCATGGATGGGTTAACCACTTTCGGATAAAACATTTTTGAGAATCTGTGATAAGAAGTTGTGCGTGTGCGAAATAAAAAATATATATATATCTCTGTCATTTATAAGAATGTACAAAAAAAACGTGTTGGATCGATGTACTCTAACCAAACTAACTTAAATAGCTTGTTAAGGTTTAATAACCTCGGATAAATCCTAAGTTATTAACAATGAAACACTGAGTAATCTTTATTAAGTATGCGAAATTTACTTAACAAATCTAAGAAGAACAACTTTTATTAATAACTCTAAATCTGCTTCTTATGCAGATACTTCAACAACTCTAAAACACTAACTATCGAACTTGTAAATCGTACTCTAAGAACTCTAATGATACGTATATATCTAATGCCAATATAGGGATCCTTTTATAGACTCAAGGATAACCCTAGTCGGTTTACAATTTGTATCCTTGTACGACAAATAATCTAATAAAGAATATTCTAGAATTACAAGACTTTCTATAAACGAATATAACAGTTCTTTTAGCCTTGCAGTACTTTGACTTCGACAACAGTACTTTGACTTTATCTTTAGCAGTACTTTGACTTTTCCAGTACTTTGTCAATCTTCAGCACTTTCATATCCCAACAATCCTCCCCTAACTTGAATTCTACTTGTTTGACTTCAAGTTCCTTTGTGAATTTATCTTTAGCTTCTTCATCTTCAAGGACAGATTGTGTCTTTGTCTTTAGATTATATCTTTGCAGTTTCTGTGCTTATCAAAGTATCTTTAGAATCATTCTTTTACAGCATCATCCAGCAAGCTCCATCTTCTCAGCAACACAGCAACATATGACAATTTGTACATTAATTCAGTTTAAGTTGAAATATATTCTCATCACTTCGGTGTGTGTTAACTCGTGAGAGGTGAATCATTGAAAACTTAATGGATTTTAGTCTCTTTACCAAAGCCATTAACTCTGGAGTAGCCGAATGTTTTGGTGTGTAAGACCATGGTACATTGATAACCATATGATTTTTAGCAAATCATCAGCTATCAACAGATTTGTTTTGTCTTTACCAAAAGTTGTACCCTTCTGGACTAGTTAGTTCTTTCATCTATGGTGAACTAATTACCAGATAATGGTTTTTCCACAGCCTTTACCACAAGCCATTTTCTTGTGGGCTAGCCAACTCTTCACATTAACTGATATGGTGAGTTGATTACCATACAACTTATTAGCAAGTTGTCAACTAAAAACGGATTTGATATATCTTTACCAGAGCCGTTTGCTCATGGATTAGCCAATCCTTTTGTAACCATTGTGGATTGATAACCTATTGATGTTACCATCTCAAAAACCATTTATTTTATTCAACCTTTGTTTCAAAATATTTGTTACTTAACAAAAGGTTTCTTTCAAAAATCATTTAACTGGTAAAAAGCTGCAAGTAGTACTTTGATTAAAGTACTGTTTGATCAGCAGTACTTTGAATAAAGTACTGATTTATCAAAAGGGTGAAGGCTGAGAATACGTAACTAACTTTCTCAAATATACCGATGTACGTAACATACAAATTTTATTACTTTTGTACGTAAATAACTTTCAAATTATGATCAATGTGATGTGACCGGTAACTACAAGTTATGCAGCGTCAAAGTTTCAAATTATTATCATATGTGAAATAACTTTCAATTATGATCAATTACGAATGTGACCGTTACGTTTTGTCGTTTTTGTTCGGTCCGTTTTTCTTAAGTTTGGTCCGTTTTCTTAGTTTTAACTGCGTTTGTCTTACGTTTTGTTACGAAACGGTTTATTCGAGTTTGTCCGTTTTTATTTTCTTAGTTTTGTCCTTTTGGCGGATTTTCTTCGTTTTGTCTTTATTTTGTCCGTTTTTCTTATGTTTTGTCGTTGTTCTGTTTGTTCCGTTTTTTCCATTCTTCGGGTCATTTGCCGGAGTTTTTCTATGGTCTGTTTTCTTACTTTGTTTGTTCACTTATGTTAAATTTGTTCGTTTTGTTCATTTTCTTATGTTTTGTCCGTTTATCCGTTGAGTTTTGTCATTTTGTCCGGAGTTTTTTTCAGTTTTGTCCGTTTTAGTTAGTATTCATCCGTTTTGTCGTTTTGTCTGAGTTTTTGGTCGTTTTGTCTGACGTTTTGTCGTTTTGTTCGGAGTTCTGTTTTGTCCGTTTTCTTAGTTTTTCCGTTCATTGGTCAATTATGAGACTTTGTGTGTTTGTCCATTTTAACCGTTGGTCTTATTGTGAACAAACACAAAAACGTAACCAAAAACGGATGTAACGGAACAAAATGAAAACCTTTGGGAAAAACGAAGGACAAAATAAGAATGGAATGGAATAACGGACAATAAATTGGACAAATTAAAAGGAACAAATGGAATAGAAACGGACAAACGTAAGAAAACGGACAATGGAATGGAACGGACAAAACGTAAGAAAACGGACAAAACGAACAAAATAAAAACGGACGGAAAAGGATAAAACGGAAAACGGACAACGGAACGGAACGGATAAACGGAAATACGAAATAATGAAAGTTATTGAATACGTACATTGATCATAATTTGAAACTTTGACTGGTAACTTTTAGAGGATGGATACCACGTACATTGACCATAATTTGAAAGTTATTTACGTACAAAAGTAATAAAATTTGTATGTTACGTACATCGGTATATTTGAGAAAGTTAGTTACGTATTCTCAGCCTTCACCCTTATCAAAAATAATTTATTCAATTAAGATTCATACCAGTTATTCATCATCATCAGCCATAGTAGTCCAGTTGATAAACAAATTGATGACCATACGGGCAGTTTCGTTGTCTTCTTCAACTTCCATTCCATGCTTTAGCATCCTCCTCATAAGTTCTACTGTAAGAGGATATCTTCTATCTGCAAACATGTGAATCATTGTTCCACTTTCTAACTCTAGAACATGAACTCCAGATTCTTCAAAGAATCTCCAGCTAACAATTTCCCAATTCTCTTGATTCTTCCAAATTTCATCAGTGCTTTGTTCTTCAGTTTCCCATACAGTTGTAAGATCTCCAAGCAATACTAAACCAATTCCTTCTGATGGATTAGGTTCAAAATAATCTTGTACCACATGATATAAATAAAATAGATCCACTCTATCTATGATGTGCAATAAATCCCATAGCCTGTTGAACACTCTGAAACTTTCATCTTCTTTATGAAATATCATATAACTTCCACCTTTGGATTCCACAATTTCAAAAGCAATAATTTGAGATTTGTTCATCTTCATGTCAGCATCTTCTTTAGAATACTTAAAATCCACTATTCTTAGATAATTTCTTAGCTCATCCCTAGTATCAGATCTTAGCTCAACTTTCTCTTTCTTTGAGAACTGTAAATCTTCAACTTCAGTTTTTCTTTTTCTATCTTTTTCTTTCCAAGCATCATCATCTCTAAAATCTTTAATGCTTTCAACACTTTTCTTATAACCTTCCCTAACAGCATCATATAATCGTTTCATCTCAACATAATTCAGCTTTTGCAATCCTTTATAACCTTGACTTTTCAAATAAGCCATCATCGCATTCCTTTCTTTAGCAAGATTTGGTCTTCTTGGTATAAAAGAAACAGGAGTAGGTGACTTTAATGGCTCAACAGCTTCAACATTCAATTCTTCATGTAACTTCCTAGCTGCTTCTTCATTCATTGCCTCTTCATTAGTAATTTCAGCATTCATCTCATGCTCATACACCTTCAGATGATTGTAGAGATCATCAAAGTCCATGACATCCATACCAGGTTGTCCTCTGATCATTGTAGCAATCACATGCCATGTAGATGGCAAGCTCCTTAAAAACTTTAGATTAGCATCTTCAACAGATACCTCTGCCTTGTATAACTCCAACATGTTGAGGAGATTTTGAAACCTATCATATGCATCATCAAGACTCTCTCTTTCACCAACTGTGAAAGTTTCAAACTATTGCTTCAGTAGATTTCTGTGCATCTTCTTAGAAGCTTCATTCCCTCCAAATCTTGTCTTGAGAGAGTACCTAGAGTCTGCTTTGCATCTTTAGCATCATGAAACTTCGGTAGATGCCCATCGGGTATAGCGAGATAAGAGTATGTTAAGAGCCTTCTCTTGATTCCTAATGGTAGGCTGGGTAAGACGGTTTGGGTGGTTTAGGTTGTCCAGCAATCTCCACAGGGTTTGGTACTACTTCATTACCATTGACAATTACATTCCATAGTGCATGGTCTGTAATGGCAATGTACTACCTCATCTTCATACACCATAAGTCATATTCTCCCTTCTTGATGATTGGAATTCTGAGTGAGGTGATTGATGGTGGTGGAATAGCTTCAGTCGACATCTTAAGGTTTAATGGTAATAGGGTTTTAGGGTTTCTTCTTAGTCAGAGTTTCCACACAAGCTCTGATACCACTTGTTGGATCGATGTACTCTAACCAAACTAACTTAAATAGCTTGTTAAAGTTTAATAACCTCGGATAAGTCCTAAGTTATTAACAATGAAACACTGAGTAATCTTTATTAAGTATGCGGAATTTATTTAACAAATCTAAGAAGAACAACTTTTATTAATAACTCTAAATCTGCTTATTATGCAGATACTTCAACAACTCTAAAACACTAACTATCGAACTTGTAAAATTACTCTAAGAACTCTAATGATACGTATATATCTAATGCCAATCTAGGGATCCTTTTATAGACTCAAGGATAACCCTAGTCGGTTTACAATTTGTATCCTTGTGCGACAAGTAATCTAATAAAGAATATTCTAGAATTACAAGACTTTCTATAAACGAATATAACAATTCTTTCCTTTTGATACTTTGACTTCGACAACAGTACTTTGACTTTATCTTTAGCAATACTTTGACTTTTCCGATTACTTTGTCAATCTTAAGCACTTTCATATCCCAACAAAGCGTACTCAACTATTTATATATCGATCATAAGATGTTTGTCTAGTTGATGGGCTCGTAACATATGTCAAGAGTTTATAAGTGTATAGCAACATCCTAGAAACAAAAGGGTTTCTAAGAGAAGAAAAAATATGTTATTGAAATTAATTCAAAAAATATGAACAAACTTGCCATAGCCGATTGCTTCCAAGAATTTTGCATAAAATATGGCGCTAAACATTTACTTTATGTTTGTTAAAAATGTATACTTTATGTTATCGGGAATGTTTTTGTCGGAGATAATTTTGCAAATGTTGTTTTTGTAGGTTTGCTATTCTATGTTTGTTTATGTAAAAATATCGAATATACTTCATTTTTTGTTACTTTTATTTGTCACGATCCGTTGTATAATGTATGTGTCTAAAATAAATCGTTTTCATTTTTGTTATGATTTGTCATAGTTTGCATCCTCGCTTTCATAGAAATGTATTAGAAAAGGAATACATTTGATGTTAATTGCTTAAAAGAGGAATCTTATGCACTTAAATACATATGTCGAATATAATATCAGGAAATCATATATAAAATACAGCTATCAAACTATTGTTAGTCCATGTCTGTTTATCCAATGTCTCCTCTCTTTAAATGTCAAGGAACCTGTGAAAATGAAGCAAAAAAGTTAAAACTTGCAACTCAATATACAATTATACCAATAACATTTACGATTCTCTTGTTGCAATTCTACAATCCATAGTTAATCCAAACAAAAGACAGATTTTTTTTGCACATCAGTTTTTGTTGATCATTTTTGGTCAAACTGGTAATGATAATCTAACCCTTTTCTTCCTATATATATATATATATATATATATATATATATATATATATATATATATTATATATATATATATATATATATATATATATATATATATATATATATATATATATATATATATATATATATTACATATGTGAAAATGTCATGGGATGTGAAAGGGTGGATAGTAAATGCTTGTTCATGCATGGGGAAGATAAACTAATAACGAGTTCTTGTTTTTGTGGGTTGCTCAAGGTGGCAATCAAATCAAATGGTCTTATAAGTCAGCTGCTAACACAGATTTACAATCATAAGCAAAGAAAAATTACACTCTAAACACATAACAAAAAAAAATAGTATTTTTTTTACCAAAAAAAAAATGACTACACCAATGCCCTTTTGCAAGGAGTTGGAGGCTGCTGCTTGGGTCAAGCTTGTCGAGACATGATGGTGGTGCGATTTGGGAGGTCATTGTTAGTTTGGCGAGATGAAGCTCAAGCGAGGAAGAAAGTTCAAGACACAAGGTCCCGTAGGCTGAGGGATTTCGTGATTGGAGAGTTGGAGCTTGTTTCCTTGAGTCTTCTTTGCAGAGCATTTCACTCACCAACTTGCAAACCGAAGACAGAAGTGGCGATGATTTTGGTTAATGTGCTAAAGAAGCAGAAGCGGCGCAGAGCTTATGTCGTTCATTGAGAACTAAAGACCATGGTGTCTTGATTGTGCTGGTGTTTATGGTGTGTGTTTTGGGTTTTAGGTGTGGTGTAAATGTGCAGGGTTGTGGGGGTATTTTGAATAGAATTAGTAGGGTTTATGTGTATGGATATTTTAATATATGATATTTTAGTTTATGCATTAGTATCTAATTAATTTAAGATTTATGGTGCTAAAGTATTTTTGCTACAACTTACATGTCTTTTGACACATGGCGTGGCCTGCTGGTATGCTATATTGCTCTCGCCAACCGCTCATTTGTTCCGTAATTTTTTGACTCTACTTCCGGATCAAAGCCGAACCTGTTACAGTAAAGGAACTGTTAGTGTATAATTGAAAAAATAAAGTTCTAAAATTTTTGTCAGTTTCACCACTCAAACATAAGTTTTAATCTAAAGGCTAATTCAAATTTAAAATATCAATTTTAATGTGACAATAAAGAATGGGAAGAGAAAAAAACAGAACACAGTTGTCTTGTAAAAGGTAATGTATTAGCATGTAGACAATCAGTTTGAGAGAGTAAGCTGGTTAAGTATGGTAAATGTAAGTGCTCGCCGTTTGTGATTCACGATTGAGCAGATAACTGATGGCATATTTTCCGAAAGACTCCCTACGTTATTTTTATAAGCGAATAAAACCATTTTCAATCTCGAAAGTAATTTTATCATCTTTGTTAAGCATATTATCGGCATTTGTTGTTGACATTGCCTCTATGACCTTGGTAAAACAAAGGTGCATACGCATGCTATAGGATTGCCTATATTTCTTTCGGAACACAACAATGTTAAGTAAGTCTGCATGGTTGCAGCAAGGATGTGTTTTGTTTAAATTTTAAGAGAACCATGCATCTGTAATGGATGGGAGTGTATTGAACACAACATATAATAAAAGACGTGCATGAATTATTTGTGTCAGATACTTTCTAAGTGAATCCGATAAAACCTGAGAACGATAGCGAATATGTGCGTTTTGTTTTCATGCAAATAGTATTCGATATCTAATTATGTGTTATACATGTGGCCAACGAGTTCTTTACTATGCAAAAGATACTGTGTGAAATTCTCTCTCGATTCAGTTTTGCTATTTAACAGAGTGTAAGTGGACATTTTTTCATAACTCATCGATAACTTGTAATAAAGAAGGAAGGAAACACAATGTCTAGGCCCAAGTGTGACGGTTAACAACAGAAGCTAATTGAATAATTGGTGCGAGATGCTAGTGCTCTATTATTGTGAGCGGCGGGTCGGGATATTCAATGTCACAACAAATGAATGTGCTCTATGGCAGATTGGTCAGTGTTACTCGTGAAAGGCTTGTTTTAATTCAAGAGTTAGAAACGGTTGGGAATACCTATGCCAAGAAAACTGCAGAGTATCTAAGAGAAGTCCAAGCAAAAGATGAGCAAAAGGTCATGCAAATTCGTATTTTGGCGGTGAATTGGAGCCAAATGCTCGTAATCATGATGTGTTTATCCAGAAACTTAAAGGCCTAATGGATTGGTAAATTTGTATATGCTACCGGAGGAAGCTGATGTTGGTCATGATGTGTTGTTTATGTTGGTGTTTGCATTTGTAGTTGTGTATTTATCTTGAATTTTATTATGAGTGCCATAATATTTCGCTCCAGCCTTTCGTAGGTCACTGTAAAATAATTTATAAAATAAAAGCAAGCGTTTGCGTTAAGTAAGTTTATATTGTTTACCTTTTATTGTCTTTGCATCTGATGATTCGCTGTGGAACAACATCGCCTTTTTTGCTTCATGATTGCTCTGTTGATATGCCTTTCTTTCTGCAATTTCTTCGTTTGTCACTGTGCGAAAAGAAGATGATTAAAATTTTCATACATGAATGTAATTTTTAAATTAAAAAAAGTAATTAATCATATGGTATAATAGGCTATCGGTGTGATTGTTTATGCAAAAGTAAATATACCTTATTATCACCGTGAAGTATATCCGAAACATGACCGATTGTGTTATAAAATAAAATATCACGATCTTCGTGGCCTATTAGATGCTATTTTATGACACGTAGATGTGCATGCTACATGAGATTTATGTCTCATAAAATAGCGTTTAACAGCTCAAGAAGATCGTGTCTCTTTTTTTTAATGAGCCAAGTCTGTTGGTATCAAAAATATTTTTGCCAAATAAATTGACATAACACATTATTGTTGGAAAGATAACCTACATCACCAGAACAATGGATAATCGTGTTAGACACCGTATATGTGGAAAGTGTAATGATACGCTAAACATCCAAAGAATCGGCCGATCGATAGTTCTAAAAAGATTTTTGTATAATGTGGTACATATTAGTTGGCGAGTTAGACGCACCAGTAGAAAGCATAAGTGGTTGCTTTATAAAACAACAAAAAAAAACGATATTAATGAGTCAATGCTATTTTGTGACACATAGATCGCTTTGTTTATTAAATTTATGCCTCACAAAGTAGCATCTAATAGCTCAGGAAGAGCAATATTTTTTCGGGATGAGAGAACATTCTGCCATGCCTTCGCCCTTGTGGGAAAATGAACATACAAGCGATAGGCGTAATACCGTTACAACATATATTTTGATAATCGTTTAATGTGATTATCTGAATCGATGAAGGACATAATAGATAATACTTACAATCATCCCGGCATGTATGTAGAAGTCATTATTGCGTGGGTGACAAACCCTTATGAATCACCGTTCTGTTAAAATGGAAGGTGAAAATCATTGTATGTGCACTTGGTTTAAATCATACTAACATATACAATTTCCAACCATTTGGGTAAATAGATTACACAAAAACCAAACAGCTATGTATTGTTCAAGCAAACTTACCAGGTAGAACATTATCTTCTGTTCCTTAGTAGAAAAACTTTGTATGGTGATTATTTTGAGCAAATACCACGAGAAAGTTAGGGGACCACTTGTCATCCATTAATTTGGATATACGTACCTAAAATAAGAACAAATACGAAATCAGGATATGGCAATCTATCATTCACCTCGTTAACAACCCACTGCAGTATGAAAAAATAATTTATGACCAAGGTCATTTGTCAGGAAAGGTCACCGAATGAACACTCATACATCTGAAGAATTATTTATTGACGTGTGACATATGAGATTTTGTAAAAGTTTTCATTTTCTTAGGTAAAGCCACATCAGAAAATGGTGTTATCCCATGGAAACAGGTGTTGTTAATACATGTTCTATTAAATTTTTTTATTTGGCCACTCGTATCTATAGGTATAAGGAAAGTGTAAGTCAATACGGGTATGTGGCAGTATTCATGGCAATTTTTTTCGGTTAACATTGAGTGTACTAAACTGTCGATATTCAACCTACAGTATTTGACCAATTCGAAACCATAACAAGCTTCGTTTGTTAATAAGACTAACAGTCATACTACAGTAACCCTTCCACAGTCTACACAACAATAGAAGACACGGATAGTACCTTTAGTGGTAGCAGAAGCAAGATAGTTTCCAAACTACCTTGGCCCGATGGAGGATCTGGTAGCCCATTATCCCTCAATGACTTTCCATAGATGGTGAGCAATGACTTTCCATGCACGCTAATGTATATAGATAGCACGTACGCATGAGCGGCTAACGCTATAAAACTACTTTTAAAAAAGGAAAAAAATAACCAAAAAAGAAATAGAAGAAGAACACTCACGCTCCACAATGTGGGACTGAATACCACCGTTTGCCTGTCGTCAAAACCCTATATCCAGCATTCGATCAGCCTCATCTAGATCAAAGTATTTGATCTTCTTAAGTGACACTCTTAATCTTTTAATCATGCCTATTAGTCTTCCTGGAGTAGCAACCAACATGTGCACACCTCTTTCGCAGTTTCTCTACTACATAAAATCCAATTAAAAAAATGCAATGGATTAGGATCAGCGTATCTAAGAAATAATTTAGCTCGGCGTGAAACAAAACTGTGACATGACACTAACCTGGTTATACACTCGTAATACTATGTACACACAACAACTTTCACATTAGATTGATGATAGAACTTTTGGCTTCTTGAAAATCTAAAAAATTATATATGAAGTTAGCATCTGAATATCAAGATAATGACTATACATACAAAAGCACAATTGAGTGTTTGGCATTGCAATTTTAGGCAGATCACGTTTCTTTGTAGCAATTCACAATGAATAACCAAACCGCGAGTCATCCTATGTCCTAAAAATCATTTCAAATTTTCTTGCAGGTCATTCTATGTCAATGTTTGTAATAGTTACCTCATAATATCAGGAGTAGCTAAAGTTGACCAATTCTTTGTCTGCCCATCATTCATCCCAAAACATCTTTCAACCAAGCAATCGAAGATAAATCCCTACTATAACATGAATTCAAAGAGAAACTCCATAAGCGCAACAATTAACGCTAAATTTGTACTCTTAACGCCGGCATGTTTCCAGACAATCCATATACAATCCAGAGAGCCCCTACTTTAGTATCAAATACATCTATTAAATTATGTAGTCTTAAAAATAAGGAAAGCACAAACGTACAGCAATTAGAAGACCAGCAACAACAAAGAATCCAAGGACCTCCAACATTCCTCCACGATGAGCAATACACTGATTACCTACGACCTAAAAGACAATAATCAGCAAAAGCCTTTTAAAAACAATGGCAAAATTAAACTTGCTAATAGTTGGTATACTGTGGCGTCTTTGCTTTAACCTACTGGTCGTACCTAATGCTACCACTTTCCAATTGCTGAACATATACCTGCGTCAAAACAAATTCCAGTTAAGCGAAACCATCAAAAACACACAATTAAGCAATACCACCAAACATACACGCGCATACTGCAAAACAAACCCAAAAGAGAAAAGCACGACACTTTCACAACTTAAACATGATAAAAATTTAACTGGTTTGTAAGACCAATTTCAAAAGTTATTGAAAGCATACAAAAAAAGGTTTGAACTACCATAGCGTGATGTGTGCAACACCGTTGAGTTGTTCTGGGTACCACGGTCAAAAAAGTATCAATTAAACAAAATTCAAGTATTTTGCTAAACATAAACTGGAACAATCACAACCACCTGATGAATCACTTCGAGTAGCGAAGACGGTGGTGGTTATGAAGATAAGATTGAGATTTTTTAATCTTGAAACCGTGATAAATAACGGCGATAACAACCACAATAACAAAAGAATCACGGACCAATCCGGCGATGAAACACAACCAATTTCACAAAAACCTAAAAAATTAGATCGAAACCCTAACTCGCAGATGAACAAAATTTTACAAATTGAAGCTCATCACAACCAACAAAATCCGATTACAACAATTAATACCTCAAGATCCCGATTGCACCAATATTGGGAAGAAACCGATGCATAGAAACGTGTAGAAGAAAGGAATCAGTGAAGCTTATCTATAAGTAAAGTGATGCTTGGACACTGGACCAAGAATGAGAACAATATATACCTCAGAAGCCCACATGCGGAGCGTAATAAAAAAACAATAAAACAACGTTTAAAATAATGCCACCGACGTAGCAGTTTAATATAGATATATAATTATAACTCGGATATGATTGAGATAGTTGTGTAGTTTTTGTATTGTATTTTTATCAATTTATAAATTGTTATATCATTTTTGGATTTAAACTAAGTGAATCAACAAACTATCAATTCTCTTCACCACTTGACCTATTTGCTTAAACAAGTTAAACGGGTAACAAACATGTTACACGTGTTATACATGTCTAGGCTATGGTTGAGTTTTTTTGACACAATTAATAAGCGGTCATGTTTTGGGTAGATGTTATACTAACACACCAACCCACGAACCAAAATAAGTTAATCCAAACACAACTCGATTGGCACCCCTAAGTAAAACTGAGGGTGTGCTTGGCATAGAATCCCACGGTGATATAAATGTTATTATTTGTATAAAATTTTAATTTAATATACGAATCATGTATTAGAAAATCGACGCCCGTCCGTGAGCTTAAGATCCATTAAACTGAACTAATGCTACACTTGTAATTTATAAACATTGTATATTGATTAAGTTAAACATACAAGGTTTTATTATTTAACATGATATTGTAAATTTTAAAATAGATTTATTTGTAGTATACAAATATATAGTGACATTTTTCTGGGGTTTTGTACAAAATTTAAAAACGGGGAGAATGACATCTACGACGTTAATTAACTCTAAATGGCTCACGATGTCAGCTAACTTCAAACGGTTGAAAATTTATGGCGAAAAAGGCATGCATGTAGGGTTTTGGTAGAAAATTATAGGGATAATACTATAAAAAAAGTATCATACTTGTTTAAAATATTTTTTAAGTAGCGAACTAAAAAATACTCTTGGAGTCTAATATTGATATTTTTGTTTTTGTGAGTAATATGACAATTTTACGCTTTCAAAACTGCATAAATGATCCATGTGGTTTCTGAAAATTGCATCCAACGTCTTTAGTGTAAATTACATAAATGGTCCCGTCGTTTGGAGAAAGCTGCATCCACCGTCCCTACTTTTTTTTGATTTTTTTTCAAAATTTTTATTTCGTTTGTTATTTACCGATTTTTTTCCATTTTTAAAAAATTCTATTTCAATTTTTTCAAAATTTTTTGTCGAATTTTTTAGAAACTTTTTCGTGAAGTTTTCCGATAAAAATTCACTTGTGACAAAAAAAAGTTTCGAAAAAGTTCACATGTGACGTAAAAATAACTTCACATGTAAAAAATCTGAAAACAAAATTAGGAAAAAGTTTTTCGACAAAAAAATTTGAAAAACAAATTTTGGAAAAAAAAAGAAATCGAAAAAAAGTTTAAGGACGGTGGATGCAATTTTCTCCAAACGACATGGACCATTTATGTAATTTGCCTATAGACGTGGATACAATTTTCAAAAATCCGAAAGGTAAAATGGTCATCACGCTTTTTACTACTTACTTAAAGACAAAAATGTGAACATTAGTAGGAGCATTTTTAAGTTTACTACTTAGAAAATTATTTTTTAACAAGTATGATGCTTTTTAATCGTATTACCCCAAAATTATATATAGATTTTTATTTTCAGAGGATGATAATGACAGACGACGATGGGAGTCTAATTCTAAGTATGTGATTTGACGGGATGACATGAAGCAACGACTCATAATGGTGGACTTGATCTAAGAGTTAGAACCATTATCATTATATCATATCATGTTTTTTTTTTTTGAACAACAGAAAATTTTATTAAAACTAGCAAGATGCTAGAAAATTACAAAGGGTTACAAAGCCATTCGTTCCAATTAGAAACTAATCTACCTCTAAATTTTAACCAATTGAAAGAGTATAAGCGAACAAGATCATATATATCACTTTTCCTCAAGTGGTGAAACATCGAGAGTATAGCTTGCATGATACATAAAGAGTATATTTGATACCTGAAATCAAAAGGCAAATTTTTATAACGGATTACAATAAGATGGCAGGCAAACGGGCAATAAGCTGTGCCGCAACCCCCTTTTTAATGGCAAAACCAATTCTACTAAAAATGAAATTTTGTGACTTAGGGGTCGCAAAATTGCTTTGCAACAACCGTTGAACCCTAGTCAAAAACTCCACAGTGCGACTAGGAACCCAAATGTATCAAAAGCAAAAGGGGTAAATACGTGTTGATTCTCTAAACAAGCTTCCGTGATTAGCAACTTTGCTCGATTCCGCTTTTAACGCCGCTTGTCCCGCAACAAACCCATTGTCCCTTAGAGTATATTGCATGAAATTAATAGAAACTTAAAAACTTAAAAACTTAATTGTTTTATTTTTATAACAAAATGCTAGATATATGGATTAACAATACTAATTTGATATTTCATGGAAGGCAAAGAGTTTTACCAAAAGATCTAGTGAGCCCGAGCGTTGAACCTGATCTTTAAAAGCATATAAAAGGCTTATTTTTATTTTTAGTTTTGCTAATGAAAACTTTTAAAGCTGTCTTTCAAGAAATGGTTATCCCTATATCACCACTCATTGATTATCATTATTGGTTGACAATCTTCAAAAGTTTGGATACGATCATTGAAAAAATAAGACATAACAGACAAGGCGTTTCCGAATTTTTGGTGCCCCTCAAGAAAAATGAGAAGTAGACGCCAAACGAAAAGTGTATTCTTTTTAAGACCTACAACGAGAATTATTTATGTAATTACGTAAACAATGTCATTCTTCAAGTCTGCTTATAAAAATTGTCGTTCTTTTTATTTTTAGTATATAAACTTTTTACATCATTTATAATTTTATATAACAAACATAAATTTTTAGGCACTAAAATATCGAGGCTAGGCATGTCGCCACTTCCCACTATCAAAGCGACCACGGTAACAAACACTTGTAATTGTCTCAATTGTATTAAACTATTATCTTAACCACAAGTAGATGTAATTAGCAAAACTTATTTCTCAGTTTTCTTGGGATGTGAGGTATTGTTAGCAGATGTGTTATGTTACTTGACAACATCAAATAGTCCTGAATATTAAGTGTCAATTTCTTCGATAATGCGTATTTTATATCATTTATATGGATTCGCTTGTTTTCCTCTATATTTCACTTTCGGTAAATTACGATCATTGGAGCTAAAGAGGCGGATTGGAGATTTATTGAAGATATATCATTGTATGCTCATTTTGAAGCGATTCGGCGTAACTCCTCTCTCACATTACGCCGTAACTAAAGCGTGGCTCAGAAAACCAACTCAACAGAAGATTACGGCGTAACTCTTCCAAAGATTACGACGTAACCAACTAGGCCAAATGAGGCTCCGCGTCGGTGTGTTACGCCGTAACTATTGTCTCAATTACGGCATAACCAAGATTTATTGAAGATACGGCGTAACCCTTTCGGAGTTACGCCGTAACCAGCATTGTGCAAAAGTGCAAAATCGTGGATGTTATGGCGTAACTCTTATAATTAGTTACGCCGTAACGGATCGGCCTATAAATACCCCACAAATTCCAGCATTTCAAAGCATCCCATTTCACACACAACATCAAGTGAACGTGAGTAGAAGTCGAAAGCGGATCTAGAGGAGCGTCTCGGAGCTATCTCCAGGGAGAAATCACTCCCCTACGATAAGCATTAGCTTTTTATCTTTTCTTTACTTTCAATTCATTTATTTCGTAATGTTAAACATTGAATCGATTGCTTTAGTTAATATAAGCGGCTAAGCACCTCAGTGTGGCCTAGTTATGATTCCTTAATTGTTTTGTTTGCGTTTACATTGCTTCCGTATAATTATTTCTAAGTGTATGCATGCATAGTTTGTTGGTAGCTACCCTTGTTTGGTAGTTTTGAATGGCGGTAGTGGCTAGTTACTTAGGAGATATGACCAACTGACCCTAAGTAGGTAGACTGAGTGGGAAGGGTAAGATATGACCAACTGACGACTCTTTTTGCTTGTGCAATTTGACTAACTGATTACCTACCGTTTTGATGAACTTAAGAAGTAGGGGGTGAGTGTTTAAGATGCTAGCGCCCGGGCACTCACTATTATGAATCTAGCATGTAGCGGTACTTAATGACTTGGCTTAGGGGACTAAGAACAACTGGACTTATGACGGGTCACCTGATTTCACTAGTGGGACCATTTCTGATAGGTTAGGAAGAAGCCCGACCAAATCTTTGTCCTAGCGACTTTGACCCACGATGTAATTGGAAGTAATTAGCGTCGACACTACTAATTAGGATGAGTAACTAGGTTAGCACCCTTCTCCTCTATTGATCTCAACCCTCGCCTTTACTTGCTTTAGTAGTTAATTAGTTAATTCAATATCAAAATCATATTAAAATTTGTGACATCTAGACTTAGTTTAAATCCGCACACATAGCTCTTGGGACGACCTCGGTTTTACCGAATACTACACTACACACGACCGGGGTACACTGCCCGTTAGTGCATTAGGGTAGACCATAGGTATAATGAGAAACTTATAAATATTAAAACCTGCATCAAGTTTTTGGCGCCATTCGGGATTATATTAGGATTTTTATTAAAGTCTTTATTTTATTCTGGTATTATGTCTCTCACTATGAATGATTATCTCACCACCTCTAAAGTTAAACTGGGAATCACTATTCCAGCTCTTGAAGAAAATGTGAGAATTACTGGGGACTATGTGCGGAAGAACTAGAAAGATCTTTATGGAAACAAAGATGAAGCACACGAGCACATCGCTAAAGTATGTGAAATCGCGATTTGTTCCACGCACGGCATCTCCGAGATCATATTATGATGAGGGCATTCCCTTTTACCCTCAAGGGAAGAGCTAGAGATTGGCTGAAGAAACTACCCTCTGGATCTGTCACAACATGGAGTGCATTCAAAAAAGCCTTTCTTAAAGAATACCAAACCCTTGTAAAAATCCTCCATCAAGTTGATGAAATTAGTAGGTTCTGCTAATTCATTGATAAACCGCTATTTACAACTTGGGAAAGATTCAATGAAGCCATCCTCAAATGCCCTGAGAATATACTTAACAAGCACAAGCAATTGCAAATATTTTATAACGAAATGAATATCAAAACTCGGCAATTCTTAGACTCAAAAGAACCTATCCCTTTAATGACTGCTGATAAAGGATAGATTAGAGTTGAAGAAGTAGCCCACCACTCTTCATCTTGGAATGAAGATTGGAATGATGACCCAATCGAGCTACAATCAGTAATAAAAAATTTGGAGAAATTTGAAGTCGATATGCAATCCCTACTGAAGAAGTAAAATGGTTAAACACAAGTTCGATAAACCGTTGAAGGAAGAAGCGGATCTCGAAAGGGCGTAAAAAGCTTGTGAGAGAATCTAGCGAAAAGCAAGAAGAAAATTGGTATGGAACATCAAGAAATATTACGACCATGTGCTAAGAACTCAAGCAACTGCTATAAGAAGATTAGAGAATTGAGGAAAGATCGAGAATCAGTCATAATGAGAGATGAAGGGGAACTTTCTAGCACACGAACCAAATCCTGGATCTAGCTCATGCTATAACAACCCGGCGGATTAAACTATAAGGAACCACTTATCCCTTAGCTCGAATGTTCAAACGAAGATATACCTCAAAATAGCAACAAGGAAACAGAGGACACTCAACCAACTGTGGAAAAAGTCCGTCCCTACATTCCTCTATACCATTTCGGGAAGAATTAAGAAGGAGCAAGAATGAGTGCAATTTCAGAAATTCATGGAAAAATTACAACAACTCAGCATTAACATTCCTCTCGTTGAAGCTCTTGAGCAAATGCCCAAATATGCTAAATTCATGAAGGACCTCTTCACTCATAAAAGACTTTCTCGGACCCGAGTTACCTTGAATCAAAGATGTTCGCCGCTCTACTAAAAGACATGCCTCTCAAAGAAGAAGATCACGGAGCTTCACTTTGCCTTGCACCATCGAAGGTATCATGTTCGATAAAGCCCTTGCCGATTTAGGGGTGAGCATTAGCCTTATGCCATTCTCGCTTTACTCACGCACGGAATTAGGAGACCGAAACCAACTAGGATGTGCATTGAGATAGCAAATAAAACAACTCAATATCCTAAAGGAATTCTTTGAGAATGTCCTTGTCAAGATTGATAAATTTGTCTTCCGTCCAACCGTGGTCCTTGAAATGGAAGAGGATGATGTCCCCATTTTACTTAGGAGCCCTTTCTTGCCACAGCACACGCTATGATTGATGTCTTTAACAAGAATATCTCTTTGGAAATTGGAAATAATAAGATTACCTTCGATCTAGAAAAATCAATGAGGTATGCTTCTTTCACTGATGACAACCTTGACGATCTCGACCTAATAAGTTAATGTCCGAAACATGCTCGAGGCGCTTTCAACGACCCTTTGAAATCATTGAAATTTGAAGATAATGAAGACATATCTAATGATGAAGAAGACGAATGGGAAGAAGACGCTGTAAACAACCAAACGTTATGTTCAGCAAACATCGAAAAAGGCGATACTACTCCCAAGCTCAAAGAACACCCTTCTCATTTAGAATATGCATTTAATAATGATGATCCTAATTTTCCTGTAGTGATTTCTTCTTTGTTATCTAACAAGGAAAAGAAACTGCTATTACAGGTTTTCACAAGCATAAAGGAGCTATTGCATGAAAGGTTTCGACATAAAGGGGATCAACCCTTCATCTTGTTCTCACAAGATACTAATGGAAGATGATTTCAAACCAGTAGTACAACCACAAAGAAGATTAAACCCAAAAGTCCAAGATGTGGTAAAAGAGCGAGATCATTAAACTCTGGATCTTTGGTCTAATTTACGCTATTTTCGATAGTCCTTGGGTTAGTCCTATTCATGTTGTACCAAAGAAGGGGGAATTGGTGCTAAGCGAAGATAACGAGCTAATACCTACAAGAACGGTTCTTGTTTGGAGGGTGTGCATCGATTGAAAATTAAATGGCCAAGCGAAAGGATCACTTTCCACTCCCTTTCATCGTCGGATGCTAGAGAGCTTTACGGACATGAATATTATTTTTTCTGGATGGATTTTTAGGATATTTTCGATTCGATGCCGGAAGATCAAGAAAAGACTACTTTCACTTGCCCTTACGGAACATTCGCTTACCAAAGAATGCCTTTTGGACTATGCAGCCTGCCACTTTCCAATGGTGCATGGTGACAATATTCCGGATATGTGCCAGATTTTATGGAAGTATTCATGGACGATTTCTCGGTCTTTGGTAACTCTTATTCATCTTGTCTTAATAATTTATCTAAAATTCTTGCTAGATGTGAAGAAATCAACCTTGTCCTAAATTGGGAAAAATGTCATTTTATGGTAAAAGAAGGGATTGTTTTGGGGCATAAAATTTCACAAACCGGGATCGAATTTGATAAAGCTAAGGTTGACGTCATTTCTCGACTCCCTTATCCTACTAATCTAAAGGGGATTAGGAGTTTTCTTGGGCATGCTGGGTTTTATAGAAGATTTATAAAAGACTTTTCCAAAACCGCTAAACCTATGACCCAACTTCTCATGAAAGATGCAAAATTTGACTTTAATGATGAGTGCAAAATAGCCTTAGATATTTTAAAGAAAAAATTGAATCTGCCACTGTTATTATTGCTCTGATTGGAACAATGATTTTGAACTTATGTCGCGATGCCGGTGATTATGCATTAGAATTATTTTGGGACAAAGGGTGGACAAAAATTCAAACCATTTATTATCTTTGGTAAAACCTTAAATGAGGCACAAGAACATTACACC
>OU343222.1:345865714-346187448 GCA_910596185.1 Chrysanthemum makinoi
AAAATGTTTCACGAGTTAGTTAACTTTAAGTTTTAAAGTTTATGTTATCACTTATTGTTCACAAATATATCAAACTGTTTATTAGTGACATTATTGATTCGTGGACGCTATGATTAGTTTATTTACAAGTTTGTACACGAATAATTCATTATGAAGGTCAATCCAAAGCTTAAGCCGCGTAGTTTTGGCAAAGTTAAGCTGAACAGAGATGATATAATGCTGAGATCTAAAGCTTACGCCAGTAGATCCTAACTTACGCTGTAAGAAATGTTACGCTGTAGGGAAAAGGGGACCTTATGCGTAGAGCTTGCCAGAGGCTAGGTGCTACCTTACGAAGTAAGGCTACTCGTAAAGAGTAGACCTTATGCGTAGGAGTCACGTTTACGCGATATCCTTCACAGATAATGCTGTAGTCCCATCAGTAGAACCTTACGCTGCAATAGCTATGTAGAATTATTTTACGCATAACTTGACTACGCTGGGTAATCCTTATGCGGAGTTGCAAATGACCTTGATTCTGAATATTGCTGCGAGCAAAGCCTAAATAAGTTCATCAAATCATCAAAGTTAACACAAAACATCATTTTATCAACAAACATGGCATGAACATTCGTTAATAGTTACTGCCGAGAAAGTCATACGCGTAGGTCAAAACCCTAAGGGTTATGAATTACGTGTATAATTTCTAGCCATGGGATTTGCACCAAACAAATTCGTAGGTCTAAGATGTTGAGAGAGTCTTAAAACAAGTTATAACATCTACTTCGTTGAGAATCAAGATTACCCAAAGTTATGAACTTTAAACCCTAATTCAAATTGTTAAACATTTAGTTTCGGGTGGTTAATAACCTTGGAAATCATCAATTCATCAATATGAACATAACCCAACAATCTTTTTGACCAAAACACTTCACATTTGAAAATACCCAATTCGACTCATAAACCCTAATTATCAAAATCATTAATTGTTTCGAGGTTTGGTTATTAAAAGATATCATTATGTTGTAAAAGCTTTTGACACAATCTTTTAACCACAAACACATAACACATGATCATGTGTTCTTACGCCATGCTAAGAACACAAAATCACCCATATAAGTAGATTTAACCGGATTTGCTTGAAAATCAAAACCATGTTTAGAAACATGTTACAAATCAAAAAACACTTACAAATTGATGATCAAAACACGGATTTCGAATGAATTTGGCGAGGATTAGTAGGTTAAGAGTAATAAATGTGAAGTGATAAATTAGGTGGAGGTGTTTTATTAAAATGACTTTCATCTTTTGACAGTTTTGGTCCCTCCACCTTTTCCTTTTTCATACAAAGCCATTTAACTTCCATTTTGGTTACCAAACAAAGATTTTAAGAAAGAAACTTGACGACACCCCCTCGACTTAAGAAATAATGAAAGGTTATAAATTTAGTCCGAGGAGTGTCATTTAACCATAAAAGTTTACCACCATTGATAAAAGAAACAACCGAGATAATATAACATGCAAGTACACGATGTTTTGAAAAGTTAAGATATTTTTCTCCCTCAACACTTGATCGAAAAAATATTGAATTTTGAAAGATTATAGTGTTGACGAAAGAAACGTACTTGCAATGTTGAAAGAAAATAGATAGAAGAATATTTTTGTTGTTTTATCGATTTTATATTTTGTATTTTGTTTTTGAAAATTATTTACAAAAAGATATTTGGTGTTTGGATGGTTTTAAGATCGCTTTTAGGAGGTCATCCAATTCCTCTTGAGTCAAACACCTCATACCAATCCGGAGGACCAACTCATTAAACCTAGCGGGAGGCAAGGCTTTGGTGAGAAGATCGCCAATTGGTATTCTCGACTCCACAAAATATAATTCAACAAGACCTGCTCCACGTGATCCTTGATGAAATGATATCAAGATCGATGTGCTTTGATTTTGAGTGTCAATGAAGTTGCACGAGATTGCAATGGCACCGATTGTCGCAAAGACATCGATTCGTCAAATACGTAACTATAGTCTTTGAGTTGTGTTCTCATCCAGATGACTTGAGCACAACACGCGACATGGCTACATATTCTGCTTCGGTTGAGGACAACGATGTACAATCCTGCTTCTTCGATTGCCATGACACCAGCTTATCACCAAGAAATTGTAAAGCTCCTGAAGTACTTTTCCGTGAGTCTAAGCATCCCGCGTGGTCGGCTCAAAAGCGATTAGTTCAAAACCAGAATCCTTCTGATACCATATCCCCAAGTTAATGGTTCCCTTTATGTATCGGAGGATTCTTTTAGCCTCGGAGAGGTGGGTTTCAGCTTGGTCGCGACCGATAACGGAGCATAGATAAACGGCAAAGACAATATCAGTCCGCTAGTCGTTAGATACATGAGAGATCCAATAATATTACGGTATTTTGTAGGGTCCACCAATTTCCCATGTAAATCGCCGCCTAGCTTCTTGGTATGAGCCATTGGTGTGGCATAGTGTCACTGTGTTTTCATTCCAAACTTGTTTAACAATTCAAGGGCATATTTGGACTGACTCAAGAAAATACCACGGGTGATTGATGAACTTGTAGTCCTAGAAAGAACGTAAGTTCACCCATCATGGACATTTCAAAATTTTTCTTCATTAGTTTTGCAAAAGCGATTGAAAACTTTTGATGTGTAGACCCAAAAATGATGTCATCCACGTAAATTTGAACAATTAAGATATGTGCCCCGTGATATTGTATAAAAAGAGTTGGGTCAACCGAACCTTTGGTGAAATTATTAGCAATGAGGAAAGATGATAGCTTATCGCACCATGCCCGAGGAGCTTGTTTGAGACCATACGAGCTTTGTCGCTTTGTAGACGCGGATTCGAAACTCGTGATCAACGAATCCATCCGGTTGGTCGACATAAACCGTTTCTTTAAGTTGTCCATTGAGAAACGCAGTTTTGACATCCATCCGATAGACCGCCATATTCATATGAGTTAACGCTAGAAATATCCCAATGCCTCAAGACGAGCAACCGGAGCAAAAGATTCTTCAAAGTCAATACCCTCTTCCCGACGATAACCCTTAGCCACCGTGACGTGACTTATTTCGATAACATTTCCTTCAAAGATCCAATTTGTTTTTCCAAATACATTTGAGACCAATGACATAGACCCTTGTTGGTCTTTCAACCAGCCCTATACTTCAAGACGTTAAAATTGGTTGAGTTCTTCTTGCATGGATTCAATCCAGTTGTCTTTTGTCATTGCGTCTTTGATGTTTTAGGTTCGATAAGGGATAGTGAGTGCATAAATGCAATGTTCACCGCCCGTGTGAAGACGTTGTCATGTAATGACTGGTTGATTCGGGTTGCCAATAATGTTTTCCAGAGGATGGTCTTTAGTCCATCTATGTGTGGAGGGTTGATGTTGATATATCAGTGCGATTCCGAGGATTCAAATGGTTTGTTGAAGATTCGCGACATCCGTGCAGCAGCCTCATTAGCAAACGTTGAAGAACGATTTGGATCAAAATCGCAGTGGGGGTACTTCATTCGAATATCATCACAGCCTTCATCATTGTTGGAAGCGTTTGTTCAACTGCTGTGGTGGAGTCAATCGGTGTAGGTGCATCTTCAATGCGAGTTGTTGTAGCGGTGTATCGTATAAGAGTATTATCGCTGAGCAAGAAACAAATGGATACACCGAGCACGCTCATCAATATCGCCACCAACAATGGAGCAAATAACCTTTCCATTTGTTGACGAGTAAGTCGGGGCTTTGTTCACCGATGATGGGGTTTGGGGAAGTTTGCTACCGTTGTGACCGGTTCCAAGTCGTTATACTCGGCCATTTCCGTAAGTTCATCAAAATGAGCATGAATCGCTTCCATCACCTCGCTTTGTACGACGATTCCGGATTCGAAACCTTTGAATTATCACAAGATCCCATAAAGACTCCAATGTCAGCTTTGGCTTTGAGCTTTCCAAAGTCATCACGATCATTATTCTGATAGCAAAGAGATCCAAATACATGAAAGTGTTTTAGATTCGGTTTCTCATATGACGAGCTCGAAGGTGTTTTGTTGTATGCTTTGTAATCATAGAACGTTTTGAGTATAGCATGCAAGAGATACGCCCATAAGTAATCTGAAGTTTAGCATTGATTAACATTGTTCTTGCGCCTCCACTAACGCTCGGCTTCTTCGACAACCCGCTTTGTTCCGTGTACGCGCAATAGATGTCCGATGTCAATTCCCACTTTCTCATAGAATTCACGAAGAGTTTGATTAACAAATTCTGCCTTTATCTCGTTTCGATTAGTCAACGTTTCAGAAGTGAACTTGTATTTTCGGAGGTGATGATCATTTGTGGAGCTTGATCTTTGCTTCAAGAAAGTAGACCCAAGTCCAAATGGAATAGTCATCAACAATTACTAAGATGTAGCTTTGCCATTGATCGCTTGCACGCCCATCGGGCCACACAAATCCATGTGAAGAAGATGAAGCACATGCTGAGAGTCGTGTTCCACCTTTGAAGGAAAATGAGCACGAGTGCTTTTGCCTTGTTCACAAGCCGAGCAAAGGTGATCTTTAGAATACCGAAACCGTGGGAGTCCTTCAACTAGTTTGTGTCAGCAAGGTTGGTGATGGTTTGAAAGTTTAGATGTGAGAGACGACTCGCGCTATAGCCGTGATTTTGTTGATGTTTCCTTTGAAAGTAAGCAAATGGGAGATGAAGCAACCATGTCTTTCATAGAGATAGTGTAGAGACTAGAATTACGCGATCCGCATATAAGGTCATTTCCTTGTAGATCACTTAATGAAACAAGTTTTCTCCCTAAAGCAACCTCCAAATCTCCATCACAAACCGACTCCATCGAAAACAGATTATGACCGAGGCCTTCCACATAGTAAACCCAGCTAATTTCGATGTTCCCATTGACATAGTCCTCAGAGCCCATGATAGCTGCGGTGATCATTCCCTAACGACGAAAGGCCAATGAACTTTGCAATAAAGTTTGATAACAGCTTAAGATTCACTCATGTGTCGGAACATCCGCTATCAACAATCCAGAATGATCAGACACCGCATTACACATAGACGACAATGATGGAATAGAAGTAGATGTGGAACCGAAATGTTAGAGGGTTCCGTGAGCGCTTATAGTAGATATACAAACATCAATAGCTTTAGGTATCCACTTAAATCCTAGTGTGTTATATATCCATTTCCGCCATCTATAACTACTCTTTGCTTTAGTCTTAGTGAATGCACTAGGTGGTACTACATTCCTAGGAGGTGAAACCGAGCTTGTGGACAAAGAATGCTTCTTAGAATCTAAAGAGGGCGGTCTACCAAGCATGCACTTAGAAAGATTAGTGGGCCTAGAGGTATTCTCGTTCTTAGGATTCCTTAAACGAGAGATGATAGCTTTAGCAACACATTTATCATGGCAATCAAAATTCATACTTTTACCACAAATAACACAAGGTGCATCGATCAATATCAAAAGTACTTTAACGGTTTAGCATTCGTTACATCACTATTTCTATTACATTTGCCGGACGCAATATCTATAGTGGAGCCAACGTGAGTCTTATTCATAGTCCTAGGGTGTTCTTCTACTTTAGCATTCTGATTGATCTTTTCTTAGGTCGCAACTTCCTATTCTTCATTTAGTGCTCCTAGGTCGTGAAGTGGACATTTGGAAAAAGATGCAACTATTCCTCGTTTCAAGAGAAGGAAGCACGCTAGCACTTGTGATTTGGCAAGAGGGATTCTAGGTTCATGAGTACTAAGTGTTACTGGGCTAATCTCTTAATGATGGTTGGCGGAAGTTGTTCATACTTTCCTAACATTTCTCTTAACTTGATGATAGTGTGAATCGATCTTGATTTTCGACCTAACATTTCCAAAGAAAATGCATAACTTCCTTAGTGTGTGCAAGATAATGATCAAGTTCATTTGATGCTTCATCACGAGTCTTTTGAGTAAATCAAATATGACACCATATTCCTTTTAACTTTTACAAGTTCTTGTTCATATTTTGAGATTTGACACTTAAAAGACACGCTTTGATCATCCAGTTGCTCAATTTTAGGATCGTAAGATTTTGCACGAATCGGGCGATTTTGTGTTGAAAAGCAAGTTGTTGATCGTGAATATCTTTTGACACCAATTAAGACGACGTATTGCATTTGAAAGTTCGTTTGACAATCGCTTGTTTTCAACTTTTAAGGACTCGACCAAGCACATTATCGTTTCAACATTATCATCACGTAATCAACAAGACGCAGAGATATGATCAAATTCATATGACAAAGAATTCAATAACACAACATTATGGACATCAGCACAGATGACATCTTCCAAGAGTCGATCAACATCTTTTCTCAACATTTTCTTTTACGTTTAGTATTAGAAATAGATGTTTCTCAAAACGACCTTCATCAATCCAAGTTCCTTATGAAAATCCTTTTCCCAAGACAATGCACAACTTTTCAAATTTTTAACATTTGGTAAAAGATTTTTCAGAAAAATGTCTCTTTGTTCTCGCGCTAGAGGCGATTGAAAATGATCAATTTTGATTTCGTGAATGATATTCTATCTCATGTTGTAAAATTTTGAGGTCAACCATGAAAATGTCAAAATATCTAAGAATTTTTCGATTTTCGTGTTTTGTTTACTTCATCGATGGAAGGTAAAGGACCATAATTTGTGCATAATCCGTTTGGGATTAACATTAGAAGACTCGTGGTTTTGATGATAACCCTTGGTGTGTTAGAAGAATCCGTTGGTGTGACGAAGTGACCGCTTTTGAATAGTTAAAAGGTTTGTTGTAAACAACTTTTTCTAATTTTGATCGACTCTCGCTCGCATCTAATTCCTCTTGACGATGATATTCAACAACACTCATAATGTAATTATCAACTTTATATTCCTGACCGGAAACTTCGTGATTTGGTTTGAATGCTTTTGTTGAAAGCTTAGGTTTGTAATCGAAGATTCGTCCATATCCATTTGGATTTGGTTTTAAAGTAAACTTTTCAATGGTCGTGACCGACTCGCCATGTTTGTAAACAATGCTTTTAAACTCTTTAAGTTTGTTTTGCAAGCCGATGATTTCTTCAAGATGATCATCTATTCGCTTCGTTGAATGCTTTTTGTATGCAGAGAACTGTTTTTGACAAGTTAACAACTCAAATTTTAGCTTTTTGATTTTCCAAGGTGAGAGCGTTAATTTGCTTTTTATGTTCATGTTTCTTGTTCTATTTCGCATAACAAAGCATTCTTCGCTGCTAGATCACGACTGTCTTTCTAAATATTTTTCGCTTTGATAAGATTTGGCAAAGGTCGCTTCAAAACCGCTTTTCACGTTTTCTTGAGTTTTGAAAAAGTTCAGTTGCTTTTGTAAACATTCAAAATCCTTGGTTAATAAAGGCATTTTTATTTCAAGTCCCGATTAATGGCATGACATTTTTCCGCTATGGTTTGTTGGTCTTGTATTAAACGAGCAAAATCTGGATGAGGCAAAAGTTCGGGGTGTTCAACGTGAGTCTCAACATGATCATTACCGAGATCCTCAAGTATAACCACGGAGTCAATTTGATTATCAAGGGAAACCGTTGGTCATCTTGATCGTCAAATATAACTACGGGGTCTAGTTGAAAATCGCCGGAATGAGATGTGGATGACTCATTTTGAACATTCCAGCCTTGCCGGATGCGATGTTACGAGATATGAGATCGAGATAAATATGGTTTGTTCGGTACTGAGACAAGCCATCGCTGTCATACACCGGCCCGCGGTCACTCATGTAACTCGCATATTAGCCATCAACATAACAAATGCATTGGCCCGCAAGTCCTCCATATCATCATCCGATCAAGATTTGCCATAAAGCTCGTTTCTGTTCCGTGAGAGTTCCACCAGCCTTCATCCTTAAGAGCCAAAAGAAGAGCCTCTTTGAAATAAGCAGCACCCTCTAGTCCTGGCTTTGGGCATGCATTAGCCGTGTCCCTTCTCATTGCTTGTAGCATCAAGACCATTCAACCCATTCGCACTGCTCCACCACTTGAGCTCATTGTTATTCCTACCCACAAAGATTAAACCCTTGACCACCGCCCATCCGACGACCATAACCACGATTCTCAACTTCAACTCGCCCATTGTTCACAAGCCTTGATTCCTTGTATTAGATGAGGAACTAATACGGTTGTTGGATTTGTTGGTATAACGGCTAAAGGCATTAGCAATCATAGCAAATCCTTGTTGCAATGCTTCGAACGGATCGGATTCCTCATTATGAAGTGCTTGAGCATTGTTGTTGTAAGGAACCAACTGATTTTGTTGAGGTTGATGTGATTGATCGTTTGGTGATTTTGCAGCTTGGTTGAGTTGCCGGTTGAGGAGAATAATTTTGTTGAGCATATAAGGCAAGTTGTTGATTTTCCGGATGTGCGGTGGAGCAATTTGATCACGGAGAATCCTTTCCCTATCAACTTCCTTTTCATGAGGCTTCAAGTAATCATACAACAACCGTAGGTAGAATGCATGTTTTTGCTTGACGGAGAAAAATGACATACTTCTCCCATTCAGGACCAAGACTACTCAGAACTTAGTATTCACTGCGATTCTTGGCATGATGATGTTGTGTTTATCCAAATCATTGATGATGTCCGAAAATCGGTGATGATAGGACTCGAGTGTCTCCGTGTTCAATCATGAAGTGTTCATAAGCCAAGTAAATTTTGGATTCCAAATCTTCCCGATTGAGTATTGATCCTTCCATAAGAAGACGAATATGATCCCACATTTTCTTTGCAGTCTTTTGAGCATCAACACTACGAAGAATTAGGTTTGGTAATCCTAAGAGGATATATTCCATTGCAAGCTCATCTGCTTCATAGTGTAGAAGTTCTTGAGGATTCAAGTCTGCAACAAAGAGCAATGTTCGTTTGTTCATCTCTTGGTGGAATGGCATTTGGATCTCCTACAATGACAGAGGCATCTCAAATGGAACTTCCAAGATAACCTTCTTTAAGAACTTTCCATGTGGCTTCTTTAGATCACAAAACCTAAAGAACCTTATCACCCATTGATCGTAGTTTCCTGGAGTGAGCATTGAGGTCTATCAAGTGATCCGGCCTCATGAATTGATTGTTGGTTGCTTAAAGTTTCAAACATCTTTGCAAACCAAGTGGGTTCCTTCATAGTGTTCCTTGATGGATGTTGATTAAAGTCATTTGTGTACGGTTGAACTTGAAGACTTGGTGGTGGTTGAACCATTTGAGGTTGTGGATTTGCAGCAAGTTGTGGAGTATGTTGTTGGTTAAATTGTTGTTGATAAATTGCTTGTTGTTGATTCCATTGTTGATGTTGTGGAGTTAGTTGTTGTTGACGCTGAGGATGAGGATAAGTGTAAGGGAAATAGTTAGAGTATGGTGGTTGTGACATGTTGATAAACTTGTGTTGGTAAAATGGATCTTTGTAGTCGAATGAACCTTTGTTGATGAAGTATCCTTAGTAGAAAAGACAAGAACAAGTAGCACTTATGCGTAAAACACCAAAGTTACAGAACAATAAGGAGTTACTACAGAGGATTTAGCTACGCTAAGTAGTAGGAAAAGACACTAAAAGTAGACAAAAGTTAGCGAAAGTTAGGCGATTTTCTTATGCGTAAGACTAGGCTTAGGCGTAAGAAAATCTTAGGCGTAGGATTTCTACGCCGAAGCTATGCTTATGCGTAATTTTGGGTTTTGCCCAAATGATCTTTACACTATCACAAAGGCAAGAGATATCCAAAAGTCGACGCGATTTTCGGACTTATCCAAGTAAGAAAACACGGAATAAACCACGAAAATGAAGATCAAACCAAGAGGCACTTACGTAGTTTTAGGGTTTTACTACGCGTAGTTTACTCAGAACTTTGATTTTGCCTAAATATGTTTCTAAACCAGATTTTTGTTATGGAATAGCGTTAATAGTACCAAAATAACACAAAAGTGTGAATCTTGATGAACTAAGACGGCTAAGCGGGTTACAGTAGAACTTCACCTACTAACAAAATCAAGTTCAAAAACGTTTATCCACGCGTAAAGTTTGAAACATTTTGTCAAAAACAAGTATTTTAACACCTTAAAACGTTGAAAGTACAAGAATCTTGGATTAAAAGTGTAAAAACAAGTTTTAATCGAACCAAATAACACGTTATCTTTACGCCGTAAGACCAAACCAAAAAATTTCAAAAACAAAAGTGTACACCCAACTATTTGGCGATTGATACCATTGTTAGGTCACAAGGTTTACCACACAAGCTTATAAGAAAGAGATAAACATTGAACAAGTAAACTACACACACACAACGATATACTATAAAATGGTTTAAGCAAAGAGAGTGAATGAGAGAATAACTTGAACAACCAACCTTCAAATGAAGGTTTACATAAGGTATTTATAGGAGAAAAGCTAGGGCAACACTCCTAGTTCCCTTCTTTCTCCTATACTTGGGCCTAAGCTCACAAGCTTCTACATGTTTAAGGCTAATAACAAACATAAAGGCCATAATAAGCTAACTATTACATATGAGTAACTAATACTTGAATACGGTTTAAGAGTGATTCCAACATCCACATCTCGTAAAATATATCTTACGTGTATTAAATTTTGGTTAACTATATTAGGGGTGTTTAGGATTTCTTTTTTATCAAGTTTATCTAATTTCAAAACAAATAGGTACTTATTTCAATCTTTTAAAAAGAGTCGACGGACTCTTCTATTCTAAATTTCTAATCTATATGCTTATAACTCAAAGTGCTTAATTATTTCCTCTAACATAAGCACATAAGCCGTCGTATCCATATCTATACTATCTATAAAACAAAAATGGTCAAAGTGAAAAGTCAAGAAAGTGAAATGTGAAAAAAATTAAAAATGAAATATTGAAACAATTAATTATGAGCAATTTCAACTATGAATACACATATGTTTCAAAAAGAAACTATTTATACACATCAAAAACCGGGTTGACTCGGGACGGGTTGACTCGGTTTAATTTGACCCGTTTTTTCGACCCAACCCGTCGAGTTGACCCGGTTTAAATTGACCTGTTTTTTGACCGGAACGGTTCAACCGGTTGAACCACCCGGGTCGAACCGGGTTTCAAAACATAATGTTTAATCCCCAAATCCTCAAACTTTTATTATTTTTCGTTTAAAACCCATAAAAAAAAATTTATCACTAAAACTATTTGCCGCTATAAAATCCCGTTGCTATGCACGGGTACTCGTTTAGTAGTCCAAAACGTCTTATCGACTTTACATATAACTAGACAAAGTAAGGTTGTCAAGATCGGGATCCTACCCAGGATCGTTTTCGTCTTTGCAAGATCGTGATCGTAAGATTGGATCGGGATCTTAAGATCATACTCTAATGTTATTTCTTAATAGTTTATGTAATTTTATACAAATCTACAAATTCTAATACATTATAACCACAAAATACTAAGAATGTTTCATATAAATGTTGTCTTAAATTATGATTATAAAATGTTTAAAAAGATTAACATGTTGTTTTTTGAATTCTACAAACAAACAACCTATAAATATGTAGTTTTTTAGTTTGTAATCCGAGAAAAGTAAGATCGGATCGGATTAGATCGTATGGTCAAGATCGGGATCCTATAAGATCTTAAGCTTGCAAAGATCCTATATAGGATCCGGATCGTTGCTTTGGCATAAAGATCGTGAAAATCGTAAGATCCTAAGATCAGGATCGGGATCCTGACAACTATGAGACAAACACTTACATAGTCAAATTAGGAATCCCATACGACATCTAGTTATCTTGTACAGTATAGTTATTGTCCCAACCATATTTTTGTACTACTAAATCACTTACGTATGAAATGAGAAACCAAATTTGTAGCTAAAATCCGAAAAACAAAGTACAACTTCATATTGTCAAAACTTCAAAAAGATAAAAATTGGCCCCTTGTTATGAGACTAATGTAGTGATTAGTGATATCATTAAGCCACATTCAACTCATCTGATTACGATTAGGCATATGGCAATTGTACTATTCGATCGGACACTCTAACTAATCGTACATCGAGTATTAATTATGATTTCACCAATTTGTGATTAGATACCGAGTATAAGTTTTTTCCAAACACTAAAAACTAATTATTCGATTGGATGTATAAATAATATAATGCATATACACTAGAAAAAACAAAATAGATATGTAAAAACACTCATTTAGAAGATTAATGGGTGATTACTACTACATTTTCATTGTTTAAAAATGAGAAGTGATATATCCACGGAGCAATTTACTTCACACACAAAATAGTAATGTCCTTTCGCATTTATGCCCTCAAAACACTTTCACTATTTCACTTATTTAGCTGCCAGTATCATTTGGTGTCTTCATTTTTTTCTTTTCCTATCATTTGTTGATTTTCTATGTCTGTCAATATCATGTACATTATATACAACGGCATATCATCTAAGTAAAGGACGGTAACATATATTTCCGCATACTTGAAAACAAGGAAGTACGGAACATCGTCAACACACTAGTTGAAACGAGGAAGAAATCGGAATACAAACATTGAACTATGGAAGTATGGAACATAATACCCAGTATGATTAAAAGAAAAACACTAAGGTTGTTTGATTGTATCTACATAATTCACATACTCCATGGCATAATCCATACTTTGATCAGATGATATATTTAACATTGTTTTAACATCAAATCCAAATAGCCCACATCACTAAAAGAAATAATATTCTGAATGTTACGAATCACAAACACCCATTAAGTACATTTAATTGTTTGTTTTTAACGGTAAATTATATTTAACTATCTCATAACATTTACACTACAAATCTATCTCGCATGTCTTCAGCCAATTTGAACCCACAACCATTTAGTTGAAGAGCTTTTCACACAACATAAATACCATCAGGACACAACATGTTAGAAGCAGTACATTGAATTGTTTATCATGTGTTTGGAAAACGGTCAAAAACTAGCCAGTATCACATTTTTGTGTAAGCATTGGTTTAACTCGTTGACGTTTTTTTTTTTAATTTCATGTCATCTATCAAGAAGATTAAATGGTGATTGTGTTGATGACATAGTGGCCAATAAATATGCAAGAAGATGGATTTTGGTACTTTAGTGATAAGAAAATGTTGCAAAGTGAAAGAGATGAGAGGAATAAAACTTGGAAAAGACAAACAAGATAATTGGTTGCTGGGAGGATATAAGAGTAATATTGCATAATTTTTTTGTGTGCATACTGCATAATAAACTCGTCCGTGTATTTATCAGCTCCCTCTAAAAAAGATTAGTTCATTTTTATTAAACAAATTAATATGTATCATATTTAATACCGCTATGATTCATTGGGATTTCATCCGGCCCAATTTGCTACTATAAAAAATATAAAAACTCATGAGAAAATGACAAGTGTCTCTCTTTTTCTTTCCAGCCCCCTTCTCTTTCCTTCCTTTTCTTTCTCTTTTTCCGTACAATCCATGATCCAGTTATGATAAACATTAAGATATGATGAACATTATCTTGTACAAAAATAAAATAAAATAAAATAATGAAAAGTCGGAGTATTGATGAGCATTTGAATATTGATGAACATTTCGTACTAATGAACATTTTGTACTGATTAACATTCTGGCAAAATATTGATGAACATTGATGAACATAAAAAAATGAACATTGATGAACACGTATTGATGAACATAAAAATAACTGATGAACATTTGTATTGATGAACTGATGAACATGTATTGATGAACATTAAAAAAAACTGATGAACACATATTTCAGGTTTGAAGTTTTATTCATCACAATTTTGATTTTTTTAGAAAATATTGAAGCTTTTATGAATTACTAAAACATTTATATTCTAATTAACACCTTCAAATTCTAAAATCACAAAAAAATTTCACTGAGACATTTTATCAAACACTTTATGGGTGTTTTCATGAACATATGATTTCTTTAAAAATTTATGAGACATACTTTATAAAAACAAAAAAGATGAAGAATAGATGTTAATTAAATGTAATTAAATCACGAACTGAGAAAAATTAAAGAAATGCACCGTTAAATTAAAGCTAGATCTCGAGTTGAAATAATTATATCTTGAATTGAGGTAATTAAATAACGAATTAAAGTAATTAAAGTTTTAGATCATAGATGAAGAAAGTCAAAATGAAAATGAAGGTTCATGAAATAAGAAAGAGGAAAGAAGTTGGAAGGAAAGAAGAAAAGAAGTTGAATGAAAAAGTGAAGGGTACGTATCAATCACTAAAGACTTTTAAGCTTTTATTTTTGCTTACTTTGCATTTGAGCGCCTATCTCTCTTTGTATATACTTTTTTAATTAATTCGGTGAAACATAACAATATCAGCTAGTGAGATTATTATAACATGTAAAATGACGCAAATGACACATTAAGATGAAAAATTGTTTAGATATATAATAAGGGTGTATATGTGATATGAGAAACATAACGCTAGCGACAAGATCTAAATGTTTCTTATGAAGCGTTTTGAATGAGAGCGGTTACACAAAAATCAAACACTAACAAGCTTCGTATTTGAACCGCTAGTCGTTAACCGCTCCAAAACGTATTAGAGTTTGTAATTCCCTTCCCTTTATTAATCAATATAGATCAGTATATATATTGCATATACCGAAACTTACAAGAAACCAATGGAATTGAAACCGATTACAAACATAAGACATTAAATGGGCCTAATACAAAAATACACCCCCAGGTTTGAGCGGAGGCCTTGAACATTCAAACTGAACGAAATCAAGAAACAAAGCCAAGACCCTTAGTAAATATGTCAGATATCGAAAACGCGATGGAACATGAAGCACACGGACTTGTCACGAAGCCACATAATCACGAACGAAATGAATGTCGATCTCGATGTGTTTCGTACGTTGATGTTGAACATGATTCGTCGATAAATATACGGCACTAACATTATCACAATAAACAATAGTAGCCGTAGTCAAAGGTGCATGAAGCTGCAGCAGCAAATTGCGAATCAAAACCATTTCGCCACCACATTAGCAACACCACGATATTCGGCCTCCAAAGATAGATCGAGACAACGTCGCTGGCGTTTAGCGGGACCAAGATAACGATGTCACCAAGAAAAACACAATATCAGAGGTGGACCGACGCAGTAAGCGGGCAACCGCCCAATCAGCGTCCTGTAAGCAATAAGTTGTGTCGTAGAAGAAATATGTAATCAAGACCATGATCAAGTGTACCACGAACATAGCGTAAAATACGCTTTAAAGCTGTGAAATGTGGTTCACGAGGGTCATGCATATACAAACAAACCCGCCGAACCGCATAGAAATGTCCGGGCGTGTGAAGGTAAGATCTTGAAGTGCCAGCTAAACTACGATAAAGAGTAGGATCAGCAAACACCGTACCATCAGGTCCTAGTTTGGACTCTGTATCAACAGGAGTGTGGCACGGGTTACAATGCTGCATATTGGCTCTCTCAAGAATCTCTTCAGCAAATTTAGACTGAGATAAAAACATGCCAGATGTTGTGCGGGTAGCGGAGATGCCAAGAAAATAATTAAGAGAGCCAAGGTCCGTCATTGCAAACTCACCATGAAGAGCAAATAACATCATATTGTAAAATGCGAGAAGAAGCGGTCAATATAATATCATCCACATACAAGAACAAGTAGGCTATGTCGAACCCGATGAAACACAAAGCGGCGCATCGGTTTTACTATCTGAAAACCAACTGTGTGACAAATCCGCAAACCGATTGAAACCAAGCTCTGGGGCTTGCTTAAGCCCATACAATGATCGATTTAGATGGCAAACATAATCCGGGTGAGCAGAATCTACAAATCCGTGTATGATGCATATAAGCAGGTCTCGATAAGTGACCGTGAAGAAAAGCATTCTTCACGTCAAGCGATGAATAGGCCAAGCACGAGACAACGCTAGACTAAGTGCAAATGCGTATATAGTATGGTTTGACCACGGGACTAAAAGTCTCATCACAATCAATCCTCACACACCATGAGCGACAATTTGCAAACAAGTCGCGCTTTATACTTGCTTAATGAACCATCGCATGAAACTTATGCCTGGAAAGCTACATAGAACGAACAACATTCACATTAGTAGGACGAGGCACAAAGACCTACGTACCATTAGTAATCAAAGCATTATATTCATCTAACATAGCTTGTTTCCACTAAGGGTCACGAAAAGAGCGTGACACATGAGAACGTGGAAGCGGAGAAATAGTGGTAACATGACAATTCATATCGCAAGAAGAGGTTTAGAAATACCGGCTTTAGCACGCATGTGACCATCGGATGAGTATTACTGGGAGCGGGTATAGTAGCTTGTACGGTTTGAGGATTTGCAATTTGAGGTGTAGGAGGCTCGAGGTGTAGCTTGCGTAGGTGTATGGGGCTCCGCTGCTGTTGGGCCTTCAATGGTAGCGAGTTGTTGAAGGGAAATAGGTTGGGTGGGAATGGGTTGGGCGGAAGTAACAGGGGGTATAGGTATAGTGGGTTGGGTATGGGAAGGTGTTGGGCTAGCTTGGTTGAAGTGTAGTGGGCCAGATGGTGATGGGGCGTGCGTTGGTAAAGGAAGAGTTAAAAACTCATAGGTGTTGGTGGAAGGCTTATTGAGAGATTGAAAAGGAAAAATATCCTCGTCAAATCTAACATGGCCGGATATGATTATTTTATTGGTAGATAAGTCAAGGCACCGATATCCATCGTGGTTAGCGGGGTAGCCAAGGAACACACAAGGAGTGAGGCGTGTTCGAGTTTATGGGTGACATGTATGTAGGGATAACATAAGCACCCAAAACACGAAGTTGTCGTAAGGGGGTGGTTTGTTGTAAAGCTTGGTAAAGGGTACCTCGTTTTGTATGGCGGTTGATGGAAGAATATTTAAAATGTACCATGTTAAGAGCTTCGACCCAATAAGAGGGTGGTATGTATGCTTGAAAGAGCAAAGTACGGATAATATTATTAATAGTCTATGCTAACATAATTAAACGATTTTCCATTTTGTTGGGAAGTTTTGGGGCAAGAGAAACGAAATTGAATGCCATTTTGTTGAAAAAGGTTATGGAAACGGGTGTTGTCATATTCACCCCCATGGTCACATTGTAAAGCCGTTATGTCGACACCAAATTGTTGAACAACATAAGCACGAAAATTAACAAACGTATCATACAAATCAGGATTTTTGTGCAAAGGATAAACCCAAACAAAATGCTAGAAATGATCCAAAAATTGCATAATATTTAATACCACTCTCATCGAATAGGAGATGTCCATAAATCCGAGTGGACAATGTCAAAATAGATGCAACTGCGACTCAAAGTATAAAAGGGAAGCTTTATTTGTTTTCCTAATTGACACGCATGACACAAAGCGGACAACTTTGATTTATTACATGAAATGAAATTACTAGACTCCAAACGACGAAGCACATCTTCACCGGGGTGTCGAGGGCGGTGCCACGTAGTATGGTGAACGAAAGCAAAGCAAAAGGAGGATGTGGATGACTGTTGCGAACCGGTAAAGATCGCCGTGCTATCACAACGGAGGAGAAGTGTGACCGTCGGTAATCCTTCCTGAAGAAAAACCATAAGCGTCCAAACTCAGCGAAATGTCATTATCACGTGTAAATTCTACGACTCTAAATCGATTTTTAATTATGTGCGGGGTGACAAGTATTTGATTGAGTTGTAATGGTTTAGAAGAAGTGTACAATAAGCTATGTCCAGTATGTGTGACCGATATAGAGTCGCCAAGTTTCCCACATACAGCAGACGGATAAACGCTTAGAATTACTAATGAAGTAAGGATACTGTGTTGTCGGCTAAATGAGAGGATGCACCAAGGTATCCATGTTCCAAGCGGGATCTTGGAAAGTCATCGTCTCATGAAATGCCCGAGGAAGCATGGTGGCTCATGACCATATCCTGAAAAGAACTAGGAACCAAGTATGTATAGTTGCTTGGATAACAAAACAGACCACCAAGGTTGCATAGGTGACTTCCGTAAATTGGTTGACCCATTGGTTGGGCCTGTTGGGCTGAAGAAACACTATTGGTGGCTAAATGGGCTTGTGGCAATTGTTGGGCCAAACCATGCGTACCATGATTAACATTAGGAGAACTCAGTATTAGTAAAACCATGTGGGGTCGAATGAACAAAAGGCATGCCCATGTTGGGCTGTGACACACCAACGTTACCAATACCATGCATACTAGGTTGTGAATAAAAAAATGGATTAACATATTGCATGCCATTAATTCCAAAAAGCGAGTGAGGTACAGCGGTTATGCGAGAGTCGGTGTTGCAACCTTGGAAGGTTGTGTGCCAGTAGTGGATTGAGATGTACTGTTGAGCTTGACCGGGGGACGTAATTCATTCAAGCTTCGACCAGTGGTGCTTGACCGCGATCGAGAATCATGCGAACCGTGAAGAAACTTACAACGGGATCCATAGGTACACGAGCCCCGCTGAAAATTACGACATAACTCCGTACCTACAGTTTGCGTAGTACCAGCCTTTGAAGTGTTCGTGTTGGTAGCCATAAGAACGACGTCGGCATGAAGATGTAAGATGAGCCGACGAGAGAGCATGAGTGAGTTGTGCCATATCACTCTCTTCCAAAAGTACCATGGACCTTACCTTATCAAAGGTGGGAAGTTCATCCCTATGGCGAATGATGCGTACGATATCCGGAATTTAGTCCCGTAGTCCGTTAATAGCATACGTTACAAGGCTCGAGTCACTTAATCGGGAGCCAAGATTAGCAAGGCTATCGCCTTCGACTTGATCTCTTGAAAATAGTCATTAATGAGATAAGTTGCCAATTGACATATTGCGTATCTCATTGTCAAGTTGAATGACACGAGCCGCTTTGTTGTCATGAAAGAGACCTCGAAGCTTTGTCCATAAATCATGAGCTGACGTGCTATCATCACTGACCATATCGACTAATTTAGGAGATATGGTGGCATACATCCACATGGCGACAAGAGAGTCGGTTAGTATCAAACAAAGGATTCGGTGGAGCACTTGAAGAGGCGGTTCTTCAAGATGTTTATAGACATCATACGTTTTGCAAAACGTGGGTTCAAAAAAAGTTTTTCCGGAATTATAATTGAGTTTTTCTAGGTCAAGGGGTGAGGGAATACACGCCTTGATACTAGCGATTGAATAGGCTTTATCAATCGGTTGTTTGGGTGGTATAGTATTGCCCGTCATGATGCTATGACAAGGGGAAAGCAAAGCAAAGCAACAAGTAAACAACAGCAGCAGATGAGCGTGGGATGGGCGAAAAAAAATTAGGGTTTAGGATCATAAGGCTTTGATACCATATTAGAGTTTGTAATTCCTTCCTTTATTAATCAATATAGATCAGTATATATATTGCATATACCGAAACTTACAAGAAACCCTTAATGGGCTGAAACCGATTACAAACATAAGACATTAAATGGGCCTAATACTAAAGTCGGCTAATAAAACGCTCAAATACTTGCTATGAAAATGCCTGATTAACCAGTTAATCCAAATATTTCAAAAATGATATTAGCTAAACTAAGCAAAATGAAACACCCCTTTCAGAATTGACCTATTATTCTTCTCGGATATTTTGAATTACTCGTATGTGACTAGAAAAGCGACATATTCAAGTTTGCAAAACGAAAGGAATTGCTATGGTCCATGTTTCAAACAAGATTGAACCATAAACCAACTTTTCAAAATCTAGAACCGAGATGTAGTTTTTTAAACATCTAGCAAAAATCCAACCCGAACTTAGCTGATTTAAAATAATAAACGGCTTAGTTATGTTAGCGAGGAAAATAGAAAAAAGATGTTCTTATTTTGCATGTGAAATTGGAACATCTGTTTAAAATACTTCCAAACCAGTTCTATCTTAAGTTTTCGAGAGGTGTAAAACGAAATCTCTAATTTATGCATTGAAGGGAAACATGAACATCTTTTTAAAATTTAATTTATGCCTAAAACTGTGTGACAATATTTGATTAACATCTCAAGAAGTGATCCTTTTGTTGCAACCGACCATAAATGACACGTCAGTTTAGGCATATATTTAATCATTTCAATCATTTCTCTATAATTAATATGATCTTGAACCAAACCAGCATATAATTTGTATGAGTCTAAAACATCATTATTTTAAGTCCGAAATCTAGATTAATTGTTCAAATACGAAAGGAAGATAACATCATTGTTTCTTGTACCGATCGTAGCATACACATAAATTAACTCACAACAAATCGAAATGTGGAAAACGTGATGCTAATATATAATGTCTCCTATTCAATAGTACATACTGTTTATAGAAGTGTTCACAACTCTTTGTGCAACCCTCCGTTATACAAATCAATGAGAAATTGTCATCTAGCAATAATCCTAACTACCACAAAATGCATGACTTAGTGGTAAGGCACTTAACGTCATCACAAGAGGTTTATAGTTCAAATCTCACTAGGTATGCTTATACTTTTGTTGGTGGCCAAGAAAATGGTTGGAAATGGTTACGTGGATACCTCGGTTAGGCTTTATAAATATGAGTTGATTAAAGACTTCCTCCAAACACTACAAAAAATAGTCTAATCTACACACTTTTAAAAAGTGTGTAGAATTTTATTAGTTTATTAAAAATATGCTACATTTATAAGTAAAAAAATAAAAATAAAATAAACCTTATAAAACAATAGATTTTTCATATTTATAATTAGGGCTGAGCATATTGAACCGAAAACAGAGCCGAATCAGATTGAATCGACCATATTCAGTTCGGTTTCGGTTCTATATACTAATGGTTTTTGGTTTCGGTTATATTCGAAGGAAAACCGAGAAAAACACACCTAAACGATAGAAACTGAACCGACCATATTCGGTTCGGTTTCAGTTCTATATACATAGTTTTCGGTTTTAGACCGATGCTCAGCCCAAGTCATAATTGTATAAAAAAAAAGTTCATATTTTTAAGTGTGACGAGATTTAATATTTCTTAACAGACACCTAAGTGTGGAAATTATTTGCAACACCCAATTTCTACACATTTGAGGACGTGTGAGGGATTTGGACTTTCGCACATATAAGTATGGACATTTCTTATATTTCTTCACATTTAAAAGTGTAAAACTTTTTTTTCCATACAATTATAAGTACGAAAAATTTATTGTTTTACAAAATAAAATTCGCACTTATAAATGTAACCAAGTTTTACACGTTAATGACCAAAACTGATAACCTTAATAGAAACTTGTACACCTAAAAATATAATTAAAATGTTTCAATTATTAGAACAATGATTAAAAAATGTTGGGAACCTCAAGAACGGTGATTCAAAACTGTTACAAAAAATTTACTTACTTAAAACGGTTGAAAACTGATAAAAAGATTTCCTTAGGGGGTGGCAGTCATGATCGATGCCTCTCTCATGACTCATCACCCACCTATAATATTCTGCCATCTCACCCTATGCCTCTCTCATGCCTCATCATATTTTTTTAGTGGCAACCATGATTTTATGCCTCACCTAATTTTATTTTTTTATTTTTTATATTCATAATTATATTAAACAATTTAATAAAAACATAACATTTCATTAATAATTACAAGAAATTTACATCCTAAAAATCTCATAATTAAAAAAAAGAAAAGAAAAAGAACTAAGATAATTAAAAAAAAAAATTACATCTAAAAATCGCAATTCTACCATATTTCTTCGCGAGCTCACGTTTTTTGACAAGAGTGAAGGCTAGCATATTTGGATCGGTTATGTGATCGTGCGGTTGTTTATAGAACTTCATCGCCCGAAACAAAGCCTTTTCTTCAACACTACGGATTTGTGCCGCCAACAACTTTTCGGCCAGTTCATCCTTTGCAAGTTTTTTCTCCACCACCGTCTCCAATAGTTGTGTTTTCTTTTCCATGTAGGTGTCGAAGCTCGCAGCAACACTACCTTTTGTCGACGACTCGCTTTCGGTCTTTTGCCTTTTCTTTTTCGTGTAGGATTTGTGTCGTCATTCAGATCCAGAATAACAGTGTTGTCATTACTTCCCGACTCATAGTTGCCGGATTCCGACGACTTTCTTCGTTTGTCGGAATGAGACGAAGATTCTTGAACCACATCTGGTTCTTCCAACCATTTGGCTTCTAGCCTAACAATCTCCCATGCTTCAATATGACTAAAAGACTTGCGCTTTTCTTACTGTAATCGACCAAGGCATTTTTCATGATGTCAAGATCGCTACACCCACTCTCACGAAGATGCTTCTACAATTATAAAAAATATAAATTAATACATATAAAGTAAAAAAAGTATAGAGTTTAAAAATTACTTGTTGGATGAATAACCCATTAAAGACACTCATGGCGGCATTCATATTTTGCCACTTTGTGTTCAACCCATGATAAGTTCGAGTAGTATCGTTCACGTTTTGCTTGAAATGCTCTAGAATTCTTTTCCAAAAACTATCTCTAGTTTGTTCATTCCCAACGATTTTACATGTCGAGATATGAACCCACGCTTTTGCCAAAGCCGTCTCTTCGGCCGACGTCCAAGCTTTTTTTTTCCGCTTTATTTGGTTGTCTTCTTTTTCGAACTTCTTGAACTTCTTGAATATCTTCATCATTTTGTTGTTGGCCTCCTACATAGTATAACAAATCATATTATAACAAATAAAATTATAACAAATCATGTTATAACAAATAAAATTTTAACAAATAAAATTATAACAAATCATATTATAACAAATAAAATAATAACAAAAAAAATTATACCGATTGGATTTTGTGGTTGCGTTTCGGGAACAACATCATCTTCATCATCCTCGACATCATACAGTGGTAGTTCTCGTTCGACACTTGGTTCACGCCACGAAGGACCGTCACGGAGGTCGGTGAACGGGTCGAAGTCACTTGTAAGGGACATTGTGTATTGGTTTGGATTCATCGGTGGAGGTTGAGGATAATATTGGTGTTGATAGTATGGTGGAGAAGTCATTTGAGGATAATAAGCGGGTTGAGGACTCATTTGAGGAATGTAGGGAGCGGGTTGTGATTGAATTTGCGGGCGAATGGGTTGAGATCGAGAAACCTGTCCACGACCTTTGGATGAGGATGAAACACCTTTTGATTTTCTTGGATCCATGCTTAATTTTTTTAAAAGTGTAAAGAGTTAGAAGTGGTTAAAATGTTAGGCTATGAATGTGTTTATTTATAAAGTGAAAATTATTTATTTTATTTTTTTGAAAATCCCCCGACGTTCAACCCCACTAGCCGTTCAACGGCTCTATTTTTGTTCCAAGGTTCCATGCTTCAGCGGGATAAGATGCCGAAGTCACTCATGCCTCGTCCATACCGAGCTAGTGGCGGCGGTGTTCCAATTCGGCATTGAGCATGCCGCCATCCATGCCGTGTCCATTGCCACCACCCTTATTATTATTTAGTACGGTCTATTATAGAACGGTCCAACACCGTTTTAAAAAACCTTATTTAACCGTTTTAATATATACTTTCTGTACTAGTGTTAAATGTTAATAAACTAATAAAATTTAAACCTATTTTAAAAATGTGAAAAATAGCCGTAAATTAAACTTTTTATTTTCTTTCTTTTTATTTTCTTTTTATTTTATTTTTTTTAATTGAAAGATAGCATGGAACAATGGACGGATAAAACCTCATGGTTTACTTGTTTTTGTCCTCTAGCCATATGCGTAACCCCCTTTGTAAATCAGGTGTTCTATTACAAAACGTTTACTTATCGTATTCTATTGGTCTTAAAGTCAGTTTTATAGTAAGTTCAGTGTCCTTGGTGTCGATGGAATGGTCATGTCAAGAATGATATATATTGCGAAATTAAAGATACGTGGTATTCTGGTTCATAAGCTTTATATCATTTTCGTGAGACCTCCATATCATCCAAAGTGAATCCGACAAAAAATTATTTGGATGATAAGTTACCAAAATAGGAAAGAAATATTGATGTTTAACACTTCGATCTAGAGACAGATGTATTACAAAGTAAGAGCTAAGCTACAAGACATGGTAAGCTAGAAGACTGTATAAGTCGACCCTAAATTTGGTTCTGTATGCAATCTTAGAAAGTTTTTCATGGTACAGGAGGGACTAATATTAATTTTTGGAGTGCGGCAAAACTAGTGGCAAAACGACACAAACCCAACACGAAGTTAAACAGGTTTGGGTTGAAGATAAACATGTTTGGTTCAAAAACAGGTCAACACGTCTAACTCGTTTATTAAACGGGTCATGTTTGGGTTAAGTAAGTAATTAAACATGTCAATCCGTTACCCCGTTTATGTTTAAAAGCCTCTTAAAAAATAAAATATATAACATGGATTTCATGTTAGATTTTGATTAATGTATTTTGTTATTTATTTAATGTGACAATTTATTACAACGAGGTGGAAACCTCCGCCACGTTGCGGCGGGGCTTTTTTTAATTTTCTTAAGCGTGATATATTAAGTTCCGACGTTATGCCTGTTTATTTGTTTTTGTTTGCATGGATGGGTTAACCACTTTCGGATAAAACATTTTTGAGAATCTGTGATAAGAAGTTGTGCGTGTGCGAAATAAAAAATATATATATATCTCTGTCATTTATAAGAATGTACAAAAAAAACGTGTTGGATCGATGTACTCTAACCAAACTAACTTAAATAGCTTGTTAAGGTTTAATAACCTCGGATAAATCCTAAGTTATTAACAATGAAACACTGAGTAATCTTTATTAAGTATGCGGAATTTACTTAACAAATCTAAGAAGAACAACTTTTATTAATAACTCTAAATCTGCTTATTATGCAGATACTTCAACAACTCTAAAACACTAACTATCGAACTTGTAAATCGTACTCTAAGAACTCTAATGATACGTATATATCTAATGCCAATCTAGGGATCCTTTTATAGACTCAAGGATAACCCTAGTCGGTTTACAATTTGTATCCTTGTACGACAAGTAATCTAATAAAGAATATTCTAGAATTACAAGACTTTCTATAAACGAATATAAGTTCTTTAGCCTTGCAGTACTTTGACTTCGACAACAGTACTTTGACTTTATCTTTAGCAATACTTTGACTTTTCCAGTACTTTGTCAATCTTCAGCACTTTCATATCCCAACAATCCTCCCCTAACTTGAATTCTACTTGTTTGACTTTAAGTTCCTTTGTGAATTTATCTTTAGCTTCTTCATCTTCAAGGACAGATTGTGTCTTTGTCTTTAGATTATATCTTTGCAGTTTCTGTGCTTATCAAAGTATCTTTAGAATCATTCTTTTACAGCATCATCCAGCAAGCTCCATCTTCTCAGCAACACAGCAACATATGACAATTTGTACATTAATTCAGTTTAAGTTGCAGTCTATTCTCATCACTTCCAGGTGTGTTAACTCATGTGAGAGGTGAATCATTGAAAACTTAATGGATTTAGTTCTCTTTACCAAAGCCATTAACTCTGGAGTAGCCGAATGTTTTGGTGTGTAAGACCATGGTACATTGATAACCATATGATTTTTAGCAAATCATCAGCTATCAACAGATTTGTTTTGTCTTTACCAAAAGTTGTACCCTTCTGGACTAGTTAGTTCTTTCATCTATGGTGAACTAATTACCAGATAATGGTTTTTCCACAGCCTTTACCACAAGCCATTTTCTTGTGGGCTAGCCAACTCTTCACATTAAGTGATATGGTGAGTTGATTACCATACAACTTATTAGCAAGTTGTCAACTAAAAACGGATTTGATATATCTTTACCAGAGCCGTTTGCTCATGGATTAGCCAATCCTTTTGTAACCATGGTGGATTGATAACCTATTGATGTTACCATCTCAAAAACCATTTATTTTATTCAACCTTTGTTTCAAAATATTTGTTACTTAACAAAAGGTTTATTTCAAAAATCATTTAACGGTAAAAGTCGCAAGTAGTACTTTGATTAAAGTACTGTTTGATCAGCAGTACTTTGAATAAAGTACTGATTTATCAAAAATAATTTATTCAATTAAGATTCATACCAGTTATTCATCATCATCAGCCACAGTAGTCCAGTTGATAAACAAATTGATGACCATACGGGCAGTTTCGTTGTCTTCTTCAACTTCCATTCCATGCTCTAGCATCCTCCTCATAAGTTCTACTGTAAGAGGATATCTTCTATCTGCAAACATGTGAATCATTGTTCCACTTTCTAACTCTAGAACATGAACTCCAGATTCTTCAAAGAATCTCCAGCTAACAATTTCCCAATTCTCTTGATTCTTCCAAATTTCATCAGTGCTTTGTTCTTCAGTTTCCCATACAGTTGTAAGATCTCCAAGCAATACTAAACCAATTCCTTCTGATGGATTATGTTCAAAATAATCTTGCACCACATGATATAAATAAAATAGATCCACTCTATCTATGACGTGCAATAAATCCCATAGCCTGTTGAACACTCTGAAACTTTCATCTTCTTTATGAAATATCAGATAACTTCCACCTTTGGATTCCACAATTTCAAAAGCAATAATTTGAGATTTGTTCATCTTCATGTCGATCTTCTTTAGAATACTCAAAATCCACTATTCTTAGATAATTTCTTAGCTCATCCCTAGTATCAGATCTTAGCTCAACTTTCTCTTTCTTTGAGAACTGTAAATCTTCAACTTCAGTTTTTCTTTTTCTATCTTTTTCTTTCCAAGCATCATCATCTCTAAAATCTTTAATGCTTTCAACACTTTTCTTATAACCTTCCCTAACAGCATCATATAATCGTTTCATCTCAACATAATTCAGCTTTTGCAATCCTTTATAACCTTGACTTTTCAAATAAGCCATCATCGCATTCCTTTCTTTAGCAAGATTTGGTCTTCTTGGTATAAAAGAAACAGGAGTAGGTGACTTTAATGGCTCAGCAGCTTCAACATTCAATTCTTAATGTAACTTCCTAGCTGCTTCTTCATTCATTGCCTCTTCATTAGTAATTTCAGCATTCATCTCATGCTCATACACCTTCAGATGATTGTAGAGATCATCAAAGTCCATGACATCCATACCAGGTTGTCCTCTGATCATTATAGCAATCACATGCCATGTAGATGGCAAGCTCCTTAAAAACTTTAGATTAGCATCTTCAACAGATACCTCTGCCTTGTATAACTCCAACATGTTGAGGAGATTTTGAAACCTATCATATGCATCATCAAGACTCTCTCTTTCACCAACTGTGAAAGTTTCAAACTATTGCTTCAGTAGATTTCTGTGCATCTTCTTAGAAGCTTCATTCCCTCCAAATCTTGTCTTGAGAGCAGCCAGAGTCGCTTTGCATCTTTAGCATCATGAAACTTCAGTAGATGCCCATCAGGTATAGCAGATAAGAGTATGTTAAGAGCCTTCTCTTGATTCCTAATGGTAGCTGCTGGTAAGACTGGTTTGGGTGGTTTAGGTTGTCCAGCAATCTCCACAGGGTCTGGTACTACTTCATTACCATTGACAATTACATTCCATAGTGCATGGTCTGTAATGGCAATGTACTGCCTCATCTTCATACACCATAAGTCATATTCTCCCTTCTTGATGATTGGAATTCTGAGTGAGGTGATTGATGGTGGTGGAACAGCTTCAGTCGACATCTTAAGGTTTAATGGTAATAGGGTTTTAGGGTTTCTTCTTAGTCAGAGTTTCCACACAAGCTCTGATACCACTTTTTGGATCGATGTACTCTAACCAAACTAACTTAAATAGCTTGTTAAAGTTTAATAACCTCGGATAAATCCTAAGTTATTAACAATGAAACACTGAGTAATCTTTATTAAGTATGCGGAATTTATTTAACAAATCTAAGAAGAACAACTTTTATTAATAACTCTAAATCTGCTTATTATGCAGATACTTCAACAACTCTAAAACACTAACTATCGAACTTGTAAATCGTACTCTAAGAACTCTAATGATACGTATATATCTAATGCCAATCTAGGGATCCTTTTATAGACTCAAGGATAACCCTAGTCGGTTTACAATTTGTATCCTTGTACGACAAGTAATCTAATAAAGAATATTCTAGAATTACAAGACTTTCTATAAACGAATATAACAATTCTTTCAGCCTTGCAGTACTTTGACTTCGACAACAGTACTTTGACTTTATCTTTAGCAATACTTTGACTTTTCCAGTACTTTGTCAATCTTCAGCACTTTCATATCCCAACAAAACGTACTCCACAACTATTTATATATCGATCATAAGATGTTTGTCTAGTTGATGGGCTCGTAACATATGTCAAGAGTTTATAAGTGTATAGCAACATCCTAGAAACAAAAGGGTTTCTAAGAGAAGAAAAAATATGTTATTGAAATTAATTCAAAAAATATGAACAAACTTGCCATAGCCGATTGCTTCCAAGAATTTTGCATAAAATATGGCGCTAAACATTTACTTTATCGCGGGAATGTTTTTGTCGGAGATAATTTTGCAAATGTTGTTTTTGTAGGATTGCTATTCTATGTTTGTTTATGTAAAAATATCGAATATACTTCATTTTTTGTTACTTTTATTTGTCACGATCCGTTGTATAATGTATGTGTCTAAAATAAATCGTTTTCATTTTTGTTATGATTTGTCATAGTTTGCATCCTCGCTTTCATAGAAATGTATTAGAAAAGGAATACGTTTGATGTTAATTGCTTAAAAGAGGAATCTTATGCACTTAAATACATATGTCGAATATAATATCGAGGAAATCATATATAAAATACAGCTATCAAACTATTGTTAGTCCATGTCTGTTTATCCAATGTCTCCTCTCTTTAAATGTCAAGGAACCTGAGAAAATGAAGCAATAAATGTTAAAACTTACAACCCAATATACAATTATACCAATAACATTTACGATTCTCTTGTTGCAATTCTACAATCCATAGTTAATCCAAACAAAAGACAGATTTTTTTTGCACATCAGTTTTTGTTGATCATTTTTGGTCAAACTGGTAATGATAATCTAACCCTTTTCTTCCTTATATATATATATATATATATATATATATATATTACATATGTGAAAATGTCATGGGATGTGAAAGGGTGGATAGTAAATGCTTGTTCATGCATGGGGAAGATAAACTAATAACGAGTTACTGTTTTTGTGGGTTGCTCAAGGTGGCAATCAAATCAAATGGTCTTATAAGTCAGCTGCTAACACAGATTTACAATCATAAGCAAAGAAAAATTACACTCTAAACACATACACAAAGAAAAAAAAAATAGTATTTTTTTTACCAAAAAAAATGACTACACCAATGCCCTTTTGCAAGGAGTTGGCTGCTGCTGCTGGGTCAAGCTTGGTCAGAGACATGATGGTGGTGCGATTTCAGAGGGAGGTCATTGTTAGTTTGGCAGATGAAGCTCAACTGAGGAAGAAAGTTCAAGACACAAGGTCCCGTGTAGCTGAGAGGGATTTCGTGATTGGAGAGTTGGAGCTTCTGTTTCCCTTTGAGTCTTCTTTGCAGAGCATTTCACAGCTCACCAACTTGCAAACCGAAGACTTGACAGAAGTGGCGATGATTTTGGTTAATGTGCTAAAGAAACAGAAGCGAGCGACAGAGCTTATGTCGTACATTGAGAAGCTAAAGACCATGGTGTACTGATCTGGTCTGTTCTGGTGTTTATGGTGTGTGTTTTGGGTTTTAGGTGTGGTGTAAATGTGCAGGGTTGTGGGGGTATTTTGAATAGAAGTTAGTAGGGTTTATGTGTATGGATATTTTAATATATGATAATTTAGTTTATGCATTAGTATCTAATTAATTTAAGATTTATGGTGCTAAAGTATTTTTGCTAGAACTTACATGTCTTTTGACACATGTTGTGGCCTGCTGGTTTGCTATATTGCTCTCGCCAACCGCTCATTTGTTCTGTAATTGTTTGACTCTACTTCCGGATCAAAGCCAAACTTGTTACAGTAAAGGAACTGTTAGTGTATAATTGAAAAAATAAAGTTCTAAAACTTTTGTCAGTTTTACCACTCAAACATAAGTTTTAATCTAAAGGCTGATTCAAATTTAAAATATCAATTTTAATGTGACAATAAAGAATGGGAAGAGAAAAAAACAGAACACAGTTGTCTTGTAAAAGGTAATGTATTAGCATGTAGACAATCAGTTTGAGAGAGTAAGCTGGTTAAGTATGGTAAATGTAAGTGCTCGCCGTTTGTGATTCACGATTGAGCAGTATTAGTAACTGATGGCATATTTTCCGAAAGACTCCCTACGTTATTTTTATAAGCGAATAAAACCATTTTCAATCTCGAAAGTAATTTTATCACCTTTGTTAAGCATATTATCAGACGCTGTTGTTGACATTGCCTCTATGACCTTGGTAAAACAAAGGTGCATACGCATGCTATAGGATTGCCTATATTTCTTTCGGAACACAACAATGTTAAGTAAGTCTGCATGGTTGCAGCAAGGATGTGTTTTGTTTAAATTTTAAGAGAACCATGCATCTGTAATGGATGGGAGTGTATTGAACACAACATATAATAAAAGACGTGCATGAATTATTTGTGTCAGATACTTTCTAAGTGAATCCAGACAAAACCTGCAGGAACAGTAGCGAATATGTGCGTTTTGTTTTCATGCAAATAGTATTCGATATCTAATTATGTGTTATACATGTGGCCAACGAGTTCTTTACTATGCAAAAGATACTGTGTGAAATTCTCTCTCGATTCAGTTTTGCTATTTAACAGAGTGTAAGTGGACATTTTTTTCATAACTCATCTGATAACTTGTAATAAAGAAGGAAGGAAACACAATGTCTAGGCGCCCTAAGTGTGACCAGTTAACAACAGAAGCTAATTCGAATAATTGGTCTGAGATGCTAGTGCTCTATTGTCGTGAAGCGACGGGTCAGGATATTCAAATGTCACAACAAATGAATGTGCTCTATGGCAGATTGGTCAGTGTTACTCGTGAAAGGCTTGTTTTAATTCAAGAGTTAGAAACGGTTGGGAATACCTATGCCAAGAAAACTGCAGAGTATCTAAGAGAAGTCCAAGCAAAAGATGAGCAAAAGGTCATGCAAATTCGTATTTTGGCAGCTGAATTGGAGCCAAATGCTCGTAATCATGATGTGTTTATCCAGAAACTTAAAGGCCTAATGGATTGGTAAATTTGTATATGCTACCGGAGGAAGCTGATGTTGGTCATGATGTGTTGTTTATGTTGGTGTTTGCATTTGTAGTTGTGTATTTATACTGAATTTTATTATGAGTGCCATAATATTTCGCTCCAGCCTTTCGTAGGTCACTGTAAAATAATTTATAAAATAAAAGCAAGCGTTTGCGTTAAGTAAGTTTATATTGTTTACCTTTTATTGTCTTTGCATCTGATGATTCGCTGTGGAACAACATCGCCTTTTTTGCTTCATGATTGCTCTGCTGATATGCCTATCTTTCTGCAATTTCTTCGTTTGTCACTGTGCGAAAAGAAGATGATTAAAATTTTCATACATGAATGTAATTTTTAAATTAAAAAAAGTAATTAATCATATGGTATAATAGGCTATCAGTGACAGTTGTTTATGCAAAAAGTAAATATACCTTATTATCACCGCTGACAGAAGTATATCCGAAACATGACCGATTGTGTTATAAAATAAAATATCACGATCTTCGTGGCCTATTAGATGCTATTTTATGACACGTAGATGTGCATGCTACATGAGATTTATGTCTCATAAAATAGCGTTTAACAGCTCAAGAAGATCGTGTCTCTTTTTTTTAATGAGCCAAGTCTGTTGGTATCAAAAATATTTTTGCCAAATAAATTGACATAACACAGTATTGTTGGAAAGATAACCTGCATCACCAGAACAATGGATAATCGTGTTAGACACCGTATATGTGGAAAGTGTAATGATACGCTAAACATCCAAAGAATCGGCCGATCGATAGTTCTAAAGAAGATTTTTTGTTTAATGTGGTACATATTAGTTGGCGAGTTAGACGCACCAGTAGAAAGCATAAGTGGTTGCTTTATAAAACAGCAAAAAAAAAAAAAAAACGATATTAATGAGCTGTGCAATGCTATTTTGTGACACATAGATCGCTTTGTTTATTAAATTTATGCCTCACAAAGTAGCATCTAATAGCTCAGGAAGAGCAATATTTTTTTTACCGGATGAGAGAACATTCCTGCCATGCCTTCTGCCACTGTGGGAAAATGAACATACAAGGACAGTAGCTGTAATACCGTTACAACATATATTTTGATAATCGTTTAATGTGATTATCTGAATCGACAGAAGGACATAATAGATAATACTTACAATCATCCCAGCATGTGCGCACATGTAGAAGTCATTATTGCGTGGGTGACAAACCCTGTTATGAATCACCGTTCCTGTTAAAATGGAAGGTGAAAATCATTGTATGTGCACTTGGTTTAAATCATACTAACATATACAATTTCCAACCATTTGGGTAAATAGATTACACAAAAACCAAACAGCTATGTATTGTTCAAGCAAACTTACCAGGTAGAACATTATCTTCTGTTCCTTAGTAGAAAAACTTTGTATGGTGATTCTTTTGAGCAACTACCACGATAAAGTTAGGAGACCACTTGTCATCCAAAAATTTGGATATACGTACCTAAAATAAGAACAAATACGAAATCAGGATATGGCAATCTATCATTCACCTCGTTAACAACCCACTGCAGTATGAAAAAATAATTTATGACCAAGGTCATTTGTCGGGAAAGGTCACCGAATGAACACTCATACATCTGAAGAATTATTTATTGACGTGTGACATATGAGATTTTGTAAAAGTTTTCATTTTCTTAGGTAAAGCCACATCAGAAAATGGTGTTATCCCATGGAAACAGGTGTTGTTAATACATGTTACGTTAATTTTTTTTATTGGCCAACTCGTATCTATAGGTATAAGGAAAGTGTAAGTCAATACGGGTATGTGGCAGTATTCATGGCAATTTTTTTCGGTTAACATTGAGTGTACTAAACTGTCGATATTCAACCTACAGTATTTGACCAATTCGAAACCATAACAAGCTTCGTTTGTTAATAAGACTAACAGTCATACTACAGTAACCCTTCCACAGTCTACATAACAATAGAAGACATGGATAGTACCTTTAGTGGTAGCAGAAGCAAGATAGTTTCCAAAACTGCCTTGGCCCCGATGGAGGATCTGGTAGCCCATAATCCTTCAATGACTTTCCATGGATGGTGAGCAATGACTTTCCATGCACGCTAATGTACAAAGATAGCACGAGCTGCATGACAAACGGCTAACGCTATAAAACTACTTTTAAAAAAGGAAAAAAATAACCAAAAAAGAAATAGAAGAAGAACACTCACGCTCCACAATGTGGGACTGAATACCACCGTTTGCCTGTCGTCAAAACCCTATATCCAGCATTCGATCAGCCTCATCTAGATCAAAGTATTTGATCTTCTTAAGTGACACTCTTAATCTTTTAATCATGCCTATTAGTCTTCCTGGAGTAGCAACCAACATGTGCACACCTCTTTCGCAGTTTCTCTACTACATAAAATCCAATTAAAAAAATGCAATGGATTAGGATCAGCGTATCTAAGAAATAATTTAGCTCGGCGTGAAACAAAACTGTGACATGACACTAACCTGGTTATACACTCGTACGACTATGTACACAGCAACAACTTTCACATTAGATTGATGACAGAACTTTTTGGCTTCTTCGAAAATCTAAAAAAATTATATATGAAGTTAGCATCTGAATATCAAGATAATGACTATACATACAAAAGCACAATTGAGTGTTTGGCATTGCAATTTTAGACAGATCACGTTTGCTGTAGCAATTCACAATGAATAACCAAAACCGCACAGGTCATCCTATGTCCTAAAAAATCATTTCAAATTTTCTTGCAGGTCATTCTATGTCAATGTTTGTAATAGTTACCTCATAATATCAGGAGTAGCTAAAGTTGACCAATTCTTTGTCTGCCCATCATTCATCCCAAAACATCTTTCAACCAAGCAATCGAAGATAAATCCCTACTATAACATGAATTCAAAGAGAAACTCCATAAGCGCAACAATTAACGCTAAATTTGTACTCTTAACGCCGGCATGTTTCCAGACAATCCATATACAATCCAGAGAGCCCCTACTTTAGTATCAAATACATCTATTAAATTATGTAGTCTTAAAAATAAGGAAAGCACAAACGTACAGCAATTAGAAGACCAGCAACAACAAAGAATCCAAGGACCTCCAACATTCCTCCACGATGAGCAATACACTGATTACCTACGACCTAAAAGACAATAATCATATACAATAATCAGCAAAAGCCTTTTAAAAACAATGGCAAAATTAAACTTGCTAATAGTTGGTATACCTGCTGGCGTACTGCTTTAACCTACTGGTCGTACCTAATGCTACCACTTTCCAATTGCTGAACATATGCCCGCATCAAAAACAAATTCCAGTTAAGCGAAACTATCAAACACACAAAATTAAGCAATACCATCAAACATACACGCGCATATTGCAAAGCAAACTCACAAGACAAAAGCACGACACTTTCACAACTTAAACATGATAAAAATTTAACTGGTTTGTAAGACCAATTTCAAAAGTTATTGAAAGCATACAAAAAAAGGTTTGAACTACCATAAGCAGCGATGTGTGCAACACCGTTGAGTTGTTGCTGGTACCCTGGTCAAAAAAAAAGTATCAATTAAACAAAATTCAAGTATTTTGCTAAACATAAACTGGAACAATCACAACCACCTGATGAATCACTTCGAGTAGCGAAGACGGTGGCGGTTATGAAGATAAGATTGAGATTTTTTAATCTTGAAACCGTGATAAATAACCTGACGATAACAACCACAATAACAAAAGAATCACAGACCCAATCCGAGCGATGAAACACAACCAATTTCACAAAAACCCCAAAAATTAGATCGAAACCCTAACTCGCAGATGAACAAAAAATTACAAATTGAAGCTCATCACAACCAACAAAATCCGATTACAACAATTAATACCTCAAGATCCCGATTGCACCAATATTGGGAAGAAACCGATGCATAGAAACGTGTAGAAGAAAGGAATCAGTGAAGCTTATCTATAAGTAAAGTGATGCTTGGACACTGGACCAAGAATGAGAACAATATATACCTCAGAAGCCCACATGCGGAGCGTAATAAAAAACAATAAAACAACGTTTAAAATAATGCCACCGACGTAGCGGTTTAATATAGATATATAATTATAACTCGGATATGATTGAGATAGTTGTGTAGTTTTTGTATTGTATTTTTATCAATTTATAAATTGTTATATCATTTTTGGATTTAAACTAAGTGAATCAACAAACTATCAATTCTCTTCACCACTTGACCTATTTGCTTAAACAAGTTAAACGGGTAACAAACATGTTACACGTGTTATACATGTCTAGGCTATGGTTGAGTTTTTTTGATACAATTAATAAGCGGGTCATGTTTGGGTAGATGTTATACTAACACACCAACCCACGAACCAAAATAAGTTAATCCAAACACAACTCGATTGGCACCCCTAAGTAAAACTGAGGGTGTGCTTGGCATAGAATCCCACGGTGATATAAATGTTATTATTTGTATAAAATTTTAATTTAATATACGAATCATGTATTAGAAAATCGACGCCCGTCCGTGAGCTTAAGATCCATTAAACTGAACTAATGCTACACTTGTAATTTATAAACATTGTATATTGATTAAGTTAAACATACAAGGTTTTATTATTTAACATGATATTGTAAATTTTAAAATAGATTTATTTGTAGTATACAAATATATAGTGACATTTTTCTGGGGTTTTGTACAAAATTTAAAAACGGGGAGAATGACATCTACGACGTTAATTAACTCTAAATGGCTCACGATGTCAGCTAACTTCAAACGGTTGAAAATTTATGGCGAAAAAGGCATGCATGTAGGGTTTTGGTAGAAAATTATAGGGATAATACTATAAAAAAAGTATCATACTTGTTTAAAAATATTTTTTTAAGTAGCGAACTAAAAAAAATACTCTTGTGAGTACTAATATTGATATTTTTGTCTTTATGTGAGTAATATGACAATTTTACGCTTTCAAAACTGCATAAATGATCCATGTGGTTTGCAAAAATTGCATCCAACGTCTTTAGTGTAAATTACATAAATGGTCCCCGTCGTTTGGAGAAAACTGCATCCACCGTCCCTAATTTTTTTTCGATTTTTTTTTCAAAATTTTTATTTCGTTTGTTATTTACCGAATTTTTTTTCCATTTTTTAAAAAATTCTATTTCAATTTTTTTCAAAATTTTTTTGTCGAATTTTTTAGAAACTTTTTTCGTGAAGTTTTCCGATAAAAAATTCACTTGTGACAAAAAAAAAGTTTCCGAAAAAAAGTTCACATGTGACGTAAAAATAACTTCACATGTGCAAAAAAAATCCTGAAAACAAAATTAGGAAAAAAGTTTTTCGACAAAAAAAATTTGAAAAACAAATTTTGGAAAAAAAATTTAAGGTTGGTGGATGCAATTTTCTCCAAACGACAAGGACCATTTAGGTAATTTGCCCTATAGACGGTGGATACAATTTTCAAAAATCCGAAAGGTAAAATGGTCATCACAGTTTTTTACTACTTACTTAAAGACAAAAATGTGAACATTAGTAGAGCATTTTTTTAAGTTTACTACTTAGAAAATTATTTTTTAACAAGTATGATGCTTTTTAATCGTATTACCCCAAAATTATATATAGATTTTTATTTTCAGAAGATGACAATGACAGACGACGATGGGAGTCTAATTCTAAGTATGTGATTTGACGGGATGACATGAAGCAACGACTCATAATGGTGGACTTTGATCTAAGAGTTAGAACCATTATCATTATATCATATCATGTTAAACAATGAAACATCGAGAGTATAGCTTGCATGATACATAAAGAGTATATTTGATACCTGAAATCAAAAGGCAAATTTTTATAACGGATTACAATAAGATGGCAGGCAAACGGGCAATAAGCTGTGCCGCAACCCCCTTTTGAATGGCAAAACCAATTCTACTAAAAATGAAATTTTGTTACTTAGGGGTCGCAAAATTGCTTTGCACAACCCGTTGAACCCTAGTCAAAAACTCCACAGCTGCCGAAGCTAGGAACCCAAATGTATCAAAAGCAAAAGGGGTAAATACGTGTTGATTCTCTAAACAAGCTTTCTCGTGTTTAGCAACTTTGCTCGATTCCGCTTTCAACGCCGCTTGTCCCGCAACAAACCCATTGTCCGTTAGAGTATATTGCATGAAATTAATGGAAACTGAAAAACTTAATTGTTTTATTTTTATAACAAAATGCTAGATATATGGATTAACAATACTAATTTGATATTTCATGGAAGGCAAAGAGTTTTACCAAAAGATCTAGTGAGCCCGAGCGTTGAACCTGATCTTTAAAAGCATATAAAAGGCTTATTTTTATTTTTAGTTTTGCTAATGAAAACTTTTAAAGCTGTCTTTCAAGAAATGGTTATCCCTATATCACCACTCATTGATTATCATTATTGGTTGACAATCTTCAAAAGTTTGGATACGATCATTGAAAAAATAAGACATAACAGACAAGGCGTTTCCGAATTTTTGGTGCCCCTCAAGAAAAATGAGAAGTAGACGCCAAACGAAAAGTGTATTCTTTTTAAGACCTACAACGAGAATTATTTATGTAATTACGTAAACAATGTCATTCTTCAAGTCTGCTTATAAAAATTGTCGTTCTTTTTATTTTTAGTATATAAACTTTTTACATCATTTATAATTTTATATAACAAACATAAATTTTTAGGCACTAAAATATCGAGGGCACTGGACGGTCGCCACTTTTCCCACTATCAAAGACGACCCTGGTAACAAACACTTGTAATTGTCTCAATTGTATTAAACTATTATCTTAACCACAAGTAGATGTAATTAGCAAAACTTATTTCTCAGTTTTCTTGGGATGTGAGGTATTGTTAGCAGATGTGTTATGTTACTTGACAACATCAAATATTCCTGAATATTAAGTGTCAATTTCTTCTGATAATGCTCGTATTTTATATCATTTATATGGATTTACGCTTGTTTTCCTCTATATTTCACTTTCAGGTAAATTACGATCATTGGAGCTAAAGAGACGCGGATTTGGAGATTTATTGAAGATATATCATTGTATGCTCATTTTGAAGCAGTTACGGCGTAACTCCTCTCTCACATTACGCCGTAACTAAAGCGTGGCTCAGAAAACCAACTCAACAGAAGATTACGGCGTAACTCTCCCAAAGATTACGACGTAACCAACTAGGCCAAATGAGGCTCCGCGTCGCTGTAAGTTACGCCGTAACTATTGTCTCAATTACGGCGTAACCAAGATTTATTGAAGATACGGCGTAACCCTTTCCAGAGTTACGCCGTAACCAGCATTTTTAGTGCAAAATACGTAAAATTGGATGTTATGGCGTAACTCTTATAATTAGTTACGCCGTAACCAGATCTGGCCTATAAATACCCCACAATTTTCCAGCATTTCAAAGCATCCCATTTCACACACAACATCAAGTGAACGTGAGTAGAAGTCGAAGGCAGATCTAGGGGAGCGTACGGAGCTATCTCCAAGGGAGAAATCACTCCCCTACGATAAGCATTAGCTTTTTATCTTTTCTTTACTTTCAATTCATTTATTTCGTAATGTTAAACATTGAATCGATTGCTTTAGTTAATATAAGCGGCTAAGCACGTCTGGTGCTGGCCTAGTTATGATTCCTTAATTGTTTTGTTTGCGTTTACATTGCTTCCGTATAATTATTTCTAAGTGTATGCATGCATAGTTTGTTGGTAGCTACCCTTGTTTCGGTAGTTTTGAATGGCGGTAGTGGCTAGTTACTTAGGAGATATGACCAACTGACCCTAAGTAGGTAGACTGAGTGGGAAGGGTAAGATATGACCAACTGACGACCCTTTTTGCTTGTTCAATTTGACTAACTGATTACCTACCGTTTGGATGAACTTAAGAAGTAGGGGGTGAGTGTTTAAGATGCTAGCGCCCGGGCACTCACTATTATGAATCTAGCATGTAGCGGTACTTAATGACTTGGCTTAGGGGACTAAGAACAACTGGACTTATGACGGGTCACCTGATTTCACTAGTGGGACCATTTGCTGATAGGTTAGGAAGAACTGACCAAATCTTTGTCCTAGCGACTTTGACCCCACCTGATGTAATTGGAAGTAATTAGACGTAGACACTACTAATTAGGATGAGTAACTAGGTTAGCACCCTTCTCCTCTATTGATCTCAACCCTCGCCTTTACTTGCTTTAGTAGTTAATTAGTTAATTCAATATCAAAATCATATTAAAATTTGTGACATCTAGACTTAGTTTAAATCCGCACACATAGCTCTTGGGACGACCTCGGTTTTACCGAATACTACACTACACACGACCGGGTACACTGCCCGTTAGTGCATTAGGGTAGACCATAGGTATAATGAGAAACTTATAAATATTAAAACCTGCATCAAGTTTTTGGCGCCGCTGCCGGGGAGTTATATTAGGATTTTTATTAAAGTCTTTATTTTATTCTGGTATTATGTCTCTCACTATGAATGATTATCTCACCACCTCTAAAGTTAAACTGGGAATCACTATTCCAGCTCTTGAAGAAAATGTGAAATTCGAATTCTGGGGACTATGTCTGGAAGAACTAGAAAGATGTTGCTTTATGGAAACAAAGATGAAGAAGCACACGAGCACATCGCTAAAGTATGTGAAATCGCCGATTTGTTCCACGCACCTGGCATCTCCAGAGATCATATTATGATGAGAGCATTCCCTTTTACCCTCAAGGGAAGAGCTAGAGATTGGCTGAAGAAACTACCCTCTGGATCTGTTACAACATGGAGTGCATTCAAAAAAGCCTTTCTTAAAGAATACCGAACCCTTGTAAAAATCCTCCATCAAGTTGATGAAATTAGTAGGTTCTGCTAATTCATTGATAAACCGCTATTTACAACTTGGGAAAGATTCAATGAAGCCATCCTCAAATGCCCTGAGAATATACTTAACAAGCACAAGCAATTGCAAATATTTTATAACGAGCTGAATATCAAAACTCGGCAATTCTTAGACTCAAAAGAACCTATCCCTTTAATGACTGCTGATAAAGGATAGATTAGAGTTGAAGAAGTAGCCCACCACTCTTCATCTTGGAATGAAGATTGGAATGATGACCCAATCGAGCTACAATCAGTAATAAAAAATTTGGAGAAATTTGAAGTCGATATGCAATCCCTTACTGAAGAAGTAAAAATGGTTAAACACAAGTTCGATAAACCAGTTGAAGGAAGAGTGACGGATCTCGAAAGGGCTGTAAAAAAGCTTGTGAAAGAATCTAGCAGAAAGCAAGAAGAAAGTGAAAAATTGGTATGGAACATCAAGAAATATTACGACCATGTGCTAAGAACTCAAGCAACTGCTATAAGAAGATTAGAGAATCAGGTCGGAAAGCTCGCAGAATCAGTCAGAATGAGAGATGAAGGGGAACTTTCTAGCACAACTGAACCAAATCCTCGGGATCTAGCTCATGCTATAACAACCCGAAGCGGATTAAACTATAAGGAACCAGCTTATCCCTCAAGCTTGAATGTTCAGAACGAAGATATACCTCAAAATAGCAACAAGGAAACAGAGGACACTCAACCAACTGTGGAAAAAGTTCGTCCCTACATTCCTCCTATACCATTTCCGGGAAGAATTAAGAAGGAGCAAGAATGAGTGCAATTTCAGAAATTCATGGAAAAATTACAACAACTCAGCATTAACATTCCTCTCGTTGAAGCTCTTGAGCAAATGCCCAAATATGCTAAATTCATGAAGGACCTCTTCACTCATAAAAGACTTTCTGATCGGACGCAGGTTACCTTGAATCAAAGATGTTCTGCCGCTCTACTAAAAGACATGCCTCTCAAAGAAGAAGATCCTGGGAGCTTCACTTTGCCTTGCACCATCGGAGGTATCATGTTCGATAAAGCCCTTGCCGATTTAGGGGCGAGCATTAGCCTTATGCCATTCTCGCTTTACTCACGCCTGGAATTAGGAGACCTGAAACCAACTAGGATGTGCATTGAGATAGCAAATAAAACAACTCAATATCCTAAAGGAATTGCTGAGAATGTCCTTGTCAAGATTGATAAATTTGTCTTCCCGGTCAACTTCGTGGTCCTTGAAATGGAAGAGGATGATGTCCCCATTTTACTTAGGAGGCCCTTTTCTTGCCACATCACACGCTATGATTGATGTCTTTAACAAAAAGATCTCTTTGGAAATTGGAAATAATAAGATTACCTTCGATCTAGAAAAATCAATGAGATATGCTTCTTTCACTGACGACAACCTTGACGATCTCGACCTAATAGAAGTTAATGTCCAGAAACATGCTCAGGAACGCTTTCAACCTGACCCTTTGAAATCATTGAAATTTGAAGATAATGAAGACATGTCTAACGATGAAGAAGACGAATGGGAAGAAGACGCTGTAAACAACCAAACGTTATGTTCAACAAACATCCCGAAAAAAGCTGATACTACTCCCAAGCTAAAAGAACTCCCTTCTCATTTAGAATATGCATTTAATAATGATGATCCTAATTTTCCTGTAGTGATTTCTTCTTTGTTATCTAACAAGGAAAAGAAACTGCTATTACAGGTTTTCAGCAAGCATAAAGGAGCTATTGCATGAAAGGTTTCTGACATAAAGGGGATCAACCCTTCATACTGTTCTCACAAGATACTGATGGAAGATGATTTCAAACCAGTAGTACAGCCACAAAGAAGATTAAACCCAAAAGTTCAAGATGGGGTAAAAGAAGAGATCATTAAACTCCTGGATGCAGGTCTAATTTACGCTATTTCTGATAGTCCTTGGGTTAGTCCTATTCATGTTGTGCCAAAGAAGGGGGAATGACCGTGGTCACTGACGAAGATAACGAGCTAATACCTACAAGAACGGTTACTGGCTGGAGAGTATGCATCAATTATAGAAAATTAAATGACGCAACGCGGAAGGATCACTTTCCACTCCCTTTCATCGATCAGATGTTAGAGAGGCTTTCTGGACATGAGTATTATTGTTTCCTGGATGGATTTTCAGGATATTTTCAGATTCCGATCGCCCCGGAAGATCAAGAAAAGACTACTTTCACTTGCCCTTACGGAACATTCGCTTACCAAAGAATGCCTTTTGGACTATGCAACGCCCCTGCCACTTTCCAATGGTGCATGACGGCAATATTCTCGGATATGTGCCAAGATTTTATGGAAGTATTCATGGACGATTTCTCGGTCTTTGGTAACTCTTATTCATCTTGTCTTAATAATTTATCTAAAATTCTTGCTAGATGTGAAGAAATCAACCTTGTCCTAAATTGGGAAAAATGTCATTTTATGGTAAAAGAAGGGATTGTTTTGGGGCATAAAATTTCACAAACCGGGATCGAATTTGATAAAGCTTAGGTTGACGTCATTTCTCGACTCCCTTATCCTACTAATCTAAAGGGGATTAGGAGTTTTCTTGGGCACGCTGGGTTTTATAGAAGATTTATAAAAGACTTTTCCAAAACTGCTAAACCTATGACCCAACTTCTCATGAAAGATGCAAAATTTGACTTTAATGATGAGTGCAAAATAGCCTTAGATATTTTAAAAGAAAAATTGACTACTGCCCCTGTTATTATTGCTCCTGATTGGAACAATGATTTTGAACTTATGTGCGATGCCAGTGATTATGCAGTAGGAGCTATTTTGGGACAAAGGGTGGACAAAAAATTCAAACCCATTTATTATGCTGGTAAAACCTTAAATGAGGCACAAGAACATTACACAACTACCAAGAAGGAACTCCTTGCTGTGGTTTATGCCTTTGATAAATTTAGGTCCTATTTAGTAATGTCAAAAACTGTTGTCTACACTGACCATTCTGCTTTAAAGTACTTGTTCAATAAACAGGACGGCAAACCAAGACTAATAAGATGGGTACTGCTGCTACAAGAATTTAAAATTGAAATCAAGGATAAGAAAGGGGCAGAAAATATAGCAGTTGGTCATCTCTCTCGGCTAGAAAACCCTGAGGTTGAAGAATTTGACATAGAAACTATTCGTGATTCCTTCCCTGATGAGCATCTTATGGTAGTAAGAATTAAAGATCCTAGTCCGGAACCATGGTATGCAGACTTCGCTAATTACCTCGCGGCCAGAGTGTTACCTAGCAACAAAACTTATGATCAAAAGAAAAAATTATTCTCATATCTTAAGTATTACTTTTGGGATGATCCTTTCCTATTTAAATCATGCCCAGATGGTATTATTCAGAGATGTGTTTTTGGAGATGAACAGCAACAGATTCTGGAACACTGTCACAACGGACCAGCTAGAGGGCATTACGGGGCCGATACTACTGCTCGAAAGATTTATGAGGCAGGATTCTTTTGGCCTAGCATTTTCAAGGATACCGCAAAACAAGTGAGAAATTGTGACGCTTGTCAAAGGGCACGGAACATTTCTTCTCGAAATCAGATGCCGCTTAACAATATTATGGTATGTGAAGTATTTGATGTTTGGAGGATTGATTTTATGGGACCTTTCACCCCATCAAAAAACAAAAGTTATATTCTGGTAGATGTCGATTACGTTTCAAAGTGGTTCAAAGCTGAAGCTCTTCAAACCTGTGATGCTAGAAGTGTCATTCGATTTTTAAAAAGATTATTCTCCAGGTTTAGGGTCCCTAAAACCATCATAAGTGATCGAGGGACGCACTTTTGTAATGCCATTATGGAGAAAGTTCTAAAAAGATATGGGGTAATCCACCGGATGTCTACACCTTACCATCCCCAAACTAATGGGTAAACAGAAAACACCAATAGGGCACTCAAGCGAATTTTAGAGAAGTCCGACAATAGTAACTGAAAAGACTGGTCCGAAAAACTTAACGAAGCTTTATGGGCATTCAGAACAGCTTTCAAAACTCCTATTGGAAGCACTCCTTTTAAGATCGTTTAAGGGAAAGCTTGTCATCTTCCCGTAGAATTGGAACATAAAGCATACTGCGCTCTCAATAATGCTAATCAAGAGGCTGATGTGGTCAAGGAACACCGATTTTCCCAAATAAATCGCTTAGCTGAATTACGGGACGAAGCATACGATCATGTCAAAGCATACAAAGACAGGACCAAAAGATGGCACGACAAGCGAATTAAGGATAAAAAGTTTGAAATTGGGCAAGAGGTACTCGTTTTCAACTCAAGACTCAAATTATTCCTTGGAAAAATGAGATCTCGTTGGGTTGTCCCCTACAGAGTAAGTAAGGTATTCCCTTATGGAACTATTGAGGTTCATAATAAGGAAGGGGAGTTTTTCAAGGTGAATGGGCACCGAGCAAAAATTTATAATGGACAAGATGTTAGTAAGCTTTCGGGAGATGAGTTCTTCGCCCCTGCATAAAGCCCCGAGGCTCTGAGTCTAACTTAAAGACTCGTAAATAAAGAAAAGTGCTCTTTCGGGAGACAACCCGAATCATCCCTTTCATTTGTTTTATTTCCTTTCTGTTGGGGTTTGTGTTTTTTACCAATTTTTGCAGGGAAACAAAGAAAATTTATTGCTGCAGCATGCTGATTCGACCAGAGTTACGGCTTAACTCACTATCTTGGTTACGCCGTAACAGACCTTTGTGCAGCAGAACTTCTCAGAAGCATTACTAGTTACGGCATAACCCCAGCAATGGTTACGCCATAGCCACACCCCTATAGCATCTGTCAGGTTTTGCTTAATTACGGCGTAACTCCTTATGGGAGTTACGACGTAACCTGCCTCTGTAATACTTCTTTCATTTTAAACACAATAACCTTGTATTAGTTTTCAAATGAACTTTGTGGGTATGTTCCATGTAAGCCCTCACAAGACTACACTCGTCCACTTGGGACACCAAGTGGTTTAAAAGGCTTGTTGCATACGCTAAATGCAACCGTGATTCCTACGAAAGTGAGTTAGATTTTTTTTTATAGAATTATTCTTCTCGGTAGTGTGATTTCAGGGATTGAAGTTTGCTCGTGGATGTTTATGCGAAGGCACGACTCTTTTCGTGGGCCTTCTTTCTTTATAGAGCAAATTTCAGGGAATTTCTCGCTCTAATTCTACTTTTCTCTTCACCTTTATTTAACGCTTAGTACAAAAGGGATTTTGTACAATTCAAGTGGGGGGACGGGAGTAGAATTATTTCTTGAACTTTACTTTGCCCTCGTTTTTCTAGTTTATTTTGAAAAATTATGCCATTTTTAAAATTTTGACATGTTTTTCTTAACCTAACTAGATTAGACCGTAGCCGAGCACATACAACCCTTGATATATTATGGTGAGATTAGCCTTATCCGTTTCCAAAATTTTACCCCAAATCCACCAAATTATGAGTGTGCCGGTAGCTTGTAAACTTTAGAACTTGGCCTTTGCATCATTTCGAGACCATAGACGAGGTATGTTGAGTCAGCTCGATGTATTTGGGCTTTTCAGTTTAAAAAGGCAGTATTGTAGGATTGTCACCCAAATAGCCTACCATTGTGTGTCTATCGATTAGTCACCTCGACTTCTCGACCCCCATGTGAAACCCTTTTGTTGCACTCACTTTTAGTGCAAGATACCCCTAGATACACCCATCTGAGCCATTCCTTTCATTATATGGTGAGATTAGCCTTATCCGTTTCCAAATTTTTACCCAAAATCCACCGAATTATGAGTGTGCCGGTAGCTTGTAAACTTTAGAACTTGGCCTTTGCATCATTTTGAGACCATAGACGAGGTATGTTAAGTTAGCTTGATGTATTTGGACTTTTCAGTTTAAGAAGGCAGTATTATAGGATTATCACCCAAATAGCCTACCATTGTGTGTCTATCGATTAGTCACCTCGACTTCTCGACCCCCCATGTTAAACCCTTTGTTGCACTCACCTTTAGTGCAAGATACCACTAGATACACCCCTTCTAAGCCATTCCTTCCATTTTGATTCACCAACATATTGTTTTGTTACACCATTATACCTTAGCCTACTGATTGAACAATAGATTGCAATACCAGGCTTCGATGATGATCAAAGGTATGAGGGGTGTATGTTCCAGCCAAGACTTGTCTTTCACCTGAGAATAAGAAATACGAAACACTACGTTAAGTGATTACGCGGGGTAGGACCCTGCGAACCACCTCCGGCGTGAGAGTAAGTATGAGTTATGGTTGTATAAGTGTGTGTAAGTAAAGAGATGAGTGTGAAATGAGCATACCCTAATCCATTGCCCGTCCAACCTATTTATAGTGGAAGAAATAGGGTTAGAGGCACTTCTGCGTGAATGTCGGAGATCATGGGGGCGTCCCATGATTGTGGGTAACCGTCAGGGTTTAGTGGCCCACGTTCTCAAACTTGACGGGGAAGCCAAGAGAGAGAGGGAGATCGTGGGTTTGACCAAGTCAGGAGGTTCCTTTATCCAATGCTCCTTCGTCAGCCTTACCCCGAAGGGCTTAGGGCTTCGGATGGCGAATTCCCCTGAGGTAACCTTCGTGATAACGAATGGTTTGACGCCTGTGGATATTCTGGAATCCTAACTTGGGCCTTCGAATGGAAGGGCTTCGACACGTCTCGGAGGAGTGTTCTTCGAGCTATTCGGAGGGTACATCATCAAGCCCCCCAGTCGAAAGTGATGTATATGAGCGAAGAGGCATTGCTTTCGACTTCATGCTTCGAAAAAATACCATCCTGCTGCTAATCGTATTAGTTGGAGGATAACTATGCACCTAACTCAGCGCATTTAATGCTTATTAAACGTTTTGGATACCCGCTACAGGAATCACAATTTCCCATCTTACCCGGAGACCAAAAGACTTATTTTTAAAATTTAAAAACTATTGAGATCGGATAAGAGTAAATGTTAGTTACACGTGTGCGGCTAAGAAAGCGGTAAAAAAAGTATTTAAGGAGGGGTTGTTGAAACCCTAAAACATTTTCACTCTCTGCATCATATTTTTCACGGAGTAAACTTTCAAAGCGCACACCATCTTCGAAAAAGGTAAACATCCCTTTTTATCTTTAGTTTAAAATGGATTCCAAATTTTTCATTAAACAAAAAAAATTTACATTATCTGCAAAAGATTTACACAATCACCTAGCTGATTTTCCGATCCCACCAAAGTATAAAGTCATGTTACCCAAGCCTAATCAGGGTATTTTTTATGCTCCTCAAGGTTTCGTAGGGCTATATACTCATGCATTTAGCCATTCGAACCTTAGGATTCCACTGCACCCACTTATATTAGAGTTTATGCAGTACTACAAGGTTCATATCTCTCGGTTCAACCCATTTGGTTTAGCCAAACTGACCACATTCATAGTAATGTGTAAAGCATACGGCTATGAACCAACTTTAAAGGTGTTAAGGGGTTTTTTGAACTTGTATCCTGGGGGCAACTGGTTAACCTTAGCTAAAAGGCGTGAGGCAGATGTGTCGAACCTGTTTGGGAGAGTATACACCAACATAACAGGTTGGAAAGGTAGCTTTTTCTATGTGCAAAACACTATTGTTCCCCCCAACTATCCAGAGCTGTTGAGTAAGGAGTACATGTTTGATGCAAAGCGATACAATGACCCCTTGCCTTATGATGTGCGAAGGGATCCATGCTATCATCGTTTGGCTAAATATCCTGTTGATGTGCAAGTGTTCCCCGAAGTCATCTTATACATGGCTGGGATTGCCCAGAACTGGGAGGGGTCTCCCAAAAATCCTGTTATCATGTACCATGGACAAAGTATGTTTTTCCACTTCTATTTAATTAGTACCAGTGTAGCACTGATATTTATTTCTTCTTGTTTCTTTTTGCAGAGATGTCGTTCAGGAACTTTATGTACCAGGATTTAGATGAAGACTTGAGTTTCATGCCAGCGGCTAAGGCCGAAGAGTCTTACGGTGTTGGCTCTCCGTCCACATCCGTCAACAACAATGAATTGGATACTCCAAATCCGGAGCCTATTGCATCAGCACCCCCACAACTTGCTCTAGAGGGTTCATCTCAACTTGTTGAGAATGTTGCCGACTAGGACGATCCTGCGGAGGAGGATGTCCCGGTTGTAGGTTCAACAGGGATAATTGACAGGTTGAAAAGTAGAAAGGGAACAACCGCCAAGGCTATTAAGTCTACCAACAAAAGGAAGAATACCCTCCCTGCCTCCGGATCTAGGGCCGTACGTCAGAAGAGTACTGAAGTCAAGAAGTTTGTCAAGTTTGCTTTCGAGTTTCCAGATGAGACTGTAGAGATGCATGGTAAGCAATTCTCCTTTTAAGTTATGTTAATTCTTAAGTATGATAAGTAGCTGAATAGTTGTGCATGATAATGGTCGCAAGCCTTCCGGACACGAAGGAGCTTCCGAATGCACTGTCCTGCCACCGCATTGTAGACCATGTTACCCCTTCCATGTGGAAGGGTTTATTGGACAACATGTCTATCGAAGGGTCTGCGATCTTCATAATAAGAGTGTCGCCAGGCAGGCAGTGTTGGACAATCATCTAAATGGTCGCACTAGGGAGCTACTCAGGACAGTTACCAAGGCAAGACAGGAAATGGATGTCATGTTGGATAGGGAAAAGCACAGGGACCAAGAATATGCAGAGCTGGAGGCTAAGTGTGACGAGATTGAGAGGGATGTTGAGAAGAATCCTATCGTCCAAGACCTTCGTGGAAAGGTAGTCCAGCTGACAGTTGAAATTGCCAAGCTTAAGTTGGAAGAAGCTAAGGTCATTACCCTAATAGGTCAGAATGCAGTGCTTGAGGCAAAATGTGCCGGTTTGGAAAGTGAGAAGGCTAGGCTCGGAAAGGTAGAAGTTAAGTCGAGGGAGGAAGTTGATGGCTTGCAGATGAGGTACAAGATGCTGCAAAAGGATCGTGCGGAGGTTGTGTCGAAGGTGGTGCCGTACATGCCGTACATAGCCATGAAACTCTACCACAGTGATGAGTTGGGAGCACAGATGTGGAAGGTCATCAAATCAGCTATTTTTCATGGACGGTGCTTGGCGTTGGAGGAGGCTGCCAAAACAGGTAAGCCCGTGGATCTTTTCAAGATTGAATGCTACCGTCCCACATCGAAAGCTGAATATGATGAGGCAGGAAATGCGTTTGCAACCGCAGAGTACTCCTTCCTTGCTGAAGCTACCAAAGATCCTATGGCACCCCTCTAAGACCTCCTTTCCAAGAAGCCTCGCAAGCTAAAGCCTACAACTCCTACCAAGAAGACAGTGTCTGCCAAGCCTACCTCGGTTCAACCGTCTCTGACCCCCTCCCCACAAAAGCAGGAATGAAGGCTGCCATGTTGGCAGTAATTTGGTTTCAAGGGTGGCATGTACCCTTTAAGACAATTTATCTTATTTGACAATGCTTGTCTTGTTCTCTAAACAATTTGAATGCTTGTGATGTATGGCCTTGGGCCAAAGACAACTTAATTGGGGCTTAGGCTCCTCGTGCAGGTATAAGGGCACTAGCCCTCTTTTTGAATGGTATAGTGTAGGGGGGATACCTCTACACACCTGATTATTATTTGTGTTTGTCTTGTGAAGTTCTCTTACGCCATTTTTCTGACACTTAAGTTTTACATCATAAGGTTAAACAACCTCATTGTGTGTAAATTTCAACACCAAGAATATAATGACCAAATTTGATCATTGACAGAGGGTCGCGACCCACTCTATCTCAAATCCTTTAAGTAGTGTGACTTTGTATATATTTTCACAAGTGCCATAAACTACTAGGAGAGTTAATGTGAATGTTTAAGTAGGCATAAATGATGAGGCGTATATTACACCTTGTGCCCTTTTATTCGACATTGAAACTCATAAGCGACTTGGTTGAACAAATCTTTGTGTTTAAGAAACGAAGCAAGAGATTTGTGGGAAATGTCTTATTGATCATTGAATTGGTAGGGAGGATTACATCATTCTTGAAATGAAAACTAAAACAACTACCAATAATGTATGCTTTCCCTTGAGAAGTTTCTAATTACAAGAATGAAAAAGTAAAAGTACTTCTTAAACATAGAACTTTCGAAGGTTCGTACCATTCCATGTCCTGTCGATGGATTCTCCGAGAAGAGTGGCCAGTTTGTAGGCTCCATTGCCGTAGGCCTCATCTACCATGTAAGGTCGTTCCCAAGTAGGTCCCAGCTTTCCCTGGTATTCTGCTTTGCTTGCACTGTTGAGGCATAGCACATATTCCCTAGGCTTGAAGGTGGAAGGCCTGACCCTTTTGTTATAGTAGCCTTCGATCTTATGCTTGTGCATTGCTTCTCGGATGGAGGCTATCTCTCTTCTTTCTTCTAGTAGATCTAGGTTCTCCCTGATCCTTTCATCATTTTGAGAGGCATCATACGTTGCCACATGCTCCGTGTGTACACTTAGTTCTGAAGGGATGAGCGCTTCTGTTCCGTATGTAAGGATGAAGGGGGTTTCACCATTGCTTGACTTAGGGTGTGTTCGATGGGCCCATAGTACTTGAGGGAGTTCATCTACCCATCCATGGTGAGTTCGTCCCAGCCTTTTCTCGATCCCTTTGACGATGTCTCTGTTTGTAACCTCCACCTATCCGTTACCTTGTGGATGGTAGACGGATGTCCAAGACTGCTTTATGTGAGCTCTTGACAGAAGTCGTAGAAGACTCCTTCAGCGAACTGCTTTCCATTGTCAGATATGATTATGTGGGGCACTCCGAATCTGCACACAATGTGCTCCCACACAAACTTCTCGATCTGTCTCCCCGTATAGGAGGCTAAAGGTTTAGCTTCCACCCATTTAGTAAAGTAATCAATTGCCACCAGCAAAAATTTGACTCCTCCAGGAGCCATAGGCATAGGTCCTACGATGTCAATGCCCCATTGGGAGAAGGGTCATGCGGATGTCACACTTGTCATGTCCTGCTTCGGCATCTTAGGAACGTTTGAGTGTATCTGACAAGCTTCACATTTGAGAATGATTTCTGCCGCATCCCTGTCCATCGAAGGCCAATAATAGCCCAACTTCATTATTTTCAAGACAACTGAGCGGGGTCCTGCATGGAGGCCGCAGGATCCTTTGTGACCTTCCGCGATGATACTCGTATCCTGCTTGGGTCCCACACATCTTAACCAAGGTGATAGAAATGACCTTTTATATAGGGTTTCCCCTATTAGCCGGTACTGTGGGGACTTAACCCGAATTTTCCTTGCTAGCTTATCTTCGGGGAGAAGACAGCTTATCAAATATTCCCTGATGGGAGTCATCCATGTCTCTCCTTCTTCGTGAACCACGTCTGCAACTTACATGCGAATGATGGAGCTTTCAGGTAAGACTTCGACAAGTACTTCTTTGGTGAGATGAGCGAAGGCCATAGAGGCTAGCTTGCTCAGTGCATCTGCCTTCTTGTTCTGATTCCTACGAACATGTTGGATGGTGTAGGAGTCGAAACTTTCCAGCATCTCCTTTGTTTTTTCCAAGTACTGTTTGATGACGGGCTGCCTTGCTTCATAAGAGCCTGTCACTTGGTTTGCTACCAATTGGGAGTCTACGAAAACAGCGAGAGGTTTGACTTCCATATCTTTAGCTAATCGGAGGCCTGCTAGCAACGATTCGGACTCCGCTTCATTGTTTGTGGCTTCGAACTCAAAATGAAGAGCATACGTATGCTCCTTCCCGTCAGGGCTGACCAGCATTAGACCTGCTCCAGAACCATCAGAGCTGGATGCTCCGTCTGTATAAAGTTTCTAGTCGTCCTGTACTTGAGTGAGTTTAGCCTTGGGCTCTTCCTTTTCTGCATCTGGCTCTGCCAAGAAGTCTGCGAGAATTTGCCCTTAAATAGAGTTTCGACCCTTGAACTCTATTTCGTGCTCTCCAAGTTCGATAGCCCATTTAGCCACCCTCCCAGACTTTTCAGGCTTCGACAAGATCTGTTTGAGTGGCTTGTCGGTTAAGACTGTGATCGGATGGGCCTGGAAATAGCGCCGGAGCCTCCTTGCTGCGTAGATTAGGGCTAGTATTAACTCCTCCAATGTTGGATAGTTGATTTCTGCCCCCTGTAAGACCCTGCTGACAAAGTAAATGGGGATTTGTCGTTTGTCTCGTTCTGCCATAAGGACTGCGCTAATACTCTCCATTGAGGATGCTAAGTACATGAACAACACCTCGCCTTTGATTGGGGCCGTAAGCGTTGGAAGGATTTCAATGAACTCCTTCATCTTCTGAAAGGCGGCTTCTGCATCCTGACTCCACTGAAAAGTCTTTTTATCGACGCATCCTTTGAGTGTTTTGAAGAATGGTAGGGACCTATCAGCCCCCTTCGACAAAAACCGACTTAGAGCAGCCAGCTTCCCGTTCAGACTTTGCACATCTTTTAGACACTTAGGAGCTTGGAGATCTGTAATTGCCTTGACTTTGGAGGGATTAGCCTTTATCCCCTGCTTAGTAATCAAATGCCCTAGGAATTGCCCCTCTTCGACACCGAAGGAGCATTTCTTAGGGTTCAGCTTCATGCTAATCGCCCGAAGCTGGTCAAAGGTTTCTTATACATCGAAGAGTAGATCTTCCTCCATTTTGCTTTTGATAACCATGTCGTCAACGTATGCTTCAAGATTTCTGCCTATTTGTTTGTTGAAGGCCTTATCTACGAGGCGTTGGTAGGTTGCCCCTGCGTTCTTCAATCCGAAAGGCATCTTTCTGTAACAGTAGACACCTTTGCTTGTGTAGAAGGCTGTCTTTTCTTCGTCCTCCTTTGCCATCTGGATCTGATGATACACTTTGTAGGCATCTAAGAAGCATTTTAGCCGGAAGCCTGCCAAGGATTCTACCTTCCAGTTAATTTCTAGTAGGGGGTAGCAATCCTTCGGGCATGCTTTGTTGATGTCAGTGAAGTCAACGCACATGCGCCACCCTCCGTCGCTCTTTTTAACCATTACTGGGTTGGCTACCCTGGTTTGGTATTTAACTTCCCTTAGGATGCCTGCTTGTGTTAGTTCGTCAACTTCTTTGCAAGCTGCAGCGTTTCTTTCGGGGGCCAGGCTCCTCCTTTTCTGCTTTATTGGCTCAATGTGTTTGTACTCATTGAGTTTATGCTCCGTTCCGAAGGACTGTCCGTCTACCAGCAATGTTCTTGGGACCCCTGTCATGTCAGAATATTTCCAAGCAAAAATATCGAGGTTAGTCCACAACAGTTCTGTGAGCTTCGCCTTGAAATTCGCCGGGAGTTGTTTTCCTATTACCACCCTTTGTTCAGGGTAGCTAGGGTTAACTACGACTCGCTCTTCTGCATCTGTGCAGCTTAGGATTGCTATCGGAGGCTCCTCCGATTCTTCTTTGATCCTTTTGACACCGTATACACCCTTATCCGCCCCATAATTAGAATGAACAGTTCCTACTCCGAAGGGGGTTTGGAACTTAATAGCAGCATGTATGGTGGAAACTGTTAATACAAATAAGCCGTAAAAACGTTTATTTATATTTTACGATCTTCTAATGTTTTGTCGATAACAAAAGTAAAATCATTTTAACGAAACAAATAGAGTACGTAAATAGTTTGAGTTAATAGTTTTCTAACACAATTAAGTTGTCACATAAAACACTAAAACAAGTATAAGTGATTTTATGATTTAGATACATATGTACAACAACTAGTGTTTACATATTGGGTTAAACATATACTTAAACTAAGTATACTAAAATGGGTAAAAACTAAGTGTATACTAAAATGGGTAAATACAAGTATATACAAAATGGGTAAATACTAGCAAATGGTTTTGACCCATAAGCCATGGTTTTATATATACCACTTAACCAAGTTCATTGTATCTAAAAAGAAAACCATGAATCAACCCATAACCCATGACCCATAACCAAAAATACCCATGGGCAAAGAGGAGCGGACCACGGATCCCTAGCCTTGTGCTAGCCGGATCCCTTGTGGTAGGGATCCGTGGGATCCGGAGAACAGAAGAGAATTTCCTCTATAAATAGAGAGCCATTTCTTTTTCTCTACACATGGTTTTACACACATACTTCCCCAAAGTATTCTAACCCTCTAACCTCAGATCTAAGTGATCTATGTAGTTTGTCTTTTGTTTTTGTGTGATCTACTAGGTTCCTCTTAAAGGAGAGATCACCACCTCTTGAAGACGTGCAAGCTCAAGTCCATGAGTTTCCATGCTTCGTCATTATCAAGACTACTAAGGTTCTCTTGGTGATAGTTCTTCCTTTCTCCATAGATGTTGGGTTGAAGGCATTAGTGAAGAATGCCGAAAGTGTCAAGATGAAAGCATTAGTGAAAGGTGCTCATCATCCGTGTCAAAGCATTAGTGAAGGATGCTAAAGGTGTCAAGACGAAGGCATTAGTGAAGGGTGCCAAGCGTTGTGTCAAAGGCATTAGTGAAGGATGCCAAAGAATCAAATCAAGTAGCATTTGGGGAGAATGCTTAGGTCGTATAATCGATGAGGTGCATCGTTATACATATATGTATTTGTTTATCTACAAGGATGGTGATATCCTTGATGGTGTTGTAACAAGGAGTAGATCTCCTTGAGATTAGGTGTTGTGTCGTGAAGGTGTAGTTCACCTAAGGTGTTAAAGAACTAGGTGCTTAGCCTAGTACCTAATAAAGGGTAGGCGACGTTGTGATAGGATTAGTTCTCCTAAGGTGTGAAAGAACTCGGTGGTTAGCCTAGCACCGTATAAAGGGTAGGCGACGTTGTGAAGGTGTAGTTCACCTAAGGTGTGAAAGAACTAGGTACTTAGCCTAGTACCTTATAAAGGGTAGGCGACGTTGTGTAGGTGTGGTTCACCTTGGAGTGAAAGAACCCGGCGGTTAGCCTAGTACCGGAAAAAGAGTAGGCGACGTTGTGAAGGCTTCTCTGCCATTAGGAGATTGGTGTAGTGATTACGAACTCTCGAGTAGGTGACTCGGGGAGTGGAGTAGGGCAAGGAAGGTGACCTTGTAGCCGAACCACTATAAATACTTGAGTTGTGGTTTTGTGCTTCTTACTCTAATCTTTTCATTACTTACCTTTACATGCTTGTTTATCAACATCCAACACACACATCCAAATAGATTGACATAAGTCGATCTAAATAGATTAAAAGGAAGTTTTAATTGGTAAAACTATTCAACCCCCCCCCTTCTAGTTTTCCACAGAAACAACAATGCCCATCTTTTGCATAGTTGTTCTCCTTATTAACAAATTATAAGGAGAATCTGACCTGACTATGACGAAGGTGAGTGTCTCCGTGCGGGGATAAGGGGCCTTCTCCTATGGTGATTTCCAACGGCACTTCTCCCAGGGGCCATGAGTGCTCGCCGGAGAACCCTACCAGTGGTGTTTTCGAGTCCACCCTTCTTGAGCGTATGGATGCCTTGAGCTTTAGGAAACAATGCTCATAAATGATCTCGCAAGAGCTTCCACAATCCATATATGCTCGATTTACCTCCCTGTTCGAGACTCGCACCTTGATGACCACGGGGTCAGTCGAAGGTGTCTGCCCTAGGATGGAAAGGTAGATTATTTCTGCTACGCTTCCTAGCTCCCCATCTGCTTCCTTTCATTTCAAGGTTGGATCATGCTTGTGCACCATTAGTATCGGAGCCTCTGTAGGGGTGGCCTCCTTCTTGTTCCCCTTCCATTCACCCAATTGGGTATCGGAGAACTTGTCTTTTCCCTTCTTGATGCCCTTAACCAGGTGTGCTAATTGTCCGGATCGTACCGCTTCTTCGATCTGCTTCTTTAGCTCTCTACAGTTGTTTGTATCGTGCCCATGGTCTTCATGGAAATGGCAGTACTTCGACATGTCCCTGGCTTTGCTTCGCGCTGACATCCGAGGTGGTGGATCGAAGGACTTTGCGGCTTTCTCGGTAGCCAGAATCTCTCTGGGAGATTTGACCAAGTTCGCCAAGAGTCCATGATTCGAGCCTTTATTGTATGGAGTGAAGCGGTCTCTGTTCTTCTTGTTATTCTTGGATCCTTCCTAGGATGACCCTCTGGAGAACTTGTCAGAAGTTTCCTTTTGCTCTATCGGAGCCCCGTTTCTTTGCTAATTCTTTAGACTCAATCCAAGTGTAAGTCTTTTCCATCAGTGCCTTGTAAGTGGTAGGAAGATCGGTGGACAGGAATTCCACCAAGCTTCGAGTTCGAACGCCATGTACAAAACCAGAGATCCTCTGATCTTCGTGCAAACCCAGAATTTGCAAAGTTTCATCAGTATACCTTGTAACGAAGGCCCTTGTGCTTTTGTTGTCCCTTTGCTTGATGGTATGCATGGCTAGATGGGTCTTGGTGTACTTCTTCTGTTGGCTAAAGTGTGATCGAAACTTAGCCTTAAGGTCGTCTAGACTTACAATGCTTCCCAACTTCTGTCCATTCCACCATATTCTCGCGGAGTCTCGGAGCGTATATGTGAACATATTGCAGGCTACGGGCATGACCCACTTCTGCATCTTGATAGCACCTTCGAACAAGTGTAGGAAGTTATCAGGGTCGCCTTTCCCATCATAGGTGCCTATGTGAGTGGGCATCTTTACACCATCAGGTAGAGGGTAGTCTTCGATCCATTTCACAAAAGGTGTGCAAGCTCTAGAGGCTTTGGAATATTAAGGGTTATATGGAAGCGGATAAACATGTGTAAGGTTATATGGGTTAGAAAATGGTTGTGTGTATGCAGGGTAAACCGTGGAAGGTTGGTATGAAGGGTTCACACCCATCGACTGTGTAGGAACGTGTCCATAGGGCATTTGCTGGTAACTCTTGTTGGGGAGAGAACCATTCGGAGGGTAGGTGTTATAGGTTTAAGAAGGTAGGTAGGGGTTCATTCCCGGAGGGGGTAACTGATTCATACCTGAGTATGGAGGAGGGCCTCCGACACTCGAAACATATGATGGGGGTATCGGATCCCCCATCCCTTCTCTTCCTAAGTAGGCAACTAGGAGAGGGGGTAGGTTTATTCCTCCGTTCCCAACCGGGTTGCTTCCTCCGTTAGAGTTCTCGCTTGTTCTTTCACCTTGCATTCTTTCCCTTCTTCCCGGATCTCCTCCGGGACCTTCCTCAAAACCCACAGTCCTTCCATTTGGCCTTCTGATGGAAGGAGAACCATTTCGTAGGGCCGAGCGCCCCAGCTAACCGGTCGAGGCCTCTCCTCTACTTCGATCTCTTCGTCATACTCCTCACTGGAATATTCCAGTTCTCTTCGCATTTCAGTGTTGCGAAATTGCCTCTTATGAGCCCTCAGTAAAAACTCTAAGGCTTCGAAGTTTGCCTCAACGAAGGCGGGGCTAATATCGGGAATAGGGTTAGCGGATGTTGATTAGTGATGTACGGGAGTGGTTTCTAAACGAGATCGTGTGGTGAAGGTTGAGGCCATTATGGGGGCGAGATTATCGGTGTTGGTTGTGTTGAGAGGGACCAGGGTAGAAAAACCTGGTGGAGGTGTATCTTCCCTCACGGTTCCATGCCGGAAAGGTAACGTAATCGGTTAGGGTTTTAAGACTGGGTGATTACGGGACTAATAGTAGTAGTCCCACAGATGGCCCCACTGATTGTACAATAGATTGCACTACCAGGCTTCGATGATGATCAAAGGTATGAGGAGTGTATGTTCCAGCCAAGACTTGTCTTTCACCTGAGAATAAGAAATACGAAAAACTACGTTAAGTGATTACGCGGGGGTAGGACCCTGCGAACCACCTCCGACATGAGAGTAAGTATGAGTTATGGTTGTATAAGTGTGTGTAAATAAAGAGATGAGTGTGAAATGAGCATACCATAATCCATTGCCCGTACAACCTAATTATAGTGGAAGAAATAGGGTTAGAGGCACTTCTGCACGAATGTCGGAGATCATGGGGGCGTCCCATGATTGTGGGTAACCGCTAGGGTTTAGTGGCCCACGTTCTCAAACTTGACAGGGAAGCCAAGAGAGAGAGGGAGATCGTGGGTTTGACCAAGTCAGGAGGTTCCCTTATCCAATGCTCCTTCGTCAACCTTACCCCGAAGGGCTTAGGGCTTCGGATGGCGAATTCCCCTGAGGTAACCTTCGTGACAACGAATGGTTTGACGTCTATGGATATTCTGGAATCCTAACTGGGGCCTTCGAATGGAAGGGCTTCGACACGTCTCGGAGGAGTGTCCTTCGAGCTATTCGGAGGGTACATCATCACCTACCCTGTAGTCTTTATTTGTAATTAGTAAGTCATTATTTGCCTAAGTTCAAGGTTCAAGTGGAAAGGTTCGGGAATCACGCTCTCGTCGATGACATATCCTTAAAGATCATTGAAGACCCCCCAAATTCCCATATTGTTCATCTCAAGTGGGGGGATGTTATGTGCAGTTATTATGTTATGTTGAAAAAAAAATAGTTATTGTTATTGTAAAAGTGCGATGTTATAAGTATTAGTGTTATGAGCTTAATATAGATTTAGTATCGAGGAGGCCACCTCGGTCACATTTGAAGAATGAAGTTGGAAGTGTGCCCATCATGATGTCCTCTAATGGCACATCAACCTGGTTATATCATGATCCGGTTTCTTGACTTCAAAACTTGAACTTTGGGCGAACGGTAAGTGGTGATGACTTGGTTATTGATTTAGACTATCTGCTTGATTTTATTTTACACCCATTTTATCCCATGTCTTATCCTACCCTTAGTCATGAAGTGTGTCTAGGTGATGCAGCGAGCAATATTTGGTGTCTTGGCCATGGATTTGGTCATGTATCATTGATTTTTTCCACTTCGTCGTGACATGTTAGTAATGACAAATCACCCTTAACCTTTGTCGTGTCTACCCATATTGCCTTCGGGAATTGTTTAGTCCTTAACTATAGTGGTGGAGATTTGTGTAACCGCCAAGCTTATAATAGAATACATGCTATGACTATGCAATGAGTGATCACCCCGAAATTGACACTTAGAATAGTTGAGAGATTTGAGTGTTTTGTTCCCATTTAGGTGAGGTGTTAGGCTTTGTTTTATTCTAGCATAAGGGATTTGTAAACTTATATTTTCCAGGTAATGGGAGATATCTTTTTAGAAATCTATCTAATAAGGTCTACTTAAGGGCAAGTAGAGTTCAAGTGGGGGGATATTTGATAACATCAAATAGTCCTGAATATTAAGTGTCAATTTCCCCCGATAATGCTCGTATTTTATATCATTTATATGGATTTACGCTTGTTTTCCTCAATATTTCACTTTCAGGTAAATTACGAGCGTTGGAGCTAAAGAGACGCGGATTTGGAGATTTATTGAAGATATATCATAGTATGCTCATTTTGAAGCAGTTACGGCGTAACTCCTCTCTCACATTACGCCGTAACTAAAGCGTGGCTCGGAAAACCAACTCAACAGAAGATTACGGCGTAACTCTCCCAAAGATTACGACGTAACCAACTAGGTCAAATGAGGCTCCGCGCCGCTGCAAGTTACGACGTAACTATTGTCTCAATTACGGCGTAACCAAGATTGATTGAAGATACGGCGTAACCCCTTCCAGAGTTACGCCGTAACCAGCATTTTTAGTGCAAAATACGTAGAATTTGATGTTACGGCGTAACTCTTATAATTAGTTACGCCATAACTAGATCTGGCCTATAAATACCCCACGGTTTCCAGCATTTCAAAGCATCCCATTTCATACACAACATCAAGTGAACGTGAGTAGAAGTCGAAGGCAGATCTAGGGGAGCGTACGGAGCTATCTCCAAGGGAGAAATCACGCCCCTACGATAAGCATTAGCTTTTTATCTTTTCTTTACTTTCAATTCATTTATTTCGTAATGTTAAACATTGAATCGATTGTTTTAGTTAATATGAGCGGCTAAGCACCTCGATCTTTGGCCTAGTTATGACTCCTTAATTGTTTTGTGTGCGTTTACATTGCTTCCGTATAATTATTTCTAAGTGTATACTTGCATAGTTTGTTGGTAGCTACCCTTGTTTCGGTAGTTTTGAATGGCGGTAGTGGCTAGTTACTTAGGAGATATGACTAACTGGCCCTAAGTAGGTAGACTAAGTGGGAAGGGTAAGATATGACCAACTGACGACCCTTTCTGCTTGTGTGATTTGACCAACTGATCACCTACCGTTTGGATGAACTTAAAAAGTAGGGGGGGTGAGTGTTTAAGATGCTAGCGCCCGGGCACTCACTATTATCAATCTAGCATGTGGCGGTACTTAATGACTTGGCTTAGGGGACTAAGAACAACTGGACTTATGACCGGGTCACCTGATTTCTGATGGGACCCTTTGCGATAGGTTAGGACGAACTGACCAAATCTTTGTCCAAGCGACTTTAACCCCACCTGAAGTAATTGGAAGTAATTAGACGTAGACACTACTAAATAGGATGAGTAACTAGGTTAGCACCCCTCTCCTCTATTGATCTCAACCCTCGCCTTTACTTGCTTTAGTAGTTAATTAGTTAATTCAATATCAAAATCATATTAAAATCTGTGACATCTAGACTTAGTTTAAATCCGCACACATAGCTCTTGGGACGACCTCAGTTTTACCGAATACTACACTACACATGACCGGGTACACTGCCCGTTAGTGCATTAGGGTAGACCATAGGTATAACGAGAAACTTATAAATATTAAAACCTGGTCAGTAAAACCTGTATCATTACTTCTATGGTGTTATTTGGGTAACACTTTGGTTGGTGTTTTTTTAGATATTTAAAGAGTTCGTTTCTTGAATTCGATTGAGCATATACCATAAGCAAGTAACTGCAAGGAAATCTCGTTAAACCAAAAAATATTAGACGTGCTAAAATATCCATAAATAATAAGCATAATCATTACCAAATTGTCACTTTAGTTGTCTCATTATAGAAACGCAGCGAATTAGAAAGCGAAGTTGGAGACTTAGCTGCTTGTCAAAGGAAAGCGAAGGTTGAGCCAAGCTACTTGTTCACTCTCCCATCCGTCCAGCCAAGAACTCGAACCGCCAACTCCGTTCACTGCCTTTTCTCCAGAAAGTTTGGCTTGATTACTGGAACTCAAAAGCCCTAGCTTCTCTTACCTTCTGTAAGGGAATTTCGGTAGTGAGGAACTGTGCCTCATGTTCCCTGCCTAGTCTGAAAGACTAGCTCATGTCAGAACTCATAACTCAAACTCAACAGCCTAGCTTCGCTCTGAGAACTACGCGTCTGTTCTGTATGGAAAGCCAAAGACTAACATAGGTGCTTCCCACATCGAACATTCATGAAAACAGATTGAGAGAGATGGTGGCCCAAACCTAGGCTGTGATGCTTCCTCTTGAGTACACAATTCAGACTTGAAGTTCGTAAGACACTTACATTTTTCACAAAATGGCAATAGTCAAACCTCATTACGTACACATATGGGGCCAGTCAGATAATTGAAAAGAACGGTTAAGGGTATACGACAATTAAATCACATGCAATTAAGTCAAAACTCGCTCTTTCAGAATAACCTGATCACAAAACCTCTTCCATTTATTTATAATAATCATGTTCATATGTAATTGCAAGGTGTGGTTTGTGGTGGGTGCATTATCCATTAATAATGGGAAAATTTGCATTTATGTGATCGAAGATGTCACTTATTTCTAACTTGACTCACATTTGTAGCATATTGTTAAAACCTGAAAACAAAAACCTCTTCCATTTATTAATAATAAGCATGTTGATTTTGAACGCCCCTTTTTAATTTGACCAAAAATATTTTGCCCAACGGCTTGACCCGAAAAAGGCCATATGTTACTAATCATTAAACTGGTATAAATTTGTTACAAACTAACCCCTGAAAGTATTTTTAAATGAAACTAAACTCAAATAACTTTAAAATGACGGGGTATCATAACTTCTAACGACTTACAATTGATTTTATACGAATTTCCCAACATGACACATTTTTTGCACAACTTGCTGTCCCATTCCGATACTTGACTAAAACGACCAAAACTTGATTTCTATAACTCGAAACGACATGAGACTTTCCATAAATCATTTACATAACATATACTTCATTTTAAAATACACACTTGGTCTAGAAGACCCATAGGAACATACTTTACGGGGTTTGCCAAACACCCGTTTCAACCCATTTACATATACTTTAACACTTAACTATAACAAATGACTTTGACCTGCTTTAACTTCGGAAATTATTCCTTTACAACTATAACAAAAAACAACTATGACACTTGGGGTTCAACCTTGACTTGAGTTCGGTATCTAATACTATGTACATACACCTAAGCTAATACACTTCTCTCTCTTTTATTCCATATCCAAAGTCCTTTATCCAAGACCTTATATGATCCGCGTTACCTACAAAAATCAATAACTATAACGGTTAGCTTTCGCTTAGTAAGTAACCAAATTATAACACATATTATACATCAGTTAATCATATTAAAATCATGAAACATCCACATATATTCCAAGGACTATAATCATTCAGAACTTGTAGCACCATACTCTATAACCACAAACATCAAACTATAACAATACAAATCATAACATACAACACCAATCATATACCTTGAGTTGGCTATAATCATTAGACAAACCCCCACTTTAGCCACACAATCTAACTATCCAATTCTCTCTTATTTCCATACTAATTAGGCCAAGGTTCTTAGTCCTAACACCTTCATTCACAATTTTATAACATGATAATATCAATATAACACATGTAATAATCATAGTTACTTACCTTGGCTCTATAATCGAGTTACCAAGAAGCCATAACAATATCACCTCTTGAATTTTATCCAAGATCACCAACACCTATTACATCCAATATAATTTAACAAGGGTTTACCCAACCTATAAACATACCCAATTTCCATTTTTAATAATTATATGATCATATCTAGATCATATGATGAAATCCACAATTTGATCTTATAAACCCTAATTCATAAATTACCAATTTAAAGTGATTCAATTCTTTACTGCATAGGATCATCACTAGGGACACATCACTTGTAGAACATGAATCTTCCATCAAATGATCACTAGGAGAGTTTTTGTTTTTCTTCTTTTCTCTCTTGGTTCGTCACACACAACCACACACCTCTAGAAGCTTATAAAAGATATGATATGTTTATCTTATTAAATCTGGCATAACTTTTGAAATATGGCAAGAATAGTCTCTCCAGGCAATAACAAGGGTGTTTTGATATTATAACAAGTTGGTTTTGGTACTATTTTGAGATTCTGGCAACTTATGTCCTTCAAATTATTTTCTCTTATATTTGTGACACACAATAATTTCTAAAACCATTTACATAATATATTTATTTATAGTTCGACTATCGGGTTTGACTAACCAATCATATAGGGCCTTCAACTTATAAAAGTCGTAGTCAAACATACTCGATGGCACACTCGTAATTAAATACTCAAAAACAGGTTTTGGGGTATAACAAATTTGTAATTGCTAAGTGTGGTTTGTGGAGGGTGCGCTATCTATTAATAATGTGAAACTAGCAAGGTTCTCGCGTGTTGCGATGACAGGTACTCTGTAATAAAATATTTTGCAATAAAAATTTTTCAATTTGTGTTTTCCGTTGCAACAACATTATGAATTGCGAGGATATATTTTTTAATATTAAGTTTAATAATATTAAACTAATTTATATAAAAATGTAGAGTACTCATTCAATATAAAGACGGTAGGATAATTGGTTACATTTGATTGTACAATAAGCATTACAATCATTTTTTATGGTTTGCAAACATTTTTTTTTTTTTAGTTTTTGTTTCATGACAAGATATGGACCTTTTACATTATTTATTTTGCTGATTGTTAATATAGAGTTAAGTTACTTTGCAGCACTTTAATAAAAATAATAATTTACAACTTTTAATAATTGTATTATATTGAAATAATTTATTGTGGATGAAAAGTAAATTTCACATGATTTAATTGTATTACCTAAATTTCAATTAATGTTTTGGTTTTTAGGTTGACTAAAAAATAGAGGTTGACTGAAAAAAACTTTTTGTGCTAATTTGTTTGTACAACAGGCTTATTGATTTGTATTCTTTAAACTTAATGTCTTAGTATAGTTAATAGGGGGAATAAGCTCTCTCCATTATATGTAGTTTAGATTTGCAATTATGTGACCAAAGATCTCACTTATTTCTAACTTTACTACATATTGTTAAAATTATGACTTTTTTTTCCCTAAATGCTAAAATTGCCCTTATCTCACATACATCTTATTATATTCGTAGATTTCGTAAAGCACATATAAACAAAAAAAATCACTAACTTTAGTTGTATACTTTATAGAGATATCACTTTATACAATTCACAATGCATAACTTTTAAGTATTTATGTATTTTAACTAAACCTCTATTTATTTTAATAAGATCGTCAAATTTTGGATTATATAAATATATCATCGAAAGAAGATTAATAGATAGGAAAAAAAGTGGTAAACAAAGATAAATGACTAAAATACACCGTTGGTCCCTAAACTTGTACAGAAGCATCGCGATGGGACAAACCTGGCATTTATCATCGTGGGGAGTCCAAAACTTGGGTTTTTAATGCCAAACTAGTCCCTTGACCACTAATGACAAAGTCAATGTCTGATTTTTGTCATGTAATCGAGGGTATTTTAGTCCATACACATTTATACTTTTGTTTCTTTACATTTGATTTTGTTTGTATTTTCTTCTCTTCTTGTTTCTGGTACAAATCACCATGAACACCTGCAAATCCCAAGGTGCTCAAGGATTAAAAGAGGGGTATATGTTAGTCCCCACCTTAGGTGTCGTTTCATTCTTAGTTACTGATTCATCATCTTGGGTGAGCACAGAGATATATCAATTAATATAGCTTCATTGATATTAAAATTCCGCTTTTTTGTGCTTCGTGTATATGACTTGGAGTATATGAAAACTGATAAGGTTGACTTTAATCACTTTCTATTGGTATAAATGATCAAACAAATTGTTGCCAGCTAACAATTAATATTAGGTGAAAAAAACACTAGTTTAGCTCACCTATTAATGAAAAGGGTTAATTTGTTCATGTGTTATCTGGTGAATGTATTACGATATTTGACTCTCAATAGGTTAATTTGTTCATGTGTTATGTGGTCGTCGAGGTTCTACAAAACATAAACATGATGTCTGGCAGACCCGTGTAGAATATATGGGTCACATAAACATGAACGTAAAAGGGCATGAAAACAACACACAGTTTGTCCTCAAGAATGACATATGCCTATGTCCATGTACAAGAGTCCTCGTTTGATTCAGTTACATTAGCGATAAGCCAAGTGTAGGCTAGAATATTCAGGTAACCCGATCACTGACCCAATGTCTTTATTCTTTAATAATGAGCATAAGCATATGCCTAACCCGTTCGCTATCTCTATATGTATAGAGTTTTAAAAACAAAACCCTTCACTGCTAGTTTTTGTTGGAAAATTTAGTGCACTTGTGGGATTAGTTCATACCTGGTAATGGGTCAGGAGGTACGGAGTGTACACCCCTAAGGTCCCTGAACACCCTGACTCAAATAGTGGTTAGTGCTGATGGTACTAAGTTAACACTGATAGTGTAATATTAGCGATAGGCGGTGTTTCCACTGCTAGTGCTATGTTTCCACTGCTAGTGTTGTGAAAATCTTGCTAAAGGTATGAAAGTACTGCTAGTGTTAAAGTACTGCTAAATGGCAGTTTCAACTGCTTAATGACCACGTTTAATTGGTCATGTAACCACTAACGGCTATAATGGGGATAATTATGAGGCGATTAATGGGCCGATTAATGCTTATAATTCCATTTGAGTAGCTAAGAGTATTTTCCTATAAATAGGAGATCTGATCATGCAAGAGGGATACACAGAAAACAATTAACACTTCTGAGCAAAAGGGTTATTGAATTGTGCCTAATTCTATAACTACATTTGGTCTTATCCCAAGTAGATATTCGTGCAACCCAGGTATTAGGGTCGAATAGTTTACTTTGGAAAGTGATCACACGATTCTAAGTGATATCCGGTAACCACATAGTGGTATTGTTGTTGCCTTGATTATCTTACCCTGTTCTGGGACATACTCACCAACAATCAAAGTAAACTATTATTGTGTTAATCAATGGCAACTGCTGCAATGAAACACGTGGCTTCAAACTTTGCTAAGCTGGATAAGTTTAAAGTGGTGGACTTCAGGAGATGGCAGAAGAAGATGCACTTCTTGCTGTCAAGCATGAGTGTGGTGTATGTGCTAACCACTCTTATCCCTGATGATGGGGATGATGCTACTGTGGAGCAGATCAGGGGGAGGAGCAAATGGGAGAATGATGACTACATTTGCAAAGGTCTAATCCTCAATGGTATGTCTGATTCTCTGTTTGATATTTATCAGAACTTTGAATCTTCCAAAGTACTGTGGGATTCCTTGGATGCCAAATATATGGCTGAGGATGCATCAAGTAAGAAGTTCCTTGTAAGTAATTTCACAAATTACAAAATGACTGATTCAAGACCAGTTATGGAAAAATACAATGAACTTCTTGGTATACTTGGAAGGTTTACACAACACAATATGCACATGGATGAGGCTATTCAAGTCTCTTGTGTCATTGATAAACTTCCCCTTCTTGGAAAGATTTCAAGCATACCTTGAAACATAAAAAGGAGGAGTTAACTCTGGTTGAGTTGGGCAGTCATCTGCGCATTGAGGAATCTCTCAAAGTGCAGGATAATGACAAACCAAAGAGCGAGCAATCTTCTTTGGTGCATCTGTTGTAAATATGGTGGAGCATAACAACTCCACCAGGTACAATGACAACAAAGGCAAACGCAAATATCATGATAACACAAGGGCAGATCCTAACAAGAAGGCAACACCTACTTGTTGGAAATGTGGCAAAGCTGGTCACATTAAAAGGGATTGCAAAAGTGTTAAGGTTGGTGGTAAAGCCAATGGATCAGGCACTAATGGTTCAGGGAGTGGTGGTTCTTCCAACTCACTGAAAGGTCAGAATATGGTTAATAAGTCTTTTAAGATTTATTATGTTACATATGTATCTGAATCTCATTATGTGCAGGATGATGATGTTGCATGGTGGGTTGACTCACGGTGCAACAGTTCATGTATGTAAAGATAGAAGCTGGTTCAAGACTTATGAGTCACTGAATGATGGTTCTATTCTTCACATGGGAAATGAGTCAACAGCCTTGGTGCATGGTCGTGGTTGTGTAGATCTTAATTTTAGTTCGGGAAAGATTGTAACTTTGTTTAATGTTATTCATGTTCACGATATCGGGAAGAACTTGGTTTCAACTAGTATTTTGAATAATCATGGATATAAACAAGTTATTGAGTCACGATAAATTTGTTCTTTCTAAGCATGGTGTTTTCATTGGTTTTGGTTATTTATGTAATCAAATGTTCAGGCTTAATATTGTCACTGGTAGTGTTAATTCAGCCTTTGTGACCACCAATGACCTGTCTGACTCTACCCTTTGGCATGCTAGACTTGGCCATGTACACTATAAAAGAATGCAAGATATGTCTAAGGATTGGTTAATTCCAGCTTTTGACATGGACACTGAAAAGTGTAAAACTTGCATGTTGACCAAGATAACCAAGAAACCTTTTCAGGGTGTTAGTCGTGAGACTAAGCTCTTGGAGTTTATACACAGTGACTTGTGTGATCTGCATGCCAATCCTTCTTTGGGGAATAAGAAGTACTTTGTGACATTTATTGATGATGCTTCAAGGTTTTGTTATGTCTATATGTTACATACCAAGGATGAAGCATTAGATAAATTCAAAGTGTTTAAAACTGAAGTTGAATTACAACCTGGGTCCCTGATCAAAAGATTAAGGACTGATAGGGGAGGTGAGTACATGGATACTCTGTATTTTTAGTCTGTTGGTATAATCCATGAAACGACTGCCCCTTATACTCCTCAGCAAAATGGTATTTCTGAAAGGAAAAAGCAGGTCTTGAAGGAAATGGTTAATTCCATGTTGTCCTATTCAAGATTGAGTCAAGGGTTCTGGGGTGAAGCTATGTTAACAGCTTGCTATTTATTAAATAGGGTTCCCAACAAAAGGAACAAGGTTACCCCTTATGAACTCCGGACTAAAAGGAAACCCAACCTGAACTATCTCAAGGTCTGGGGTTGTAGGGCTGTTGTAATACTCCCTGATCCAAAGCTAAAGACTTTGGGTGAAAGAGGCATTGATTGCATCTTTGTTAGATATGCTGAGCATTTCAAGGCTTTTAGGTTCTATGTTATTGAACCTAATGAATATGTTTCAATTAATTATATAATTGAATCAAGGGATGCAAACTTTGATGAGAATAGATTCTCATCAGTCCCTAGACCAAGTCAGAGGATTCCTAATGGAACTCATGACACTGGTGTATCAGAGGTCCCTGATGAAGTACCATCAGAGGTCCCTAATGAGGTTGCGGTTCAACAACCTGAACCTGTGCTCAGGAAGAGCAAAAGGGTCAGGACTCCAAAATCATTTGGACCTGAGTTTCAACTATACTTAGTTGAAGGAACCAGGGATGAGGTCTCAGACCAATACTCCTATTGCTTCATTGTTGAGGATGATCCCAAGACATTTGAAGAAGCAATGAAGTCCCAGGATATTGCTTTATGGAAAGAAGCAATCAATGATGAGATGGATTCCATCATGGGCAACAACACTTGGGTGTTGGTTGATCTACCACCAGGTTGCAAACCTCTATGTTGCAAATGGATTTTCAAAAGAAAAATGAAGGTAGATTGAACTATTGAAAAGTTCAAGGCTAGACTAGTCATTCAGGGCTTTAAACAAAAGTCAGGGATAGACTATTTTGATACTTATGCCCCTGTAGCTCGTATCAGTACCATAAGGCTGGCGATTGCTTTGGCATCTATTCACAATCGATTATTCATCGGATGGATGTGAAAACAGCTTTCTTGAATGGTGAATTGGATGAGGAGGTTTATATGAACCAACCTCAGGGCTTCATCATGCCTGGCAATGAAAACAAGGTGTGTAAACCGATTAAGTCTCTTTATGGACTAAAGCAGGCACCTAAGCAATGACATCAAAAATTTGATGAAGTGGTTTTGTCTAGTGGTTATGTTCTTAACCAAGCTGACAAATGTGTATATAGCAAATTTGATGAATTTGGTAAAGGAGTCATCATTTGTCTATATGTTGATGACATGTTGATCTTTGGCACTGACCAAAATCAGGTTGACGTGACAAAGGAATTTTTGTCATCAAGGTTCTCCATGAAGGACATGGGGGAGGGTGATGTTATCCTTGGTATAAGGATTAAACATGAAAGTAAAAGAATTTATATCTCTCAATCTCATTATATTGAGAAGGTGTTGAGGAAATTCAATTACTTTGATTGTACTCCAGTGAGTACACCTATGGATACTTGTGAGAAGGTGATGCCTAATAATGGCAAAGCTGTATCTCAACTTGAGTATTCTAGGGTAATTGGTTGCTTGATGTATGCCATGACTTGTACAAGGCCGATATTGGTTTTCGCGATGGGAAAATTGGCGGTATACTAGTAATCCTAGTGCTCATCACTGGCAAATTGTTTAGAGGTCTTGAAGTATCTGAAGAGAACTATGGATTATAGTCTCTCATATCTTGGTTATCCATTAGTGTTGGAAGGATACACTGATGCAAGTTGGATCAGTAACACTGAAGACAATTCGTCTACCAGTGGTTGGGTATTCCTACTTGGTGGAGGTGCAATTTCTTGGGCATCCAAGAAGCAAACTTGCATCACCAGTTCAACAATGGAATATGAATTTGTGGCCTTAGCTGCTGCTGGTAAAGAAGCTGAATGGTTGAAAAACTTGCTTCTTGAGATTCCATTGTGGCCTAAACCTATAGCACCTATTTCTATCCGTTGTGATAGTGCAGCTACATTGGCTAAGGCTTATAGCCAAATGTACAATGGAAAGTCTAGACACTTAGGTGTCAGACATAGCATGATTCGTGAGCTTATCATGAATGGGGTGGTATCTATAGAGTTTGTTAGATCTCAACAGAATTTAGCTGATCACTTGACGAAGGGTTTGGCTAGAGACTTGGTTATAAAGTCTGCTAAAGGGATGGGTTTAAGTCCAACTTAGTCACTGAATGCTAGGACACCCAACTCCTCTGAGGAAACTTGGGAGATGAGTTCAATGTGGAAAGCTGAACATTCAGTTAATGGAGCACATGTTTTATTTTACATCTCAAGGTTGTGCTCAGAACCTGCTGAAAGGAGGATGAAGTCTTTACTTCTTAATGGTTATTTTTCTTTGAAAAAGTTCTTGGCAGGAGCATGAATAAAGAGGAACCACCTATGTAAATGTTGAAGTTTTGCCGCTTCAGGAAGCTTTGGGACTTTTAGCTTTTACAACATTTATGAATTTGGATATGGACACATGGCTTGTATAGTGTCTGAAGCTTTTAAGTGTTTGAAAACTTGTGTATATTTTATCTTCAGGTATTCAAATGGGTTGAAGGGTTCAATTCTTAGAACACCCAGATTCTCGAATATTTGAACGTGTAATTTACTAAGATGAAAATTCAATCCTCAGGACATTTTCGTTTATGCACATGTTTTGTTTAATGTTTGTTTTTCATGCAAAGGAAGTGAACTAAATTTGGGGAGGATTGTTAGAAAATTTAGTGCACTTGTGGGATTAGTTCACACCTGGTAATGGGTCAGGAGGTACGGAGTGTACACCCCTAAGGTCCCTGAACACCCTGACTCAAATAGTGGTTAGTGCTGATGGTACTAAGTTAACACTGATAGTGTAATATTAGCATTGATAGGCAGTGTTTCCACTGCTAGTGCTATGTTTCCACTGCTAGTGTTGTGAAAGTACTGTTAATGGTATGAAAGTACTGCTAGTGTTAAAGTACTACTAAATGGCAGTTTCAACTGCTTAATGATCACGTTTAATTGGTCATGTAACCACTAACGGCTATAATGGGGATTATTATGAGGCGATTAATGGGTCGATTAATGCTCATAATTCCATTTGACTAGCTAAGAGTATTTTCCTATAAATAGGAGATCTGATCATGCAAGAGGGATACACAGAAAACAATTAACACTTCTGAGCAAAAGGGTTATTGAATTGTGCCTAATTCTATAACTACATTTGGTCTTATCCCAAGTAGATATTCGTGCAACCCAGGCATTAGGGTTGAATAGTTTACTTTGGAAAGTGATCACACGATTCCAAGTGATATCTGGTAACCACATAATGGTATTGTTGTTGCCTTAATTATCTTACCATGTTCTGGGACATACTCACCAATAGTTTTGGCCTAGCAAATAATGCATTGAACATTCTATATACTGGCTATGCCTTTTGGAGCTATAAGCCTTTAAACTACATCCTTTACACCTAACTGTTTGCTGTTCTATTCTTGGAGCCTAAATATCGCTTCCACTTATCCCCTAGTCTCCCAACAACTTTAATATAATGGGTCAAGATTGACGATTCTACGGTATACATACAAAGTTTTCTTGATAAATACCACGAGTTCTTATAAGAGCAATAATTTTAGAGCTATAACTCTTAGTAACGGCGTAATATACTAAAAACTTTTTGTTATTTTTTTGTGTGTGTCACAGACGCAAACCATTTTTAGTTACAAGTGGTAATCATTTGGTAAAACATCATGCTTTGATACCATTCATCTACTGGTCTTAACTTTTTAACACAACCTTTTGACAAATTTGCTAATAGCAATCATATACAGAGTAAAACATCAATATTATAAGAGCAATGGATGAATCATTTTCCATCTTGGTGGAGAGATAGGACACTGCTTAGAAAACAATAGGTTGAATCATTAGTTGAAGTGACAAACTTAATAGTCAAAAGCAAGAAGTGAAACAAAAAATTTTCCTACATTTGGTTGAAAATTTTATGTTTTTCACAAGTTTGTTCTTGTTTGAAGAAAACATTGTTGTTATAATCTTCTCGTACTGATGTTTAATAACAAACAATCTATTTAGGATATGATCATATAGGTGTGTCGGATGAGGCAACATCGATAGCCTGCCTTTAAATCTGTTGGGTGCAGAAGAATCACTAGCAAGATGCATTCTTGGTATGAAGTGATTTACCTCTGCTTCTTCCCAGTAAATCATATTGTATTTGTGTTTAATCCTTGACCACCTTGGGATTTGTAGGTGTTCATGGTGATTTGTACCGGAAACAAAAAGAGAAGAAAGTACAAACAAAATCAAATGTAAAGAAACAAAAATATAAATATGTATGGACTAAAATACCCTCGACTACATGACAAAAATCTGACATTGACTTTAGCATTAGTGGTCAAGGGACTAGTTTGACATTAAAAACCCAAGTTTTGGACTCCCCTCGATGATAAATGTCAGGTTTGTACCATCGGTCTATTTTAGTCAAGGTAAATCTTATAAATTTATGAACGAAAAAGTAGGTAAAGTTGCAAGTTAATATAGGGAGAAATGAAAGAATGAGAAAGAAAACATTACTAGTACATCGTAATAGATATGCAATAATGATCTAGAAGGCTCAAGTGCTTGTACTTGAGTAATAATGTTATGTCTTATGTACTTGTGGTCATTTTTGATAGTTCATTTTGTTAAGTTATCGGTATGATATGTAAGTTATAAGAATGGCTTGTCATTCTTATATAGTGGTCGCTGTATGTGTCCTAAGGGACTGAGGCGAGGGAATTCACCCTCGTCTTTTGTACTTTAATGTTTTTTTTGTTAATATTTTATCAGGGTGCAGGATTACTCTCCTTTACAAAAATAAATAAATAAATAAATAAAAAATAAAAAATACATATGCAATAAAAAGAAAAAGAAGGAATGGGATGAAGGAAGGGGGTTCACTTCAGGATGGACGGGGCTAATGTGAGGAAGGAAGATGGTTATTTAAAAGTAATTTTTCGATACGAATATATAACTAATGTATTGCGAAATTTATGATATTTTGCAAAAAAAAGTTTAAAAAAAACCTTTATATAAACATAGCAAAATAGATATCAGATTGAAGAGCATCAAAAAATACGTTTATTGGTATAATTTGCTTGATTAAAACTTTATAATTTTACATATACATGATATTAAAAGACGTTGGTGGTGTAATTTGTATGAAAGTGAGTATCAGATTTTGTAATGGCAATTTCGTACATTCATTTACTTGATCACATATTCAGCAATATGTCAAAAAGTTGAGTCATCTTAAAAATAAGAAGCATCTTCGGCAAGGACGAATCCAATTGATAGCCGGGTGTGGCACGAGTCAAACCTGAATTTAGGTTACGAAGTGTAACTTTTTTCGAAAACTATTTTTTAGTATGTAGAACCCTCATAATATCTAATGCTACTTCATATTAACCCAAAAGTTTTTTTAGCCTCAAATTTTAATACTAAGTTTTTGTGCAAGACCTTTCCAAAAACTAATTGTGTAACACTTTTTTGAAAATCATAGGTCAATATCTGATCTTCAATCACGGAAATCCAAATTTCCATTAAGAGCTCTCGGTGTCGATGGCTGGTGAGTGTCACGCGGATTGAAAACGCCTACCTATGGCGTGGGGACGACACCGGAAGTGGTGTCATAGGTTATGGCACCATACTAGCCAACCAACGTTATCCGTAATTTCTTTTTATTTTTTATTGTATTTGTGTTTTATTATGATTTGTGTGTGCTAGAGGTGTCTTATAACGCCAACTTTTGAAGAGATGATGCTTTTCATTGAAGTTATAAGTTTCAAGTTATAGGTAAAAAGTGCTAAGATGACAACACTTTTTCCTATAACCCTCAGGGTTCTAAAAGGCGAGCTAAGGCGTGCTTCACGTTACGCAATAGATCAAGGTGTCAGCTCTAGGCGTGTGGCGTAAGATGAGGAGTGAAAATGCGCGCTAAAGCGCGACGCGTGACGCCATTTTTAAGTTTACTCCGATGAAAAAGTCTTTTTTGAAAGAAAATGAAGAAGATTATAGAAAGATAATTTCTTGACTTAATTACTTATTGATAGCACTTTTTATAAACTCGATATATATGCATGATATGATATAATATACAAATTTATAGATATTTTCATATTTTAAATCACGTCTTAAAAAACGCTATAATTTCGCTATAACTTCTAAAGGCATGAGCTTGGTCATACCGCCACGGTACGTCTCACACTATTTATAACTTTGATAACGCTAACCCGAGCACCTGGTGATAATTATATTTTAATCAATATCTTGAACGTTAGTCTTTAAACAAGGTCGATACCGTTTGAAGCATTCAACAGCGTAACGGGCAAAAGAAAGAAAAAACAAAGATATGAAGTTGGTTGTCCCAACGGACATATATATTTTGAATAAATAACATACAAAGTCACTAGAAATTTCACTTCATTTTTATATGCATTATTGGTACTCCAATATATTTAACTATTTAAGGGTCCCATTTTATCATGATGCCGTTAACCCTTTCTACAATTTTCTTTAAACACCAAACATGTGTTTTTTATTCAAACGTACACTTATATAATTATTCTAAAAAAGTGGCTAGCTTTTTAAATAGGTCATGTTTCTTCTTAAAACATTAAAATTTCAAAGTTATTCAAATTGTGCTTTACAAATATTATATATAGTTTTTTAATGACGAGTTAGTATCATACTAATTTAATTATTCGATTCTATAGTACTTATCCAGAAGGTAGTCTCTGCCAACCTAGAATAATAATTAGTTATTCGATTCCACAGTACATACTCAGAAAGTAGTCTCTGCCAGACTTGAATGGACGCATTTATGAGGCAACCCCACAGACTCCACTTTGAAGGAAAACCCTCATGGAGAGACTCGAACCTGAGACTTCTCGCATGTAATAACAATCTTCCCAAAATCACCTTTGATGGCTAACTGAACTACCCCAGTTAGTTAAAGAACATTATATGACAATTCCAAAAGTTATTGTTAACAAAACTTTTATTTTAATTATCTTTTTAATTTTACAAGTTTGAACATAAATGTTACTATTAACCAACATTAACAAAATGCATGCCAGTGGAGCAGTGGATACAAATTAACACTAAACACTTGTCAAAATTATGTTAATCTAAGACTTATCAAACAATCATGTTCAGTTTGAAATTTGATATGATCCCGACAAATTGAATTCTTTAAATTATGAATGCATCTCATTATGCGTTCAATCTTAATGAGTAAAATAACAATAACGTATTTACACGTTGCTTTCGGGAACGGACCTACATAAGGTTGCACCCGAATTTAGGTCACGAAGTGTAATTTTTTATTAAAATATGTTTTTTAATTTTAATCTTAATGAGTAAAAAAATTTGTATAGTACCTTATCAAAAATCCTGAATCCGTGATCGTGTCTGATCGCTTTCGATCATGGTTCTTTACAAGTTATGTCATCAATAATTGAAACTTTTTCTCATTTTATTATATGCTAATAACAAATAATTTTTGTAACTCAAATGATTGGTACACTAAAGTGCATCCTATGTTAATTACTGTATTAGTACTTATTTTGTACTACACAATATCACAACCAGTAAATTTCATCCATATCATCATATCAAATAATGTATAATACGTCTTATTCAAAACAAGTAACGATATACTAGTATTATATTATAAGCTATGCTACACTCACACAAGTTTTACACAAAAAAATCCACAAAAATGATATGTCATGCCTTTTGGCTACTCAATGCTCTCACTTGCCCAACTAATGCTCTCATATGAGTGGCCAAGAGTCATGTCACATTATTTTGTGGATTTTTTTTTGTAAAACTTTTGTGGTCATAGCAAAATTCTTATATTATACACAATTTAATGCATGCAACTAACAAAATAATTCATGCATACGTCTTATTCAAATAATATATACAAGTAACGCATTTCTATCAAACAAAAAATTCACATAGGAAACCTAGCTAGCTGACACACTTATATATTCCGTACAATCATATTCATTCCCTACATATAACCCCTCAAAAAGCTTACATTCCATCTAATTAACTCATCATACCAATGGCTACTAATATTCAAACACATGAACCTGATTCTACCTCGTCTTCATCTTCTTCTAACGCGTCGAAAATGGAGACTGAAGTGGTGAGGTCGTCCGAGGTTTCTATGACGACGAAGAAGAGACATAGGAAAGATGTGAGCTACAAACATCCTGTTTTTCGTGGAGTTCGTATGAGGAGTTGGGGAAAATGGGTGTCGGAGATTAGACAACCTAGGAAGAAATCGCGCATTTGGCTTGGGACATTTTCGACCGCTGAGATGGCTGCTAGAGCTCATGATGTAGCTGCCCTATCGATCAAAGGTAATGTACCCTATTATGTATATATGGATTGTAAAAACTTGTGTTTTTTTTTTGTTAAATTGTGTGCTATGTGTGTGATGAACAGTGAACACTTATATTGTCACAAAAAAAGTTAGTACTGAAAATTCTTTAAGGCTAGACACAGTCGTGACCTGGGTCACCGTCTGCCACATCAGCTTTCTCTCTCCGACGATCAGACAAGACCAAGTTGTCACAGTCGATGACCAAGTAAAAAGAAAAAAAAAAAAGGATAGAAATAAAGAAACAAAGAAAGAAAGAAAAAGCGTGTGTGTAAATAGTCGGTCGAATATTAGACCGATAGTTTTTGTTTTGGTTTCTCGACCGATATTTGACCCCAACTGATAATTAAGTTCGAGTGTGTCTAGCCTAACTTGTACTAACATGCAAGGTATAGTACAAAAATAGCAGCTTGACCATCTTGTTGGTTATTTTGCAAAATGAAACCAGAAAATGAAAAAAATGTGTTGGAATTTAATTTTTGTACCCTAGGTATATTTTTTATATAATATGTCACTTTAATGGAGCGGATTGTCCCTTCTAGAAATGTACGTATTTTATAGCAAATTAAAGATGATTGTAAGTGAAGTTATATTAATTTATATGAAAGTGCAAATTACTAGTGGTTGTTAGTGAAGTGTGAAACTATCACAGTTTATAATAAATTTAAATGTTTTGTTTTGTTTTTAATGCAAAATGTTGATAACTGACATCGCTGATTGGACTAATTCTTTTACTTAACAGGTAAATCCGCAATTCTTAATTTTCCCGAACTCAAAGACTCGTTACCTCGTCCGGTGTCACTATCGCCACGTGACGTTCAAGAAGCCGCTGCGAAAGCCGCCACAATGTTGGACATCCCTAACCCTACTACGTCGCCATTACAACCATTGTTGGCCGACAATAATGCGGCTGAGGAACTTGGTGAGATTATTGAGTTACCGAGTTTAGAAGGGTGTTTGGACTCACCCAACTCATCAACTGAGTTTCTGGTTGACTCAGTTGATCGATTGGTGTATCCGTCGTGGCCCGTGACGGATATTGGTGGATTTTGGGATTATATATCTGATCACGTGGCGGAAAACGACCATGCAGGTATGCTTATATGGGATTGTTAGTTATACTTGGTATACTTTTTTTATAGCGTTAATATTTGTAAATATATATATTTTTTGGTTTTGCTAACCATAACCATATGGATTGTGGTTAAGCCTTTTGTGTAAAATACAATAGCATTTAATGAACTCATTATTACTATATTTATACATATTTAATTATTATAATTATAGACGGTGTTGTTAAACATTATTAATGTTAATTATTTGTTCTGTACACACAAGTTATAAACTTGTTCAATATCTTGCACATAGTTTCGCGTCATTTATGAAAAGACTTCAATCACACGAGCAATCGAGCATGTTGTATAACAAGTCAAAATATGTTCAGTCGAAACATGGGTTTCCTAATTACACACAAACTTATTAAGTAACGAGTGTCAATGTGTGATATAACCTTAGTGATAATACAACTCATATCATGTTCAGACGAAATTGGGTATTGTTGTTATACCTAGTTATATTACTCCGTATTACTAAAGTGTTTTTAAAGCTAATTGCAAAAAGTCAAGATAAAAAAACCACATTGGTTTAATGCTATGCTTCCACATTTTTAGTTCATATGTAAATGGTGGCAATAATAGTCATAAGACCGGTAGTAATAAGCCTTTGAAGACGCATTTTCCGGCCTTTGAAGACGCATCGATGCTATTAGGGTGACCCAAAGAGGACGTGTCGTGAGGTGAAAAGTGGGAGAACTCGGTCGTCCTCAAGACCGATCCGTGAAGTCGGTTGTGTGAGCTTGTAGGAGTTGTTTAATTTGTTTATTTGAGTTATATTTGTGGATAAGTGATGTATATTAGGGTGGTGATGTTGATTGCCTTATTACATTATGTTAATGGTGATGTTGATTATGAAAAGAGAAGCTGGTGTGCCGCTGAGATAACAATGATAATGTTAGTCACTATTACCGCTACACTAAAGGTTACGTGCGAATAAGCTCCTTTTGATGTAACATTATATAAAATCATAAAAGAGGCTCCTTTTGACGTAACATTTGGTGAAATTAAAAGCTGAAAATAAAAAAATAAAAGTATGAAAATTACGTTTCATGAATTTAAATGCTCATTGTTTTCGAATTGTCCCACCAAACCCGGACCCTGGTTATGCATGCATCTTTATTTGCAAACCATTACGAAAACCATCTATATTACACGTGTATACTTCACTTCTTTTAGCTGACTAGTTCACAGGATTTCAAGTTACTGTTATATAAACTCAAATCACATAAAGCTTTTTATTTTTAGAAGTTTAGCACGGCCATTTCAAGATTGTTTGCACCTAGCATGAATTAAACTTAAAACCTCAAACATTTTAAAATAATAGTTACAAGCCCTTTTGCTACTAAATCAACTTTGAGTGGCTACGTGTATACCATACTTACAATACAAATACAACGTTTATGTGCCGATAAACTTAAACTCCATGGATTAGTCAGCTAAAATAATAAAACCATGGTTATTATAAAACCAAACATACAGTGTTTGTTAATTCAAATGTACACCACATTACTGGAATACCGGATGATCATTCTAATCATTTCCTTGACAGGCCACCATGGAGATTACTACTTAAAGAAATTAAAAAACTTAACCACTATGACACTTTAATGATGATTTATTGTCACACGCACACATAATAAGGTGTGGTACTGAATTTAGTTTCTAGATTATCATAAACAAATCTAAATTTCGCTTAAGAACACAATAAAAAGAGTCAAATTAGTTGTTCCTGGTATATGAAACCGTGGGTGTTTCAACAAAGCTGGCAAAGCAACCGCTTTAGGCCTTCGATTTTAGAAGGCCTCCGAAGTTTACATCTCTTGAATAGCTGGTCACAATCCATTATTATATATCATCATCGATCCATCGTTGTCATTTTGTATGATGTCCTTGTTTTCAAATTGGTAAATGAATCTCGTTATTAGCCTGATGACTTTAAATGGACAATGAAAAGTTCAAAATATGTAGCTTGTGATTGGGTTTTCATTGTTAATGACGAAATATGCATAAATTAAAAGAAGCATGCATTTGTGTGTTACATCACCACAAAATAAACAAATCTTCAAAGACAAGCTTGATTTTAGAAAGAGACCATAGTTGAAGTAGGCATATGAGAGATAACTAAAAAACTACTCCATCTACTATAAGTTAATTGTGATGTCAAGTTTAAAAACTAGTCGAATATACTCCTTAAGTCACCAATAAGTGTTTACTCCAACGCCCAATATTTTGTTTATTTACTTATTTTTTTTAGCCATAGCCTTTACGCCGTAGAAACCAATTAAGTTGTCTCCACACTGCAAAGACCTTTACGTCGTCGAGACATCTTTGTCTCTACGTTGTAGAGCCCTCGGTTCTAGTTTTTCCCATTTCAGCTCAAAACAACTCAAATCACATTTCAACTCAAAACCAACATTTAGGGGGCATTTGGTGTATATATGGGAATGAATATAGATATGGGTTTGGAAACCCACCATCATAGGTGGGTAAAAAAATGCTTATTTTTATGGGTTTCATATCCATTTTTAAAAATCAAACACATAAACCATACCAACTATGTTTGGAATAAAAGCATTCCTTCATTTTCATACCTCCAAACCAAACGAACCTTTAAAAACTAGACATAAACTTATGCACTTCAAATAAACCTGGTAATAAGTATCACATAGTTTTATACAATTTTCACCGGTTTAAACAAAAATGAGTGAAATAAACCTTGTTCTAAATACCATTTCCAGAAATTGTTTGCATAGTTACAAAAGACACTTGGGCATTATGAGTTGCATCAAGAGAATGTATAAAGAGAACTTGTAACCAACTCGAGCCTCACCGTTAGATATCCTATTTAGCCCTTCCGCTTGACTTTGCTAATGCCGCTCAGTTCACCTATAAAACGTGTCATGAAATAACGACGTAAGCAATAGCTTAGTGAGCAACGAAAACGCAATAACTATAATCATTTGTATTAACAATCTATGTTAACGTTGCATCACCACTTAGCACACCACCAAATAGTACTTAAAGACTATCATATCTATTGTCAGGGACGAGACTATAGGGGTCTCGCAGTGTCACGGGACCGCGATAAAATTTTGATTCACAATGTAATTCTCATAAAAAAAACACTAAATTTTCTAAAACGCAAACTCAATACATTGTGTTTCGAGTTATTGCTCAGTTAACCACTAATCGTACTTTTTCGTTAATTTATTTTCCTTATACTAAAGTTAAAAAAAATTGTGCACTCAGTCACTTTTAGCTCTAACTCCATCCATGTCTATTGTTATTCTATCCTTTTATCAAACCTATAGCAATTGTGATTTCATGAACTAAACCAAACGACATCTTTTTATTTTTTTCTTCTTCTTCTTGTACGTACGTTTTAATTTGGTTTTCTTCAAAACAAACAAATACAATAATTATTTAGATAGTAATATTGAGCGACAAGACATAGCTGGCAGTGTTTGTTTTTATAAGAAAAACAAATTTTTCCATTTTTGTTTGCAAGCAGAAAAAATATCAAAAAAGTGTGTTTTTTTTATCGATTTATGTGACGTGAAAAAAAAAAAAGGTGTGTTTATTTTTTTTCTCTTATGTCTTATGTTTGCAAACGGAAGAAAAAAAAATGTGTTTTGTTATTTTTAAATATAAGAGATAAAAATGATTTTTTTCCTATTCAATTTTGTACAATAGATTTTTTTTTCTTTTTTGTGTGATTATCACTTCATATATATTAGATTAAAATACACCGTTGGTCCCTAAACTTGGCAGGCCGGATCGCGATGGGACGAACCTCGCCCTTTTCATCGCCACAGGTCCAAACCTTGGCCATTAAATGCCAGATTTGTCCCTTGACCAATAATGTCGTTGTCAACGTTATGTTAGTGAGGGCAAAACCGTCTTTCACTGTAGCATACTAAATAAAACCGTTGTACAGTGTATGTAGCTAGTATATGTGTGTAACAAGGTTTGGTCTACATTTATCACCCATCCTTAAACTATCCTTCAAAACCCGTCTTCTTCAAAGCGATAATTGTTTGAAGATGGTGCGTTCTTTGGTGTGGTAAGCGAGGCTATATTCGCGCCATTGGACCTCTGCCAACCAGGCGTCGATTCTTTGGTTGTCCTGTTCAAGTAAGTGCGTCTTAATATTTCTTGTGTAAGTTTGTAACAATGGTGGTTGTTTAATGACTTGTCATAATCATCAATAGGGATCTTCTTGTCGGTGGATAAGATGGTATGATCCTGAAATCATTGCTCGTTCAGAATGATCATACCAGGCCATTTGAGGGGAGAAATGAGCTTGAGGCAAGATTAGTAGCTGCTCAAGGTGATGTGTAGAAGTGGAAGATTTACCTGGTGCTAAGTTGGATGTTGTTCTTAATTGTTTATGCATTGGGATAACTTTTAACCTTTTATGTAATGAGGCTACTTGGTTAAAGTTCTGTATCTTGAATTGTAGTAACCTTGTTATGAAGTATTCAGTTTTGTTTGTTTCTGATTTTCTATGTCTTATGGGTATGCAGATGGTTAGCAATTTGTTTAGGATTGACTTTTAAATGTCAACATTCTTATGAGGTTCTATTTAGCTCCTGTTACTTTTGATGCAAATAATTCACACATCAAGCTTAGTCAATCTAAAAAAATACACAATAATGACATGGTTCCATAGTTAATGCAAATGGATATAATTCCAACTGCATAAAATTGCATACTTTTCAAAGCATGAGAGCTACAGTTAGACACACACACACATATGTTTTTAGAGTACATAACTTGTCCATCGGAAATAACATAGATGAAACATCGTCTAGATAATTAGCATAACAGATTTGACCTATGGTGAGGCCATCATTCTTTCCAGTGCAACCGCTTTGCCTAGTCATTCTTCGTATAGCAGGTCAAGGGTTGAAGCGAAAGTGCTTGAACATCACTTGACATCGAGAATCGAGGCTGGGATTGATCATGTTCTTTGGGATTGACACGGGCTTGCTCATGCATGATGGGATCGGCAATTGCTTCACTTGATGTTCTTTGGGATTATGACAGGGATGCATCATGTATGATGGGATGTTCAGTTCTTGGCTCTTGATTTGTAGATTGAACACCACTTCCTTGAACTGCACTAACTTGGCTTTCAACAACAACACCTGTACCTTCAGCTTCTTTATCTGCTGCTATCTTTTTACCTTTAGGATGTTTCTTTTTTCCTGCAGCTTTAGTAGGCACCTGTTTGACATTTTCCTTATTGGCGGTTCCACTACTTCCACTCCAGGCATACCCTAGGCATGTTACCTTGTTGTGTCCAGCAATGCCACAAATACTACACCTGACACTCTGTGACACACGGTAAATTTTCACTAAAATTTAACTGATAATTAGTAATTCATTTTTTCTAAGCATAATTCATTAAGCATGCATAAGCTTAGCCTGAACATTTGAGTAGATAACTCGCACACTGTAGACTATTGCATCACTTTTGCATTCATATCATTTTATGAAAATTTCATTTTGTCTTATGATTTAAATTGTAAGACGAGAGGTTATCTCGTTTTCCCCAGTGACCGACACTGCACGCGTACCGACACTATGATAAGGACTCGATAAAACAAATGACAAATGTCCGTGATATGGAATATTACAAAGATTAAAAATATTTCAGACACGTAACAAAAAAAAAATACTACGTATAAAAAGTTATCAAACAACGATACTTTGGTCACAATGTAATATCGCGGGACACAAAGTATATAACACACTTACACTTAAACATGAGCTTTTATAAGACCCCAATACAAGTGGAACACATGTACATGTACATAAAATAAATTATAAGTATACATTACATATACACTCACTTTGCTTACATTACCTTATTATACCTATATTATTATACTTACATTACATTTAAAAGAAAAGACTTTATAAAAATTTGAGGTTCACTCTTGTCTTACCTTTCCCACACACGACAAACACAAGACAGAGAAATGAGATACCCAAAATCTTCATCTTCAACCTCTCTACCCCTATACATGCGCCATATAGGCCGAATCTCCCAAAATGGTAAACCAACACACCTCTTTCTATTATTCCTCATCTATCCTCACCAAAACCATGAAAGATTTACTTCTCAAATCTCTCATAGATGCGCCTGCTACCTCTCATACGAATCCAAGAAAGAATCAAGGCAAAGATCACTCAAGAGAATCATATCCTCACTTGCGTCTACCTTGAGCTAAAGTCCAAAACATTCTAAGGGTTGGAAGTTAGCCAAATTGGAAACTTCAAACCAAGACCCAAGGAGAGAAAGGTAGCCAAACATCTTCCCAAAATACTTCTAAATCTCTAGTAGAGATGCAAAAACCCCAAACTCAGTTTCAATTTCAATTTTACCCAAAAACTAGGGTTTGCGAAAGTTAGGGTTTTCTAAAATTGATTTGGGGGTTTTGCAATTGGAGGTATTTTGGTGCTAATTCAAGTCTTATTTGGTCTGAATCCAAGAAACAACCCTTCGTTCATCACCCACCATTTTCGGATTTGAGGTTATCATCTCTTTTGTTGTTATGTTTTTATGTTGTTTTATGATATTAAGAGTGGAAAAGTTTATCAATGAAATTGTCATATGTTTTAGTCATGTCGATTTGTATTTATATTTTGATGCCACGTCGAATTTGTGAGTATGGTTATTTGAGATTGAGTTTTGCATTTGTTTTTGTTAGTCATGTTTCCTGCCGAGAGGTATAAAACAAGAGAAATAGAGGAGTTAAGTTATAAAAAGATTTACTAATAACAGTTAGTACAAAATCTGGAAATCTATGTTAGCCTTGATGTCTTTGAGAGGTACTCAAAGTGGCGTATAAATCTTGGTAACTTGAAGTCTTTGGTAAATGATTTGGGTGTTGGAATTAAATTTTGGTCTTGTACTTTGTTGGTCATTTTCTGTCGAGATGTATGAAACAAGAAAAACTAGGAGTTGAGTTTATATATTTCACAAGTATCGATAAGTATCGAAACTAGGAACTTATGTTGGCCGTGACACTTTGATAGTACTCGAAACTTGCATAATGTAGTGAGGCCGAGTTGAGTAGTACTCGACCATTTCATGGTCTTATCGATTCCGTTAGTGCTAAGTTTTCGATTCAAATGTAAACCCACTTCGAGACCTATAGTACCTAGCAGTTAACCCGTATGTGTCTCCCCTAGTGTTTGAGGAGTTAGACAAGTAAAACCGGAGTCATGACGACCCGTATGCATAAATGGTATGTGATCTTGTGTACTACATGTCGAACCTCCTCCACCCCCCCCCCCACTATATCGAACTAGTGATAATGTTGTGGTAGTACCACGATGTCGGGGTTCTTTTTAAATCAATGTCACATTAAAGTTGCGTATGAATCTGGAGTTAAAATTCTTGCCAAAATACTAAATGGTTTTATCATAAATCTTGACACTACCTGTCGAATTATATTCCAAGTCAAGACCAGTTATGTCCATTTCCTACTTCACAAAAACGAATACATAAGTGTTAAAAATCTAGAAGTAAAAGAGTAATAAAGCCAAACTTTGCAAACTTTACTTCTGTGTAACATTGGGCCGCAGCCCAAACTTAATATTCGAGTGCTTACTAGATCAACCATGGGCCACAGCCCACACTCTTACTATATGAACACTCATGTTGGCTTTGGGCTTAAGCCCATTCGCGTACCATTTCAGCCATACGCGGCCCAACTAGGTCGAGCCCACACTCGAATGGCAGCCAAACGAAATCAACACATCAAGACACAAAAAAAAATGTAAACCCGGAAGTCTAAACATAAGCTTAACCCGTTCTCGTCTACTCTTTTCCTTCATATCGTACGTATCGTCATATTTACAAGTCTATATAAGTCTTAAAGCAACCAATCAAGTGTAAGGTTTTCATACAAGAAACTAGTACTTAAGGACATACTACACTTAATAATACCTACAACAGTGTTTAACGACAATAAGTAAACAAACATATGTCAAGATAATCTCACGTAAATAATTTTATATTTTTGACAAACAACTAAAGGCCATTATGTCACTATATCCTTTATTAAAATTTGAAAGCCTTCAACTTTAACTCATGTACTTTCTAAATGCAATTAGAAAATAAATAAATTTATACGTAATCTTGACAATATCATTTTGTGTCGACTTAAATAAGTATATACACATTTATATACTTACTAGTGGAATGTCATAATTATTTTTCATATCAAACGTTGGATATTAAAACCATATTAATGTCAACAAGAAAAGTATATATATATATTTCATATACGTACTAGTAAAATCATTTTTATAACTTTTACAAACTAAAGTTTAGTTTTAATACACTTAAACTATTTTGAGTAAGCAAATACTTAAAACAATGAACTAAAACATTACCCTCCTTATCTAGGTCGCGTGTCGGTGCCGCTCCACAATCATCACTAATCCCACATTTGGATTGCACATTTGCCAAGGTGAGTTTTCATAGCCCCTCTTTTACTTGATAAACTGTTTTATACATTTTGGGGTGAGAAATATGCAAAACCTTTTTATGGACCAAAACTATTACATGATTACTATTACGTGGTTTAGCCTAAGCCTTTATGTCCTTAGAGAATGCCCTTTTTCATGAACCGTCAATTCCCCATTGGGAAACGCGAATGTTATAAATAGATCTATTGAGGGTGACTCCTCCGTTCGATTGGCCATACTTAGGCCAAGGCGAAACGTATACCATGTCGGAACCGAGTGTTGAGGGACAAAACACTCGCTATGGGCCCCTATATTGTATGACATCTTTTAGCATACAGAAACTGTCGTAGTATCGGTTGCATGAACTTAGAGCTAACGTAATAGACTTTCATCCATATATCATTATATTCGTTGTAATGATTATATGACTTTGCTTATGGTCCAACTCTCTATTTTAATTTAAACCTATGAACTCACCAGCTTTTAGCTGACCTTTTTAGCATATTTTCTCAGGTGTTTAAGTTATGTTCATGAAGGCAAGGCAAGGAGCGGGTAAATGGTCGTAGTAGTATTAAAGAAGTGTTTTTACACAGAAATGATGTTTTACATTGGGACCACTAAAACTAATGGGATGTGCCCATGTATCTAAAACAATATTGTAAGATAGTGTTTTAAAATATTTCATTGAATTAAACGGAGTGTGTATTCCGTTCTTTATTACTTGTGTTATGATTAACCGATCCCGTAACGCTCCCAAATAACACGTATGCTTCCGCTAAACCAAATTTGGGGGTGTTACAGTTTGGCATCAGAGCCAAGGTTATAGAGAACTAGGTACATATAAACCCTAAACTATAACTACTTTTCACTAAAAACATCATACTACGACCGTCGATTGCCGTTTGCCTTACTTGCCATTTTACTTAGAATTTATTTAAATAGGATTACATGTTTTATTTCCTATTTACTTATGCACTATTTCATATTCATTATGAGCATATTTTTCCACATACTTACACACATGCACCGTCTTGTCACAGACTATGCCTTCACCAGCCTTCCCCCACGATGTTCAGGAGGATATCCTACTAGCTCACTCACCTACCATCCGATTACACACTTAGCCACTGATCCGTACATTAGGCCACATTAGCATCTCGGCCGTTATTGCACCTACTCCAGTTATACCTACCCTTACCACCACTCCATCGGCTTTGTTGACGCGAGCGGCGAAAACCCGCATGATTGTGAGGGTACCGGATATCGAGATCGGTATTCATTTGTGCCTGCACTAGCTTCTCAGATGACCCGTGCTGCTTACATGGGTCCTTATTCTACTTGAGTCATCGACACCATCATCTCTTGAGTCACCACCCCATCAGAGACTCAGGAGATCTATTGATTCCTACTCAGAGGAAGATCCGGAAGAGGATCCTGAGGAGGAACTACCGGAGCTTATGCCGATTGAGAATGTCCCCGGATATGTTAGCACATCAGCAGATATGGAGACACTGGGTTTAGAGATTGTCCATAGTATCCAGGAGTTAGGACAGAGCTCCAGGATGGCTCAGAGATTGAGCAATGACATGGACATTGATGCACCATTTAGATTAGGACAGAGGGCTGCTTTCCTCCGTAGCCAGGAGGAAAGTAATGAGATTACTTGGAGAGATATTGATTGTGTGATCAGTTTTGTACCACACATCGCCAATCCGAAGCTATAGTCCATCATCACCTTCATTCATACCATCTGCAGCCGGACATCGGCGCCTTGCTCGTGCCACTAGACGACTTGAGACCATCGAGGAAGCTATACCGGTTGAGACACGAGTTCGGACCTATCGGGATCTCCGGATGGTGATCGACCCTCACTGAGAGGATATTTATTTTGGACTCTCATGAGACTTAGGAGTCCATCTTACGACCAGCTAGAGAGTCGATCCAACACGCTTGCAAGCTTGCGAAGCATGCGTGTTGAGGGTTTTTCCGGAGGAAAGAGTTCTTGATGTGTTGTTTGAGAGCATGGAGCTCGAGACCGAGGATTCGGCGGGTTTTAGGGTTGAGGCTCGGTCGAGGATGTCGAGAGTTGGACAGCAGACACGAGCCTTGGGCGGGTCAAGCCCGATGCACGGATCTAGAGGAGCTAGAGCGGCGTCCGTGGATGGCTAGAGATACTGCAGAGAGTGGCAGAGGACTACAGGTTTAGAGTCCATGTTAGCATCTCAGATGAGACGTATCGCGAGTTTGGAGGATACGCAGCGAGAGTTGATTGCTACCATTGAGCGAATCCGTACCGAGCATGGACATTCTTAGATATGATTTCATGATGTATCACACTAAACTGGATTTATAACAGTTAGTGTTAGTTATCACTCTTGTACTTCAGTTTGTATTTCCATTGTATTTCCGTTGTATTTCGGTTGTATTCCATCTAGTATCTCATCATGTACCGTAGGAACCTTGTAACCGAAGTTCTATCTATGTCAAACTTATTTTCCTATCCAATTGTCTCTTCTTTTATAGATTGCTCATATGATCTATCTGCGATATTTACACTATTACTTAGCACTTACCTTGACTAAAAGGTTATATATCTTATCACCTTTCCTACTCACTGAAATGCGCCAAAGCGAAGATCAAAATGTACCAACCCCGGTGGAGCTTCCAATGCTCCAATTCACGCAACAGAGTCACTCGAACCAAGCTGCAAACGCTAATATTCCAAACAGAGTCACACACGATCAGAATGCTGAAGCCACTACTCTCGCTAGGGCTACTCCAATCCAACCTATCATGAGTCAAGCCATGATTGACCAACTAGTCAATGAGCGTGAGTGAGCGCGCTTTAGGCTGCGACAAAGCAAACCACTCGTCTACTAATCTTTGGAACTTCGAGACCACCCACTCACAGCCGCACTTGTACTTATCAGGACTTTCATAAAACCATGACTGGAGGCTTTAGTGGAACCGAAGGAGCTGTCGGTCTGACTAGATGGATCGAAAAGCTCGAGACGTGTTCGAATCTGCAATTGTGAAGAAGAGTCTAAGGTTAAGTATGCATCGTTCACTTTCACGGATCTTTGCCTTGACCTGGTGAAACAATTTTCTGAAATCTGCTAGTATCGATGTTTCCTATGCCATGCCATGGGAGAACTTCAAGGAAATGGTACTTCTAAAGTATTGTCCTAAATAATGAGATCAAGAAGCTCGAGCATGAGTTTTGGAACCTCAAGGTTCAAGGCACCAATATGGTCTGCATGTCAACGATTTCAAGAACTAGCCTTATTGTGTCTGAAATGGTTCCCACTGAGACCCGATTGTTAGAAAGATACATCGGAGGACTGCCCCAACCTATCAAGGGCAATGTCACCACTTCTAAGGCTGTTGATCTTCATGAAACTATCGAAGTAGCCAACAAACTCATGGACCAAGTGATTGAGGATTCCATGGACAAAGTGGTTGACAATAAGAGGAAATGGGACGACCATTCTCAAAGCTACAACAACAATGTATACCGTGGCAAAAACAGTGGAAACAACAGCAACAATCAAAGCAAGAGGCAAAATGTTGCTAGAGCTTATCAAATGCGGTGTTGGGGAAAGGAAACCGTACTCAGGGACTGCACCATTGTGTAACCGATGCACACTGCATCACAAGGGACAGTGTACATTCAAGTGCCGTAATTGTCAGAAAATCGGACATTTAACTAGGAACTGCAGGTCCAAGTCATTGGCGACAGTTCAAACAGCCCCAACTCAGAACCCAAAAGCCGCTATAACATGCTTTGGTTGTGGTGAAAAAGGGCATTATAAGAATGAATGCCGAAAGACCAGAACCAAGGCCGGGGGAAACCAAAATGAGGAAATCCCATGGGAATGGCGGATTCAAGGAAATGTTGGACGACGAGTAATCGAGGAAATGGAGAAGGAGCCGTGAGAGAGTCTATCATGACCAAAGTGGAAGCTCGGGAAGACCGAATGTTGTGGGTACGGGTGCGTTCATTATAAATAACCGTTATGCATCTATATTGTTTGATCGGAGGCCGATAGGAGTTTTGCTTCTAATGCATTTAGTCCACTACTCGATATTGCCCCAACTGCATTAGGAAATGCATACAACGTGGAACTAGCTAACGGTAACGTAGAAAGGGTAGATACCATCATAAGAGGTTGCACCCTTAACTTGTTAAACCACCCATTCAATATCGATTTGATACCTGTAGCATTGGGTAGTTTCGATGTCATCGCGGAATGGATTGGTTAGCAAAATATCATGCTGCCATCATTTGTGACGACAAGCTCGTCCAATTACCCTATGGAGAAGAAGTCCTAACAATAGAAGGAGGCGAAGTAGACAGAAGAAACGCTTCTAGACTGCATGTCATTTCCTGTACCAAGGTGTTAAGGTGTATCGAGGAAGGATGTCACATCTTCCTAGCACAAGTCACCGGAAAGGATGAAAGAGAAAAGGAAGAAAAACGTCCGGAAGAGCGTGCCAATAGTAAGAGAATTTCCCGAAGTCTTTCCGAAGATTTGCCAGGGACTCCGCCGACCCGACAGGTTGAATTTCGATCGATCTAGTGCTGGTGCGCGCACCTGGCAAGATCACCTTATCGATTAGCTCCAACGGAACTCCAGGGAGTTATCAAACGGTTGTCGAACTTGCGGAAAAAAGGATTCATTAGACCGAGCTCATCACCATGGGGAGCACCAGTCTTATTCGTCAAGAAGAAGGACGGAACTTTCAGAATGTGCATTGACTATCGTGAATTGAATAAACTAACCATTAAGAACCGCTACCCACTACCGAGAATCGATGATTTATTCGATCAACTTCAAGGTTCAAGCGTTTATTCAAAAATTGACTTAAGGTCTGGATACCATCAACTAAGAGTTCGAACAAGACATTCCCAAAACCGCCTTAACTCGTTATGGACACTACGAATTCCAAGTCATGCCTTTTGGGTTAACCAACGCACCAACTGTGTTCATGGACCTCATGAACCGAGTGTGCAAACCCTACTTGGATAAATTTGTGATCGTATTCATTGACGATATCCTAATTTATTCCAAGAATGTGAAAGAACACGAAGAGCATCTTAGATTGATCTTGGAATTGTTGAAGAAGGAAGAACTGTATGCGAAGTTCTCGAAGTGTGAGTTTTGGATATCTACTGTGCAATTCCTAGGTCATGTAATCGACAAATGTCGGGGTATTCATGTAGATCCCGCTAAGATCGAGTCGATAAAGGATTGGGCGACACCCACAACTCCTACTGAAATACGCCAATTCTTAGGACTCGCTTTGATACTACAGAAGATCCATTGAAGGTTTCTCAAAGATTGCCAAATCTTTAACCAAGCTAACCTAGAAAAACACCAAGTTTGACTGGGGAGAAAAAAGAAGAAGAAGCTTTTCAACTCCTTAAAGAAAAGTTGTGTAGTGCACCCATTCTGGCCTTACCCGAAGGTAGTGAAGACTTTGTTGTTTATTGCGACGCTTCACACATAAGGGGCTCGGAGCGTGTTAATGCAAAGAGAAGGTGATAGCATACGCCTTCGCCAAGACTCATGAGAAAAACTACACAACGCACGACTTGGAGTTGGGATCGCCATTGTGTTCGCACATTTGGAGACATTATTTTTATGGCACGAAGTGTGTCGTATACACCGATCACAAAAGCCTACAACACATTTTGGATCAAAAAGAACTAAACATGAGACAACGCCGATGGTTAGAATTACGACTGCGAGATTCGTTACCATCCAGGTAAAGCGAATGTAGTTGCTGATGCTCTGAGTAGAAAAGAGCGACCAAAACCTCTTAGAGTCAGATCCTTGGGTATGACAATTAGTTCACCTCTTCCATCCAAGATTCTTGAGGCTCAATTGGAAGCACTCAAGGAAGAGAATCGTCCGAATGAGAACCTTTATGGAATGCCAGAGAGTGAAAATGGATTCATAAAAAGGTCGGATGGAATTTTGTGTTTCAAAGAGCGAAGTTGGATACCACTCTACGGAGGAATTCGCGACATTATTATGCACGAATCCCACAAGTCTAAATACTCCATACACCCAGGATTTGACAAAATGTATCTCGATCTGAAGAGATTGTACTGGTGGCCAAACATGAAAGCCGACATTGCAACATATGTCACCGGTGTTTAACTTTGTTCAAAGGTTAAAATTTGAACATCAGAGACCCTCGGGTCTACTAGTACAACCGAAATTCCCGAGTGGAAATGGGAGCGATATAACAATGGACTTTCACTAAGCTACCTAAAACCTCTAAAGGCTACGACACTATTTGGGTAATAGTTGACCGTCTCACCAAGTCGACATTTTCTACCGATGAAAGAAAGTGACGGAATGGACAAACTTGCACAACTATACCTGAAGGAAATCATCGCACGTCATGGCGTACCAATCTCCATCATCTCAGACAGAGATAGCCGTTTCACCTCAAATTTCTGGAAATCGCTTCAAGATGCTTTAGGGTCTAACCTCGACATGAGCACCGCTTATCATCCTCAGACCGATGGACAAAGCGAGAGAACCATTCAGACAATGGAGGACATGCTAAGAGCATGTGTGATAGACTTTGGAAATGGCTGGGATAAGCACTTGCCATTAGCTGAATTTTCTTACAATAACAGCTATCACACAAGTATAAAAGCCGCGCCATATGAAGCACTCTATGGTCGGAAGTGTAGATCACCGGTGTGTTGGGCCAAAGTTGGAGAAAGTCAACTTACTGGTCCGGAGTTAATTCAAGAAACTACTGAGAAGATTGTACAAATCAAAAAAATCCGACCAAAACAGCTCGTGACCGTCAAAAGAGCTACGGATAGAAGGAAACCCCTTGAGTTTCAAGTGGGAGATAAAGTTATGCTCAAAGTTGCGCCATGGAAGGCGTAATCCGTTCGGAAAGCGTGGAAAGTTAAATCCTCGTTACATTGGGCCTTTCAAAATTCTCGCTAGAATCGGACCGGTAGCATACCAACTCGAATTACCACAAGAACTCAGCTCTGTACACAACGTGTTTCACGTATGCAACTTGAAGAAATGTCTTTCTGACGAAACTCTTGCTATTCCTTTGGAAGAAATCCAAGTTGACGAAAGATTGAATTTTGTTGAGGAACCCCTTGAAATTATGGATAGAGAAATCAAACGGCTTAAACAAAGCCGCATCCCGATAGTCAAAGTCCGCTGGAACTCTCAAAGAGGTCCAGAATACACGTGGGAACGTGAAGACCAATTCAAACGTAAATACCCACACCTTTTCTCTACTTCAACAAGTAATCCTAACTGAAAACCGAGGACGGTTTTCTCTTCCAAGGCGGGGAGGATGTGACACACGGTAAATTTTCACTAAAATTTAACTGATAATTAGTAATTCATTTTTTTCTAAGAATAATTCATTAAGCATGCATAAGCTTAGCCTGAACATTTGAGTAGATAACTCGCACACTGTAGACTATTGCATCACTTTTGCACTCATATCATTTTATGAAAATTTCATTTTGTCTTATGATTTAAATTGTAAGACGAGAGGTTATCTCGTTTTCCCCAGTGACCGACACTGCACGCGTACCGACACTATGATAAGGACTCGATAAAACAAATGACAAATGTCCGTGATATGGAATATTACAAAGATTAAAAATATTTCATAACGTAACAAAAAATACTACGTATAAAAAGTTATCAAACAACGATACTTTGGTCACAATGTAATATCGCGGGACACAAGTATATAACACACTTACACTTAAACATGAGCTTTTATAAGACCCCAATACAAGTGGAACACATGTACATGTACATAAAATAAATTATAAGTATACATTACATATACACTCACTTTACTTACATTACCTTATTATACCTATATTATTATACTTACATTACATTTAAAAGAAAAGACTTTATAAAAATTTGAGGTTCACTCTTGTCTTACCTTTCCCACACACGACAAACACAAGACAGAGAAATGAGATACCCAAAATCTTCATCTTCAACCTCTCTACCCCTATACATGCGCCATATAGGCCGAATCTCCCAAAATGGTAAACCAACACACCTCTTTCTATTATTCCTCATCTATCCTCACCAAAACCATGAAAGATTTACTTCTCAAATCTCTCATAGATGCGCCTGCTACCTCTCATACGAATCCAAGAAAGAATCAAGGCAAAGATCACTCAAGAGAATCATATCCTCACTTGCGTCTACCTTGAGCTAAAGTCCAAAACATTCTAAGGGTTGGAAGTTAGCCAAATTCGGCTTCAAACCAAGACCCAAGGAGAGAAAGGTAGCCAAACATCTTCCCAAAATACTTCTATATCTCTAGTAGAGATGCAAAAACCCCAAACTCAGTTTCAATTTCAATTTTACCCAAAAACTAGGGTTTGCGAAAGTTAGGGTTTTCTAAAATTGATTTGGGGGTTTTGCAATTGGAGGTATTTTGGTGCTAATTCAAGTCTTATTTGGTCCGAATCCAAGAAACAACCCTTCGTTCATCACCCACCATTTTCGGATTTGAGGTTATCATCTCTCTTGTTGTTATGTTTTTATGTTGTTTTATGATATTAAGAGTGGAAAAGTTTATCAATGAAATTGTCATATGTTTTAGTCATGTCGATTTGTATTTATATTTTGATGCCACGTCGAATTTGTGAGTATGGTTATTTGAGATTGAGTTTTGCATTTGTTTTTGTTAGTCATGTTTCCTGCCGAGAGGTATAAAACAAGAGAAATAGAGGAGTTAAGTTATAAAAAGATTTACTAATAACAGTTAGTACAAAATCTGGAAATCTATGTTAGCCTTGATGTCTTTGAGAGGTACTCAAGGTGGTGTATAAATCTTGGTAACTTGAAGTCTTTGGTAAATGATTTGGGTGTTGGAATTAAATTTTGGTCTTGTACTTTGTTGGTCATTTTCTGTCGAGATGTATGAAACAAGAAAAACTAGGAGTTGAGTTTATATATTTCACAAGTATCGATAAGTATCGAAACTAGGAACTTATGTTGGTCGTGACACTTTGATAGTACTCGAAACTTGCATAATGTAGTGAGGCCGAGTTGAGTAGTACTCGACCATTTCATGGTCTTATCGATTCCGTTAGTGCTATGTTTTCGATTCAAATGTAAACCCACTTCGAGACCTATAGTACCTAGCAGTTAACCCGTATGTGTCTCCCCTAGTGTTTGAGGAGTTAGACAAGTAAAACCGGAGTCATGACGACCCGTATGCATAAATGGTATGTGATCTTGTGTACTACATGTCGAACCTCCTCCACCCCCCCCCACTATATCGAACTAGTGATAATGTTGTGGTAGTACCACGATGTCGGGGTTCTTTTTAAATCAATGTCACATTAAAGTTGCGTATGAATCTGGAGTTAAAATTCTTGCCAAAATACTAAATGGTTTTATCATAAATCGTGACACTACCTGTCGAATTATATTCCAAGTCAAGACCAGTTATGTCCATTTCCTACTTCACAAAAACGAATACATAAGTGTTAAAAATCTAGAAGTAAAAGAGTAATAAAGCCAAACTTTGCAAACTTTGCTTCTGTGTAACATTGGGCCGCAGCCCAAACTTAATATTCGAGTGCTTACTAGATCAACCATGGGCCACAGCCCACACTCTTACTATATGAACACTCATGTTGGCTTTGGGCTTAAGCCCATTCGCGTACCATTTCAGCCATACGCGGCCCAACTAGGTCGAGCCCACACTCGAATGGCAGCCAAACGAAATCAACACATCAAGACTCAAAAAAAATGTAAACCCGGAAGTCTAAACATAAGCTTAACCCGTTCTCGTCTACTCTTTTCCTTCATATCGTACGTATCGTCATATTTACAAGTCTATATAAGTCTTAAAGCAACCAATCAAGTGTAAGGTTTTCATACAAGAAACTAGTACTTAAGGACATACTACACTTAATAATACCTACAACAGTGTTTAACGACAATAAGTAAACAAACATATGTCAAGATAATCTCACGTAAATAATTTTATATTTTTGACAAACAACTAAAGGCCATTATGTCACTATATCCTTTATTAAAATTTGAAAGCCTTCAACTTTAACTCATGTACTTTCTAAATGCAATTAGAAAATAAATAAATTTATACGTAATCTTGACAATATCATTTTGTGTCGACTTAAATAAGTATATACACATTTATATACTTACTAGTGGAATGTCATAATTATTTTTCATATCAAACGTTGGATATTAAAACCATATTAATGTCAACAAGAAAAGTATATATATATATTTCATATAATGACTAGTAAAATCATTTTTATAACTTTTACAAACTAAAGTTTAGTTTTAATACACTTAAACTATTTTGAGTAAGCAAATACTTAAAACAATGAACTAAAACATTACCCTCCTTATCTAGGTCGCGTGTCGGTGCCGCTCCACAATCATCACTAATCCCACATTTGGATTGCACATTTGCCAAGGTGAGTTTTCATAGCCCCTCTTTTACTTGATAAACTGTTTTATACATTTTGGGGTGAGAAATATGCAAAACCTTTTTATAGACCAAAAATATTACATGATTACTATTAGGTGGTTTAGCCTAAGCCTTTATGTCCCTAGAGAATGCCCTTTTTCATGAACCGTCAATTCCCAATTGGGAAACGCGAATGTTATAAATAGATCTATTGAGGGTGACTCCTCCGTTCGGTTGGCCATACTTAGGCCAAGGCGAAACGTATACCATGTCGGAACCGAGTGTTGAGGGACAAAACACTCGCTATGGGCCTCTATATTGTATGACATCTTTTAGCATACAGAAACTGTCGTAGTATCGGTTGCATGAACTTAGAGCTAACGTAATAGACTTTCATCCATATATCATTATATTCGTTGTAATGATTATATGACTTTGCTTATGGTCCAACTCTCTATTTTAATTTAAACCTATGAACTCACCGCTTTTAGTGACCTTTTAGCATATTTTCTCAGGTGTTTAAGTTATGTTCATGAAGGCAAGGCAAGGAGCGGGTAAATGGTCGTAGTAGTATTAAAAGTGTTTTACACAGAAATGATGTTTTACATTGGGACCACTAAAACTAATGGGATGTGCCCATGTATCTAAAACAATATTGTAAGATAATGTTTTAAAATATTTCATGGAATTAAACAGAGTGTGTATTCCGTTCTTTATTACTTGTGTTATGATTAACCGATCCCGTAACGCTCCCAAATAACACGTATGCTTCCGCTAAACCAAATTTGGGGGTGTTACACACTCTTCCAAGCCCTTGACAGCTTACCATCCTTCACAATCTCTTCAGTTTCAGGAGCTATCATAACTCTTTTTCTACTTCTTGAGGTAGGCGGGTTTGTTTCGGATTTCGGTGGAACAATTGTTGTTGGCATAGTTGATTTTTCCCAATGTACACTGCTAGTTATAGGCTGGACATGGTGTCTGTAGGTAGCCTCCCAAGTGAGAAGATAGTAACAAGGATGAGCCCATGTTTCTACAGACTCGACTTGTTGGCCATTTAAAGCCATATTTCAATTGGTAGCAACAGCATGTTTACATGGTAAACCTGTTATCTCCCACCTTCTGCAAGTACAAGTCTTGTGTACAACATTAACTACACATTGGTCACCCCATGGTCCACTAACACGAAACTTAGATCCCCATTCCATAACACATTATACTTAATGCCTCTTTCTTAATAGCCTCTAGCATATGTTGTGCAGTTGGTGTTAGTGGCCCATCACTCTTCTCAATCACCATAAGAACATGCATTATCCTCTTCATACAGTATTCCCTGATGTATTCTAAGGTACGTAATAATTGGTTTGCTTAACCCCGCTTTTATTTTCTCATGAAACACTTGACACATGTTATTAAGTAACACATCAGAAGTAGCTCTCCTTAAAGATGACAAGTAATAAACATGTATTAATTGTAACTGTTTATCTTGCATTTATGAATACAAATTAAGTGACACTGATAGATCACTTACATGAAAAATGTGACCTTGACCAATGAATCGGTGGTATCTTACTTAACCAATCATGGGCTGGTTGAGTAAGTTTCTTGAGATCACCATAACTTTCAGAACTGTACAACAGTTGAGGTACATTGCACATTAACACAGATGGTCTTTGTAGGCCCTACCTTTCCATTGCAATTTCATTTTCTCATGAATGCTTTTAATACGAATCTGTTTCTGCACTTTCAAAACTTCGCTACAGCTCTACTTATATCATGCACAAAATCAAATATCTTTACTGTCTGTTTCAAAACAGTGAGACTTAAATTCATGAACAGAGTAAGAGAGTACCTTATTCATGTCAGTAATAAAAGTGATGCTTGAAATTGGCCCAAGTGCTAAATCATCGGATAAACAATGAAGAAACCAAGTCCATGATCCTATGTTATCTGAATCAACAAAAGCATAAGCGAAAAGGTATATACCATTGTTGCTATCAATTCCCACAGCTGTCATCAGTTGACCATTGAAAGGACCACGAATCAGAAAAGCAGCCAGCCCCAACAACGATCTCCCACAATCTTTAAATCCTTGCTTCGGTGCACCTAAACAAACATACACTCTCTTGAATTCTCTGGTTGGAAGAGACTCATCCGGAGGTCGTTCCACATTTATCTCCACTGTTGTATTAGGGTTTGTCTTCTGCAACTCTTGAACATAATCTCTCAACATGGTAAATTGTAGCTTGAATTGACCCACGATGGCTGTATTGCTAGGTTTTGACCTTTAAAACCTTCTGCAGGGACACTTGAAGGTCGTATTGGTTGGTAAGTTGATTATGCACAGACCTGATAGGAAGCTCTGGATTTGTTTCAACTTGTGCTGTAATTTTCTGTGAGATATAGCGAAGGTCAAAATCTCTGACTTCCCTTGATTGCAAACAAGTGTGTTGCTCATTATATGTTCTGACCGACCATATACCTGTCTCACCATTCCTGCCGACAAACAATAGCCACGGGCAGAGTATTTGTGAAGGGTCCTTTTTGCCAGAAAGCAATGCACTTATACCCCTTCTGCTTAATGGACTTCTAGATGGGCCAATATCCAGTCCAGGACCTTCAATTGGGCCTGAAACTGGAACACAACCCCTACACGACACTTATTCTTGTTTTGTCATTCTTCAAAAAAAACAACTCCCTCCTAATTTCTATTGAATGCTCTCTTACTAGGTTTTTTACTTCCCCTGCAGTACCAAACTCCTGACCAGTATAGAAAAAAGTGGTATAGACACCATTAGTCTGACCTACTTGTAGCATACCAAGCTGTGCATCATTCTCTTGACAAGTGTTATCTTGATTTGGTTCAACTGCATTGCCAAATTCACTAGTGTCACTCGCTTGTAACAGAGTAAGATCAACAACAGGATCCTCTTCCATGTTATCCTGGGTCAGTTGAAACAGAGTTACATCCACATCGGCTCTCAAACCTGTTATTCACATCAACTAGTGGTCTGCCTGCTTTGTGTAAATGCTTCTCTTGTGTCAATTGAAACAGATTGACCTCAAAATTTGCAGGCTCTTCAAAGGTGTTATTGACATCAACTAGTGTTGTTCCACCTTTGTCAAAGTCCTTCCCCTGACTCACTTTAAATAGATTAACCTCAACATTATCAGGCTCCTTTATAGCATTCTCCTCATCAATAACTACTAAAGCACGCTCACTGTTTTGAACAGGTTGGCTAGAAAATGGCGGTCTAAGGTGGAAAAGAGTGGCTCAATGTTTGGAAAATTGCTAGACTCACCAATATCATTGACGTCCACAGGCAATTGTGTAAGTTGGATAAACGGATCTAGGGAAGGTTCATTATCTATATCATCTAACACCAACCGTCTACAACGAGATTGAATAGCGCGTAGCAACTTTTCTCCTATCTTCATTCATCTCCCAAAACACAGTCTTAATTGATTGTGGGGACATTTCAGAAAGTTCTAATCTAGTCTTCCCTATTTCAACATACCGTCTATCGACTTATCTTTGTATGACAATATCTTTCAACAAGTCTAGATTAGCGGGTTCACAAAGAAAACAAACCATCGTCTAATGTACAACCAAGCTTAAGAAAGTAGAAATAATTGGTTTGTCCAGACTCATAACCGATTTGGGTCATGAGAGCATCCATTTCATCAACAGATACCTCTTTTATTTCCACAAGATCAACAAGGCATTTCTTGCCTCCTTGATATATCCTACCTGTAAAGTATTTGAATGTACCTTCATAATGGAACATCATGCTAAACGATCCAGGTTCACCCATGTATAAAAAATGTACAAAAACATTGTTAAGCTAAAGTTACCTAAAAGGGAATAACTTAATCAGTCGTACTAACATATGATTGTAATAGGCTCTAACCAAAAAGACTTACAATATCTCTGAGCATCTCTTTCCTCCGTTTCACGATCATCATATAAAGGATATTCCCTTACTCGCCACAGAGTAAATCCAAGGTGGTTGTTTGTTATTTTCTTACTCAGATTATTTGATTTGATGATAGACATTGCATTAGGGTTTTCTGGGTAGGCTTCCAAAACAAGTTTGGGGATGAGCAATGAGTACACGATTTTGTTATATTGTACAAAATGGCGTGAAATTGGACAAGACTGGTGCTACAGTATATAAAACAAAATGACTATTGTACCCTCAACAGTAACTTGATTACGGGTTTTTGCGATATAACGGAACGTTGACAACGCCGTTATTGGTCAAGAGCGAATCGGCATTTAATGGCCAAGGTTTCGACCTGTGGCGATGAAAAGGGCAAGGTTCGTCCCATCGCGATCCGTCCAGCCAAGTTTAGGGACCAACGGTGTATTTTAGTCTATATATTAATAACTTCATATTCACTTCTTCTCTCTCGCAAACATGATTTTACATATTAGAAACATAAAACATTTGAAAGACAAACGCAACCATAGTCTCTTAAATTAGCACATGGATATTTAATAAATGAAATGGGACAAGATATTCCCACCCCCTAGTTGTTATATTCTCACCCTCCTCTACTTTTTTGCATTTTTTTTTTATTTTATTTTTTATAATTTTGTTTATATCAAAAAAATATAAACCTAAAAATGCGGAACAGTAAATATAAAGTTTAATAGATCAAACGCTTAAAACTGTCAAAAATACGGAACAGAAACTGACAAAAAATTGTGTTGTACTGAAATAAATAAGAGAAAAAAGGAAATTTTTTCCTACTAATTAGATCTACTAATATGCTTACCCAATAATATAATAACACTTGTCATTACTTTAATAGTGCTGTCAAATTTTAGTACAGTATTAATCCATTTTATCCTTTATAACTGTCTTTCTAATTTTTTGCTTTCTTTAACTTCTTTCTGGGTAATTTTTATAAGCGAATTTTTCCTTTACTTTTTCACTTAAATAAAACAGGTACTACAGATCTCAATAAAAAATCTCATACAAAAGATGAAAATATTAAAATAGTTTGAAACCTCCACTTCTGGAAGATTATATATATGATTGTTTAAACCTCCACTAGGGTTCAACGGGTTGTGCAAAGTAATTTTGCGACCCCTAAGTCAAAAATTCATTTTAGTAGAATTGGTTTGCTATTCAAAGGGGTTGCGGCCAGCTTGTTCTTGGATTTGCATCTTATTGTAATCCGTTATTACAAGTAATAATAGAAATCCAAATTCATTTTGAAAAAAAATTATATAATAGACTTTACTCACCGTTGAAAGATTTATCGAAACCCCATGGATTCAAATTTTCTAGGACTTTATTCATGTTCGTAGTCTCTGATATTTTTAAAAAGGAAGGCATGTGTAGCTAAAATTATGATCTTCAAAATAAGGATCATAAAATAAGATGCTAAAAATTAAAGGTGAACGGCACAAGAACTTTCGACAATTGCGTTCATGATACTGGCATTTCTAAGGTTGGTGGAGCCTTTGGAGAAGATAGAAAACAACATACAGCAAATTAAAATTATTTAATTACTAGTGAGGGTATATTAGGGAGAACACAGAAAGTTGCATTAAAATTAAAACTAACCATAAGTGGCACCAATCAAATTTGTAGGTCTAATTTTAGACATATTTATTGGGTCTAAGAATCATTTTTCTTAATAAATACTACCGATGAGACTTAACTCGCCCAACGTGGCTAATCAACTTCCATTCGTTAATCAATTTTATTAACTTAAAGTGTGGTCGACAGGGAAAAAATATAGTGAGAAGAGAAATTAAAACAAGAATGAGAAGAAATTTGAGCCACACATTTCAAATAAGGAGGAGAAATTTAAAGGGAGAGACATCGATTTCCTTAGGTGTATTTGAAATATGCGGCCGTGGTTTTCTTCTCACCCTTCTCATTTTAATTTTACTTCTCATCTGATCCGTACATCCTATAATTTCTATAACACGTAAACAACATACAGAAAAATTAACCTTTCTTAAACACAAATTTTCAAACTTGTACTAGGATTCAAACAAATAAGGTTAAGTTGTATTAAACGCAAAACACTTCAGTCACAAAACATAAACAAACATCAACTATGCAATGACGAGTTGACGACCCAAAGATTTAATGTGAACTCCTTTCAAAGCAAGAATAAAAAAACACATGACCTAAAGGCCTATATGTAACACCTCCAATTTCGTGATACGTAGCAGAATTCAAACTGGGTGTTACTTCCTAGCACAACAGTTATAATAATAGAAAACGATCTCCATTTGAGTCGTTTTAAAAGATTTATCATTCGAATTTCAGAGTTTAAAAAATGAGGTCCCAGTAGTTTCGTAGTTTATTATATAAGGTTTCGAATGATAATAAAATTTATAGCGTTCTTGAGTATCCATGCTCCTCCGTGTCAGTCTCGCTCATTATGGACATGAGATAAATATGCTAAAAATGTCAACACAAAGGTTGATTAGTTCATAGAGTTTGTTGTAAATAAGTCGAAAAGTCTATAAAGAATGTTCACACAGCAAAGGCATTGTAAATCCACTCAGTTGCAAATCCCGCCCATACAAAACTTGCAACTTGTGTGTTCACAACCCATTGCTAAAAGTAATATGAGTAAGATAGTTGATTTCAATAGTTTCAAGTTTGGGTGAAATATTGATAAAATAAGCAGTGGGTTACGTTGTTATACACCCATAGCTCGTTTACTTGCCCTGACAAGGTCAATCACAAAAGATAGTTTGTTTGGTTGCCCTAACCAGGTCAACACAAAAGTAGTTCGTTTGTTTGCCCTAACCGGGTCAAAATTGAGTGAATCCATAAGACTTATATGCAAAATCAGTTTAACACAAGTTTCAAGTTTAATAAACAGTGTGCTACGTTGGTATACGCCCATAATAGAAACAATGGGCCATGTTGTTAGCACCCATAGTTCAGTAGTTGCAGTACCGTATCGTGATTACAATACCGTGTTATTGCTCTAAGTCTCATGAATGCAAACCTTAACAGGTGTGATATCATAAAAATGATATAAGTAACAGGCATCATAAAAATGACATAAGTCACGGTGCCCTCGTGCTAGGAGTTTGCCAACTTCCTAGTTGTTCTTCAAATAAAGTGCATTTGGCTATCAATCCGGCTAGCACCAAGGCTATCTATCCGACTAGCTCAAATGGGTCGTCAACTGCCAATAGATCTATTCACGATATTCGCGTTCACTCGCAAGTGATTAATGGTTCATGATATGAGGGACTTTCAGTGGAAAAAGTGTGTCTTAGGCAATAACGATCAGGATAACATATAGAAAAATACTTGTGTTCGGGTTTGCAACATAAACGTATAAAGTGGAATTATGAACTCACATTAATATGTAATAGTTTAGAATACTTGTGGAAGTAAATGCAAGTAGTTGAGCATTTATCTCCCCCAAAAATAGTATAAGACAATTGAAAGTGGGGCTATGAAACTCACCTTAGAGTGTAGTAACGTAGGTAATGTAACGGTGTCAAGGAGTATGACATAACAGTATAAAGAAGTATAGTGTAGTGATACGGAATCGGCATAACCTAATGAATATAAGCTTGTCTAAAAAATATGACACGCAAAGTACTCAACGCGTATGAGTTTCAAGAGATAACAAGTTTTAGTTTTCGTGGAAATTTCGTATCAATGTTTGTAAAAAGTTTAGTATCATCGTTTCGTGTGGTAGTATAAAATCATAGATTTAAGACAAACCGCACGCCAAGGTATAACACATATATCACACTTAATAGTCCGACAATAATCCAATGGGTGATCGCCCGATATCTTAAGTCTAATATCTCAAGTCTATCACGAGAATAATAATCCAACATGTCCAAAAATGTCCGATTATATAGTCCAAATAATATTAATTAGATATTAGTCTAATAAGTTTGTACAATATAAGTCTAATGTTTGATATCAATTACATGTGTTGTCCAAAATAATGAATCCATTATGTATCCGTAAATTAGTCCGATGTGAGTCCAATAGTCCAAATATCCAAGTCCGTTATAAGTCCGACGTCCAATAATATTTGATCCGATAGTCTTAGTCCGTTATGTCTAAAACATTATGTATAGTATAATAATCAAGTCTCACGTATTCAATAAAATAATTTATTTTAGTCTGATAACCGACGTCTGATAAAACTAAACATTTAATCAAAACATAATCGAAATACTTATATAGTTGCAAGTCTAAACACCAACACATGCCCTATGATGTATGGGCTTAGTCCTAGAATTTACTATTAAAACCTTTTGGGCTTAACAGCCCGTTAAACAAACAAACTCGCCCCTTTTATTCTTTGGGCTTTGGCCCATAGTGAATACCAAAACTAATCACACCCTATTGCCTGAAAAATAATAACAAGCAACCACACCCCTCTGTATAGCTTACAAACGCACTATTAGTTTTTACAGCTTAAATCTCAAAATAGATACCCTTAATGTTGTAAAGGAGCTGGAATAATAAGCTCAATCCGTTCAAATCCCCATTCAATAAGCTGGAAGTTAAAAAAATTATAAGTCGGAAAATGTTAGGAATTGGAAATTCTATAGTGAAGCATCGGTCACCCCAAATATAATCTAGCTTAAGTTAGCTCGTAGACATATCGGTTATTACTTTACTTGTTAGTTAGTTATTAGCATAGTTTAGTCTAGTGCAACACCGTGGAGGAAGGACGGGTCTTTACCCATTGTATGCCTGATCCACAGCCCGTAGGAGGGCGTGCTTCTTTGTATAAATAGCCCTCTCCCCACAAGGGAGAGGGTTGAATGTTCATTGAGTAATCTAACCTTCCATTTGTTTTATCTCTCTAGAACAATCCACTTTCTCTCTCTAAAACCATACGCCCATATTTGTTATGTTATGATGTGTTAGTGAAATCCAATATGTTACAAATGGTATCAAGAGCCATGGTTTGATCATCTCTCTTACATATTCTTGGATTTCTAGTGGTTTTTTATGGTTTTTGGGTTTGAAAAAGTTTGTGGTATTTGCATCATTTGGACCATTTCTAGTGTTAAAGTTTGGATTTTGATTGTACTTTTGTGTTTAGGATCATTATAAGTGTTTAGGTTTTGATTTGGAAGGCTTGAATCATTGTGGTTGGACTATTTTTGGATTTAAAAGAGACGTTTTGTTGAGTTTAAAGTTAGCGACTTGTGTCTCAGTTAAGTATTCAAACGTGCGATTTGTCCCTGTTTTCGAAGCGATTTGTGTCAGTTTCAAATCACTTATTTAAGCGATTTGTCCAGGTAGTGGCTGTACTTGTGCGACTTATTCGGAGTAGCGATTTGTCATTTTTCAGCGATTTGCTTATTTAAGCGATTTGTGACTTTAAGCGACTTGTGCTGTTTAAGCGATTTGTCATTGTTTTCAGCGACTTGCTTATTGAAGCGAGTTGTAACTTTAAGCGACTTGTATGGTTAAGCGACTTGCTTATTGAAGCGACTTGATTGATGAAGCGATTTTTCAGATTTAGCGTCTTGTTTGTTTAAGCGATTTGTTATCTCTGCAACTTGGACTAAGCGATTTGTCCTAAAGTGAGTTACTGTAAGCGATTTGTAACTAATTAAAACTTGTCATTTGCTATCAACACAATGTCTTACACCACTGACCCTTTAATCTCCAAAGTGCTCGAACTCTACGATACCTCACAGAACAAAGAAACTGTTAGCTACTCAGAAAATTTAACCATGATTGATTCAGCAAATTATGATCAAAACACTTTACATTCAGAGTCAATTAACAAAGAATCACACTTGTTAATGATACATGATGCAAAGCAAATGGAATGCAGCACTGTGCCCTATCAACTACTTCATATGCACCTCATTCAGCTGTTATCCACAATTGGAGATCGAACGTGTAGTGCTCTCTTCCGCCAGGACTTACCTACATTGATAAGAACCTTGTTGCTGAACTTAGAACAACTGAAGCTTCAAATTTCCAAAAAGAAGGTACTAAGGGATGATTCCAATGCTGCACTTCAGATAATCCACAACCAATTTCAGCCATTCATCAATGGGGAATATTCCGCAGACTTCGATCAACACGTGACTGTAATTTCTTTCAAGAAACATACTGGAATGGAAATTCATGAGTTCATCAATACATTTATCCAACATATGGATAATGTGGAAAAGTACATTAAGGAAGCTGCTCAAGAGGATGATAATTTGAATGAGTGTCAGGTGAAATTAAGCGAAAGTCGTGATAAGTCGGGTAACGTTTCAGTTGAAAGGTCGGGTGATGTGAATGCAGCTATCAGACTGACTAATGATCAGGTGTCATGTGATGAGGTACCTTTAACGGTTCAATATAATGCATCTGCTAATTTATCTAAACATGCTGACCTTAAGGGTGAACATGACTTTGTTGAATGTTCCTTGGCTGAAACTGAGTCTAATTATTTCAATACAAATGATATGGTTGATAAAAGGTTTTTTGACGAGCTTTTAAACAAATACTCAATTCTTGAAAAACATTGCATTTCCTTAGAAATTGCAATACAACAAAAGGAAGAAATTTTTCTTGTTTCAAAAGCTCATCGAAATCCGGAATTCCTAGAATTTCGAGAATTTTTTTGAAATTAATCAGCTAAAGCTTAGCTTCAAGACAAAGACTCAACCATATGCAATCTAAACGGTCAAATCTCTGATTTACACATGAAAATTAAAATGGGAGTGAACTGTCTTAACAAAGAAGTTAGTGATGAGGTTAAATCTAGGAATGATGAATTGGCATTATGTGTGGCAGAGTTGTTAAGGGAAAATGAGTCCTTAAGGAAGAATCAATTAGAGAATAAGACAAAAATTTTAGATCAGACTAGTTCCTTGTTAGCTGACATAGATGACCTCAAAACCAATCTTCAGAACAAGAGCTTCACTATAGTTGCCTTAAAAAATGAACTCAGGAAAATTACTAGGAATGGTGGGAATACTAAGTCTAATTTGGATAAACCAAAGTCACAAACGGCTAATGATAGATCTGTTGTTAGGCAACCAAATGCATTTAGGACTGAAAGAATTAAACCATTCAAATCTTGAAATCCTTCCCAAGTCAAAGAGAACACAGTTTTGCCAAAGTCAGTTGCCTCACCAAAGCCTTCTCACTCAAATGTGCAACACTCTAAGATCAAGAATATAGGAAGATCACCCTCTCCATATAAGAAGCATCAAATGACTGACCAATCCCCCAAGAAACAAACTAATTGCAAAAGGACAAATGTTCAAAACAGGGAAATGGCTACATCTAACTCTGCTAGCAGTTGTTTTAAGTGGATTCCTACTGGTAGAATATTTAAGTTTATAGGATCCAAACAGACGTACTCACCTAGATCTTGTCTTAAGTGGATGCCCACAGGTAAAATTTTCAAAAATGTTAGACTTAAAGGGATTTCTATTAATGACACTCCTAGACCTGACTGTACTACATCCAAAAATGAGGATACATCTGTTACTAACTCATGTGCTACTAGTGCAATGTGTCCTCAGTCTTTTTCAAGTACAATCCTCAATTCAATCATGAATATCATGACATGGTTTCCAACAGAAATGAAGACTGCTCATCCAAGATTTGTAGCCTGTCAGAATTGATGTACTTCATACTTTGACTCCTGATCAACCTGACTCAGGACTCGTTCTCATTAATTCATTTAAAAAAAATTAACCTACACTTGTTTTTAAATTTATTATAATTTTTACCAAACTCTAATAAAAGATGTATCTTGTGTTATCGATAACATCTACGGTACTAGAAATGTCATTCAATAATGATACGGGTCCTTAGATGAAGTTCGAACAGAAGATATACTCTATTTTAAAATGGGTGGTTGTATTTCAATCAATTTTCACTTAATTTTAAATCGTGACATTGATTGAGGGGGAGGAGTTGTTTGGGTCTCTGCATGAGTGTTACATGTGTCTTATGATCTCTGGTACTGCTGCATGTTACTTTATTTGAAATTAGTTTCTCTAAATCATGTCTATTTGAAATGCTCTTTGCAATAGGATTAGAATAAGTCTTGTGTGTGGATAAGTATTGCAATTTGTGCTTAGTTTAAGATAGGCGATTTGTGTTATAGCAACAACATGCGATTTGTGTTGAGAATATGCTATGCGACTTGCCAAGTACAGGGACCATTTTTGCAATTTGTCTAAAGTTACAATAACTGTATAAATGGGCCTGCGATTTGTCTCTTAGTCAAAGGCTTTCTAAAATCCGGTCAAAACCCACACTCGAAAACTCTCTCTCTACTTTATTCAAACAAGCGATTTGTGCTTAAAGTGTTGTGTGGTATGTTTTAATCTGATTGGACTCATGTATCTCGCTTAATTCATAAATTGTTAGACCTAACAAACATCTCTCCTTTGCAGATTCACTCCTCCCGTTCCTCGATTTATCATTTTTATTAGGTTTGATTATTTATTTCTTGGTTGTGTGGTGTATGCTGATTCCTTTAGATAGTTTAGTTGTTTGTATGAATTGTCTATGTTCGGTCACATGTTTGGTGTGCTTGAATTGTTTTTGCCTGTTCTTCGTCCCCTTGTTCGCGCAACTCGCCCATATGTGGATTTGATGTGAGTTATAGATCTCATTAGGGGGTTAGTGGGTTGCTGTATGTTGTGAATTTGAATATGAATCAGTTGTGGTTAAGTCTCTTTGATTGGGTTTTTTCCTGTGGGTTGATATTGTCTTCGTGTTCTTAATGTCTGGTAGCGATTTGTCTCAGGATTCATATTAGCGACTTGTCACTCATAACTGTTATAGACGATTTGTCGTAGTATTAAGTTAAGCGATTTGTCTATTTAAAAATTGATGCAATTTGTCGTTTCAATAAATAAAGAAACTTGTGTCTTTACACACTCAGTTTGCGATTTGCTCAGTTTACTGTAGCATGCGATTTGATGTAAGCGATTTGTCTATTGAAAATTGATGCGATTTGTCATTTCAATAAATTAAGCGACTTGTCTCTATATACACTCATTTTGCGATTTGTCTAGTTTACTGTAGCATACGACTTGCTCTGAGCGATTTGCCACATAACATATGCGACTTGATGTCTTTTCTTTGAGTCTTGCGATTTATCTGTTGTTTTGTATTTCACGCGATTTGTTGTCAAAACATGCGATTTGACCTGAGTTACATGCGACTTATGCTTAAATGCGATTTGTATCATCCTACATGCTTTTTGCTTGTCTTGATTGGTCTGTTTCACACTTATATACTGTAGGTATGGAATTGTTATGATGAGTGACTCAGTAATTATATAACACCTAACCCTGTTTCTGGCCACTATTGTTGTTTTGTGTATACTTTACAGAAATACAATGGCAGACATTACTTCCTCTGAGAATCCAGTTGCCAATGCCCCACCAGTTGTGCTTACCAATGAGGAACTTCTTCCTCATAATGAATGGGTTGACATAGCTAAGAGCAACTACTACTTGGATGAGAACAAACATCAACCAAACCCTATCTATCGAATCGCCATTGATATCCTTAAGAACACCAACTTCTTTGGTGCCCTAACCATGAGGTGCAATATCCCTACCATTTATCTGCAACAATTCTGGAATAATGCTGCATGTAACAAGATCACTGCAAAATACTCCTGCAAGCTGGATGACCAATGGTGTGAGTTTGACAGTGAAACTCTTAGGGAGACACTTGGAATCACACCTCGAGATCCCACTAATCAGTTTGTACCACCACCTAATAATGAAGAATTAATGAACTTTGTGGAAGAACTGGGATACCTTACAAAGCTTACACCTGTCTCTTCTATAATCACGAATGACATGCATCAACCCTGGAGAGCCATTGCCACCGTCCTCAACTTATGCTTAACAGGGAAAACGTCAGGGTTTGACAGAATAAGGGCTCCAATGTTACAAGTTTTGTGGGGAATTGTCAAGCAAAGAAATGTCGATTTTGCCGAACGCATTTGGGAAGAACTCTCATTGGCCATGGATACATTCATTACCGACAGAGAAAACTTCATAAATCAAGTAAAGGGAAGGAAAGGAGACAACAAAAGGGTGATTCCTAGCATTCGGTTCTCAAAGCTAATCATCCAGCACTTGCAGTAGAAACATCAATTCAATCCAAGAACTGAAGCAGTTTTACATGAGGCAAGCAGTGAATTTTTGCTTGGTAACTTGAAATATGTTGCCAAAGGTACAAACAAAGTGATCTTTGGCATGGCAATTCCTGAAGCTTTACTCACCGAACGAATCAAGAAGGCTGATTACTTCAAAAGATACCTAAAGATGGTCTCCAGCACAACCATCGAAGAAACACCTAAATCCACTTCCTCTCAACCAAAATCCACCTACTCAAGTCTTCCCAAAAGAAAGAAGAGACTTGTTACTTCAATATTTGTTGAATCTCCACCCCAAAAGCATAAAAGGAGAAGGAAAGATGCCGGAAGGGGAAAAGATGAAGGATCCATGGTCCCTGAGAGTTAGATGAATTTATTAGATGAAGATGACGCTGCACTACAACAAGGAATCCAACAGAGTTTGGAAACTCTAAACATGCCTCAAAGACAATCAATAGGAGGGGTCGTATTACGAGAACCAGTGCCCGCACCACGACAAATCACACCGGATTCACAAGACAAAGGCAAAGGGATTGCTGGAGTTGATGCAGAACAAGCAGCTCAAATGTTATTGACCATCTCTTCTCCACCTCCTAAAACGACTACTCAATTTATACTCAAGAAAAGAGATGTTGTATCATCCTCAGCTCTAATTCAATCTGAAGTGGAAAAAGATGTGACAGATACACCTGTTGAAACCCCTGCTTCCAGTGATACTCAATCAGAAAGCCAGGAGACAACACATTTTTCTGAAGAGGTTCCAGTGCTTGAAACAGGGAATGAAGAAAATGAACTGCTGAAAGACCCACAAGATATCCTTGAGCCAAGATCTGAAGAGCACAGGCGTCTTGATGAAACAAACATGTCTACGGGATCTCTATCCTCACTTAAGAATCTGGATGCCGATTTCTCATTCGGTGATCAGTTCTTGAATGACAAACCCTCAGACACCGAGACTCTCAAGCAAAATGATGAGAAAGAGGAAGCAGAGTCTATGTACACGGTGAGCATCCAGCAAGACACATCAACCATCCCTCCGATGTCTACACCTGCTCTTACAATCGTACTTCCACCGCCCAAACCTGCTCTAACAACCGCACTTCCACCGCCAGAACCTGCTAAAGATCTATCGCTTGAACAAGCTATTACAATTAATGACATGGACACTCCACCGACTTCACCACCTCTAATCTTAACATCTGATCAATTGCTCGACAAGGCAGTGAAACGAATTGAAGCTCTTGAGAGGCAACTGCCTAAGTCTATTAACGCTCTCGAGAGTCGTGTCTACAAGCTGGAGAACCTTAACTTCGATGAAGGTGTAGCAGACGCCATTGAAGGCGAAGTTAGAGATGCTGTAGAATGGGCAATGCAAGCTCCACTGCTTCAACGGTTTAAAGACTTACCCATTTCAGATATGAGAGCTATCCTTTCAGACAAAATGTTTGAAGCTAACGAGCATCAAGATGAGGTCCATAAGAAGTTATTCGAGGCTCTTGAAGAATCGATAAAACATGACAATCATTTACAGTTTCTGGAAGATATTAGAGAAAGAGAGGCCAAGAAGAAAAGGAGGACTTTGGTGTTGGAGACATTGCGTAAAGGTCCTAAATCTCCACCACCTCCTCCTCCTCCTTCTCCAACTGGTGGAGGTGGAGCTGGAACTTCGGGTACTGGTGGATCTTCTGGCACAACCTCTACTCAAAAGACAACACCTTCATCACCTCCACGAAAACCCTCAAATCAAACCAGTTCATCCGGTGATCAAGGGACTCAGAAAACGTCCACGGCTTGGACCACAGTTGATTCCAGGTTTACACCCACCTTCTCCACTATCCCGGAAGACCAGGTACTACATGAAGAGTCTTATGTCATGGCAGAGTCAGAATCCGATGACGATGATGTATCCACAAAGCATATCCCTAATCCGCCTGAAGATGAGGATTGGTTTGACGCATACGTTTCGGGTGAACGCGCTAAAACCTCTAGAGTTGCACCTTCAAAAGTCATATATCAAAGCTGGCTCGCCGAAGAGAGACCTCAAACTCCTGAACCTTCATGGTCCATTCCAGAGTCTAACACGATGATATCTGACAACAAATGGGCATCAACCATCACTACCAACTATGAAGCCCCCGCTGAAGACTCTCTTCTTAACATCACTAGAGATATGGGGAGCTTTATGAAGTGGTTCTGTGAAAAGAAAGGAATCTCATCCATCACTCCGAAGGATCTTGAAGGACCAGCGTTCGAAATCGTCAAAGTCTTCCACTCAGATGCCAATCAGCTTCAATACCAGATGGAAGAATGTCATAAGATGCTGAGTGATCAAGTCAGTGAGCAGATCAGCCGTTTCAATGTGAACAAGCCTCTTCCTCTCGGTGGTGAACCTGGTCAAGTGACTATTCAATAAGAGTTCTTCTTCAACCATGACATGGATTATCTATGTGCTCGAACTACAGAAAGAAGACCAGCTTTATCGATTTCTAAAATGAAAGCTGCTACCTACATAGATCAGGGCCTTGAGCAGATGGTACCTGATCAATTCTGGACAGACAAAGAACAAGTATATGACATCGCAGCTTCGTACGGCATTTCTCATTGGTGGTTCAAGAAAAAGAAATTCTACATTGAAAGACATGAAGTTGAAAAGAGAAGCAAAGCTGTTCGGTCCAAGCTGCAGATTCTAAGTGTTGTCAGTGTAGAGATCTTCCCAATCTATGTCTATGATTATCTGAAGAAGATTGTTCTTCGAAGAGCAGACTTGAAAGATCACGTGATAAAAGAAAACGACTTCAAACATCTGATGCCAAATGACTTTGAAGATCTCTATCTTCTGAACCTTCAAAGACACCTTGACCATCTACCTGTTTGTGAGAAGAAGGCTCTATCTGCTGCTGTCAATCTTTAGATAAAGGGCTTGGTCATTCGACAAAGAGTTGGGGATTTTCAGCTCGGCATTGAAAGCTACCAGACTATGGTCAACCTAACAAGACCGCAATGGGAAGCCTCAGGACATGAATTTCATCACGACTATATAGTGATTGATACCCCTAGAGCAGTCCTCTTTACCGACAGATACGGGTCAAGAATGCCAATGAGGCTATGCGAGCTATACAAGTTCAGTGATGGTACACTCAGGATGGTTGAACAAGAATTGAAATCAAGGGTGAAGGAAATCAAAATTGACCTGAAGCCGTGGAACAAAACAAGATTCTGGTCGGAACAGGATTTGAAGATGTGTGAAGAGTTTGTGGCTGCAATTGGTAGAAGACTTAAGACGAGAATGATCTTTCGCAGCCTTGAAAGTTTTGTAGGTGGTAGACTTCGGGAAGGTCATTACAAACTGCTTCAAAGAACTGAATGAAGACATCTTCCTGGAGTAGTTTCTGTTATGTATTAAGTTATATGTGTAATGTGGTGATTGTATTATGAGCAACTATAACTACGATGTATATAAAGTAGTGATAGGTTATGGGTTAGAGTTCCCTTTTTATTCTAAGAGGGAACTTAGGAGTGTTCCATTTCAGATTAAATAAAACCGGACACATTTTTCTCCAACAAAATTTTCTTACATATTTAAATCACTTGAGATCCAAAATCTCAAAAGATTTGAAATTTTCGATCGGGGGAGAAAATGTGATATAAATATGCAATCTGATAAAAGGTGACCAATTTGTCTCAAAGTGCATACGGCTCTCTAATATGTGCTAAACTCTTTTCGAATCTCGAAGCACATATTGAGGGGGAGCATTTCTAAAAAGAAAAATAATCTTTCAAGGTACAAAACATAAATTCTATGTTTCAACATAAAGTACATTGATTGATTTTTTAAACGGTTTCTTAATGGATTTTGTGATCGTGGATGTACTTCAAAAGAACTCTTTCCTCTATGTGATAAAATGATTTCGAATATCCTATGCACATATTGAGGGGGAGAATTTACCAAGAAAATCAAATGGCTTTTTCTACGGAAATTGTGATCAAGAAACTATTTCAAAGAACTCTTGCCTCCATGTGCTAAACAATTTCAAGATCATATGCACATGTTGAGGGGAGCATTTCAAAATGATCAAAACTATTAAGGTACAAAATGCTTTGATTTAGTATCACAAGTACCTTGATTGATTTTCCAAATGATTTTTCAATTGGTTTTATGGAAGAATGAACTGTACCAAAAGACCGACCATTTTACTTTATGCATGGAGTTATAAGGATGGTAAGGTTAGGTATTAGTTCCCACGATCCGCCACAACCGGAGGGATCTACCCAGGGACAATCCACTAGACAATGTAGAGTCCTTAGGTATATTGAAAAAAAAGAAGAAGGAGAAAAGTGAGAAATGGGAAGAGTGCGGACTGAGATAGAGCTATAACTGGAATAAACCCAACAAGTTTCTAGTTATGAAGTCTCGGTAAGCCCTGAAGGGGTTGAAGAATGAAAAAGAATTAAATGTGAAAAGGGTGAAAAGAAATAGCCCTCTAATAATTCAACCTTAGGGCAGAAACCGGGTTCAATTCATATGCTACTGGTGGTTACTAAGGTAACACTGGTATTGAAGACAAGACATCATGGACCCAGTGATGCACTGCACTAAACTTCCCAAGCCACTCAAGTTCCTCTTAAAAGGACTTGTTTCATTCTCACGGGGAACCGACATAATCTATCGACTTTCTCTTAGAGATTGTTGATATTGAAGAAGGAGACCCTCTCCCTAGTCTCCGGCATAGGAACCAAATATGCACTATTGAGTCTAGAGCCATGAGATCATCAATAAATCTCATTAGGATACTGTCAATGAAGACTCTCTGTTTCACACACTGTGGAAAGAGATATTATATCTTAAGAGTCCTACGCATTATCCTTGTGGTATTGCCAGAACATTTGAGTTATATGCAAACATATTCACAATGAAGATGGAAAGCCTTGGTAGGTGGCATGTGAGATCTATCCAATAGATCAACCATGTGACAACTGAACAGAAACAATGGGGCGATTCAAAATGATGAATCAATCCTGGTTCAGGTTATGGATTGACGGATGCCTTTGAAAAACCGGTCGTTGTGCTTAAAATTATTTTTCTTAGCACATCGACTGTGTATTAATATTTCAAAAATAAAAGGTGTTTATGATTGATAACTGATTTTTCCTTAAAACCTTCGTTGTATTGCAAAAACACTTTATTAAGCAGCACGCGATTGTTCTTCAAATCTCTCTTCATCAATCAGTGAATCTCAAATTCGCTGGTTCACTCACTCCGTGTTGTCTTCTTTGAGACGTTCCGGTTTGAGAATAGCTTGAGCAGCTGCGAAACCCTGTCAAGGAGATTCTTCAGAATTATACCTGATCAGAGGCAGTACTTGTACTGATCAACGGGGAACCGTGGGCCGTGTACCTCAATTCAACGAAAGTGATCAAAGACACTTTCGTGCGCTTTATTGCTAACTATTGTATGCAGGTACGCCCAACGTTTGCAGCTGATCAGAATGGAGAGGTCAATCCATAGCCGCATGCTCACACAATCACATTCACTATTAAAGAAATCATGATAAGTGCATATATACATCAACTGGCTCTGATATTTTCAAACCATGCTTCTGCTCCGCTACTGGAAATATTCCGAATCAACAAAAGCTTCCGCAACTCTGATGAGAAGATATCATGATCCAAAATGTGAGCATGTCGGTCCGAAGGTCACAACTTCACATAATGGCAACACAACAATGGATAAGTCAGAGATCTATGATGGCTGATGATCTCAAAGCAGGCTTAAATCAATCACCAAAATGTGGATCAGCTCTATAACCTCCACTTAATATACAAAGTAGTTGGACTATGAAGAAATCTCCACAAAAACACTAAGTCTGAATATTTTGATGTATTGAAGTCTACGAGCTCAAGACTGAAGAATAAATAGAATGCTAGGATGCAAAATTGTAAATCATGGGGTGACCTCCCTTAGGGGGAGATTGTTAGGAATTGGAAATTCTATAGTGAAGCATCGGTCACCCCAAATATAATCTAGCTTGAGTTAGCTCGTAGACATATCGGTTATTACTTTACTTGTTAGTTAGTTATTAGCATAGTTTAGTCTAGTGCAATACCGTGGAGGAAGGACGGGTCTTTACCCATTGTATGCCTGATCCACAGCCCGTAGGAGGGCGTGCTTCTTTGTATAAATAGCCCTCTCCCCACAAGGGAGAGGGTTGAATATTCATTGAGTAATCTAACCTTCCATTTGTTTTATCTCTCTAGAACAATCCACTTTCTCTCTCTAAAACCATACGCCCATATTTGTTATGTTATGATGTGTTAGTGAAATCCAATATGTTACAGAAAATAAGCTTAAACAATGCACCCCTTATTAGGTTGTTGTCATTAAACCGAAACAAATAAACACCCTCGAGGTTGTCATCGACAACAAGCAGGCACCCCTTGGGTGATTTTCTCTTTGGCCAAAAGTAAGCCAAACAACCCTTTCGTTGTTACTGTTTTATGAGTATCAAAACAAACGCCACCCTCTCGGATGGCTTTGAACCGAGAGCAACAAAACTCCAAAAAATACAAATCAAACACAATCTTACATACTACAGGTTCTAAACCAAGCTCAAATGCACCCTTTTGTGACTTCGGGGTGGGCCGTGACAACAAACCAAGCGCACCCATGGTGGGTTGCGGTTTTGGTGGGCTAGACCCACGAGCCTAACACCAGTTTGGTGTGGCTGTGGTCGCGACTCAGGACAAACAAACACCACCTTTGGTGGTTTCTTTTCCAGCCGAGAATAAACAAACACAACCTTGTGTTTATGTGGTTACCGAAAACAACACCACCCTTGTGGTGGCTTTTAAACTCGCTAACAGTATCAAACAAACATCCTTGTAGTGCTTTTCTGAACCGAGAATAAACACACCACAAAATAAGATGAACTACATATAAGCTAAACAAACACATAATTCATATAAGCTGAAAAGTAAGCTTAAACAAACAACTACTCTCTCTCGTTTATGTCTGCAATCGAGACCAAACAAGCAAGAGCCACCCTTGTGGTCTTAACAGGTCGTGGCACACAAACAAGGCCAACAAGACCACTTTGAACTCGTTTTTACCACACGAATAGTTTTTAAAGTGTTTTAATCAATTTATTATTACTCCGTGTGTTCCGTGTCCCGCTGAGCTAAAATATGATCGCGATACCTCAGATTGGTAATTACAAGAAACATATTTCTAGGAATGTTTTTATAAAAATAATATAGAGATGAAATTATTGATTTCGAATAATGATTATTGAATTTAAACTATTACAAATGCAGTGTCGGTACGTAGGAAAGCAAACCTCTCGTTAAATAGACGGAATTGAACGAAAATGTTCAGAGGGTAATAATTCAAATCAGAGTGAATTAATTAACTTGAGAAGTTACCGATTACAGCATTGTCTTTTACGTTACGGTAAAAGTCAAATAATCGAAGTCAAAAGGTAAGATAGTCATTTTATCTTATGAAAATTTACGTCACATTAGTTAGTTGTTATGATTGGGTAAACTGATAACGTTTAATTTAAAAAAAAATAGACGTAGAAAATGGATAAGTATTCTTTCATTAGAATATTATATTTATTTAATACGAGGTGAAATTTACCGGTGGTTACACTATAGAATCTACTAACACCAATAAAAGAGTATATATTAATAGGGAAATTTGCAAAACTGTGACAAAGATGATATTTATTTACAACTTAACTTAACTTTGTAACATATTTTTAATTTATTTTTTTATTTTTTTATTTTTTTTTTAAATAACGAGATTGACCTCACTTTAAATGTTAATTATCACATTTGTCATTTTGTTGCAGAAAATACTCTTTTAACAAATTACACAATTATCGTCTTTTGATCTCATGTATACGTAAAATTATAAAGCTTTTCATCAAATAAGTTATACTAATAAACGATTTATATTATCCTCTTTAATGTAATAACCATTTTATTATTTTTTGTTATAGTTTTTTTTACAGTTTTATCTAAAAATATAGTAATATATTCGTAATGGAAGATTTTTTCATTTTATAACTTAAAAAACAAAAAAATGAGTAAATTGTGAAGTATCTCGAAATACTACGAAAATAGTTAACGTTTTATCTCTCATGACAAAGATTTTCTCTCCCATTATTAATTAGAGTAAACTGCAAAAAATGTCCATAAATTTTCTGAAAAATGCAAAAAATGTCCGCAAAAAAAATCTGCAAAAAATGTCCCTGACGTTTCATTTTTCTGCAAGTTATGCCCTTAAAGGGTTACTGCAGTTGCAAAAACCCGATTTTGGCTAACACTCGTTAGTTTTTCATGGTAGTTGGTCCTCAGGTGCGTTGCACGTAAGGGTATTTTCGTTATTTTACTTTTTTCGCCATCAAATCCACCTGACAGGCTCACTATTTCACCTACCTTTCTTTTGAGGGGCATTCTTTACAAAAGTTTTACTTCTTTCATTTCTTAACACTTAACACACCTACACACTTATTCGATCGAACCCTTGCTTCCAACTTCTATATTGTTCAAATCACCTCAATTAACAGAAGATCCAACATGGCTGTCTGGCAAATTAGAGCTCGGAGTTCACCGATTCCGGATATTGCTTCTGTATACGATACGATTTTTTTGTGTACTTTTGTTTCGAATGACCATGCAATGTATATCTGGAAAGTAAAGCATGTTACCTTGATTCATGATAATGTTGTGGATGCGTTTTGATTTGGGTTTTTTGTTTCGTTAATTTATGTTCCCAGAATTGTACCCAAAGCTCTTCACTACTCAAATCCACCACACTGGTGAGTTTTCTGATCCACCTGGTAAAGTGTACAAGTTTACTATAGTTGATCATGTAGACCTAATTGATTGAGACAAGTTCTCCATGCGCGAGATGGTCAAAATCTTAGCTGAATTAGGTTTGGGTGATAATAAATAGTTGTTGTTTACCCATTTTAGGGTCCCAGGCCTGTCTTTAGATGATGGATTAGTTCCATTGATGTCGGATCAGGATGTCCGGACATTGTTAAAATTTGTCCTTAGGTATAAGGAAATAGATGTTTATATAGAGACTGATGTATCTTTGGTAGAAAAACATATGTTGTTGGTTAGAGGTTTTCCGTCCTCAAAGGGTTTAGTGATTGAAGAGATTGTTGAGGATATAATGTGGTCAGTGCACCAACGCATCATGAAATGGCACCAACGCAAGCTTCAACCACTAATGTTTGTCAATCGGTTGAAAGTACTGTTAATGCTGATAATGTAGGATTCATGCATTGTGAAAATGAGCCAACATCCTCAAACCATGGATTCAGTTACTTAAATTTGATGGAAGACCGTGATTGTGACCCTATGGGTGATTTTATGCCTTCGAAGCGTAAACAAGCTGAGACATATTTTGATGCGACTTGTTCCAGCAAGATAGTGTAGTGAATTTGGAACATGATACATGCTTTGATGATAGGTCAGAAGATATAGAAGAAATGATTGAAGAATACTTATACCCAGAAAATGGGGGTGTGATTTTTCGAAATACTGTCGAAGAGGTTGATGAGGAAGTTGTGGAAAAAGAAGAACTTGATATTGAAGACGCCCTTGCCCAGAGGAAAGAACTAGAACCAGAAATGGGTGGTAGTGATTTTGAACATGATGCTCCAACACCTGAACCTGAGGTTCACATGCGTGGTTTTCTCATTTCAGCTGGATTCAAACATTCAAGACAGTAGTAGAGAAGCTGCTTCCAAACTTCCTCCGAAAGAGTCTATTGAACTTGTACTTGCACCTGTAGTTGAAATGAATGATCTTGATAGTGTTGATGAAGCAGATATTGAACAGGGTATAGGTCAAAGAAAGAGAATGTTGAAGCTATTGAGAAGGAATTATAAGGGTAAGTCTAAAATCAAAGAAGGTGCATTTAAGGTGGGAGAGGAGTTTGTTACAAGAAAAGAAGTAACTAAAAATGTGAAGATGCATGCATTGCAGTCAAGGAGAGCTATTTTGGCTCTAATATGTGATAACAATAGGGTCAGAGCTAAGTGCTACGACACTGTGGTGGGTGAAACAAAATTCAATCCAACACCTGGCAGAGAAGATGATATGCCATCCACCTCAAAGACTCGGGGCCAATTGGAGAAAACCAAAAAGTAGTAGGACATGAAATGCAATGGTGTTAGTGCTAAAAGGATATAAACTCAAGAATCATAAAACTCCTTGCCCATGGGACCTACTCCTCTCAAAGTAGGGGAATGAGCAGTGTTGGTCGGTAAAAACATTGAAAGAAGCTCATGAATGTATCCAAACAAGAGATGTTACTACTGCTACATCTAGGTTTCTGTCATATTATGTCATCGAGATTCTTCGTAGAAATTCCAAAATCTTAGTTAAAGCATTACAACTTGAATTAACACAAAGGTTACAAATAAATGTATCATTAGATAAAGCTTACAAGGCAAAGAAAATTGCTGGAGAGAATATGACAGGTGATCACAAACAACAGTATGCCCTCCTTAGAGATTATGCTATAGAGCTCAAATAAAAAAACCCAGACACAACAGTCAAGATCCAGGTGGAAACCAACACAGATCTAACTCTTAATTCAAGAGTTTTCAAAAAAAATTATGTGTGTATTTGTGCACATAAATTTGGGTATAGATCTACAAGAGGAGAGATATTGGGATTGGATGGTGCTTTCATAAAAGGACCATATACATGGAAAATTTTGACGGCTGTTGGTATTGATAGTAACAATGGTATTTGCCGTCTTGCATATGTTATTGTTGAGGCCGAATGCAAGAGTTTTTGGTTATGGTTCCTAAAAAATCTAGGTGATGACCTTGATTTACAACCAAAATATAACTACACTTTCATTTCAGATAGACAAAAGGTATAAGACCACAGGCGCAAAGAACCATTTTTTCGGATGAATAAGATGATGAGCAGTAACAGTAGGTTAAAGGGTGTGCAATAATGGCTACTTAATCGTGTTATATAAGAATGAAAGAATGAAAACTTTGTTGCAAAAAATGTCCCTCAACACAAAGGTAGTTGTGTTAGTAGGCCTGTCAGGTGGATTTGATCGTGGAATAGTGAAGTGACGAAAATACCCTCACATGTAACGCACGTGAGGGCTAACTAACAGGAAAAACTAATGAGCGTTAGCCAAAATCAGGGTTTTGCAACTACAATAACCCTTCAAGGGCATAACTTGCAGAAAAATGAAATGCCATGGACATTTCTTATAGATTTTTTTACGGGCATTTCTTGCATTTTCCGGAAAGTTTAAGAACATTTTTTACAGTTTAGTCTATTAATTACTATAATATATATTTTTTATACTCTTATGATTCTCCATTTTATAGTTCAAATTTACTACGAAGTTATTAAGAATTAATTGCAAAATTCAATTCCGAATTTTTTATCTTTTAGATAACATCTACACACTTTATAAAATGAGGAGAGTTATTTTACATACCAAACTTTTCTTACATACCAAGGGACTCATCTTCACCATCAATCTAAAAAGAAAATCAATGGTTGAGATTAAAAATATTTTATTATTTCACATATTTTTTATAATTTAAATATCTCTTAAACCGTTAATCGTTAAGCAAAAATAATTACACCATCGCGACGAGCATTTAATTATCTTTCTATAGACGGGCACTTTGATATACCTTCGAAAAAAGAAAAAAAAAATCGTTTTTTCGTCTTTTTTTCGTTTTTCTTCGAAACTGGAATTTGCATGAAATATCATATATGATTTAACACTAATTTGAAGATCACATGTTATATTAGTGTTAAATCACATATGATATGTAATATCATATGTGATACTAGTGTTAAATCATATATGATAAATCACATATGATATACATATCATATATGATTTAACAATAAGGCTAAACACAGTGGTGACCTAGGTCACCCCTGCCACATCAGTTTTCTCTCTCCGACGACCTGACGACGACCTAGTTGCCACAGTCGTGACCTGAGATTTTTTATTTTTTTTTTAATTCAATTTTTTTAAAGTGGGGTATTTATAATGTTGAAAAAGTGGTAATGTTATTTATTTATTTTTTTTTATTTTTATTTTATTTTATTTTTGTGCCAAACGGGTAAAAATTGCACAACATTTGAGTATGATAACTCGGTCGACTAGGCGAACTAGTTTGCTTGAAATGCCTAACTCGACCGACCATGACCTATCTCCCACAATGGAGGCAACCGAACATGACCCAAAGGAATCCACTCGGTTCACCTCCCCATTGTGTCTAGCCTAAGGGTGCGTTTGGTATAGCTGTCATGAATGACAATGGATATAAGTTTGATAGTAGTGGTGAGTCCCTCACCTATGAAAGATCCATTCCTAGCTCTTTTGGGGTGCGTTTGGTATGCTGCCATGAATGACAATGGGTATGAGTTTGATACTAGTGGTGGGTCCCTCACCTATGAAAGATTCATTCCTATCTCACTTGATGTATATGGAGTATGGATTATATCTATCATTCATTACCATAGTGGTGGGCCCCTTCATCTTAAACAAACACCTTTAATCACTTTCATAGTCATAGACTCATTCTCATAGTGGGATACCAAACGCACCCGATGTATATGGAGTATAGATTATATCTATCATTCATTACTATAGTGGTAGGCCCGCTCGTTTTAAACAAACATCTTTAATCACTTTCATAGTGATAGTCTCATTCCCATAGTGGGATACCAAACGCACCCTAATATCACATGTGGCATTCAAATTAGTGTTAAATCATACATGATTTTTTCATGCAAATTTCAGTAACGTAAAAAAAATAAAAAAAAAAAGTGAAAAACACGAAAAAAATTTTTTTTGACGAAAGTATATCAAAGTGCCTATCTATAAAAAGATAATTAAATGCTTGTCGTAATGGTATATTTTTTTTCTCTTGACGATAAACGGTTTGAAAGATATTTATATTTGAAAAAAAATTATGAAAGTGGGTTTTTTTAATTGTTAGAATTAATCTCATTCATTAGATTAAAAAAAATGGAGGGTGGAGATTGATCCCTTAGTATGTAAAGAAGTTTTGTACTCAAATGAACTTAAATCATAAAGTATTAACTAAAATTTAATCTTTTTCCGTTTGATATCAATTTTGCTCCATGCATAAATTTTTAAAAAACTTTGATTTTTAATTTTAAAGTTTATAAAAATCATTTCGTAATAAATTTTAGTTGCAATGCGTACAAAATCAAAAGCAGTGAACTGAAATAAAGAGGACGACAATGGTGTAAGAGTTTTGTTGTATGTGAGAACAGTAATCATGTAATAATAAAAAAAATAGATAGTTATAGTTTTAGTAATATGCCACAAAATTGATTACGTCACAATTTTGCAAATTACTATTAATACAATAAGTCTTCCCTAGGAAAACTAGAGGCAAACCATGATCATTGATCTTAGTATTTTAATATAACATCAAGATACATGAAATCAAACAAATATAAAGAGAAATATTCAAAAAAAGAAACATGGCTACTAGTCGGCAATCAAAATATAAACCAGTTGTTGCGAAAAAAATTTCGATGATCTAACCGTTCAACATGCAAGAAACTGCAGTTTAGAGCAGCTAGGTTTTAAAACTCGGAAAAACTAAACTCTCTATTTGCTCCCTTTATTCTTGTGTATCAAGATTTATTTATTATTAGAAAGTGAATAGTGCAATGTGTTATAAGAATGTTACAGGAGCAGGTTATGAGTATAACGAGAGTTATATGTCTTTTTTGGTTATTATTATTATTATTATTACTAGTTATAATACCTGTGCACGCACAGGGTTTAGACAAAAAAAATTATTTTATATCATTGCTGAATTTTGTGTCTTTAAAGGTAATTACATATAATTATATACTTATGCACGAGTTTTTCATTATCCATTTATATCCATTAGAATTTTTTATAATCAAATTTCGTAAAAAAAATTTGTTAAATAACTCAAGTTTCAACTATATTTAGCTGATATATATGTTGATTTTCCTATTTAAATTTCACACACAAGATGCGAGATTAGTTACACATAATAAACGTTGATAATGTTAAAATATAATCTTTAAAGTTTTTTAAAAATGTTTTTCTACATATCCTTATATAAATAAATAAAAATTACATGAGTAGTTGTTATAAGTAAAATCACATTTTTTTTTTCATCATATTACAGTAGCTCGTACTTACAGTTTGATAATTATATTCCCGTTTTCATTAATTTAGCCATATTCAATATACAAATTCGTGTCCACATTTGTCATACTTTTAGTATGAAATAAATGAGTCATTAGTAAACATATATAGTAAAAAAAATCATATTTATAATCTTATGTATATTTATATGTTGGAGTTTTAAAACAACATATATATATTGTATTTTTAAGTTATAAAGTATAAGGTGTATAAAGTATTAGGGTGTATTTGTTTAATTTTTAAAGTTACCTTTTATATTATAAAGGAATTACATTATTTCGGAGTGATTTTGTCAATTCATTCTTATTGAAAAAACAATTGGGCCAATAGGAGAGCTCGATTTTGCCACGTAAGCAAAATCATGTGATGTGATTGGTTAATAAAAGTCAAAATTAAATTGATTTTGGTCAAACTTTAATATATTTGGTTGAGAAATTTGGTTGATAAAAAAAACACATAAAAATATATGTGTCAAATTTGTGAAAACAAAAACTTAAAATAAGAGGGGGTAATTAATAAAACTTTAGTAGTTGAATTTTAAAAAATTATATAGAGTTAAGTGTAATATTATAATGCTCCATGTTTTTTAATAACTTTAGGTTATAAACAAATACCCCCCTTATACTTTATAACCTTTAACTTTATATCTTAAAAATACAATGTATATGTTGTTTTAAAATAATAACATATAAATTTGCATAAGATTATAGGTATCACTTTTTTTTTTACTATATACGTTCAATAAAGACTCATTTATTTCATTTTTAAAAGTTTAACTTATGTGGACACGAGTTTACATTTTAAATACGGCTAAATTACTGAAAACGGGAATATAATTATCAAATTGTAAACACGGTTTACTTAAATATAAAATAAATATACACGATTGTAATTATAACAATGAGTCATGTAATTCTTATTTATTTATATAAGGATATATAGAAAAACATTTTTAAAAAACTTTAAAGAGTATACTTTAACTTTATCAACGCTCATTATGTGCTATTAAACTTGCATCATGTGTACAACATAATCTTAGTAGTGAAATTTAAATAACAACATCAAAATCTTTGTCAGCAAAATAATAGATATTAATACATAATGAAAAACTCGTGCATAAATATTAGTTGTACTTATATCACAATTTTCATGGGCAAATTATTATATGTGTATATACTGAACTAAAATGTTAAAATAAATTTGATTTATGTGTAATCTTCGTGCGTGCACGAAACTTATAACTATATAATTATATGCAGTTACCTTTAAAGACACAATATTCAGTATTAATACAACATAAATTTTTTTGTCAAAACCCCGTGCGTGCACGGGTATTATAACTAGTTAAAAAATATGGAATCTTATAATATTACACTTAACTCTATACATTTTTTAAAAATTTAACTATTAAAGTTTTATTAATTACCTCCACTTTTTTTAAGTTTTTGTTTTCACATATTTGACACCTATGTTTTTATGTGTTTTTCTTCTTAACCAAATTTCTCCACCAAATTAATTAAAGGTTGACCAAAATCAATTTAATTGTGACTTTTATTAACCAATCACATCACATGATTTTGCTTACGTGACAAAATCAAGCTCTCCTATTAGTTTAATTTTTTTTTCACTGAGAAGGGTTTTGCAAAAACACTCCGAAATAATGTACTCCCTCCGTCCCATTTTTATTGTTCACTTTGACTTTGACCGGTCTTTTTTGTTCAACTTTAACCATTAATATATGTATTTGTGTTATATAATACTTGATGAAAATTATATCAATGAAAATACATTTAAAACCCAATACATTCATATATTTTTCATCAGGTATTATATAACACAAACAAAAGTTATAATTATGGTCAAAGTTAAAAAATAAAGACTAAAAAAGTCAATATGGGACAATAAAAATGGGACGGAGGGAGTAATTTTTTTATTATATAAAAGATTATTATTATTATTATTATTATTATTATTATTATTTTAGTTTAAAAGTGAATTGAGTGGGGGGTTTTAGTGTTTTGTTTTATTGAAAAATATGTTTTTTTTGTTTTTCGTGTTATAAAAATGTTAGGTGAACTCAAATAAACTTGATCGACATTGACGTACACTAACGTTGGACAACTTGGTCAAAATAGTGGTCCATCTAAAACATTAGGTTTACAAATTACGTGTATATGCATGCCTTTACATTATTTTGATAATAACTTAGCTAGTCTTCTTCTAAATTTAAGCTCGTGCCTTTTATATACTTTAGTTGAGACTTGAGTTCAAACTTGAACATGAGGTTAGTGAATTTCTCAAAAATGAGCTCGTGTCGAGTTTAAGGTTGGATAACTTGAACATGAGAGCGAACGTATCATCATTGATGCATACATCGTTAACGTAAAACAATTTTCAAAACGGGCCAAAATTTTCTTTTATGAAAAGATATATATAATCAACCTACCTAGGATGCTCAAATTTCAACAACCCACTTTATAGTTTATATCAAGTTGTAATTTAGTATCTTACGTTAGACCCTCAAATCCATGAAGACCAAAACAAATCCGTCATGTGTGTCCTCATAAAACATGTTTATTTGTCGTGACAAATTGACAACATGAAAATTACTTAATGTAGACTATTCACTTATGCTATTTTTGGTTTTTGTTTCATATGCGTGACAAATTGACAACATGAAAAGTACATTATCATGAACGTGGAAAACGTTTTATCAATTATGGGTATAAAAAAAATTGAAACCTAAGTTTCGTGGGATAAGGTATAACCAAATTAGTGTCCAAAAGACTTCATCCTTAGAAATGATGAAACAAAAGTAAGACAAGAGTGAATGCATATTATAATGAATGTTGTTGAATCATGTGTTGTTTTTGTTTAATGTCAAGTATGATATTTGTACCAAACTTACAAGATTCGACTTCTTATTTCAAATGAAAATTGGTTGATTAAACAATAGACTAAAATACACCGTTGGTCTCTAAACTTGTCACTGCGCTTCGCGTTGGGACAAACCTGAGGCTTTTCATCGTCGGGGGTCCCTATTTCAAGTTTCTTACTCGTTACTGGTCCTTTGACCATATCTCCGTTAGTCAAGGACGTCAGATGACGTTTGATTTGTCTTTAGTCCAAGGGCACATTTGTCATTTCCTTATTTCAATTAAAAATTTCTTAATTATTGCCACATGTAATGTAACCCTCTTCCCGCCCCATAAACACATAGTCTGTATTATTTTTCATCCCAGAACTTTCGTTACAAGAATTATCAGAATTCACAAACCCTAATTGCATGTCACAAAACCCCTGTTTATCAATCATAAAACCGAAACATGGACTTTACTATATGGAAAGTAAGAAGACATCCAGGTTATCCAGTTGATGATACCGTCCTATACGACTCCGCTAAGAAGAAATACGATACTGTTTTTTTTTTTTTTTTTTTTTTAGTCATTGGAAATTGTAATGGGGGTATTTATTGTTTGTCAATTAAGTTTTTATAATGCCCTAAACATATATTGACATGTTTTCAGGTGGTAGATCTAATATGTTTAGCATGAGGGTTCATCACAATGGTGTCTTTAAATACTGGCCTGGTAGAATATACGTTGGAGGTATGGAAAATTTAGTTGATTTGGTTGATGTTGATAGTGTGCCAGTTGAAGAGTTGGATGTTCTTATGTATGAATTGGGTTATGAGCTTGGTTCAAAAAATTACTATTACTTTGTTAAGCCTGGTAGTAATTTAGGGTAGTAATTTAGATGATGGTTTGTATAGCTTAAGTGAGAGTGCTAATTTAGAAATATTGAAAGATCTTGTTGATGACCATAAGATGATAGAGGTTTATGTTGAAAATGGTAACACAACATTGGATGTTGATCAAATGTCACCAAAGTCAATTAGGACAGTTATTGCTGATATGGATGCAACAAAGAAAAAGGCAGCTCTTACTATTGTTCCATATTGCTCAAACAAATTGTTCTTAGATAACAATGTTAATAAATCTGTGGTAGAGGATATATGTCAGGTTACACGTCAACCTTTGAAAGTCAATACTTTGGTACAATCTAGTCAGATGCCAGAAATAGAACCCTTGTTTTCATCTGTAGAGGTCTGTCAGACTGAATATGTTGTACGTGATGTCAACCAGCATATAGATAAACATGTTGAGCATATCCAAATAGATAGTCCTGAAGAGGTATGTCAAAATGATAAAGAGTTAGGTCATCATGAGGAGGAAATATGTAATCCTGTGGAGCATATCCAAAAAGGTAAAACTGTACAGGTAAGTGAAATCGATGAAGCTTTAAGTCATGACAATGTGAGTGAGACAGACAGTTATATGAGTTATGATGATGACATTGAGAACAATCGTGATGGAAACACAGTTGTCGATGAGGCTAATACTTTTGAGGAGCCTGATTTTGATGTTAATCTGTTCAAAGTGACTGAGACTACAGAGTTACCATCTGTAGGTACCACCAGCCAGCTACCACATGATGTTTTTAAGAAAAGTGAGTTGGATCTGTTAGATGATAATGATTTTGCAAGTGGTTCTGAGAATGAGGATGAGTATATTATTAGGAGGGAAAAAATGAGGGCATACAAGAAACGAAAGTTAAGTGAGGCATCACAAACAGATGACGAAATATATTTTTTCTGTGGTCAAAGTTTTGTAACTGCAAAAGAAGTGAAAGATAGGATCTACCTGCTTTCAATAAAGACTAGGAGGAAATTGCAACTCATTAAGAATGACAAACAGAGAATTAGGGTTAGGTGTCTTGGAAAAATACCTGTTTGTGGAATAACCGAAGGATCAAGGCTGGGAAAAGCCCCAAAGAGGAAAACTGGTCCGATAACTAGAGGCCTTGGAAGGGATGTATATTTGCGAACACGCAAGGAGCAAGCAACAGATTGCCCATGGTTGTTGTATGTAGCCAAAAATACAGCTAAAGATGTATGGATTGTTCGAACTTTCAGGGATGAACACAAATATTTGCAATCAAGAGAGATTAAAGCTTGTGACTACAAGTTTCTTCCGAAGCAAATAGTTGACCAAGTTCAAGTCAATCCAAATATTCCAATCAAGGCTGTTCAAGATCAGCCCAGTAAACAGTTTGAAGTTCAGGTGTCTATGCAAAAGGCATTAAGGGCAAAACACAAGGCAGAAAATGAGATTAGGGGTGATCATAAGCAGCAATACACCCTTTTAAGAGACTATGTTGAAGAGTTGCAGAAAACAAACCCAGATACAACAGTTAGGATAAGTGTACAAACTGCAACCGATGCAACAAGTCCAACCAGAGTTTTCAAGAGAATGTATGTATGCTTAGGTGCTTTGAAGGAAGGTTATAAAGCTTGTAAAAGAGAGTTGTTGGGGTTAGATGGTGCTTTTATGAGGGGTCCTTTTCCTGGCCAGCTTCTTACAGCAGTCGGTATAGACAGCAACAATGGAATATACCCTTTAGCCTATGCGGTTGCAGAAGCTGAAAGCAAAGACTCATGGATTTGGTTTCTTGAATGTATAAGAGATGATCTTGACTTGCAACCAAACTCAAATTACACTTTTATCAGCCACAGGAAAAAGGTGATGTTACTATTTAGTTGATTAGATTCACTTGCATTTTCGATAAATGCAAGTTTTATTAGTAATGAATTGATGTTTATTTGTGTAGGGTATCATTCCAGCATTAGCAGAAGTATTCCCTAGTGCTGAACACATATATTGTTTAAAGCACATCCATGATAATATGAAATTGTAATGGAATGCTAAACATACAAGGAACATTTGTGGAGATGTGCAGCACCAACAACAGTCCAACAATTTGAGGCAGCCATGCTGGCATTCAAGAGGTTTAGCGAACCTGCCCATGCTTGGTTAAGTAAGATACCACCAACCCATTGGTCAAGGTTGCATTTTTCAGGTACCAAACCAAATCTATGTCTACCTGTACATCTTTTGTTCTACGACATTTTTCAGGTACCTAACCAAACATGTTGTAGGGAGGGCTCATTCTGATGTGTTACTTAATAACATGTATGAGGTGTTCAATGGGAAACTATTGGGAGGTAGGCACTAACCCATAATTACTGCTTTGGAATACATTAGAGAATACTGTATGAAAAGAATAGTGAACGTTGTGAATGTGATTCACAAGTGTGCTGGACCATTAACACCAAAGGCAACACTCATGTTAGATGCAATCAAGAAAGAGGCTTATAAGTACAGTGTTTTACGGGTTGAAAGAGAAAAGTACGAGGTCAGTGGATGGGAGATAAGTGTTTTGTAAATGTTGAAGCTAGGGCTTATACATGTAGAAGATGGGAGCTTACAGGTATGCCATGTAAACATGCTGTTGCTACCCACCGATGTATGAGGTTCAATGGCGTGAAAGTAGGATCTGTTGAATCATGGGTTCATCCATGTTACTTGCTTAAGACTTGGGAAGAAACTCACAAACACCACATCCAGCCAATAAATGGTTATGAGCATTGGTATAAGTCAGAAGTTCCTACAACCATTCTTCCACCTAAACATCATAAACCATTAGGTAGGCCACGAAAGAAAAAAACCAGGGCTTTTACTGAAAATGATAATAGTGACAAAACCAGTAACTTGTCACAGTCTAGTAAGAGTGTGGTTTGTGGTATTTGTGGCAATGCTGGACACAACAAGAAAACATGTCTTGGGCAAGGAGGTGTAACAGGAAGTCAAGGTAGTACACAATAGTCACAAAAAACAGGTTCATCCCAGCCAAAAGTTACAGCAAAGAAGAAGGCAAAGGTTACAGGTCACAACTTTGAAGGTAATAATCAACCAAGTGTGGTCCAATCTCAATCTGGAAGTCACGTTGATGCTGCTTCTGGTGGGTCTCCAAAACAATTTTGGACTAAGACCAAGATTATAGCAGCAAATCTTTCTTCACCACAAAAAAATGCGGGTTAAGCATATGAAACCAATGTTTTCCATCGAATATGTATTCCCCTAAACATTATTTGCTGTGTTTAAACAATGTATGTTTCTGAACTTTGTAGACTACAAAATTTTATGCATTTGGAAATATATCCATTTGTGTTATGTATGAAATCATGTCATGTTAGTCTATGGGTTAAATTGTGTTTTTATTCTATTGTTTTTATTGAGACTTCATACGTCTGTGTTTTGAGTTGGATACTGTTATTCTATTATCACAAACAGTAATGAAGGATTAAAGATAGATGAACAACACCATATCAAGTTTATGTTGATACTCAGAAATGGTGTCGGTTCACCCATCCTTGAGACTTCATACGTCTATGAATCTTGGATCTGTTGAACTTGGATCTGTGTTTTGAGTTGGATACTGTTACTCTATTATCACAAACAGGAATGAAGGATCAAAGATGGATGAACAACACCATATCAAATTTATGTTGATACTCAAAAGTGGTGCATGTACATCCATCTTTGAGACTTCATATGTCTATGATTCTTGGATCTGTTGAACTTGGATCTGTGTTTTGAGTTTGGTTACTGTTATTCTATTATCACAAACAGGAATGAAGGATCAAAGATGGATGAACAACACCATATCAAGTTTATGTTGATAGTCAAAAGTGGTGTCTGTTCATCCATCTCTGATCATTCATCCATCTTTGATACTTGTATCTGTGTTATGAGTTTGATCATTTTACTAAGGTGTGGTTTGAATTGGATAATATTTGTGTGGCAACTGATGTGGTTCTGATCATTTATAAAGGGTAGGAGCAAGAATTAAAGGCATAACACTAATAAGGATTAAAGCATAAAAGTAAAACTACTTAGACTGTACAAGGACCAAAGTACTGTTGGTTTAATGGACAAAATATTAATAGATGTGTGTTAGGATCGAACTCGAGACCACGGGATTGCACACTTTACCTATGAGAATTAAAGTTAATAATTAAATGTAAAATGTTATATTTATTTATTAATTACACGAAATATATAATGAACGTTAAGTTAATTAAGTGTAATGGACTAACGATCGTTAAATGTTAATTGGAAGGACTAGAAAATAGAATAGAGATTGGGAAGCTTCTGGAATCCCCTTGGGATTACAAACCGATCGGCCAAGGTTCCAAAAGCCAAATCCATTGCTAGCTTGTTCACCAAGTTACTGTGGGTATAAATACAAGGCCTAGGGTCTTAGTTTTTTTTTATCTCTTGTACTCATAATCTAAAACCTAAAACATTGTTTGTGTGTTTTTGATTATAACCAATCGTACAACCCCTCTTGGGTGTCGATCACATTGTTTTTCCAAAACAAATTATTTTGTGTTAATTAAACTAGCATTTACTTTAATTCGTTAATAGTACGTGTGTACAAGAACGTGGTACAATCACACTATTGATTGTATCTTGGATTGAATTACAAAACGGTAAGGGGTAATTCACATAATCTTTATAAACTCTAATTAGGGTTCATCTCAATTGCTAGTTTTGTGGAATTGATTCTTGTTCGGCTAGAATAAAAAAGGTACGCATATTTTATGTTTGTGTTAGTTAATTATTCATTATTCGTTCCTATACGCTTCCGCACTTGCTTTGATGTTTATGTGTTTTTATATATGATTGTCATATTATATAATTTCAACAGTGGCATCACGAGCGTGGTTTAATGAGTAATTAATTAATAAACACGTAAAAAAGAATATTGTATGTTGTTTGATATGATTATTCAGTGTTTTGGTTATGATTATGTAAACCCTAATTTTAGGGATTAGGGCTTTTGCCCTAATTTGTTTTTTTTTATTTTTTATGGATCGACCAAATTTTTTTTTGGATTGAAACCCTAATTTTTTTTGGTCGATTGTTTTAAAAATTGTTTTTGGGTTTATTATAATTGTTATGTTATCAATATCGAAAACTAGAATTAATATATTTGTTACGTGATAAATTCATGAATAAAATGTTATGTGACATGGAATTGTATGCGATCTTGTGACAACGTGAATAAATTGTTATATTAAATCCATGAAAACGTGCATATTTTGGCATGGATTATTGTCAACTTATATATATTTAATTGTTAAGATTGGTTATGCGAAAATTAATTGTTAAGTTTTATACACATGTTTATTATTTTGATAAATTTTGAATTGGGGAATACCTCAATAATATTAATGAATCAATTATGTGCAATTTGGTATATTTTAATTATGGCTTACGCAATCGATTCATCGATTTATGTGGCTCACTTTCAATTAGGAAAGTGAAAGCCCTAGTTAATATATACATTAATTAACCTTGACATTGATTATTAATAGGTTTTATAAAATAAGTTGCATGTGGCTACTTGTTTACACGTGTTAATTGTTAGTTATGTGCGCATTGTTTTTTAGTTATTTATTTTTTATTTGTTTACTTGTTTGTTTATTATGTGTGACAAGTTTTAAGCAAAGGGTTAAACAATGGTGAAATTTGATTTGTTTTTTTTGAAGAGTTAAGTTTTCAAATGTTTAATTGATTGATGATTTTGGTACAAATAGTGAGAACGGCTTACCCAATTTGACGGACTGTGTGAGGGGTACAAGGAGGGGAGCACATTAAATTGTGACCCAAAATAAGGAGGTCATAGCTTCAGCGCTGACCAAATTCTCCGCTTCTTTGCGAGTCAAATTAGAGTTACCAAGTAGGCTATAATGTACAAAATCATCTTAAGGGCGAATTAGCTTTAATTCCATGCGCCACTTTTGTGGTAATTATCCGAAACACTAAGTCTTTAGACTTATGTAAAAGTACGATATAATGGACGATAATTAAAGGTAAATTCCTTCATTGGCGAAACCAATACCTCAATCAAAACTTTGATAATTTGATCTTTATGAATTGGTTAATAAAAAGTTTTTTTTTATTAAAAACTATTGACACGAAGTTGTATGCATGCTTCTTCGTACATGTTTGATTTGACACCATAAAATCAAAACTAGTACCCATTATAAATTAAGTTTGTGCCATCTAGTTAAAGGAACACTTGAAGTTGCAATTTACGTCATGTCAGAACTTGGTGAGATTGTGATGGAAAGGTAAATCTTTATGTAAAGTCAGACCTTACATGAACATATTTGCAGTTCTTTAAGTTAGACGATTTAAATTGAGTAGTAAGTGAGACCTGGACTCAAGGAACAAGATGGGATAAAACATGTTTACATTTGCAATAGCGTTGGCAAATGTAAATCCCATAATGATCTAGGAATTGGAAAATGTTTGCCAATTATTGTTCGACAGATTACCTTATTATGTGCTTTCGTTACTAGCAGATCAACTGATGTAATGAAACTATGATAATTTGGATCCTAGTTTTCGAGAAAATTCTATGGTTATATGAATATTACCTTGGGTATTTTATTTTCTAGAAAAGTTTAATTATCGAATATACTAAAATTGAATTTTGCTAATTCTTTAAATGTATTAATGCAACATTAAACAGTAAACGTAGGTTATTCCTGTATTGGTAAATTGATCTACACCTGTAAGGGTTTTTGGTAGAGTCAACTTTGCTAAAAGAATAAACCTAGTCATTTTTTCATAAGAAAGAGTGAGATTCAATCTTATTCCTTTTCATGAATGAGAAAGGTATGATAGAAAAAAAATTAGAATTGTCTAAATTCTAAATTCATAAGTCGTAAGCAAATTTTAATAGTTAAGAAAATTGAATATTTTTTGAGTTATTAAATTAGAAGCTAGAATAATTTAATGCAAAATTGGTAAAAAAACAAACTAGCATATTTTATCTAGTTGTTGTGCTTTGACCATTTAAAAGTACTACTTACAATTGTTGGAATAGTATAACTATTAAGAAAAAAATTGCATGCCCAATTTTTCAAGTTAATAGCATTGATGGATAATTCATCATCTACATAGTAGAATACACTCTTTTGGTACATAAGTAATTGTTATGTATGGACTTTCTCAAAAGTGTAGGAAAGTAAATAGAACACTCTTTTCTTTCAATGGTTAATGAAACACTTACAATGTTGTCAAATCCAGTGAGAGTATTGTGTTCTTATTACTGAATAAGGAATTAATGTAATGATCTCTAATTCAGTGGGAGTTACAAGCTTTGTCATCTTGGTAGTAACAATCTATAGAATGTCTTAAGATAATTACTTTCCACTTGTAGACACTTATGTTTTCAAAGATAGTCATGTACATTTCCTTATTAGACTGTGAAGTGGTTCTACATCTACTGGTTATGCTAATATCAATGACACAATCATATTAGTCACATAAACAAACATATGTCGTGTTGTTTATCTGCTACATGATGTTGTTCCATGCACAAGTGGGAGAAATCTATATTGTGTGCAAGGTACAACATATAAGTATATGATTTAACGGATTCTCTTTACTGCATGGTAAGAGACTAACGTTCTAATATGACTTGTACATATCTAATTCAAGAAACACTTGGTGTTACAATTTACGTCATGTGAGAACTTGGCGATATTGCAACAACAAAGTAAATCTCCATGTGAAGTCAGACCTTTCATGGACATATTTGTAGTTTCTATATTAGACAAGTATTTAGAACATGTGTCAAAATGATATATAAGACTACTTAAAATTAGATATTTATGTATTATTAGAATGATATAAATGAAGTAATCTAATACTACTTCAATTTGTTTATTTATGTATTTTGGAATGACATAAATGAAAAATAATGTAGTCCTACAATATTGTGAAGTAAATAAATTAACTTGAAATTACAATTGAAACCAAGAGTTGTGTTCATAATTACTTTAGTTAAACATGTTTATGATTCATTGTAAAGACATAAACATAAAGTCTTTTAAGACTTATAATAAAGTAAGACATTAACTTGTTATGTTTTTTAATTAAGACATATACAAGAAGTCATTGAGTTGATCAATGATTTATAACGTATAATGGGATTATAACAATTTATGTTTTCTTGTTGGGACATGGATATGAAGTGACTTGGTTAAAAAGTACTTGTGTTATAAAGCATGCAATTGGCTTGGAAAGTCTATAATACCATTAAGCTGACTTAGTTGGTGAATAGGTAAGCCAAAAGGAATATGTTTATCTTATATATTGTTAGATTGTCTTACAATATTAATTCTAATGAATACCACAAGTTAATGGTATGTTCAGTTAGGACAATCAAACTCTATTTGATTTGTTTGATTCAAGATTACCATAACTTCTTTCTTAAAAAGTAACAAGGTTAGAAAATTGAGTATAGATAGGATATACTCAATATGACTCCAACCTACTTATGAATAGGTTATTAACAAACTAAAGTTAGGAATTATCAATGTGTATATGTAATGTCCCAAAAAGAGAACAATGTAGTTTTACTCTAATTGCTAAGTATATATAGATAGTCTATATATTACAAAAGGCAAGTGGGAGTTTTTTTTATCTTGAAAGATAGAATTACAAGATACATAATCTTCTTAAATACACTAGTAAATATCATGATGAGGCTAGATATGAAATGTTAACCTCAAGCTGATGGACTTTTCATTCATAGATCTGCAAGGATATCTATGATATTTGATTTATATGCTGAGAAGAACATGAGTTACAGGATTATAGTAAACCTAATAATCATTATGATGGATTACCAAATATTGAATTGGGTAAATTACTCATACTATGAATGTTAAAGATGCTGTCCATAAAGATAATCAATTTTGGAAACTTGGTTCATCTTAATAGTTAGACTAGAGAATGGAAATAAGTTTCTTCAAAGAGATGAAAAACTCTAGTGGTTTAAATCTCTGTGTAGAAATCATATGGACAAAATTGTACACATATTTAATGCATGTTTTATGACAAGATTATTAATCATACTTAAGCAATTAATTGTGATTGAATATTCTTTTCTAGACACATTAAATATATAAAGATGATAATTGTCATACTTGTTTTCATTAATATGAAATATGACAATGGAATATCAAAACTCTTTCTTGAGAAATTACTTGAGCGAGGACGATAAGTAATCGAAAGGTTTTTTGAATTCATATGATCTTTGGAAGTGTATGAAGTGCAATAATTCATGAATGGATAAATGCATGCATCTATGAAATTACTCTTATGTTTAATTATTAAATCCTAGTTTCGATTTATAATTGAAATAAGATAAATTTTAAGTATTCCTGAAAGCTAGTGGGAGTATTATGTTAAGGTTTTAAATCTTATATGTTGTATAACATATAGGAATTAACATTCCTTGTAAGCTAAATGTTAAGTCTTAGATTGAAATGAAACTTCACTTGTAAGATTTAAGAATTAAAACATACAACCTTGGAATATATGTTTATTATTAATAAACATGTGTAGTAAAATAAATGATTCAAATAAAACATGATATATCATTTGGGAAATGGATAAATATATTTTGACAAGATAGAACATGAATGAAGTCTAAGTTTAACCTGTAGATTCATCATGTACATCATGTTGTGTATTAAAATTGTTGTATCATTCTTGAATAAGAAGTGATTTGACAACATTGATATCTAACTAAAACTTATTAGATAACTTGTGTAATGAATATTCTAATAGAATTACATCCTCAGCCTGGAATTGCTCCTAGATTCTATGGATGAACAATATGTCAATTGTTGTGCAAATTGTCATCAGCTTCAAACTTGAAAGTTTGGAAAGCATCAAACATTACACAATAAGATATTAAAGTTTACGGAGTTTTAATGAGCATATTGTTGTTTGTATACAATGATGCTAGTTTAATTGAGATGACACTCAATACTAGTCATGGTAGGATTTCATCCTTGTTAATGGCCATGTGAACTAGTTGTGCTACTAAGAGCGCAATTGAATTATACATTAAAAGAATAAGAATACTTTAAACTTTGAAATGTTTGAAAGTTTAAATTGTCATAAATTGGTGATAGAGGATGTCACACACTTTATGAATTATTATGTGAATTGGTGAATGCACACATACAAGGATTTCACTAATTGAATTCTTGAAATAAGTATTCTCAAAATTACGATAGATCAAGTTGGTTGATTTATGCATTGTCAACAAGTATGATTGTCATTACTTGAGGCATAATTCATCAACTGGAATTTTCATGCATTGATCTATTTAGTATTTGGATAAGGGATGTTAAAAATTGTTATAATAAATCAAATACTTGGTATGTTTGATTTTATAATATATTGTATCCTATATTTGCATGTTTAATCCGTGAATAAATTTATTTATTCTAAATCGTCCGTTGTCAATTAATGATATGGGAGTATCGTTAAATTAAGACAAATCTGAGTGATTTGGTAGAATATACTTAAAAGTATATTGATGAGAAAACATACCAATTCCAGATGATATTCAATGAATTGAATACAGGACTTATCCCAACTACATGATTTTACTTTATGGATATTGTTATTAGGTAAATCATGAATAGTTATCCTCATACTTGAGATACCAGATAAGTGTCATGAATGTAGTGCACTTCTGTGGAACAACCTAACGCTATACGTAACTGGTAGTCATAAGGGTTGTTTCCTGAAGTGTTGCAAAGTTCATGGGTTATTCTTGTAGTCAAGATAGAATTTGTTCCTTCAAATTTATTTTGGAGTTTAATACTGTTGGGCCCCTCATAAGGTTGACAAGATGTTTGCATGGCCATGCCCAAGATCTCTCCTGAATATGTTCAGAAGATTTGGTAATCTTGCTCAATCACTTATAACGAGAAACAGAATGGTTGAATAAAGAATGACTTAATTCTATATCTTTATTTAACATGGTATTAGAAACAAAAGGATAATAATAATGAGAAATCATTAAAAGGTTTTTCCAGAAGCCTTGCTCGAGTTGTACTAGAGGCATCGAAGTGTTGCTAGACACTAACCGATGTGATCACACTATTAAGATATGTCCAAGTGGGAGCTGTTGGTTTAATGGACAAAATATTAATAGATGTGTGTTAGGATCGAACTCGAGACCACGGGATTGCACACTTTACGTATGAGAATTAAAGTTAATAATTAAATGTAAAATGTTATATTTATTTATTAATTACACGAAATATATAATGAACGTTAAGTTAAATAAGTGTAATGGACTAACGACCGTTAAATGTTAATTGGAAGGACTAGAAAATAAAATAGAGATTGGGAAGCTTCTGGAATGCCCTTGGGATTACAAACCGATCGGCCAAGGTTCCAAAAGCCCAATCCATTGCTAGCTTGTTCACCAAGTTACCTTGGGTATAAATACAAGGCCTAGGGTCTTAGTTTTTTTTTATCTCTTGTACTCATAATCTAAAACCTAAAACATTGTTTGTGTGTTTTTGATTATAACCGATCATACAACCCCTCTTGGGTGTCGATCACATTGTTTTTCCAAAACAAATTATTTTGTGTTAATTAAACTAGCATTTATTTTAATTCGTTAATCGTACGTGTGTACAAGAACGTGGTACAATCACACTATTGATTGTATCTTGTATTGAATTACAAAACGGTAAGGGGTAATTCACATAATCCTTATAAACTCTAATTAGGGTTCATCTCAATTGCTAATTTTGTGGAATTGATTCTTGTTCTGCTAGAATAAAAAAGGTACGCATACTTTATATTTATGTTAGTTAATTATTTATTATTCGTTCCTATACGCTTCCGCACTTGCTTTGATGTTTATGTGTTTTTATATATGATTGTCATAGTATATAATTCCAACAAGTACATCAAAACATTACTTTTCACAAGTCAACCATCACCACAAGTCTACTTACAGAGACCGTACCACCGACTCAAAAGGCAAAAAACCACCGACATTGAAAACCAACTAGATAAACCATATACAGACGACAATGATGAGTATCCAGGAGAAAACACAAAAGTTCCTCAATCGGCATAGTTTCTCCTTCTCAAGAAGGAGTTCAGCTAGGGTATCTTGTTGAGTAGCCTCTAGCTCATTGGCCCTGGTGACTGCGTTTACAGCCTCCATGGTGTCGCCGATGAGGGCTCTTTGGCATTCTTGCAATGCCGCCTCAGTTCGGTGGATGTGCCTCTGCAAGTAGAGGAACACCTCCCTTGCTCTAGTCGTTTGTGGTGGATCCAACCACCCATTGATGGGACACCTAGATCCCTAAAAAATCATAAATCAAATGTTTGAACACACTTAAAAGCTGACTCCAATATGAAACTATAAACATAACATGTTAAATTAAAAAAATACAGGCATTATCATTTAAAGACTAGCCAACCTGAACTGGACAAGCATAGTAACGCCTGCCGGCGTTTACATTGTTCCAGCAGGTTTTAACTACCACCAGCCTACCACAAGCACAACGCACCATTATTACAACTAGATCGGAAAAATTAAGGATACATTTTTTTTTGGAGGGGAGAGTTTAGGGATGAGTGGTGAATATGAGTTGATTTTATTAGGCACTAGTTACTGTAGCACCCACAGAAAAGTGTATCGAACACGCTTAATTGAAATATGGAATTGACAATTATGCCCTTGGACTAAAGACAAATCTAACGCCATCTGACGTCCTTGACTAACGGCAATATGGTCAAAGGACCAGTAACGAGTAAGAAACTTGAAATAGGGACCCCCGACGATGAAAAGGCCCAGGTTTGTCCCAACGCGAAGAGCATTGACAAGTTTAGGGACCAACGGTGTATTTTAGTCTAAACAATATAAAGTCATCTAATATCTAATTAAATGTTTTACAAACTTTATATAGGTTGTTTATAAAATGATAATGTTGATAAATTATGTTATATAATGTAGGGAAATGGTTTACATTTTTAGTAAAATAAATCAAATTATAATAAATAAAATTTAACAGTAAATAAATAATAAAAAATTAAATACATACGGAATGGGGTAGAAGCAAAAGACATACTCTAAATAACGATAATTAAAAGAAAGAAATAAAACGTCGAGGCACGAAGCTCCTGTTTAACACGATTCCCTTAAAATAGATCCATCGTATGTTTCCAGGATACAACGGCCAAAGCAGATGCACTGTCGGACAAGAAAAAATTGCCTGAAAAATCACAGAAACAATGGCGTGTTTTTGATCGAAGGTTTGCAGGAAAAACATTTGTATGGAGTTGCGTTTGTTTTAGTTGTGAAAACCGAATTAGTGTCCAAAAACTTCACCCTAAGAATTGTTGTGACAAAAGGGAGATAAGAGTGATTACCTATCATAATGAATGTTGTTGAATCATGTTGTTGTTTTTGTTTAATGCCGAGTAATATTTGTACCGAACTAACAAGATTCTACTTCTTATTTCAGATAAAAATTGGTTGATTAAACGATACAAAGTCATCTAATCTAATCAAATGTTTACAAACATTATATGGGTTGTTTATAAAATGATAATGTTAATAAATTATGTTATATAATGTAGGGAAACGGTTTACATTTTTATTAAAATAAATAAAGATTGACGATATATAAATAACAGAAAATTAAATACATACGAAATGGAGTAGAAGCAGAAGACATACCCTAAATAACGATAATTAAAAGAAAGCAATAAAACTTCGGCCAAAGCATATGCACTTTCGGACATGCCCCACTTGCCTGAAAAATCATAGAAACAATGGCGAGTTTTTGATCGAAGGTTTGCAGGAAAAACATCTGTATGGAGTTGCGTATTTTTTTAGTTGTGAAAACCGAATTAGTGTCCAAAAGACTTCACCCTAAGAAGTGATGTGACAAAAGGGAGATAAGAGTGATTACCTATCATAATGAATGTTGTTGAATCATGTTGTTATTTTTGTTTAATGTCGAGTATGAGATTTGTACCAAACTAACAAGATTCAACTTTTTATTTCAGATGAAAATTGGTTGATTAGACGATACAGTCATCTAAAATCTAATCAAATTTTTACAAACTTATATGGGGTGTTTGTAAACTGATAATGTTGATGAATTATGTTATATAATTTAGTTGTTTTAAGGCTTGTTCAACATTTTGTTGTTATCTAAAAACTTTTAAAATAATCTAATGATTTTCGTTATATGTAGAAACGTTATACGAAACACTAAACCTCAAGTTCGTAACCAGAACAATTTGCCGTTATGCACCGGCATCGTTACGTGCAAGTACCCGACTAATATAATGAAAATTTTGCAATCTAAAAAATAATAAAATTGTGAAATGTGTGAATCTGGTCATCATGTAAGTTGTTTTCTTTACAAAAATGAGAAAATCATACATCTAAGTGATTGAACTCCTTTAAGTAATGAAGGTTCAAATACAGTGATGATGATGAAATATTCTTCAATTAAAAAGGTGATCGGTCAAAAGTGCATATACAATTATAAAAGTTTATTCATAATAGACAAAAATATACAGTTGGTTTCTAAACTTGCCGAAATCATCGCTGGGGTCCGAAAGTTGAGAAAATAGTCGCCATGAGTCCAAACCTTGGGTTTTTGAGGCCAAATGCATCCTTTGACCCGTAATTCTCAGGTCAACGTCCGTTTTGAGTTATATATTCAAGTGTATAATAGACCAAAACATTTTCACTAAACGTTAGTTAGATCTAACCCAACGTTGTACCCTACTATTGTTTCCCTCTGGCTTCAATTAACCCTAATTACCAGCAATACACAATCAACCCAAATCACTAACAATGGCGCAAAACAATAAGGGGAAAGCTTTGCACAGTGGGTTGAGGAAAGAATATTTCTCCAATGAAGAGTGTTTGGGTGTTAAGAAGGAGAAGGAAGATGTTGCCGACATCGAGTTATCAAAAGTTTTGGATTTAGAAACAAGGATTAAGAATATTGAAGCTGTGTATAAATATCTAAAAGAAAGGAAGGAAATGAAGGAACGAGATGACACTGAAATTTTTGGTTCTAGCTAATTGTATGTTTAGATGATAGGAACGTTTATAATGGTTGTCAACATGAAACCGATGGATAAAAATTTATGTTGTTACTGAAACTGATTCTATTTTTTGTCCGTCTTGCGGTACGGCGGTGGAGTCGACAAGCCATATCTTCTTTAAGTGTAACATAGCGAAAGAAGTCTTTCACAAGATTACAAGTCGGTGGGATGCTAATTACATGGGGCTATCTTCATATGAGGATTGGATTGAGTGGCTTTTGAATCTTCGGCTTTCTTCCAAACATAAATCGATGTTAGAAGGGATCTCATACACTATGTGGTGGACTATTTGGAACTTCCGTAACATGAGTATTTTTGGATCAAAGCTTCAATCCAAGGCGTCTCTCTTCGAGGATATTGTTTCCCGATCGTTCTATTGGTTTAATTTTAGATGTAAGGCTTCTTTTAGTTGGCTAGAGTGGTTGAAAGCCCTTTAGTATCGTTGTAATCTCTAGCTTCTTTGCTAGTTTTATATATTTAATTGCCGTTAAAAAAACACGAATAAAAGAGTATATTAATAGGGAAATCTGTAAAACTGTGACAAAAGAATGATAATTATTTTCAACTTAACTCAATTTTGTGATATTACTAAAACTAGATGGTTTTTTTTTTTTTGTGTGTGAAATGATGAGATTGTCCTTAATTTAAATGCAATTATCACATTTGTTATCTTGCTACAGAAAACATCATTTTTCATGCAAATTACACAATCATCAATTTTTGATCTCATGTATATTTAAAATTATAATTTTTTTTTATCAAATAAATTATACCAATAAACGTAATTTTTTATCCTCTTTAACTTCATGTTCATTTTGTTATTTAGTGTTCAACTTTTTTTTTTTTAATTTTTTTTCCATTTTATAAAAAAAATCGTAATATATTCGTAATGGAAAATTTTGTGTTTTATAGCTTAAGAAACAAGAAAAAATGAATTAATTGCGAAATACTACGAAATTAATTAATATTTTCTTTCTATAGACACAATTTATATCTGCTTATTAATTAATAGATATTTCTTATACTCATATTATTCTCAATTTTATAATTCGAATATATTACAAAGTTATTAACAATTTATTGCGAAATTCAGTTACGAATTTTTAATTTTTTTATATCTTTAAAAATCATTTACACTTTATAAAATATATAAAAGAGCTATTAACTAAAATTATTAAACAATTTATATCAAAAATCTTAAAATTTAATCTTTTTTATATTTGCGATCAATTTTGCTCCATGTATAAACATTTAAAAAAAATTGATTCTTAAATTTTAAAGTTTATAAAAATCATTTCGGAATAAATTCTAGTTGTGATGCGTACAAAATCAAATGCATCGAACTGAGATATAAAAAGGCAGACAATGGTGTAAGAATTGTGTTGTATGTGAGAAGAGAGTAATCAAGTTGAAAATAAATGTCATCTCGACTCAATTTTGCAAATTTTCCTATTAATACAATAAGTCTTCTCTAGTAAAAGTAGAGGCAAACAATGATCATTGATCTTAGTATTTGAATATAACATCAAGATACATGAAATCCAACAAATATAGAGAAAAAGGTTAAAGAAAATGGCTACTAATCGACATTCAAAATATGAACCAATTGCTGCAAGAATTTTGCAATGATCTGACTGTTCAATATGTAAGAAAATGCAGTTTACCGCAACTAGGGTTTAAAATTCGGAAAAACCGAACTCTCTATTTGCTCCCTTTTATTCTTGTGTATAAATATTATTTATTATTAGAGAAAATGGTGCAATGTGTTACTAGTGCGTTATGGGTGTTTTTTGTGTACTTATAACGCCGCCAACTGTATCGTCTGTGGCGTTTTAAGAATGTAACAGGTGCAACATTATGAGTATAACGAGAGTTATATGTCTTTTTTGGTTATTATTATTATTATTATTATTATTATTATTATTATTATTATTTAGTTTGAAAGTGAATTGAGTGGGGGGTTTTAGTGTTTTGTTATAAGAATCTTATTGAAAAATATGTTTATTTTGTTTTTCGTGTTAAAAAAATGTTTGTTGAAGGTTGAACTCAGATGAACTTGATCGACATTGAAGTACACTTCAAAATAGTGGTCCTTTTAAAACATTAGGTTTACGTGTATATGCATGCCTTTACATTATACAATCGGCTCTTTTATTTTGATAATAACTAAGGTAGACTTCTTTTAAATTTAAGCTCGTTTTATATACTTGAGTAGTTGAGTTCAAACTTGAACATGAGATCAGTGAAATTCACTAAAATGAGCTCGTGTCGACTTTAAGGTTGGATAACTTAATGAAATTCTTCGGAATAGACGGCCTGCCCTTGCTCCAACTAATATCGGCCATTGACACAATATCCACCAAATGAATGTCTCAAATGAGAGCGAACGTATCATCATTGATGAATGAATCATTAACAAAAAACAATTTTCAAACCGGCCAAAATTTTCTTTTATGAAAAGATATAATCAACCTAGGATGCTCAAATTTTTAAACAACCCACTTTATAGTTTATATCAAGTTCTAATTTAGTATCTTACGTTAGGCACTCAAATCCATGAAGACCAAAACAAATCCGTCATGTGTGTCCTTTTAAAACATGTTTAATTGTCGTGACAATATGAAAAATACTTAATGTAGACTATTCACTTATGCTTTTTTGTTTGTTCAAAAAAGAAACTTGTGCTTTTTGTTTTTATATTTGTTTGTTTGATACTTTGATATACAATCTCTTGCGGTTTTGGGTCCGTCATGTTTTTGCATCATATGCATGTTTTTTTTCTTTTCTAAAGTACATGTATCATGAACGTGGAAAACGTTTTATCAATTATGATATATTATGGGTATAAAAAAAAGAGAAATGTTAAATCCTTCTACCAAAACCTCCTACTTATAGGAGGATTTAGATGCAGAGAGAGAATAAGTCAAAAAAATATATAATATTATTGTATGTGCAAGAGAATATTATAGGAAGATTTAACAATACTCTAAAAAAATTGAAACTTAAGTTTCGTGAGATGATGTATAACCAAATTAGTGTCCAAAAAACTTCGCCCTAAGAAATGATGAGACAAAAGGGAGATAAGAGTGAATGCATATTATAATAAATGTTGTTGAATCATGTTGTTGTTTTTGTTTAATGTCAAGTATGATATTTGTACTAAACTTACAAGATTCGACTTTTTATTTAAGATGAAAATTGGTTGATTAAACGATACAAAGTCATCTGAAATCTAATCAAATTTTTACAAACTTATATGGGGTGTTCATAAAATGATAATGTCGATGAATTATGTTATAAAATGTAGGGAAATGGTTTACATTTTTATTAAAATAATTCATATTACAATAAATAAAAGTTAACACTAAAAAAATAATAGAAAATTAAATATAGACGGAATGAGGTAGAAGCAGAAGACATACTCTAAATAACGATAATTAAAAGAAAGCAATAAAACGTCGAGGCATGAGACTCGTGTTTAACACGATTATCTTAAAACAGATTCGTTGTCTGTTTCCTGGGTACAACGGCCAAAGCAGATGCACTGTCAGACGTAACAAACTTGCGTGAAAAATTACGGAAGCTGTGACATGTTTCTGATCGTAGGTTTGCAGGAAAAACATATGTATGAAGCTGTGTTTTTTTTAGTTGTGAAAACCGAATGAGTGTCCAAAAGACTTCACCCTTAGAAATGATGAGACAAAAGGGAGATAAGAGTGAATGCATATTATAATAAATGTTGTTGAATCATGTTGTTGTTTTTGTTTAATGTCGAGTATGATATTTTTACCAAACTAACAAGATTCGACTTCTTATTTCAGATGAAAATTGATTGATTAAACGATACAAGGTTATCTGAAATTTAATCAATTTTTTACAGACTTTATATTGGTTATTCATAAAATGATAATATAAATTATGTTAGTATAATGTAGGGAATTGGTGTACATTTTTATTAAAATAAATCAGATTACAACAAATAAAAATTAACAATAAATAAATAACAAAAAAAATAAATATAGATGGAATGAGGTAGAAGCAGAAGATATACCCTAAATAACGATAATTAAAAGAAAGCAATAAAACGTGGAGGTACGAGGCTCGTCTTTAACACAATTCTCTTAAAACAGATTTGTCGTCTGTTTCCTAAGGTACAACGGCCAAAGCAGATGCACTGTCGGACATGATAAACTTGTCTGAAAAATCATGGAATCAATGGTGTGTTTCTGATCGAAGATTTGCAAGAAAAACATCTGTATGTAGTCCTATTTGTGAAAACCGAATTAGTGTCCAAAAGACTTCACCCTAGGAAATGATGTGACAAAAGGGTGATAAGAGTGATTACCTATCATAATGAATATTGTTGAATCATGTTGTTGTTTTTATTTAATGTCGAGTATGATATTTGTACCAAACTAACAAGATTCGACTTCTTATTTCAGATGAAAATTGGTTGATTAAACGAAACAAAGTCATCTAAAATCTAATCAAATGTTTACAAACTTTATATGGGTTGTTTATAAAATGATAATGTTGATAAACTATGTTATATAATGTAGGGAATTTGGTTTACATTTTTATTAAAATAAATCAGATTACAATAAATAAAAACTAACAGTAAATAAATAACAGAAAATTAAATACAGGCGGAATGGGGTAGAAGCAGAAGACATACCCTAAATAACGATAATTAAAAGAAAGCAATAAAACGTCGAGGCACGAGGGTAAAACATATTTTTCGTCTGTTTCCCAGGGTAAAACGGCCAAAGCAGATGCACGGTCAGACGTGATAAACTTGCCTGAAAAATCACGGAAGCAATGGTGTGTTTCTGATCAAAGGTTTGCATGAAAAACATATGTACGGAGCTGTTTTTTTTAGTAATGAAAACCGAATTAACGCCAAAAGACTTCACCCTAAGAAATGATGTGAGAAAAGGGAGATAAGATCGATTACCTATCATAATGAATGTTGTTGAATCATGTTGTTGTTTTTGTTTAATGTCGAGTATGATATTTGTACCAAACTGACAAGATTCGACTTCTTATTTATTTCAGATGAAAATTGGTTGATTAAACGATACAACGTCATCTAAAATCTAATCAAATGTTTACAAACTTATATGGGGTGTTTGTAAACTGATAATGTTGATGAATTATGTTATATAATTCAGTTTTGTTTTGAGGCTTTTTCAACATTTTGTTGTTATCTAAAAGCTTTTAAAAATAATCTAATGATTTTCGTTATATGTATAAACGTTATACGAAATACTGAACCTCAAGCTCATAACTAGAACAATTTTCCATTATAAACCGGCCTCGTTACATGTGTGAATCTGATCATCATGTAAGTTGTTACCTTTAAATACATTAGGACCCTTTTGGTCTTATTGTTTCTTTGCAAAAATGAGAAAATCATACATCCAGTGATCGAACTTTGTTAAGTATTGAAGTTTCAATTACAATGATGACGATGAAATATTCTTCACTGAAATAGGTGATGGGCCGAAAGTACATATACAATCACACAACTTTATTCATAATAAGTGAATGAGATTTAACTACTTTGATCTTGTTGTTAACAGGTTAGTTACTAATATTCTTAAAATGTTAAGAGTTTCGAGTTAACTTTTGCTGGTTGCAGACAATTCGATCTCAAATAACCATGATAACTGTTGTCAGAAATTGAGTTAGATGTGATGATAATCTTAGATATTTTACTTGAATCGTGTAAGGTCACTTTTTGAGTAAAATATATCGACCCTAGTAATACATGTGTATCAAGAAATCCTTGCTGGAATAATTTAAGGACACTTCGTTTATAGGCGCAATAGAACAAAGCAAAAACAAAGAGGAATTGTGAGTTTGCGTATGTTAGAATGACACCAGATATATTATGTTATGTAACAGACATATTTGACAGTCTTGAGCGGGTGTAACCTGTTAAACATCAACAGTCACAACACTTCACCAACATACATGCTGGTTTTGTTTTGGCAGGAAAACTGTTAAGTTCTTTAATGACGATCCATGACAATCGTTTAAAGTTTGGAGTGTTGCTCCTTAAACCGCAAGCGGCATTGCCCCTTGACCCTACAAGGGGGCACGACTCTTTTGACCGCCGCATTTTTATCGTAATCGAAAACATATTAGCTCAAGCGTGTGTGCATTTCACATTTGCCTAAATCGTAATCGAGCATAATATAAACTCCTATTAATAGGTATTGAATCAAAATTACTTAAAATAGTTGATTACACTATAATCACAACCAACAAATAATGAAACTTTGTTTGAGTCCGTGAGATATATCATTACCGAAACGAGTGAATGAGAGTTTGTTTAAACACAATTGTAAAATATCTAAAGGCTAAAGCTACTGCGTAATAGGGGATCACAAAATTTTTAATGAAAAATAAACCTCCCATTACTTGGATAAATCACTAGTTGTCCACAAAAGGCGTGAATTGGTCAAAACATTCTAACTCAGGTGTCTTTTAGCACTAGCCGTTGTTTACCCCACATGAAATAGATTTGACAACTCTCCTGACCCTGTGAGGCACCAACTGAAATGAGCAAAAGGTGAGACTCGAACTATTGACCTTTTATATATCCACAAAATCTCTCCATTAGGCCTAATGATTTTTTGAAGGTGGATACCAACCAAACTAAAGCCTTTTGGTAATAAATCACTAGTTGTGCTTAAGAAGATTTCCAATAGATTTCACCAACTTAATAACATTGTCATCTCACACTGTCACGCTACATGAGTTCTTTGTAGATCACTACTTTTTATAAAACTTAATTATTCACTCATGTAAACTTATAAAGTCCATAATCTAACCTAGTTTATTAGTCACATACTTTTCCTTTCCCCTAAGTCCATGTACATGGACGACAATGACACTCTTCTCAACAAGTCATACAAAACCAGGGACGGAGCTAGGGGGTGCCCGCGGGTGCACGTGCACCCCATGAAATTTTTCGATATAGTGTTAATTTTTGAAAAAATTATCGATTTTTTAAAAATGTATCTTAAATGCACCCGGTGTATCAAAATGAGTTTCTAGTATTATTTAGTTGGTTTAATTACAAATAAAAAAAATATAGAATTTTGTAAAAGCCCCGGTATGACAAAAGCCCAAAGATAAAACAAATTTAATAAATTAAAGCACAAAAAGCCAAAGATGAAATAAGTTTATCAATGAAACAAGTTTATTCATTATCCTAACAATTTTATAAAATCCAAAATTGTAGAATATGAAACAGGTTCGAGTGTTCGACATATATCATTTAATATTTCAATTGCTTATTTATTATATCTTAAATTGATAGTAAGATGATTGGTTGTTTACAATTGTTTATTATATCTTTTAAATTTATAACAGTAATATCATTGAAAGTATTACAAATTTACAATTCGATCTTTTTTTTGCTTGATAGTATGATGGTTGGTTGTTTACAACTGTTTATTATATCTTTTAAATTTATAAAAGTAATATCATTGATACAAATATCATTGATAGTATTACAATTCGATCATTAATAGTGATATGAAATTGTGTGATTTGTATTTAAAAGATTTCGTGTAATGGCTCTAATTTGTAGTTTGTTTATTGTAGGCTAAAATTGGGAGTTATTTAAAAAGAAAGTTTGCGTCTAATAACGAGAATGATCACAACATCTTCAGAAGAACGATCAAATGATCTTAGAGACCGTTTCATTGGTAAAAGGAACCAAAAGAGCATTGCAAGAGTATAGGGCAACAGGGTTTCCTTCACTTTTGAAGGATGTAACTTCATTTTGTGGTAAACATGATATTGAGATGGTAAATATGGTTGACTTACAAATCAACATCATTTCGAGGTCGATATATTCAACACTGTTATGGATATGCAAATTCAAGAGTTTTGAGATCGTTTTAGTGAGGGAAGCACCGATTTACTTGATTATATGGCGGCGTTGAGCCCGCATGATTCATTTTCAGAATTTAGTATACCAAAGTTAGTGAAACTTAGTGAGATGTATCCGCGTGATTTCACTTATATGGAAAGGTTAAGTCTTCCTACGAGTCTATTATCAGATCATGCATAACGATAAAGATTTCGCTAACTTGGATAGTATTGCCAAACTTGGTGAGAAGATGGTGGATAAGAAAAAGATACATTTTATCCTTTGGTTTATCGGTTGTTGAATTTGGCTTTAGTCTTGCCTTTCTTTGCTAACGGTTGAAAGATTTTTTCTAAAATGAAGCTCATTAAAACTGATTGCGAATCGGATGGGCGATGATTATTTTAACGGCGCTTTAACTTGTGCCATAGAGAAAGAATAACTTATTAATGTTAAAAATGAGGGTGTACGTAAGCGTTTTTTTGCTATGAGAGATTGTAAAATCACTAATTAGAAGGTAATATGTTCATTTATTTATCGTTTATTTGAAATCTTCGTTTTATTCCACTTTTTAACTCTATTATATCATGGTTCAAAAAAATTTGTGCACCCAATCATGTTTGTTCCTGGCTCCGTCACTGTACAAAACTATCCTTAAATAGTGTGATTTAATTTAAACCTATGCATTCAACAGATCGATCACCCATTCCCCTTCACTATAAAACCTATGCATTCAAGTGACGACGTGTCGTTTCCATATAACCATGTACGATTTAGCCCAACGTAAAGTTCGTTATGAAAGAAGTTTGCTTATTGTGCCTAGTGAATCAATTTGCTTTTGTCACCTAAAACGACCAAACACATAATGTGGTCACTGATATATCAAAGTCATTTCATGCAAGCCAAATAGCCCACAGAGAGTACGTTGGTCGTCAACAATTTTCAAGAACTCGATCATTTTAATTAGTACTAATTTCAAATTCTAATCATATATTCACCTCAATCAACCACGTGTACGGATGAACTTCGGTTGAAATGTTTTAACTAAAATATGTAATCCCTCGGTTTTAAAATATTTGTCCTGTTTTAACTTAAAGTCTTTTTTTTTTTTTTTTTTTTTAGCTGTAACTATTTTCATTTGTATTATATGATACTTGATGCAAAATATATGAATAGATTGAGTTTTAAATGTATTTTCGTTAGTATAATTTTTATCAAGTATCACCTGGGCTCCTTCTGGAGCTTGGGGGAGGTTTTACCCAGAGTCTCACAACAGACATAAAGTTAAGGTTTTCTCCTAGTGCGAATCCGTGAGTTCTAGGGGGTTTTCTTACACGGGTCTCTTCTAGTGGTTCGGGTCTCGAAGTCTGCCCGTTTGAATGGTTTAACTCGTGGGTCGGATTTCAAGTGTGGTGCCGTTTTAAAAAAAATTATATAATACAAACAAAAATATTTAACATTACGGTTGAAAAAGAAAGATTTCAAAAAGTCAAAACATAACAATTATTTTGAAACAAAAGGAGTATATCTAACCCTAAGCAACATTTACACTATTCGTTTAATTTGGAAAATATATATTTTGACTAGATATTGGAGCCAACTTTAGTCAAAAGTACGACACCATAAGTCAATTTGTGCTTCAATATGTGAGGTGTTCAAAGAATTGTATAACTTTTTTCGTGAAAATTACTGTAGTACCCATAATTAAAATAGTGTGTCTGCACATATCCATCTTTCTTCTCAATATCAAAACTACCCATCCATGTCGGGTATATATTTTCACTATATACACGACATGGACGTGTATGGCCATAAATGATCCTGGCAAATAAATTTTTAGCATCTCGGGTACAAAATCACATCTATACACGACATGGGTTTTTTTATTCTTGTTCACGCTTACCCACACACATCTAGTGTATTTCTATACACGACATGGGACAAACATTGGACAAAGTTTAAGGGCATGTCGGGTACCAATCCAGAAAATACACGAGATGGGATAAAACACATGCTCATGTCGGGTATAGAGGACTTCCAATACACGAGATGGGAAAAAACAAGCTCATGTCGTGTATAGAGGACTTCAATACACGAGATGGGGAAAATACAAGCTCATGTCGGGTCTAGTGGATGCAAATACACGAGATGGGAAAAAGACATGCTATATCGGGAAAACGTTAAAGGGTATAGAGGGTTTAGGGTTATCTCTTAGCGTTTAGGGTTATCTCTTAGCATTGGGAAAGAGCAAATATTAAAAGGTTGATTTGATGATTCAATGTATGGTAGATGAACTTCATTCAAAGCTTGAATATATGTCGTGTATCTTTGTTCTTGCAAGTTCATTCAAACTACATCTTCTTCATCACATACATATATGAGGAACAATATACACGACATCTTCTTCACTATATCTTGAAAGAATATACATCTTCTTCATCACCAATATACACGACATCTTGTTCATCATCGTATGGTGGTGGTAACATTGTGGTGGTTACATTGTGGTGCGTGAGTTTGGTGGTTTTGTGGTGGTGACGTTGAAGTAGTTTGTGAGTTTGGTGGTTTAGTGGTGGTTATAAAAAAAGTGTTGGTGGTGCAGTGGTAGTGCTGTGTGGTGGTGGATATGGCTGTGAATATGGAAGATTACCGGGTATTTCGCAATTTGTTTTCCTTTACACTTGTAGTTTTTTTTATTTGTTACGTACATGTGTATTAATATATGTTTATTTATTTTAGGATTATCCTGCCCAAGTTACATGTAGGAGTAGGTTATCCGTGATTAGGGCTATTAAAAGTATGATTGAGAACACCGGTAGGAAACATTATTTAGAGATGCATGTTTTGGTTGGTTGTTAGATTTGCCAAAAATGCAAGAGTGTGGCGTGTTAGTACATTATTTCATATGCCACCAAGTGCCATGTGTAGAGGGAGATACAAATATTGTTCCTCCGAGATATCGGTATGCGTGATATTAATCGGGTGGGTGAGGTTGAGGTTCATTTGGTAGGGAGGAATTCGTGTCTAGTTACTTGGTCTAAGATTTGGAATAGATTTTAGAAAGTATTATGAAGATGGACCTATTCCCTTTAGGAGACGAGTGTTCCCTTCGTCAACTGATTCTTCAAAAATAAAAGTTGGTGATGTGTTCCGTACGCTAGACATTGAGTTGTTGAGGCGTTTGAGCGACGAAGACGCTGTTGGTCTTTGTTTGATAGCCGTGTTAGTGTTGGTGTTAAAAGGGACCGAGCTTAGGAATGTAGTCGACGATTTTGTATTTAGGTTAGTGGAGGATATAGATGCATGGAATGTGTTCCCGTGGGGGTCTTACGTATGGCCAACCTTGTACAATTATCTTAAGGATGCAAAAATAAGCCAGGGCAAAGCACTTTGCTTGAGGGGAGGGATCCTACTAAACTTCCTAAGTACAATTTAAATGGCTTTATATGGGCCTTCAAGGTATGTCATATATAAATTTATAAAGTTCATGTATATGTATATCGTTAACAAATTTAAAACAAATTTGCCTTTTACAGACGTGGATATTGGAGAGTTTCCCTCATGGTGCGCCAACGTTTTTTTGTCATAAACAGTTGTATCCCCGATCAATTGCGTGGAGCTATAGAAACGTGGTATTTAGAGAGTCTATAGACGGTTTTGGATGACCAATTGAATGTGAGTTTGAAATATGACCTTAGTTTCTTACAATATGATTATAATTTTTTGTTGGTTTTTATTAATGTTGTGTATAATGTCCATGTTTTTTAAAGGTAAACCCACCTTTGATGAGGCTTAGGCCGGATGACTATGAGGAAAATACCGAGTGGTGGGCTAAAAGCAGTGACCATTTTGCTGGGAATCCGACCCCAATTCCAGTGAAAAAGCCTATTTACGATTTTATCGCACCGGAATTTATACAGTAGATGAAGGCACTTGAGGCGAAGTTACAAGAACATGACTTGAAGTTCAAACAACTGGATCCACGATTTTTTGGTGGCGATTTTCGGGTAAGTAGCTTACGTTAATTTATTTATTGTTATTCAAAACACGTAAGCATATTTACGTGCTTTTATCTTTTTTATATTTAAATATGTTTGAAAATAACCAACTCTACATTATAATTTTACATTTAGGGAATACCAAATGCCGACCTTCCATTTGGCGAGCCACCGAACGACTCGTTCTTTGACGGTGTTCATGTACCTACACGCCGTTAATGTCTCTTGGTCCATCATGGCTTCCTCCACCGGACATACGGCTTCCCGTACGCCAGGTTGGGTTCGGCTCGCTTGCCTTTGTTGATTATCGGCAGGACCATCTCACGCCTATGACGTTGGTGTCGAAGTCCCAGTAACCTATTAATTACATAAAATATTTCATTGTTAATATTGTTACTAGTAATTATATTGATTTTTAAATTTTTTATTGTTTATTATTTTTTAAGGATCCGATCGAGCGACCAAAGAGGGATTGTCGTCCGGGTAAATGTCTGCAATATCCTTACACCGAACAGGGGCCAACCACAATCTTGCCTAAGAAACGTGCCGCTAAGAAGACGCAAAAAAAGAGTACCTCGAACATTCTAGCGTTTAATTTGGAAGAAAAAGCGGTTCATGAGTATAAAGAGTATGATGGTGGTGTTACCTGTTTTGGTAGTCGTCGTGTCGGACCTGTTGAAGTTTATAATGTTGACCTTAATAAGGTATACTGGACCCTTTAAATTTATTAACATGAAGTTGCTAATTAACAATGTTTGATATTGTATTTTATCGTTTGTTTTTTCAGGTGAGGCGTGAGCGTTATGTTAGTTTGGAGGAATTTCTATTAAACCCATCCCCGATATACCTTGACTGCCATCCAAAGGGTTGGGTAGCATAGCTTACCTTCTTTTAACAACTACTTCCGGAATTATACAAGAACGGCACTGATCCAGGAGTACCTGGTCAAATTGGTTGGTTGTCTGACGACGTAAGTATAGTGTTATGTTTTTTTAAAAGTTTAGATTATATTAGTTTGAAGAACGTAAAATGATTTTGTTTAATCTCTTGACTCAGCAAATGAATTGTTGGGTTGAGCTATTAATAAGAAGAAGGAAAGATGGCGCGCCATGGACAGTATCGTCATCATGGACATCATCCACTTACCCCACAGAGAATGGTGGTAGAGTACCCATGCTTTCGATAGCTCCTTCGATTATGGGAACATTAGATGGTAGCATGCAACCGTACCCTTCATGGGATCAAGTAACCTGGGTAAGTAAATGTGTTTCAACCTATACTTAATTTTTCTCATACATTACGCTTTACTAGTTTATTTAACTGTATATATTTGAATATATTTTCGACGCAGGTGGTGATGCCGATGAATGCAGGAGGGAATCATTGGGTCACATCAGTTATTGATCTAAGGTTATCCACCTTTCAGGTTCTCGACTCTTTGCCTAGCACGAAGCGTTGTGATTATTTACGAGGGTATGTTCTAGAATGGACCGGAGTTCTTAACAAATGTTTAGAAGAGCTAGGACATTTCACAAGAACCGGACGTCTGCACTACAATTTCAAATTCCGTTACAACGACCAAAAATTTCCGATCCCACACCAAACTAACACTCACGATTGTGGAGTCATCACTTGTTGGCTTATGCATGAGTTTGTTCTTGGTAAGTTTCCACCACAATGGAGTTATGATGTTGAAGGCTTTTTCAAGAATATTAGATATAGTATCTCTAAGATGTTTTACGATTGTCGTTGCGAGGAGACTAGTTCTTGTGGATATGATTGACAGTGATTTTTAATGGAAGTTGTATATATTTTTATATTTTATGTTTAACTTATATTTGATGTTAATTCAAACTTTTATTCAAGTAAATCAACATTACATATAGATGACGTTGAGTTAGATAAACATTACATAGATAACATTACCTAAAAGTAGGAGATGAATATGTAAAGATTCATCCAATAAAAAATGTATCCTTGTCGAAAACAGCAACCATGTTCCTCAATGTAATGTTAAGAGAAGGGGGTGTTGATTTTGGGGTAAACACCGAAACATTACGAAGTACCAACACATCTCCGACTTGTTGTCGTCATCTTTTGATGAACATTTCTTTAAAAAAGAAAAAAAAAACAAAGGGGCTATATTGGAGCATATGCAAAGCGTATACACCTGAAGAATTTGATAGTCAGATGCAAATTCTGCAGGCTATTGAGCCTGGGGCATACAACAAGTTACTTGAAGCAGATGTGCAAAGATGGTCCAGAGCGTATTGCCCACGCACTCGTTACAATTATTGTACATCAAACAGCGTTGATGCTGTAATGCTTGTAATCTGTAAAATCAAGGAAGCTTCCAATCACAATGTTGACCGAGCAATATCGATCAATGGTGCAAGATTGGTATTATAAACGGCGACAAGCTGCAGTTATTTATCTTCCAAAAGAAAATATATTTTTTAAATGGTTTTGTTTACTACAAAGAAACTTATTCACGCTTTGTGTTCATGCAAATGAAAATGAAGTATGAAATCACAGATTGGGCTGCCCATAAGGTGGATAAGAGGAAAATAAAAAGCGCAACTTGGAGTGTATATGGGGTTAATGAAAGTCGGTTCCAGGTTTATGATGGGCGATACAATCGTGAAGTGAACTTAGAGAACATGTCATGTGAATGCGCAAATGGCGCCTTTTCGGCATACCTTGTGGTCACGTTATTGCTGTTACTAGGTTTTTGAGTCAAACGGATTGTGTGCAATTTGTTCAACATTGGTTTAAAAACCAATATACCGGAGAGCGACGCAGAGTCGGTTAATTTTGTGGGAGAGTTTCACGAATGGGATTATCCAGGGTATATACAACCCATCACTCCTCCACGAATGGACAACCCGCAACCTGGTCGGCCAAAAATATACGACCGTATACGATCTTAGGGTGAGGAACCACAAGTTAAACATTGTGGTAGGTGTGGTGAAGCAGGCCACAAACGTGGGCAATGCAAAAAACCATTTGTCTTCCAGCCACTAAAACGGAAAGAATACCCAAAGAAAAAAAGTCAGTTAACGAGCAACCTGAAAATACACCTACGGCCAACTCATACCCGACTCAAACACTTGATCATAGCTTCCCTAATTATGACTCATACCCAATGCAACCGTTTGAACAAAACACATACTCACCACAACCATATGATCAAATGTTTTACACAACAGACCCATATGACCAAGGTCAACCAAGTCATGAACAAAATGATCATCAAAACCCGTATCCAGGTTATGACCAATACGACTCCTAACCATACATCCTCTCACATTTAAATGATCAAAACTCTCAGTCATCAAATAATAGTTGGTTTAATTTATTTGGTTTGTAAACTAACTAGTACCTTTTTATGTTGTTTTCTTACATTGGTTTGATTTTGTAACATATGTCATGTTTATGTTATGCTAGTATGTATTTCCACAACCACGTTATTTCAGAAAGTACAAATGGATGATCACCAAAACATAATCATTTACAATGTTGATTTGATAACACAGAATATTTGACTTTTCAAACTTTAATCATAAAAGAAAAACATGACGTGATTACTCATTCACCTATTCTGACAAAGAAATGACTAAGCACCTTTAATAATATATATATAACCACTAAAACATGTATCGTAGAAAATAAACAAAACCCTAAAACATGTCGTGTATAGGGTATTATATTACACGACATTGTCTAGGGCTTGAAATGAGAATGCAAAATATGTCAATGTCGTGTATTTCCATCCTCTATACACGACATGGCCTTGTCTTTTTCCATGTCGTGTATTTTCATGCATCTATACCCGACATGCCCTAAACTTTGTCCCCTGTCGTGTATTTACTCACCATGTCGTGTATAGAAAAACACTAGATGTGTGTGGGTAAGCGTGAACAGAATAAAAAACCATGTCAAAACTATGTCGTGTATAGATGTGATTTTGTACCCGAGATGCTAAAAATTTATTTGCAAGGATCATTTATGGCCATACACGTCCATGTCGTGTATATAGTGAAAATATATACCCGACATGGATGGGTAGTTTTGATATTGAGAAGAAAGATGGGTATGTGCAGACACACTATTTTGATTATGGGTACTACAGTAATTTTCACTTTTTGATATCTATCGAACGAGCAATAAATATAGTGTATAGTACCTAAAGGCTTGTAACTACCGGGTATAGTTGTAGGTTTAATTCTCGACTGAAATACATGTGACATAATTCTTTTTAACGGCGGTTTCATAAAACCAGCAAGAAGCAAGCAAAAGGGATTACAAAGAGATATCGTAAGATAATTAGCTTGTCTTAAAAACATAAAAAAAAATAGTATATAATCAATATACCAGTACTTGATCTCAACCGTAAGGATATCCGCCTGTTGTGAAACAATCAAAGACAAATAAGCCTTCTTCTTCAAAGGATAATACGAAGGCCTCTACTTCTAGACAACCACAAAAGGATGTAAAAGTCATTAATATACAACAAACGCGTTTGGGGTTCTAAGTGAATTGGATGAGGGAATACAGGCTAATGAGGAGCCTAGTTCTACCTTGGATACAACTTCTATCGATATCAAACCACTTGATGAAGGTTTTATGCCCAATAAGGACCCATCTCCTATTATGCCGACCATCCCTAATGAAGGTATTCCAGCGGCATCAAGTTCACATGGTAAGAATGTAAATATTGTGGATGATAGTGAGAGTCATGTAGAAGAAGTTAATGACGAAACTGCCTAGGGAAGTGAAAGTGGATATGGGACCAAGAGCATGTACGAACAGTGGAAAGAAAACATTGGATGATGTTTATGATTCATATGATGATAATGAGTACAATGCACATGGTATATTTGAAGATCAACAAGCTTTCTGTGACGCTTGGGACATCAAGGTTCGCTGTCGAAAGAAGAAGTAGTTTATGTTTGGTTTATTGAGTCAAATGTAATCGAGTTTATAGTCGTTACTTCGTCTATATAAGTATGCTGCTTTGTTATGTTAGTTTTACCGCATATGTAACGAGCTGAGATGTGGGATATCAGCCATATCCGTTGTACTTAAATGTTTTTTGAAGTAATACATTTAACGGGGAAACTCTTAATACAATAACTTTACAAGAAAAGTAAATGTCTGAAAAACAAAAGCGGAAAAAAACACATCTATGAACAAGAATTATGTATATCGTTAGAATACAAGTTGCATGTAACTTAACATCGTTAATTAAGATATTAAACTTGCCAATAATAGAAAGGAAGTACAATAATTGTAAAAATCAAAATTGATCTAATCAACAATTCTATATTATTACACCATGCATAGCTCAAAAAGTTAATTAATTATGAACTTACGTCAATGACTTGTTAACCTTTAGATTTTACTTTAAGAAAGAGTACGTGGTTATATTTCAAAATTGAACATGATAGGCAGACATGTTATGCATCACGTATGAAAGTTTAGATCATGTAAACCGTGTTGCAAACATTTTAAAGTCCTCGAATGGTTATATATTGAGCTTGACACTTTTTTTTTTATAACCACGGTTTTCAGACTATTTAGCCGAGTAATTTACAAGGTTAATTTAAGTTCATATCAGCACATTAACCGTTAAAAAGATTGTTTGAAATACATACACATCATATAAGTGCGTTCAAGTTTACTTGAAGGGTGTTTAGAATTGCGTTTGTATGCAAATTATTTGATTATTTCGTTTCAAAAACGCTATAATCTGCTCACTAGCTAGTGTTTGGATAGGGAAAGTGAATGATAGATTATTTGCGATTACAACGCACTTTGGAAAATGCAAGCACATACCTGCTTTTTGGAAACGCAATTCACATTTCCTTGAAAGTTACAAACTATCTCTCAAATACTCCATCCGTCTCTTATTAAATGTCGCTTTTGATTTTTCAAGTCTTTCTTTTTTCAACTTTGACCTTAAATATTTTTGTTTGTATTATATAGTATTTGATAAAAATTATACGCAGTAAAAATACAGTTAAATCTCAATTTATTTATATATTTTGCATCAAGTATTAATGTATTATATAACACAAACAAAAATATTTAATGTCAAAGTTGAAAAAGAAAGAATTCAAAAAGTCAAACTGAACATTTAATATGGGACGGATGGAGTATCACCTTCTAGCTACCCACTATACTTTCGTTGATGTTGTTTGGATGAAAGGAATTAATTATATACGAAAAGTATTTTTTTTATGCAATTCATCAAACTATTGTTTTATGCATATGTATGTTCTTCGGGATTCACTTCGACGAGTGTGGCGGAAGTGATGGTCTGGACGCTGCATAGATGAGGGTGACGGAGATATGATTTTGTGTGCGCAATTTTTTATTTATTTATTTATTTATTTTTTGGAAGAGAATATAATATTGTTTGCCATATGGAGATAAAAGTTAATAATTAAACAGTCTAAAGTTCTCTCCTTATATTATGTGTTAAATTTGGGTAAATATATATGCTTTTTATCACTAAAAAGCCCATTAAACGAATATGTCCTTTATCAAAAAAATTCTTTTAATAAAACTGTTGTATAAAAGATATTGTTGTCTTATAAAATAGCGTAAAATATACCGTTGGTCCCTAATCTTGTACACACGCATCACGTTGAACAAAAACTAGGCATTTTCATCGCAGGTTGTCCAAAAAATTAAAAATCCATAATTTTCACCAAACCCTAATTTTTAAAAAAAATAGGTGTTTATCAAAAAACTTAAAGATCTATGAAATCAACCACAAGATCTATCAATTAACACAAATTAATTGACAAATCAACTAAAAAATTAAAAATCCACAATTTTAACGAAACCCTAATTTTTCAAAAAAGATTTTCAGAGCAACCTGTCTCTGATAGCATGAAGAAAAACAGATTCAAATGATATCAAAAAAATTTTTATTACTCAAAAACAGGATTAACAAACACCAGAAACTATTCTCAAACAACTTTACCAACAAGAACAATATACTTGATCTCAATCAAATATAACAATAACAGCAACAAGTGTTTTGATCAAGAGAATCAATAACACAAAACTAGGGTTTACAAGAGAGAAGATTTGAGAGAGATTTGAGAGAGAGAGACGTATATCAGAATAAAAGAGAAACACTTTGTCTCTCTCTTTATATAGCAAGAAAACTTCGGACTTGGGCCTTCAACTTTAACCAACATGCTAAATATATCCCAAAGTATAAAATCAGCTTTAAACACTTTCACTTCAAGTCCCTCAAGAATCTCAATACTTCAATATCCAACTTCACATCTTTTCATCACCAAATAAGCTCAAACACATTATTCTGCAATCATAATAAGCAATATCAGATTAATAATAAGCACTTATATTATAATTCTTAACATGTATAGTACCTAAGGGCTTGTAACTATCGTCTACCGGGTATCATAGATGGTGTGAGACTGCTCTCTTAACAAATAGTTATAAGTTTAATTCTCGACTGAAATACATGTGATATAATTTTTTTAACGGCAGTTTCATAAAACCAGCAAGAAGCAAGCAAAAGGTATTACAAAGAGATATCGTAAAATGTTTAGTTTGTCTTAAAAACATCAAAAAAAATAGTATATACTTAGATATAGCAATACTTGATCTCAACTGTAAGAATACCCGCTTGTTATGAAACAATCCAAGAAAAATAAGCCTTCTTCTTCAAAGGATAATATGAAAGTGTCTAATTCCAGACAACCACAAAAGATGTAAACATGGTTAATACAACAAACACGTTTGGGGTTCTAAGTGAATTGGATGAGGGAATACAGGTTAATGAGGAGCCTAGTTCTACTTTGGATACAACTTCTACTGGTATCAAACCACTTGATGAAGGTTTGATGCCCAATAAGGACCCATATCCTATTATGCCGATCATCCCTAATGAAGGTATTCTAGTGGCATCGAGTTCACATGATAAGAATGTGAATATTGTGGACGATAGTGAGAGTGATGTAAAAGAAGTTAATGATGAAACTCGAAATTTCATGGCCTCAGGATGTGAAAGCGGATATAGGACTAAGAGCTTGATGTTGGTATTCAGTCCCTTTAACCCAAAAACACAACCTCTGTTACACGCTAATCAAAATAGCAAGATGGTTTTTAACTATTTGTATTTTGAAAAGGAAAACTGAATACACTAGAAATTGATTACAACCTAGTCTATTTATACTAAAACAGTGAACTAATGCTGGAAATAAACATGGTGAACATGTACCACTACTCCTAGAAAATAGGAAACTAACTAAGGAATAGGTACACTTCCATAATACTTGGTCAAGATGTGGACTACCCACTGACCTGTGACCCACTGAACTGAATTGAACCCTCAAGATTACCCAACATTCACCCCCGTAATCTTGATCGATTCTTCATCATAACAGTGTTTAAAACCTTTCCCGGACACCCGACCTTCACATCGGTCACATCCAAAGTCTTATCTAACTCAACCCCTCTTGAACATGTAACATGGCATCCCGTTAGACACGTTCATTTCCATCTCGACTTCTCCCGGATCCACGGCCTCTTCCTCGGCCACATCCAAAGCCTCCCGATTTGAACTTCCAACGCCATAATGTTCACACTACGTTGATTCTTCATTGTTCCCGAATTTTCCCGGACTCATGACCTCTACCTTGGTCAATCACGTCCAAAGTCTCCAACCACCCGACTATTGATGTCACCACACAGAACCCGTTTGCTCAAAACACTTCTGTGACACGAGAGAATTATTCTACCGATCAAGAAAACAAAGCCACACACTTCTACCATTTTATTTCACCCGCCAAACGAACCGAATCAAAGTTACCCGCTTTTCCCGACTCTTCCCGTCCGTTTATCCCGCGAACCAGTTAATCTCTCCATTTTACAGTGACCTACAACCTACCGCCTTCTATGTCTTTGCTTTTATGACCCGGCTTCAACCTTTTCCGATCAAACCCGTTCCAAGAGCCCTATTCCACCGACCAAGAATAACAAGCTTCAAGCTTTACCCTCTTCTTGAACCCGCAAACTAACCAAATCCAAAGCCACCGCTTTGGAGGACCCTTTCCGTTCGCTTTTCACGCACCTCCGTCGGTTAGTCTCTTCAACACGGAACAACCCGATCAAAGGTAGCTACCCCTTCCACGAACCTGTGATCATAACATCACAACATTTTGATCATGACTAACGACTCACGGTGCCTATGTTCATCACCGGTCACCCCGTAGTCTTGAACGGTAATCCCCGTCTCCCCACGACAACGAAGTCGAAAACACCTTATCGGTCTCCGCCTCTCTCAGTAAAGCGATCGATGATGACCCGCTTGTCCATGCTTCGCTAGCAAGGATGGCGACCCGCACCGAGGCTCCTGCACGAAAGTCGACTCTCAAACCCGCCCTTTATCGAACGAAGCTCTTGATACCAAATGTTGGTATTCAGTCCCTTGAACCCAAAAACACAACCTCTATTACACGCTAATCAAAACAGCAAGATGGTTTTTAACTGTTTGTATATTGAAAAGGAAAACTGAATACACTGGAAATTGATTACAACCTAGTCTATTTATGCTAAAATAGTGAACTAATGCTGGAAATAAACATGGTGAACATGTACCACTATTCCTAGAAAGTAGGAAACTAACTAAGGAATAGGTACACTTCCATAATACTTGGTCAAACTGTGGACTACCCACTGACCTGCGACCCACTGAACTGAATTGACCCATCAAGATTACCCAACAGTACGAACACTGGAGGGAAACATTGGATGATGATTATGATCCATATGATGATGATGAGTACAATGCACATGGTATAACTAAAAATCAACAAGCTTTCTGTGATACTTGGTACCGCGGTCGAAAGAAGAAGTAGTTCATGTTTGATTTGTTGAATCACATGTAATCGAGTTTATAGTCGTTACTTCGTCTATAGAAGTAGGTTGCTTTCTTATGTTAGTTTTACCCTATGTAACGGGTTGGAATGTGGGATATCACCTATATTCGTTGTACTTAAACGTTTTTTGGAGTAATACATTTACCAGAAATACCCTTTAAGAAAATACAATAACTTTACAAGAAGAGTAAATGTTTGAAAAACAAAAGCAGAAAAAGACATCTATAAACAAGAATTATGTCTAACCTTAGAATACAAGTTGCATGTAACTGAACATCGTTAATTAAGATATTAAACTTGCCAATAATAGAAAGGAAGTACAATAATTGTAAAAACCAAAATTGATCTAATCAACAATTCTATATTATTACACCATGCATAGCTCAAAAAGTTAATTGATTTATGACCTTACCTCAATGACTTGTTAACCTTTAGATTTTAATTTAAGAAAGAGTACGTGGTTATATTTTAAGAGAGTGGTTAAAGATCTTTTGGGCAACATTCAAATCGAACATGATACGCAGACATGTTATGCATCACGTATGAAAGTTTTCATATAAACCGTATTGCAAACATTTTAAAGTCCTTGAAGGATTATATAGTGAACTTGACACATTTTCTTTTTTTTTTAACCAGGGTTCTCAGACTATTTAGCCGAGTAATTTACAAGGTTAATTCAAGTTCATATAAGCACAAAAACCGTTTAAAACATTGTTTGAATTACATAGAATTTATATAAGTGCGTTCAAGTTTACTTAGAGGGTGTTTGGAATTGTGTTCGTATGCAAATTATTTGATTATTTCGTTTTGAACGCTATAATATGCTCACTAGTGTCTGGATAGGGAAAGTGATTTATAGATTATTTGCGATTACAACGCACTTTGGAAAATGCAAGCACATACCTGCTTTTTGGAAACGCAATTCACATTTCCTTGAAAGTTACAAACTACCCTTTAAATATCACTTTCTAGCTACCTACTATACCTTCGTTGATGTTGTTTCGATGAAAGGGATTAATCAGGGATTAATCATGGGTCCTACTATAAGAACCCCGTCTATCCCCATAGACCTGCAAGCCTAGTAGTGCCCCCCTTCTTTTTTTTAATTTGTGTATAAGAGAGAGTGTGTCATGTGATGTCTCACCACTGTCTGCTGTTTTTCTTTTTTTTGTTTTTTTGTTTTTAATTGTATATAGTTTATTTTGTGTGGTATATTTAATTTGTGTAGTGTTTTTATATGTATAATGTATTTATTTGTGTGATATATTTAATTTGTGTAGTGTTTTTATATGTATAGTGTATTTATTTGTGTAGTATTTATTTATGTATTGTTTCCATTTAATTAAACAATAACAATAAAACATTTTATAAACTTTTTTTACGTTACTTTTTATAAACTTTTTTTTTAAACTTTTTTTTATAAACTTTTTATAAACTTTTTTTATAATTTTTTTTTATAAACTTTTTTTATAAACTTTTTTTATAAACTTTTTTTGTAAACTTTTTTTATAAACTCTTTTTGTAAACTTTTTTTTATAAACTTTTTTTATAAACTTTTTTTATAAACTTTTTTTTATAAACTTTTTTTTATAAACTTTTTATAAACTTTTTTTATAAACTTTTTTTAAACTTTTTTTTATAAACTTTTTTTATAAATTTTTTATAAACCTTTTTTATAAACTTTTTTTATAAACTTTTTTTTATAAACTTTTTTTATAAACTTTTTTTATAATCTTTTTTTTATAAACTTTTTTTATAAACTTTTTTTTATAAAAAGTAAAATAAAATAAATACCATATAAAAACAATACACAATTAAAAAACACTATACATATAAAAACACTACACAAATAAATACACTATACATATACCTAAACACTACACAATTAAATTTAAAAAAAAAAGGTAGCCTTGGGACCCACAGCCAAATGGGAGAGTGGGGGAGACAGGGGACAAGAAAAGACCCCTAAGTTCTTATGGGAGGGTTTTAATTAAAAAATAAAGAGGGTTCTAATAACTCACACTATTAACACCTCCTACCATAAACTGCCCGCCTTGCTTGTCCCCAAGGGAATATTCCCTTTGTCATTTTTGATCTGTAAGTTGGTTTTGAGTTTTTGTTCAGTATTTCAATGAGTTTTAGCCAGCGTTTGGCTATTAAACTTTATATTTACAAGTTCTGATTTTCGGTTATAGCTTTTTGATATAAACAAAATTATAAAAATAAAAAAAAATAAAAAAAAACAAAAAATCTAGGGGGGGTCCTAATAAAAAATTAGGGGGTTTCCTAATAACTCAACCCTTCTTTTATGGATATGTATGTTCTTTGGGATTCACATCGACAAGTGTGGCAGAAGTGGTGGTCTGAACGCTGCGTAGATGAGGGTGACGGATATATGAGTTTGTCTGTGCAATATTTTTATCTAATTATTTATTTATTTATTATTTTTTTTAAAATAGAATATAATCTTGTTTGATAAATGATGATAAAAGTTAATAATTAAATAGCCTAAAGTTCTCTCCTTATCTTATGTGTTAAATTTTGATAAATATATTTGCTTTTTATCACTGAAAAGCCCATTCAACGAATATTGTCTTCTATTAAAAAAAAATTCTTTTAATAAAAATGTTGTATAAAAGATATTGTTGTCTTAAAAATAACTTATAATATGATTTTGATCTAGTTTAATATATTGTAACATGTGAAATATAACAACTGATTCTCTGATTATCTGTTTTTAAAACGCATAATTTATTTCCAGTAAGCAATCCCAAACACATGGTCAGCATTATCGATAGCAGAAACACTCTTATATGATAGATCAAAATGAAAACTTTAAAGATATACATTTTTTGATAATACATTTTTCGTGACAATAATTTTATGGAAGACGAGAACTTTAGGTTCTTATATAACTTAAAACAATGACAAACTATATTATGTTAAAAGTAGATAGCGAACATACACATGCAATTTATTATTTTTATTTTTTTATAGATTGTATTAATTTTTATTTCAGGAACATTTTAGTGTGTTTGAATACTAAACCTCGATATCCCTTTTTGTTCGATCATATGTCGTATATATCAAACCCTTTATAGTCACTCGACAACTTACTTATTAAATAAAGTTTATAAGGCATGAGAGATCCTATTTTGACACTCATAACCAACCTAAGAAACTCCCTAAACCCCCCCCCCCTTACCTCGTTCCATGTTAGAATCCAACGAAAACAATAATGGGCCTAAAGTCCAGTTACCAAGCCCAATAAGCCCAAGCAAGGTCCAACGAGAGTCCAACCCGGCCCAATAGATTAAAAATAAGCCGATAAGCACTAGTTATAAGCTACCAATAAGTTATAAACGCATTTACAAAGTTTTCATTTTATAAAACTTATTTTCGGACTACTTTTGCAAAAACATGAAATGTAGGGTCCAAAGGATGACATATTGAAAAGTTAAAGGATCATTTTATGTGTAAAACAAGTATTTTATGAAAGTCTAGGGACTGAAAATGTCCATTTCGAAAGTAAAGGGGTACTAAAACGCGTGCATGTGTGTGCATGAAAACCACAAGGACCGATTCTGCAATTTACCTAAACTAGTGTAAATGTAAGTTTGGGTTAAATGTGACAAGTTTGGAAAGTGAAGGTTTTTATGCGCAAAAAGCAAAATAAAGGGGCTGTTTTCATAAATTCAGTTTTACCAAGGGTTGAAAGTGTCAAATCTGAAAGTGTTACTATAAAATATATTTCGGGTAAAAATTGTCATTTTATCAAAGTTTAAGGACTAAACTCGTACTTTTTGTAACTCGAGGGTAAAAAGTGTAAATCTGTGAGAAGTTTAGAAAAACTTATGATTCCATCATAGCCTCATAAAAATGAGTATTTTTTATCACATGAGTGTAATATTTTCGAATAATGATAAACTTATTTCATGTATAAATATATATGTAAATATATATTTATTAGAAAATAATTAGGTATATGTAAGTATATACTTATTTCGATAAAACACACGGGGAATCTAAATACGTTAAAATACCCAACGAATTTATTAAGATCACAACGGGGGAACATTTCACTTATGCGTAAGTGAGGATCACTAATTAAGACAATGTAGCACGTAAATTAACTTAAAACGTTAAGCACGCACGCACACTATTGGATTGGACAATCCAATGATCTATTGAATAAGAATATTCAATGCTCTATTATTTTGGTCGCAAACCAAAAGGCTCATTTTACTGAGACTCGCCATCTCATCATTTTAGGTTTCGAGTTGGAACCTCCGCTACATTGTGCTTGATCTATTTGTGAGTGTCCATATCATCAAGGTGAGTTTATAGCCTCGCTTTTACTTTTATTTTCAAACCTCGCGAGGGAGATACATGCTCTAAACTAGAACACAAGGTTTTTCATAAATGCTTGATCCTCTTGATTATTGGTACTGCCTAAGTTGTTAGCCACAAGTCCCCTGATCATGAACCATTAGTCACCGCGAGTGAACGTAGATATCATGAATAGTACTATAGGGATTAACGACCCGCTTCGGTTATAGAGAAATAACCAGGGCGCACCATATTGAATTTCTTTAGGTAATTGGCTATTACCTCCTTTGGGGCATACTTACGCATTAATCGGTAATTCGGTGTATGTAGTTGAGTCTTGGTTTCATGAGCTTAGCGCATAATAATCTGTGATTTTTCTTATGATATTGTTAGTTTACAATGATCATGATCTTATACTTGTGTTCAACTTATTTGAAACCTATGGATTTCACTCAACATTTTTGTTGACCTTTTTAAGCATGTTATCTCAGGTAATCAGTGAAGATTATGACCAAGGCGCGGAATGGGGCATGGCAAGGCTTATCTGGTGGTGTAAAACATAAAAGTTGTCATTTCTTTCAAACTCATGATCTTTCTTTTGGGAAAAACACTTGATCTATTTACAATATTTTGTAACAAACAATGAGTTTTTGATGAATGATAACTATTTTAGTAAAACGTCTCTTTCGAGTCGTTTTCTATAATTATTGACTATGATCTCCATTCAAGTAACACCCGAATTAGTCTTCCGCTGTCATTAAGATTTTCGGGGGTGTTACAACCCAACCTGGTTGTGTGGGCTCGCTACGCCTTCTAGGCTAGGAGTGGTCATTCTTGATGCCTTTTCAAGTGGATAATGAGACCGGACTGAGGAAGAAATCTGGTACTAGGCGATGGTCATTCTTAGGGCTGTAAACGAACTGAACGTTCAGTGAACATTTCATGAACGGTTCGGTAAAAAGTCCGTTTATGTTTGTTTATTTATTAAATGAACGAACATGAACAATATTTTACGATCATTTAGTTAAATGAACGAACATGAACAAAAGTCACGTCCGTTTATTTATGTTCGTGAACGTCCGATTATGCGTTCGTTAACGCTCGTTTATGTTCATTTATTTATTTATGTTCGTATATCAAATCTTTTAATTGTATAATTTTTAAATTAGTTTGTTAAAATAAAATGACACTTATAAAACAATATTAGATGCATAATTTAATAAAGTTTATGATTGTTTGTTCTATGTTCATTTATGTTCGATCGTTTATGTTCGTTTAGCGTTCGTTTAGTGTCTTAATGAACGAACATGAACAACTCATTTTCTTAATAAACGAACATGAACAAGAAATTTCGCGCTTAAGCCGCCCTGTTCGTTTATTTGTCCGGTTAAAATTATATAAACGAACATGAACAAGGCTCCGTTCGTGTTCGTCTGGTTCGTTTACGTTCCCTATTCATTCTTGATGCCTTTGCTTCGTCGTTGGAGAGAAGAGGAGGGAGCACCTAGTTCATTCGAGCTTGGAGAGAGCTCAACTACTGCACCAGCTCGCTTCGCCATTACGGTGAGCCCCAGACACACACACTATTCCTCTGATACTCTGACGACTCGTCAGCACGAAGTCCGCAGGTTGAGTGAGCTCCTCGGCGCATTATGATGAGATTCCACTAGTTAGGATAGAGAGCTTGGAGGAAGAGGTCGAAAACCTCGTGATAGGTCGCTACTCCATTGAGATTGTGTTTGATATGATGAGTACCCATTGTGAAGGCAAGTGAGAGGTCAGTGACTAGATTGACCCGCAGGCCGAGAGAGACTACTGGCTCGAGATGCTAGTACTTTGAGAGACACCGCCTTAGGTCGAGAGAGTCTTGCATCACGAGCTTGCATCCGCCATGCTCACACTGCTATCCTAGAGAGAGGATTGATGACCTCGATGCGCAGAGATCGAGCCCGCGGAGCGTAGCAGATCTCGGAACTTGACGTACCATGGTTGAGGAGATTCACCTTCGTCATGATGACGCATCGGGAGATGCGTAGATTCTAGTTATCTTTATCTTAGTATGTATCATAAAGCCGCCATATGAGGCATTAAGGCTTGTATCCTTTTGGTTTGTAACTTAAAATAAGAATTATGATGTTGTAACCTATGGTTGTGAACAATACTATGTAATGATGTATTCTATGTATCCTATGGTTGTATTTCTTATATTATTGTGTTGTGATATTATTCATCGGTATTGTATGCCGAACCGATCCTTTTGCTCTCATATACATGTTACGATTTGTTGAGAAAAATCATGATTCATTTGTTGTTGTTTATAACAACATCATATCATTGATTTAAAATGGTGATCTTGATTATTATGATAATTGTAATGTGTAATCACTTTCATTATGAATCGATAATTTCTTAATCTTGGTGTTTATTTCGTGGTAATTTTAGAAAAATGGTCAAGAAGAAAGCTACCTCATCCACCATCACTCCCGCAGCTGTTCGAAAATTGGTCGCTGAAAGCTGCCACCGCTAGCACAAAGATGTCACCGACACCGCTAGAGCCGGTGGGTCAACGCATTGCCGGCCGAACAATTGCCTAGGAGGCACGTGAAGCTGAGATTGCAAGAGAGGCTGAGATTGCAAGGCAAGCGTCGAGCATCGCAAGAACGAATTTGCAAGAGAAGCTCGAGATCGCCGGTAGTTTTAACTCGCCGGAGGCCGTTCGAAGCGCGGTTCGATTCGCTTCGGATTGTAGCTTGGGTTTGTGCGTATGGATAAAACCACAATATCGATATCAAAAATAACCACAAGTAATGATTTAAAATCCCTTTAGGAAAAAGGATAATGAATCAAAACCCGGAGTAGATGTGATACTGATTAAGAAATCCGACGCTTCCCAACGAGGTGTAAATGGGCAACGTCGTTATTGGTTTGTTATTAAAATGCTCGATGTTTTGGATTTATGATTATATTAAAACTACGAGGATTGGGAAAACAATTTAGGGAAATTACACTACTGAAATCCTAAATACGCCGAATTATACTAAAACGTATTAAAAAAAACGTGAATAAAAAAGCAAGCAACTACGCCTAATCTAAGTCCTAAAAATAATCTAAAATTACTTTCTAACTAAAAATGATATTAGAAAATTATCTAAGAATTAAAACTAATTTTATGATTTTTCCAATTTATTTGAATTAAAAAAACTAATTAAAACTAATTTAAATGCTAAAAATTACAAATTAAACTAGGAAAAATCTAGAAAATTATTTTTTTTCTTTTATAATTTTCTTAATCTAGAAAATTGAAAATTATTTTTGGAACTTTTTCTCTAATTAATCAATTAAATGCTATTTAATAAGTATTAAAACTAGTTTAAATCAAGAAAAATAGCAAACAAAAGGTTCTAAAAATATGAAAAATTCAGGGAAATTCTAAAATATTATTCTAAACCTAGGAAAAATATCAAAACTATGGCTTATGTGTAAGATTTAGAAGCTGATGTGTAAACTAAATTCAAATAAGCTATTAAGAATAAGCTAATAAGCACAATAAGCTACCAAACTGTTATTGAGGATAATTTATACTAAAGCTAACTAATATCAACTAATATCTGTACTCCTAATCTCTATTAAGCAATCTACTAAGTTTGATGCTAACTGATTATTCCATCCAACATCTTATTTAGTCTCCTTTTGAGCTATCCACAAAGCTAATCGAAGAGCTTATGTGAAAACCGTGATATGTAGTCCTCAAGACCACCAAACAAACTACAAACCGACCAATTTTCGTGCCCAAACTATCTGAATTGAACTCAAAGGTTTGCAACAAACCTATTTCACACTCAAGATGGCTGAAAAGGAATGCAGCAAAAATCAGTTGTTTGAAAGTACCATTTAGTGCTTAAAATGATTTCTAAAAATTTGACAGAGATTAGATATTAAAACTTGACCAATCGAAGTTATAATTCCCAAAGTTTCACAAGCTTTAGATCAAAGAATGAACTTGAAAGATCTCCAAAGTTTTGTAAAAATCGTGTTTACACTTTGACTTTTAAGACAATTTGTGAAGTGTTGACCAAAATGAGATTTGAAATCAATATATGGACTGATTATGATGTTATAAGCTTAATTATGATAACAATGTTAAGCTAGATCTACCGATTTTAAACCTATATGTGTTTTAACTAATGATTAAATGTATTTAGCACAAGATCTAAAAGATGAAATTTGACTTTTAATGATCAAATGTGCAAATGATCCAATCGATATAAGCCTAATTATACTTATGTGATGATCTAAAACACAAACTAAGCCACAAATTCACTATAACCAATTGATCCAAACAAATTTTTCAAAATGCTTATGTAATCTACTCTAGCTAAATCACAATGACAAGTTCATTTTAACTTCAAATGATTCAATGCACCTAAGTAAAGCTAAATGACAGAATGATCAATAACTATACTGATCTAATAGAAACAATAACTCCTACTCTTATTAAGCTAATTAATGAGATTAAGTCTCAACTTACAAGATGTCCAGCCACTATGGCTTGCTCATGAGATCAATGGAACAAGAACCTAAACCCAATATCAACTAACTTCAACCCAATCCAAGCTAAACCAAAGAATCCGTAATCATGAAACCAATGAAACCTAATGTTGACTTTTTATCAATTGATTTGTTTTTGAGTGAATTGATATTTGGACATAAATAAACTCACCAAAAGCACTTAGAAGCTTAAATGAGCTTATTTAAACAAAGAGCTAAAGCTTTTGATAAGCTTTTGAGAAGCTTGAGAGTATATTTTTTTTTCAATTATTTTTTTCCGATTTTTTTGTATTTTGAGTTAAGGAAGAAATAAGCTAAAAACATATTTGGATTGATGAAATAAGCATTAGACAAGGATAATAGTTGATTTAAAACATAAACAATTAAACAATTACTTGAAAATTAAAAACTCAATTTTATTAATCTAAGAAATTTGAGTACACAAAGTGAATTACAAAAGCTTAACCATACTTAAAACATTAAAATGACATTACAATTAAAACTAAGCTACCTAAAAAATGAAGGATTAGAGATATCCATTGTAACTAATGAGGGTCTTTAAATACTTGAGCTCAAGGTCTTGGAAGGATCTAGAATGAAATATGTGCTTCTTTTGAGTCGCTTTACTTCTTTAGATCAAGCATACACCTCATCCCATCGCGAGCAACCCGGATCAACATTTCCACGCTTCATCCACCAATGAGAGGGCAAGATTTGAGATGTTGCATCGCGATTGATGACTGCACCGCAAGACATGTCGTGGGTGTCGAGTAGTACAAATATACCCTTAATTGTGGTTAATTTGACTAATTGACCAAAGGGTAATTCTAGGTTCATAGGTAGCGTGTTCGGGGGTAAAAGCGCCGCGGGTAATTTTTTATATTTGTTCGAGTGTTTCTGACCTGCCTCGTCAATGGACGGGTAAAGGTGTGGTAACGTTGAGATATAAAACCGTATAGAAAGTGGATTGGACCGTCTTGGTTTTGGGCCGTGGATTTGTATTTAGACTTTGATGGATTTTGGACTGATTTGAATGCATTTAGTATTCTAAGGACTAATGGTGTACATGCCTAAATTTATGACCAAACATGTAAAACTCAAAATATAATCCAAGGGTTGTTTTGCCAATCTTTAATGCACTGGGCGTAATGATTTTGCAATTTCATAAACTGAGGGATCACTTTGCCAAATGCTCAAAGATGAGGACTGATCTTGACAATTCTTCAAACTTAAAAATCATCCTCGAGAATAAAATCTTCACAAATGCACAATTTTCATCTTCCTACTACCAAACTCTCTTAATCTCGTCGATTTACGCCTCGATGGGCTAAGTTTTTACGATCCGCATCAAGCATTACGCATAAAACTCAAGAAACACGCAATGTTAACAATAAATCCGCCTTTATTGGTTATTGATTCTCGAGTCGGCAACGCCGCTTAACTCACACAAACTAGCCACTGTGAATGACTAGCAGAAGAAACTTAAAACCGCTTCGGACATCGAGCTTTGATAATGAAGGCTTAGAGGTTATGTGTATGGATAAAACCTCAATATCGATATCAAAAATAATCACGAAGATAGATTCAAATTCTCTTAGGAAAAAGAATAATAAATCAAATCTCGTGTGATCGTAATACGGATTAGTCAACCCGATCGTTTCCCAACGAGTATGAATTGCCAACGCCGTTTTGGTTTGGAATTTAATGCTCGATGATTTGATTAATTGATTTGATTATTAACTACGGAATGGGGAAAGTAATTAAGGAAATCTAATCTACGGAAATCCTAAGTAATAAAACTAAAACGTAATTAATCAAAACACAATTAAAATGCAACTACGTCTAAATTATATCCTAAAATTACTTTTACTCTAGAAATGATATTAGAAAACTATTTTAGAATTAAAACTATTTTTTTGGATTTTCGATTTTATAAAAATTAAAACTAATTTTTAACTAATTTAAAATTCTAAAAATTATAAAAATCAAAGAGAAAAATATGAAACTATTTTCAAAAAATCACAAATAACTCAAAAGACTTTTTAAAACTATTTTTGTATTTTTCAGATTAATTTTCTATTTTCTACAAATTTGAACTATTTTAATCTAATTTAAAATTGTGAAAAATACCAAACAAAATGGGAAAAATTTGGAAAAATCTTTTTTATGCTTTTTATATTTTTCTTAAACTGAGAAATTTGAAAAATTATTTTTTGGAACTTTTTCTCAATTATTTGCAATAAAAGTTATTAAAAATTGATTAAAATCTATTTAAAATTGAGAAAAAAGCATGATGACCAAAAATTATGGAATTCTCAGGAAAATTCTAAAATCTATATCTAAATCTATGAAAAATTAGAAATCAATAGCTTATGTGTGAGAATAAAGAGCTATAGTGTAACTGTTGAGAGAATAAGCTACTAGAATAAGCTAACAAGCTATTTAAGCTACCAAACAGACAAGCTAATGAGTGCTAAAATAAGCTAATAGCAACTAATAAACCTACTCCTAACAATCTATAAGCTCAGCTTCTATGATCTAAGCAAACCGCTTATTGAGCAAAACAATGATTCAGCCTACTATTTAAGCTCATGCACAAGCTTATTCAATAAGCTACTCTAAAATCCAACAAGGCAGTCCTAAAGTACACTGCAAGCTACAAATTTGCCAAGTATCGATCCTAACTCTCTGATTTGAGACTACACAAGTTTGCATTCTCAGCCTCGATCACACTCGCCTAGAGTGTGTAACAGGCGCTTTTAGCAGCTTTGATTAGCTAATTTGAAGCTTAAAAGGACTAACTCAGATTTGACAAAAGCACTTATCCGTGACCAAGTGAAATCGTAATTCCTGAGTTTGAAACACTAAAACTCAAGAATGAATGATTGATTGATTCCCAAAGTTTTGTGAAAATCGCTGACATTTGACTTGAAGAACACTCTTTAACTTTGACTTAAGCAAGTTTTAATCCAAAATATTTGACTGATATAATAAATTTAGACTACTGATGATAACACTAAGCTAGATCTACTAGTTTTAAACCAATATGCAAATTGTTACCTAATGATTTAACTGTGATGCATATTAGATTAGTTCACATTTTGACTTTGAGTATAACCGCTAACACAAAGACCTAGAATGATTATCAAATACCTACATAAACTTGTATCAAACACTTAAAATCAATAGCTAACTCTAACCACGATTTATCACCAATTCCAAACACTAGATTACTACTGATATGAAGTAACTAATGATTTAGACTAGATTAGACTAAACAAACATAACACACAAATTACTAACTACAAATTATCACTAACTATCAGATTCAATCAACAGATTCAATAGAGAAATGTGTAAGATAGATTTAAGCACTTACAAGCTTCCTAGCCACTATGGCTTGCCAATGGTGAAACAAAGAACCTCTAACCTAATTATCCCCTAACTAATCCAATTCCAACCATTCAACCCAATAAACATCGATCATTTCAATCCAGATCCAACACCAAAGTAACCAAATCGTAATCAGAAAGTAAATCGGGATATGACTCGAGATTTTGTGATTTGAATTAAAAGAAGAACAAGCTCAATAAGCTATGAAAAGCTTAAATGAACTTAATAAAACAAGTAGATCAATGAAGAATCTCTACAAAACGATCTACTATGATTTTTATTTTTCAAATGATTTTATTTGATTTTTTGTATTTTGAATTTATGAAAAGTTAAGCTAAAAACATGTTGAAAATACTAAAATAAGCACTAGATTAAGATAATAAGCAGATTTAAGATATAATAAACTTAAACAAACACTTGAGGATGAAATTTTATTAATAATGGAAATTTGAGTACAAAAATACGAATTACAAAAGACTTAAAACCTTTAAAAATGAAAATTACAATAAACTATTACCAAACTAGAGAGAAGAAAAATTTAAAAGATGAATGAGAGATACATTGTGAATGAAAATAAGGTCCTATTTAACCGAGCTAAGGTCTGGAAGGTTCTCAATTCATCACTTGTGCTTTTGAGCTCTTTACACCCTTAGATCAAATCCCACGCATCATCTTCTCGATATCAACCCTGGATCATGATTGATGACTTGTTTCACCAATAGAAAGCAAAGACTTGAGAGATTGCACGCGGATCAATGACTGGCATTCCCATGTGTCGGATGTCGAGTAGTACGAGAGTAAACCCTTAATTGTGGTAACTTTGCTCAATTGACTCAGGGTAATTTAGGGTTCATCCGGGTAAGTTTGGGGAAAAATTCGCTTAATTTTTTATTATTCTTGAGTTTTTGACCTGGGCGGGTTTGTTGACCGTAAGTATACCGTGCTGGAGGGTTTTGCCTAGATATCAAACCGGTGTGAGGTTTTGTTTGGGCTTTTGAACCTGTAAACATTTGTTAGAGTTTAGTAATAGGATTTAGATTTAGATTAAACCCAAATTTGTTCCAAGGACCGTGTATAACTTGAAACTTCGGACCAAAGTAACTTCAAAATGCTCATTAAGGACCAATTTGTCAATCTTAAATAATCCAAGGGTGACTTTTAAAATCAACTTGAGGATCAATTTTGTCAAAAGCTCAAAGTGCGGACTATTCTTGACATTTTTCAAACTTGACTGAACTTCAAAAATCATCTTCGAGAATAAAATCTTCCAAAATACACAATCTTGACCTTCCTGGCCGCCTAAAACTCTCTTGATCTCTCGTGTTCTGATTTACGCCCGATTTGGTTCTTATTGTGTGTTTTACATATCCATACCGCGACAAGCACAAACTCAAAAAAACCACAAATATTAGCAATAAACGGCTTTTCCTTGGTTGTTTTGGGTCTATTTTGATAAAGAAAAGGTATGTGTTTAAGCACATATCAAAAATACCCAGATTTGGCATTACCTAGTGTCCTCACGCAATCAACTCACGCTTCTAAAACCAAGGATTTCAATCTCTTTCTACTAAACCTATGAAGAAGTAGCAAAGATTCCTCAAAAGAGATTAAACACCTTAATTCTAAAACGCCCGCTTACCTTTCAATTCACATGTAGATATTACGATTAAGCACATTCCGATTATGAATGACGGTTTGTTGAACTTTCATGTCGATCAATAACTCCAACATTTTTCAAACGACATGTTAGGATCATTGAGTAGAAAAACACAACACGTTGAAGTGACCATACGGATAGAATACATCGCCCCCGATTTTTCACAAGTCCCAAACTAAGCAAAACCGAATCATTGTTAATATGATTTTAGATGCTAACACTACCCATGGAAGTTACTTGTGTAATTAACTTTTGTTCCCATTTTCCTATTTTCCTCTAGATTTTTTTATTTTTGTGAGAAATGAATTTTTCAAATTCTCGTTTCGATAACTTTTATTCCGATAAAGATACAAAGCTAAGTCGATAATTAGTTATCCTCTCCTCAAGAACCATTGTCATAAAAATGAGGTCCACATCAAGGAATTTTTATTAACTTATACTTCATTTTTTCATTTTTCAACATTTTTTTTTTTTTTTTTTTTTTTCAACATTCATTTTCATTCACTTAGACTTTTACACGTATGAGCTATGAACCACGGAGCTTCACGGGGTAATTCCAAGACTATAGGCTTCATGAAATGAGGATCCCTACTGCTAGGCTAAGACCTCCCTCAATCCTGGCTAAAGATCCAAGGGTCCGATCTCGACACCGCAGCTCATAACTTTATTTATTACTTTATCACTTAGCACTGATTATTCATTTATTTATGGATCCTTGATGTGTACCCAATTTTTAAAACAAAGATTCTTTTAAGAAGATAAAGAACTAACTATCGCCAAAAACTCGACATCTCTAATTATTTAGACAGATATGGGGTGAAACAATTTTGTGGGAACAAAAGCCATAAGTACCTTCGATGGGCTCTAAAGAGAACCAACTACTCCACGCTTAGCATCTAAACTCATAAGTAACTCTATCATTTCTATCTCTCAAATTTAAAATCCCAAATAATGAGATCCGCAGATGCTTAGCCGATAATTTTAGATTATCTATGGTTAAGGGAACAAGCTAGGGCTCAACACGCCAAGTCGTAATTCTATTCCTACTCACCAAATGAAAGTCAATCAAGGTGTCAAAACATATATTAATTTAGCAAATGCTTCGCCTAATGAAATCAAGTCATGCATATTTAAAGTCACTGTGGAAACTTGCAAAATCTTGGCCTTTTGAGCTAGAATTCGTATTTTATAGCTTCTTATCTAAGAGACTAGCAAAACTTTTCAATCAAAAAGACTTAACAAAAGCTTACAAAAATTTTAAATTTTTCACATTTTTGCACAATTTTTCAATTTCTAAGGAAAAACGGGGTTACGAGAGAAACACAAATGTAAATGCAAGTGTAAATCAAATCAAGATTACCCTACCCCAGACTAGAACGGAACATTGTCCTCAATGTTTAAAAGCAAGGGTATCACGAAAATCTAAAAGCCGCTTATTAAGTATGCTCAAAGATAAACGTTAGTCGATAAGATTAGGATATCGGATTTCCATCAACATCGATCATGAAACTCGAGTAGAGAAAATGACAAACTTCGAGCACGAGAGTCTTCATATCGGGAACATCCTAAACACAACATCACAAACAACCAAACACGAGAAATCGAAGAGGCGCAGAATTCTTCGCCACTTATTAGAAAATAGAAAGAAGATATGGATAAGCATGGCCTCCCACTAAGCGCCATTTACCAAGTCGCTAGCTTGACTCGATCCCCTAATTCAGCTTGTCCTTAGGAAAGTTTGGAGATCCCGACAACCATAGATGGAATGTCCTCCTCAAATAATGTTTCACACGATGACCATTCACCTTGAAATTGGGCCATCGGCCGAGAAAGCTCCACCGCTCCATATGGGAAAACTTGTGATGGTGAATGGTCCCGACAACGGGTTTTGAGTTTGCCCGAGAATATCTTCAATCGAGAGTTAACAAGGAGAACTTGATCACCAACGCGTTGAAAACGGTTTTTGATTTTAGCATCATGAATCCTCTTAGTCTTCACTTTGAAAATCAAAGAATTCTCGTAGGCCCGATCCCTAAGCTCTTAATTCATTCAATTGAACTTTTCTGGTGATCACCCGCGGTCTTAAGATCAAATTAGCATGTTTCAAGGCCCGTAATGCCTTATGTTCGATGGGCAAGTGACAAGCTTTTCCATACACCAACTTAATGGGGTGCACCATGGGTGTCTTGTACGCGGTGCGGAAAGCCCATAATGCATCATCTAACTTATCGGCCCATGAAGCTCGATTTTCTCCTACGGCTCTTTCTAAAATCCTTTTCAAACCACGATTCGAGACCTCAACTTGTCCACTCGCTTAGGGTGATACGCAGAGAAAGACGATGGGTAACTCCATATTTAGCCATAACTTTAACAAATTGTTCATTACAGAAATGGGTACCGGACATCGATGATAGCACGAGGTGCTCCAATCGGAAAACAAATTCTTTAAGAACTTAACAACTCTCGGCCATTGGGAGCTCGCTTCAACCCATTTGGACAAGTAGTCGACGGCCACGAGGATATACTTATTTCCTTTAGAAGATGGAAATGGTCCCATAAAATCGATGCCCCACACGTCAAAAATCTCACATACTTGAATAGCATTTTGTGGCATTTCATCCTTCAGAAATTTTCCTTGACGCTTGCAAGAATCACAAGATCTGAATAAATCATGAGCATCTCGATATATGGTAGGCCAATAGAATCCGGAATCAAAATCTTCTTAATGTAGCTTGCACCATGATGTCCACCTGGGTCCGTTATGGCAAGCATTATATCAATAGCCTCATGAACACACCACGGACATTTGATCCGCACAAATCTTAAACAAGTAGGGATCGCCCTGTAAATAATGCTTAACATCTTTGAAAAACTTTTTCTTTTGATGGGACGACATCCCTTTCACGATGAAATTGCCCGCATGGTAATTTGCAAGTCGGCAAACCATGGGGTGTTTCGGTCTTTCTTAGCAATCATCCCAAGTGTCTCAAGAGGAAATGTTTCCGAATCTCCTTTTTCTGAGCACACTTTGATGGGGATTCTCAAGTCTCAAAGTGATCTATGCACCGGTTCTCCGCCCTTTTGTCAAGAATAGTAACATCAAACTCTTGAAGGAGGAGAACCCACCGGAGTAATCGTGGCTTAGCATCTTGCTTTGCCAAAAGATACTTTAGGCGTAATGGTCGGTATACACTATGGTCTTCGATAAGACAAGGTAGGGTCGAAATTTTTCAAAAGCATAAACAACGGCCAATAATTCCTTTTCAAGAGTCGTAATTGTGTTGGGCTTCAGACAATGTCTTACTCGCATAGTGTATGGGCTGAAAATGTTTCGACTTACGTTGCCCCAAGACTGCCCCAATTTCGTAATCACTTGCATCACACATAAGCTCAAAGGGCAAATCCTTCGGGCAACTAAGATCTGCGCCTCCGCTTAATTTTTAGAATGTTAAACGCTTCAATGCATTCGCTAGAAGATAAACGGAGCTTCCTTTTCAAGGAGATGGGTCAGAGGGCGGGCTATCTTAGAGAAATCTTGAATGAAACGGCGATAGAAACCGGCATGACCCAAAAACTCCTCAATACCTTGACGGTAGTGGGATGAGGAGTTTAGCTATAACGCCGACTTTAGCTCTGGCCGACCTCAATCCCGCATTTTGAAATCTTATTGCCGAGGACAATGCCCTCTCGAACCATGAAATGGCACTTCTCCCAATTCAAGACCAAATTGGTGTCTTCACACCTTTGAGCATGGTCTAGATGAGAGAGGCAAGAAGTGAAAGAATCTCCATAAACCGAGAAATCGCCCATAAAAACTTCCATAGACTTCTCGATCATGTCATGAAAAATAGCCATCATGCACCTTTGAAACGCTCCGAGTATTGCATACCAAATGGCATTCGTCGGTAAGCAAACGCTCCATAAGGGCACGTGAAAGTCGTTTTCTTTGATCCCGCGATCAATCGGAATTTGAAAGTAACCGAAAACCATCGAAAACAATAGAATTCATTCCCCGCTAAACGTTCGAGCATCTGATCCATAAAAGGTAGCGGGAAATGATCCTTTCGTGTAGCATCATTCAACTTCCAGAGTCAATACACACCTCCATCCGTGACGAGGCGTGTGGAAATCAATTCATTATCTTCATTGGCAATGACGGTCATTCCACCTTTCTTAGGAACACAATGGATAGGGCTAACCCATGAGCTATCGGAGATGGGTAAATCTTGCCAAGGAGTTTAAGAACTTCCTTTTTGATAACGCATGAATTTTGGGTTAACCCTACGCTTGTTGAATAACGGGTTTGCAATCGCCCTCCATCAATTTTGTGGGTACAAAACGGGATTAATTCCTTTGATATCGAAATTTGCTGCCGATGGCACTTTATGTTTTCAAGAATTTCAAAAGTGCGTGTTTTCTCCTCATCTTTAGGTTTTAGCAATGATGACGAGAAATTTGTTCGGTTCTTCAAGAAAAGCGTATTCAAGATGAGGAGGTAAATCCTGAGCTCGGCCCGAAGTTTTTCGTTAGACGCTTGTACTTCTTTGATTTCTTCAATCGTAATCTCTTTCTGAGAGGAGTTCGGTAATGGATCTTCATTTAGCAATTGTTCAAGATAAAGGATATCTCCTCCTCAATCATAAACACCATCATCAATTCCCGGTGGAATCGATTCGTCAAGTAGAAGAAACTCATCGATCTTTTCCAAAAGGAAATCACCTCCCTCAAACGGAGTAAAAGAGGGGGAAGAGTCGGCAATTATAGGCTCAAGATGGTTCAAAATGCTAATCAAGAGAATTGTGAGCAAAACCGAGAACTTCTTGAGGCATTCCTCACAAGAAACATCAATAACGCCGATTGATGGAAGCATTGTCGAAATTTGAGGAGTACCTCATCGTTTGATTAATGTTGAATGTGACGACTTCTTGATTAACTCGAACGCATCTCTCCTTTTTATAGACATCAATCAACGCATGTCCCGCTCTTAAAACTCCTTCCGAATTAAGGGTACTCGAGGATCGCAGATCAAAATCGACTACAACAAAATCACGGAAAATCGAACTCCCCCACTTTAACAAAGACATCCTCGCCTATACCCTTTGGTTTCAGAGTAGTACGATCGCTAGCTCGAGGGTCATACGTTGGTAAGTGGGGGTAACGAAAGCTTTCGTAGATTGAGTTTGGCATTAGATTGATATCGCCAAGATCGGCCAGGCGAGCATTGAACAATTCCTTGAAAATCACATGGAATGAGGAATTTGCCGGGTCACCTAACTTTACTTCTGAAGTTTTTGAGGATAACCACGAACAATTCTCATTCAGATGTCGTAGCAAGCTCATATAGTTTCTCCTTATTCGTAGCAATCCCTTTTAAAGCAAGTTTGGGCATCAAAAGAAGAGCATCCGCAAAACTGATTTCCACATTCAAGTCTTTGAAGATTTGGAAGAACGTTTCCATTTGATGATTCGACTTCTCACGAAGAGTTTGATCTTTAAGACGAGACGGATATGGGATAGACGGTTTTGGATTAGCTTTCTTCACATTAACGGAGCATCTTCGCTCGAATCTGGACAACCGTGGTTGACATTCTCAAGACTTTATCAAGAGGAAGCACGGGTCCTTTGTTCCCGGTCTCACGGTCTACCACAAGAAGAAGAAGAAGTGGTAGGAACCGAGGTCCATCATAAGCAACACCACTTCGGTAGTGATAGCTTTCATGTCACCTCTCGGTTTGGAATCGTATACTGAAGAGAACCGAACCCGAGGGTTGAGAATAAGATGTGGATCGCTGACTGCTTGAAAGAAACTAGCCATCATATTCTTTATTTCGCATATCCGCTTGTTGCTTGTAGCTTCCATCTCCTTTTGAAGTCCGGCCCTCATGCCGCTAATTTGATTTTGCAAACTTTTAATGGTGTAATCAGAGTTCTTCATGTAAGTTAGAAAATTGTTGTTCTGGGCTGCTTGAGGAGGTGCTTGATAAGATTGTTGAGGTGGTTGTTGGTAAACTTGAGGTGGAGGAGCTTGGTAGTGTTGATTTCATGATTAAAATTAGCTCCTGCTTTGATTAACATGATGATTAACATTGAAACGGTTTTGATTATGGTTTTGTTGTTGAGGTTGGTTGAAACCGGGAGGTCCGAGATAATTGTTTGAACGGTAGCTAAGATTTCATCTCCTATTGATTGTAGTTTCCTCAGAAGCATAAACATTCTCATGCGTAGCGCCAACGCATACCGGGCACTCGGAATAAGAATGTGGACCTCCACAAGTCTCACAGATCGGGTGTACCGATTTCACTTGTTGTTGTTGATTCCGATTGTTCATCCGAGTAATCGTAAGATATCATCGATCTTTTGTTCGCTGCGCTATTTCGGAAGAAGACGTTTGATCGAGATGATGCACTTTCTACGGTAGAATCCCAATAGTTATAATGAGCGTCATGTTCTCATAAGATCGCAACATTCCTGACGCTCTTTTCATGAAAGTTCCACCAAAGCAAAGATTAATCGCCACCTGTCTCAACGCTAAAACCATTATAAAACGTGATCAATTTGAGTGACAAGCAACATGTTATGATTGGACATCGATCAATCGCAGTTTATATCGCTCCCAAGCTTCAAACAAAGATTCGCTCGATATTGCCGAAATTACGATATCGTTCTCAATTTCGCACCATCGACGGAAAGTACTTTGCCGTAAACTTCAAACCATTTCTAAGGTATGAATCAATTCTTCGGGAGTCGACCAAACCAAGAAGTGGCATGATGAGTCAAAGAGTATGGGAAAAGATACAGCACGGGCGCCATCTGAGACCCCATTCGCTTCATACTCGAAAGTGACGGTCAAAAATTTATCAAGATGTTTGTTTGCATCGCATCCTGGTAAACCATGGAATTGACAAATCGCTTACTTGTTCTATCATATGATGTTTCAAGCTAAAATCGTAGCTTGAAAATTAGTTTGCGTATTGGTCCTCCTCCCGCATACATTGTAGGTTGACATAACTCCTCCATCGCTCGGAGATCGGAGCTACATTTTGATTATCGGGAGGAGGATTAGGACCGGGGTTTAGTGGTCCGTTGGGAGCAGCCATATTACGTAACTCTGCACGCTGGTGACTGTCTCAACTATACTGCATCTAATAGAAACAATAACCGCTACTCTTATTAAGCTAATTAATGAGATTAAGTCTCAACTACAAGATGTCGCCTACTATGGCTTGCTCATGAGATCAATGGAATAAAGAATCCTAAACTCAATATCAACTAACTTCAACCCAATCCAAGCTAAACCAAAGAATTCAGTAATCATGAAACCAATGAAACCTAATGTTGACTTTATTGACCGGGATTTTCGAGAGTGAATTTGATATTCGACAGTAAATAAACTCACCAAAAGCACTTAGAAGCTTAAATGAGCTTATTTAAACAAGAGCTAAAGCTTTGATAAGCTGAGAAGCTTGAGAGTATATTTTTTTTTTTTCAATTATTTTTTCTCATTTTTTTTGTATTTTGAAGCAAGGAAGAAATAAGCTAAAAACAGATTTGGATTGATGAAATAAGCATTAGACAAGGATAATAAGCGGATTTAAAACATAAACAATTAAACAATTACTTGGAATTAAAACTCTAATTTTATTAATCTAAGAAATTTGAGTACAAAGTGAATTACAAAAGCTAACCATACTTAAAAACATTAAATGACATTACAATTAAAACTAAGCTACCGAAAAATGAAGGATGTAGAGATATCCATCATGAACTAATGAGGGGTCTTTAAATACTTGAGCTCAAGGTCTCGAATGATCTAGAGAATGAAATAATGTGCTTCTTTGAGTCAAGCAAATTTCTTTTAGATCAAGCATACACTCATCCCATCAAGAAGAACCTGGATCAACATTTCCACGCTTCATCCACCAATGAGAGGGCAATATTTGAGATGTTGCACGCTTATTGATGACCGCACTACATATGTCGTGGTGTCGAAAGAAAGTACAAATATACCCTTAATTGTGGTTAATTTGACTAATTGACCAAAGGGTAATTCTAGGTTCATAGGTACAGGCCTTGGGGGTAAAAAGCGCGGGGTATTTTTATATTTGTTTGAGTGTTTAATCGTCTAAGGCTGACCGGTAGTGGGTAACAAGTTGAGATATAAAACCCGTATAGAAAGTGGATTGGACCGTCTTGGTTTTGGGCCGATTTGTATTTAGACTTTTGGACGATTTTGGACTCGATTTGAATGCATTTAGTATTCTAAGGACTAATGGTGTACATGCTTCTAAATTTGCTGACCAAACATGTAAAACCGAAAAATATAATCCAAGGGTTGTTTTTGCCAATCTTTAATGTAATCAAGGGTGATTTTGCAATTTCATAAACTCAGGATCACTTTTGCCAAAATGCTCAAAGATGAGGGATCGATCTTGACAATTTTTCAAACTTCTAAAAATCATCCTCAGAGAATAAAATCTTCACAAATGCAATAATTTTGATCTTCCCAGCTTCTCAACCAAACTCTTAATCTCTCGTACGGATTTATGCTCGATTTGCCATTTTGCTTTTAATGATCCCAACCGCACATGCATAAACTCTTAAAACACGCAAATGTTAACAATAAACGGCTTTATTGGTTATTGATTCTCTATCGGCAACGCCAGCTTAACTCACACAACCAGCTTCACTATAATGATAGCCGTGAAGAAACTAAAACATTTAATAATTCCAGTCTTTGATAATGAAGGCTAGGTTATGTGTAATGGATAAAACCTCAATAGAGATCAAAAAATAATCACTTAAGATAGATTCAAATTCTCTTAGAAAAAAGAATAATAAATCAAATCCTCGCAAGGATCGTAAGCAGAATATGTGGACACAACTGATCGCTTCCCCAACGGCGTGAATTGCCAACGCCGTTCTTGGTTTGGAATTTATGCTCGATGATTGGATTAATTGATTTGATTATTAACTACCGAATGGGGAAAGTAATTAAGGAAATCTAATCTACTGAAATCCTAAGCTTAATAAAACTAAACGTAATTAATCAAAAAAAAAACACAATTAAAATGCAACTACGCCTAAATTATATCATAAATTACTTTTACTCTAAAAATGATATTAGAAAACTATTTTAGAATTAAAACTATTTTTTTGGATTTTTCTTGATTTTATAAAAATTAAAAAACTAATTTAACTAATTTAAAATTTAAAAAATTATAAAAATCAAAGAGAAAAATATGAAACTATTTTCTAAAAAATCACAAATAACTCAAAAGACTTTTAAAACTATTTTATTTTTCGACAATTTTCTATTTTCACAAATTTGAACTATTTTAATCTAATTTAAAATTGTGAAAAATACCAAACAAAATGGGAAAAATTTGGAAAAATCTTTTTTATGCTTTTTATATTTTTCTTAAACTGAGAAATTTGAAAAATTATTTTTTGGAACTTTTTCTCAATTATTTGCAATAAAAGTTATTAAAAATTGATTAAAATCTATTTAAAATTGAGAAAAATAGCTAATGATGACCAAAAATTATGAAATTCTTGAAAATTCTGAAATCTATATCTAAATCTATGAAAAATTAGAAATCAAATACCTTATGAATATAAAGAGCTATAGTGTAATCCCGCTGGAGAATAAGCTACTAGAATATTTTAACAAGCTATTTAAGCACAAACGATATAAGCTAATGAGTGCTAAAATAAGCTAATAGCAAAATTTTAACTAAACCTACTCCTAATCTATAAGCTCAGCTTCTATGATCTAAGCAAACCGCTTATTGAAAGCAAAACAATGATTCAAAGCCTACTATTTAAGCCTATGCACAAGCTTATTCAATAAGCTACCTAAAATCCAACAAGAGCAAAATTCTAAAGTACACCCGCAAGCTACAAATTTGCCAAGCATCGTGATCCTAACTCTCGATTGGATCTACACAAGCCACAGAATTCGGCCTCGATTCACACTGGGCCGAAGCAGAATGTATGCTTTAGCATTTGATTAGCTAATTAAGCTTAAAAGGACTAACTCATTTGACAAAAGCACTTATCCCATTTGTGACCAAGTGAAATCAAATTCCCAGAGTTTGAAACACTAAAACTCAAGAATGAATGATGATTGATTCAAAGTTTTGTGAAAACTGCTTTTATTGAATTTGACTTTGAAGAACACTTCAACTTTGACTTAAGCAAGTTTTAATCCAAAATATTTGACTGATTATAATAAATTTAGACTATCAGATGATAACACTAAGCTAGATCTACTAGTTTTAAACCAATATGCAAATTGTTACCTACCGATTTTAATGATGCTATTTAGATTAGTTCCACATTGATTTTGACTTTGAGTATAACTCATAACACAAGACCTAGAATGATTATCAAATACCTACATAAACTTTATCAAACACTTAAACTGAATAGCTAACTCTAACTACGATTCACCAATTCCAAACACTAGATTACTACTGATTTATGAAGTAATCCAACGATTTAGACTAGATTAAACTAAACAAACATAACACACCAATTACTAACTACAAATTAATATCACTAACTATCGATTCAATCAATGATTCAATAGAGAAATGTGTAAGATAGATTTAAGCACTACAAGCTTCCTAGCCACATGGTTTGCCAATGATGAAACAAAGAACCAACCTAATTATCCCCAACCTAATCCAATTCCCAACCACATTCAACCCAATAACAACATCCAAGATCATTTCAATCCGTGATCCAACACCAGCCAGTAAACCAAATCGGAATCAGAGTAACCGATATGACCGAGATTTTTGTGATTTGAGTTTGAAAAGAAGATCAAGCTCACAATAAGCTATGAAAAGCTTAAATGAACTTAATAAAACAAGGATCAATTAAGAATCTCTACAAAAACGATCTACTATGATTTTATTTTTCAAATGATTTTATTTGATTTTTTGATTTTTGAATTTATGAAAAGTTAAGCTAAAACATGTTGAAAATAATCAAATAAGCACTAGATTAAGATAATAAGGATTTAAGATATACAAACTTAAACAAACACTTGAGGATGAAATTTTATTAATAATGGAAATTTGAGTACAAAAATACGAATTACAAAAGACTTAAAACCTTTAAAAATGAAAATTACAATAAACTATACATCAAACTAGAGAGATGAAAAAATTTAAAAGATGAATGAGAGATACATTTCATGAATGAAAATAGGTCCTATTTATAATCGAAGCAGGTCTGGAAGGTTCTCGAATTCATCACTGGTTTTTGAGCTCAAGCATAACTTAGATCAAATCCCACGATCATCTTCTCGATATCAACCTTGATCATGATTGATGACTTGTTTCACAATAGAAAGCAAAGACTTTGAGATCAGACGTACGGATCAATGACCGGCATTCCCATGTGTCAGTGGATGTCGAGAAAGTACGAGAGTGTTCCCTTAATTGTGGTAACTTTGCTCAATTGACTCAAGGTAATTCTTAGGGTTCATCCCGGTAAGTTGGGAAGAATTTGCCGTGTTTAATTTTATTATTCTTTGAGTTTTTGACCTGAAAGGGTTTGTTGACTCGTAAGTATACGCTGTGCTCGGGGAGGGTTTTCTGTCTAGATATCAAACCGGTGTTAGAGGTTTTGGTTTGGGCTTTGGAACCGTAAACATTTGTTAACAGAGTTTAGTAATGATTTGGATTTTAGATAAACCCAAATTGTTCCAAGGACCAAATGTGTATAACTTGAAACTTCAAGGGACTGTATAACTTCTGACAATGCTCATTAAGGACCAATTTTGACAATCTCAAATAATCCAAGGGTGACTTTTGTAAAATCTGAAACTTGAGGGATCAATTTTGTCAAAAGCTCAAAGTGCAGGGACTATTCTTGACATTTTTGCAAACTTGATCAAACTTCAAAAATCATCTTCTCGAGAATAAAATCTTCCAAAATACACAATCTGACCTTCCGGCCACCTAAATCTCTTGATCTCGCGTTCTGATTTACGCCTCGATTTGGTTCTTATCGTTTTTACATATCCATACTCGCACAAGCACAAACTCAAGAAAACCACAAATATTAGCAATAAACAGCTTTTCCTTGGTTGTTTTGGGTCTATATTGATAAAGAAAAGGTATGTGTTTAAGCACATATCAGTTATTTTGTGTCAGTTTTGATAAATAAAAGATATGTGTTTAAGCACATATCAAAATACCCTGACGAGACATGTCAATGTCTCCCCACGCAATGCAATCAACTCACACTTTTAAAACCAAGGATTTCAATCTCTTCTACTAAACCTATGAAGAAGTAGCAAAGATTCCTCAAAAGAGATTAAGAAAGCCTTAATTCTAAAATGCCCGCTACTTTTAATTCACAAGTAGATATTACGATTAAGCACATTCTATGAGGATGACGGTTTGTTGAACTTTCATGTCGATCAATAACTCCAACATTTTTCAAACGATACGCTAGGATCACCGAGTAGAAAACACAACACAAGTAGTTAACCATACTGATAGAATACATCGGCCCCATTTTCACAAGTCCCCAAACTAAGCGGAAAATCGAAATCATTGTTAAATATGACTCTAGATGCTAACACTACCCATAGAAGTTACTTGTGTAATTACCTTTTGCTCCCATTTTCCTATTTTCCTCTAGATTTTTTTATTTTGGAGACATGAATTTCTTCATAATTTCGCTTTCATAACTTTTATTCGATAAAGATACAAAGCTAAGTCGCTAATTAGTTATCCATATTCCCCAAAACCATCAACACAGAAAGAGGTCCACATCAAGGTCCTAATTTCACACGATTTAGGGAGAATATCCTTTATGGCTTAATCGAGACAACTCATCTACGAGTCCGAGACAAGCTTTATTTAGACATCTCCTGATCCGTTTGGTTTCTTAACACTATTTCAAAGACATTTGCATTTTGCAATTCAAGCCCTTGGTCTTTTTCAACTAACTCAACGGGATTACCGCTAATCAAGTCTTATTATGACTTTGGATTTTCCTCTGCTTTATAGAAGTCTATGACAACTTTTATAGCTTTGATTTTAATTTTAAAACATTTGGGCAGATTTCATGTTAATTTTGTGTTAAACTCCAAAACCTCTACTTATAACAATAGAAACAATAGCAAAGAAACTATCGTGAATCGCTTGTCTATTACACCGTAACACCGACAAGATCTTGATGTACCCAACTCTCATGGGCAAGGATTCTCTAAAGAAGAATAAAGAACTAACTATCGCAAAAACTCAAATCTCTAATTATTATTTGACGATATGGGGAAACAATTTTGTGGGGACAAAAAGCCATAAGTACCTTCGATGGGCTCTAAAGAGAACCAACTACTCCACGCTTAGCATCTAAACTCATAAGTAACTCTATCATTTCTAGATCTCCGCAAATTTAAAATCCCAAATAATGAGATCCGCGGATGCTTAATGATAATTAAATTATCTATGGTTGGGAACAAGCTAGCTCAACACGCTGGCCAAGTCTAATTCCATTCCTACTCACCGAAAGTCAACAAGGTATCAAAACATATATTAACTTAGCAAATGCTTTGTCTAAATGAAATTAAGTAATGCATATTTAAAGTCACTCAGGGAAACTTGCAAATTCTTGGCCTTGTGAGCTAGAATTGTGATTTTATAGCTTGTCTAAGAGACTAGCAAACTTTTCAATCAAAAAGACTTAACAAAAGCTTCAAAATTTTAAATTTTCTCACGATAAGATATTTTTTTTTTTCATTTTCTAAGGAAAAACGGCTGCGAGAGTACACCTACAAAAAAATAAGCAAGTGCGGTCAAATAAATCGGCAAGTTACTCCTACCCTGTGACTAGAACTAAACATTGTCCTCAATGTTTAAAAAGTGCGGTATCAACCAAAATTCTAAAAGCCGCTTATAAAGTATGCTCAAAGATAAACGCGGTCGATAAGATTTCGATATCGGATCTCCATAAGCAAATCTTATCATGAAACTCGAGCGGAGAAAATGACAAACTTCGAAAGCACGAGAGTCTTCTATACGGAAAATCCTACACACAACATCACAAACAACCAAACACGAGAAATCGAAGAGGCTAAACCCTTCACGTCACTTATTAGAAAATTGAAAGAAAATAGAGATAAGCATGGGGTGCCTCCAACGGCTGCCATCGTTTTTGGTTACCGAAGTCGCTTAGCTTGATCTCGATCCCCGAATTGTCCTGGGGTGGAAAGTCCGAGATCCGGAAACCATATGGGATGTCCCTCCAAAATAATGTTTCACACGATGGCCATTCACCTTGAAATTAGGGCCATCGGTCGAGAAAGCTCCACCGCTCCATAAGGGAAAACCCGAAAGTAACGGAATGGTCCGACCAACCGGTTTTGAGTTTGCCCGAGAATATCTTCAATCGAGTTAAAGGAGAACTTGATCACCAACGCTGAAAACGCGTTTTGATTTTAGAATCATGAATCCTCTTAGTCTTCTCTTTGAAAATCAAAGAATTCTCATAAGCCCATCCCTAAGCTCATTTAATTCATTCAATTGAACTTTTTGATCACCCGGGTCTTAAGATCAAAGTTAGCATGTTTCAAGGCCCGTAATGCCTTATGTTCGAGCTCTATGGCCAAGTGACAAGCTTTTCCATACACCAACTTAATGGGGTGCACTGATGGGTGTCTTATATGCGTGCGGAAAGCCCATAATGCATCATCTAACTTATCGCCCAAGCCTCGATTTTCTCCTACGCCCTTTCTAAAACCTTTTCAAACCACGATTCGACACCTCAACTTGTCCGCCATTGGGTGATAATGTAGAAAGACGATGGGTAACTCCATATTTATCCATAACTTTAGCAAATTGTTCATTACAAAATGGGTACCGCTGACATCGATGATAGTAACGAGGTGTCCGATCAGAAAAACAAATTCTTCGTGAACTTAACAACCACTGGGCCATTGGTGGGGAGCTTCGCTTCAACCCATTTAGACAAGTAGTCGACGGCCATGCAGGATATACTTATTACCCTAGAAGATGGAAATGGCCCCATAAAATCGATGTCTCACATCGCCAAAAATCTCGCAAACTCTGAATAGCATTTGAGGCATTTCATCCCTTGTAATTTTTCCTCGACGTTGGCAAGAATCACAAGACTTAACTAAACTCACGAGCATCTCGATATATGGTCACAAAAACCCGGAATCAAAACCTTCTAGTAGCTTGCAAAATCATGATGTCCACCTGGGTCCGTTATGGCAAGCATTAAGAATATCAAGGGCTCTTGGCCATGAACACACCGCCGATTACTGATCCACAAATCTTAAACAAGTGGGATCGTCCCTTAAATAATGCTTAACATCTTTGAAAATTTTTCTTCTGTTGGGACTACATCCTTTCACGATGAAATTCCCCGCATGGTAATTTGCAAAGTCGGCAAACCATGGGGTGTTTGGGTTTTTTTTAGCAATCATCCCAAGTGTCTCAAGAGGAAATGTTTCCGTGATCTCCTTTTCTCGAGCACACTTTGATGGGGATTCTCAAGTCTAGTGTGATCGCAGAAGGTTCTCCGCCCTTTTGTCAAGAATAGTAACATCAAACTCTTGAAGGAGGAGAACCCAATCGGCGCAATCGTGGCTTAGCATCTTGCTTTGCCAAAAGATACTTTAGGCGTAATGGTCGGATACACTATGGTCTTGACAAGACAAGCGTAGGGTCTAAATTTCTCGAAGCATAAACAACGCCAATAATTCCTTTCAGTGAGTCGATAATTGTGTTGGGCCTCGCATATGTCTTACTCGCATAGTGTATGAGTTGAAAATGTTTTCGATTTACGCTGCCCCAAGATCGCCCAATTGCGTAATCACTAGCATCACACATGAGCTCAAAGGGCAAATCCCACCTGGCAACTAAGACGGTGTTCCGCTTAATTTCTTTTGAGAAAATTAAATGCTTCAACGCATTCATTGGTGAAGATAAACGAGCATCCTTCTAGGAGATGGGTCAGAGGCGGGCTATCTTAGAGAAATCTTGGATGAAAACGATAGAAACCGCGATGACCCAAAAACCCTCAATACCTTTGACAGTAGTGGGATGAGGGAGTTTAGCTATAACGCCGACTTTAGCTCGCCGACCTCAATCCCAGATTTTGAAATCTTATGGCCGAGGACAATGCCTTCTAACCCTGAAATGACACTTCTCCCAATTCAAGACCAAGTTGGTGTCTTCACACCGCTTTGAGCATGGGTCTAGATGAGAGGCAAAGGTGAAAGAATCTCCATAAACCGAAAAATCGCCCATAAAAACTTCCATAGACTTTCGATCATGTCATGAAAATAGCCATCATGCGAACCTTTTGAACGCATCGAGCATTGCATAAGCTAAATGGCATTCGTCGGTAAGCAAACGTTCCATAAGGGCACGTGAAAGTCGTTTTCTTGATCCTGCGGATCGATCGGAATTTGAAAGTAACCGGAAAATCCATCGAGAAAGCAATAGAACTCATTCCCCGCTAAACGCTCGAAGCATCCGATCCATAAAGGTAACGGAAATGATCCTTCGGGTAGCATCATTCAACTTCCGGTAGTCAATACACACCCTCCATCCGGTGACGAGGCATGTGGAAATCAATTCATTATCTTCATTGGCAATGACGGTCATGCCACCTTTCTTCTGAACACAATGGATAGGGCTAACCCATGAGCTATCGGAGATTGGATAAATGATTCGGCTGGCCGAAGTTTAAGAACTTCCTTTTTGATAACCTCATGAATTTTCGGATTAACCCGACGTTGTTGTTGAATAACGGGTTTGCAATCGTCTTCCATTAAGATCTTGTGAGTACAAAAACGAGGGTTTATGCCTTTGATATCGAGAATTTGTCAAGTTTATGGCACTCTTATGTTTACGAAGAATATCCAAAAGTGCGTTTTCTCCTCATCTTTCAAGTTTTTAGCAATTATGACGGGAAACTTGTTTGGTTCTTCAAGAAAAGCGTATTCAAGATGAGGAGGTAAATCCTTGAGCTCGGTTCCTGAGGTTTTTCGTTAGACGTTTGTACGGATTTGATTTCTTCAATCGTAATCTCTTTCGGAGGAAGTGACGGTGATGGATCTTCATTTAGCAATTGTTCAAGATAAAGGATATCTCCCTCCTAATCATAAACACCATCATCAATTCCCGGTGGAATCGATTCATCATTAGCAAGAAACTCATCGACCTCTTCCAAAACGAAATCACCTCCCTCTAATGGAGTAAAGAGAGGGAAGAGCTCAGCAATTATAGGCTCAAAAGATGGTTCAACATTTTCAGAAGGAATGGTGGGATTGCCACCCATAAAATCAAGAAGCTTTTGAGCATACTCCTCCGTAGCAATATCGAACGCCGATTCGATTAATAGAAGCATCATCATAATTGGAGGAGTATCTCACCGAGGATGGTTAATGTTGAATGAGACGGTTTCCTTATGAGATCGTAAAGTAATTTCTCCTTCATAAACGCCAATCATCGCGACGGCCCGTTCGTAGAAAGGTCTCCCGAGAATAAGAGGCACTCGGAATCAGCCACAAAGTCAACGACAACAAAGTCGGCGGGAAAATGTAGTGGTCCTACTTTCACATAGACATCCTCGGCGATTCCTTTCGGAATAGGTTGAGCGTCCGAGTTCAAGAGTCATCGAGTAGGAGTGAGATCCTGAGAGAAAGCTTGTTTTAAATCGAAAGAGGCATTAAGTTAATACTCGCACCAAGATCGGCCAAGGCGGAGCATTTCACAATTTCTAAACTCACAAGTGGATAAGAAATTTGCGGGGTCTCCTAATTTTTAGGGGAAGTTTCTTGAGGAGCACCGCCGAGCAATTCTCATTCAAGCGGTGTTTTGCTATTTCGGCCAACTTTTCCTTATTACTCACTAAATTTTTGATCATGGCGGCAAATTTCTGCATGAGAAGTAAAGCGTCGGTGAAACTGATGTTAAAATTCAAGGATTGAACGATCTCAACAAATTTCTCCATTTGGTTTTTGGTTTTATCACGAATCCTTTGATCTTGAAGTCTAGACGGATAAGGAAGTGAGGGTTTAAAAGTAGTCTTCCGGAACATCGGGTCCTAGGAATCTGAGTCACGAACGGCCGGAGGTGGGGACGGTGCAAAGTTGCACATTTTCTTCAATAACCACGTTCTCGTTCCTCTCCCTCACCGAGTAGGAAACGATGGTTCATCATAAGCCTTACCACTCCGTGTGGCTAGAGCTTTTAACTCACCCTTCGGGTTGGGAATGGTATCACTTGGAAGAGATCCCGAACTCGAGGGTTGACTTATCTTACACAAAACAGAATTCAACATGTTCTCAAGTTTATTCTGCGAAGCATCCAATTTGTTGTTATGAAGTCGAATCTCATTCCTAAACTCATTGCTTTGTCTAGTCAATCTAAGATTGAAACTCATTTTTCAAACTTGAAATCTGAGTTTGCATGGTTTGGATGGTAGCATTATTGTGTTGAACGAATGTGAATTCATTTGAAGGCAAAGCGAGTTGATAACTTGAATTTTGATATCCTTGATTGTAATTGACTCCTTGATTTGGGTATTGATTTGGTGGGGCTTTGAATTGGTTTTGAACATTTGGTCCACGAACTTGATTACGATTAAAACGAGTCGATTGTTCGATTGAGAAAATCCCGGAGGTACCATTTGATTACTAACACGAGGGTTTTGTTCAGCTTGAGGGGCGGTATTGGTTACCTCGGTTCGCATTAGCTTCGAAAGGATTGCCATCGGTGGCAGTACAATTGTAGTAGGCATGCGGGCCACCACAAGTAGTACAAGTTGTTTCCACCGCTTTGACTTGAGCGGGTGGAGAAGAATTAACCTTAGCGGTCTTAATCTTAACCAAAGCCCTAATCATATCCGTAAGCTTATCAATCTTAGCATCAATGCTAGACGTATTTTCGTAAGACGAGGACGATGGTGTAACACTCACTCGGGCAGCAACCGATTTGCTACGTGAGGTGCGAACTTTAGATTTGTTCTCAATAATCAACAAAGGCATCTCTCGTTGATCGGGTCAACAAATTACCACCCACAGCGGCATTGAGAGAGTCTTGATCAGTCTCATTCAAACCGTTATAGAATGTATCAAGTTGGTGTAATTCCGTAAAACCATGATGGGGACATTGCCTAAGCAAATCTTTGAATCGGTCCCATGCCTCACTAAATGATTCATCAAATCTTTGTGTGAATTTTGTTATTTCGTTTTTTAAGCTTGTTGTTTTAGACGGTGGGAAGAATTCGCACCAATTTTGACACTAAATTTTCCCATGTGGTTATCGATCGAGGGGGTAGTTTCTCGAGCCAAATCCGGGCGGCCCCTCAAGTGAAAATGGGAAGAGTAGTAGCTTGATAGCCTCTTCCGGAACGTTACGATACTTGATCGTAGACGTGAGCTTGTTGAATCGTCGGATATGAGAGTGAGGATCGTCCCTCTCAAATCCATAAAATTGGCTTGACGAAACCAAATTTATCAATCCGTGTTTAAGCTCAAAGTTATCTGCAGCGATTGCCGGACGACGATGGCTTCTCCATAACCCGGTGGGTGCTTGGAGTTGCTCTAGCATAGATCGGTTGTCCTCCGCCATTTCGACAATGGGGGTCGGATTAGTTCGAATCTAGGGTTCGACTAATGGAGCACGTCCTATTTCGCCTTCGTAATTGTAGCAGTTTCACGTGTCGGCTGTAGTTATTAGAGCGAGTGCGCATGCACTTTCAAAAACCAAGGCAATTAAAACGAACGGTATTCGAAAACACGGTGAACTTAACCAATAATCCCAAGTGAATAAATCACCTCTATAAGACAAGCGCACAAGCGAGCGGAGAAGCTTTTTAGGTCAGCGCGAAGCTTATTAAAACCCGCTTCTTTTCAGCCGCAATTTAATGTCGGTAGTCCTTATACCCACCACGCAATTTTTGGAACTTTTACGAGATTTCGAATTAAATGCTATTTAATAAGTATTAAAAACTAGTTTAAATCAAGAAAAAATAGCAAACATTGTCTAAAAATTATGAAAATTCAGAGGAAACTCTAAAATATTATTCTAAACCTAGGAAAAATATCAAAACTATGGCTTATGTGTAAGATTTAGAAGGCGATGTGTAACCGAATTCAAATAAGCTATTAAGAATAAGCTAATAAGCACAATAAGCTACCAAACATTCTGAGGATAATTTATACTAAAGCTAACTAATATCAACTAATTACTGCTACTCCTAATCTCTATTAAGCAATCTACTAAGTTTGATGCTAACTGATTATTCCATCCAACATCTTATTTAGGTCCTATGTTTGAGCTTATCCACATGCTAATCAGAAGAGCTTATGTGAAAACCAGATATGTAGTCCTCAAGACCACCAAACAAACTACAATTTGGACCAATTTTCAGCCCAAACTATCCTGAATTGAACTCGGTGCAAGGTTTGCAACAAACCTATTTCACACTCAGTATGTGCTGAGTGTGAACAGGGCAAAATCAGTTGTTTGAGCAGCTGATTTAGTGCTTAAAATGATTTCTAAAAATTTGACAGAGATTAGATATTAAAACTTGACCAATCGAAGTTATAATTCCCAAAGTTTCACAAGCTTTAGATCAGCAATGAATCCTTGAAAGATCTCCAAAGTTTTGTAAAAATTAGGTTTTACACTTTTGACTTTTAAGACAAATTGTGAAGTGTTGACCAAAATGAGATTTGAAATCAATATATGGACTGATTATGATGTTATAAGCTTAATTATGATAACAGCAAGCTAGATCTCTTGATTTTAAACCTATATGCAGGTTTTTAACTACTGATTTCAACAGAATTTAGCACAAGATCAGTTAAAGATGAAATTTGACTTTTACTGATCAAATGTGCAAATGATCCACTGATATAAGCCTAATTATACTTATGTGACAGATCTAAAACACAAACTAAGCCACAAATTCACTATAACCAATTGATCAAAGCAGTCCTTTTCAAAACAGTTATGTAATCTACTCTAGCTAAATCACAATGACAAGTTCATTTTAACTTCAAAACAGATTCAATGCACCTAAGTAAAGCTAAATGACAGCAATGATCAATAACTATAACAGATCTAATAGAAACAATAAGCGCTACTCTTTAAGCTAATTAATGAGATTAAGTCTCAACTTACAAGATGTCCAACCACTATGGCTTGCTCATGAGATCAATGGAACAGTAACCTAAACCCAATATCAACTAACTTCAACCCAATCCAAGCTAAACCGGCAATCGAAATCATGAAACCAATGAAACTGCAATGTTGACTTTTATTGACCAGATTTGTTTTGAGAGTGAATTGATATTTGGACAGAAATAAACTCACCAAAAGCACTTAGAAGCTTAAATGAGCTTATTTAAACAGTAGCTAAAGCTTTTGATAAGCTTTTGAGAAGCTTGAGAGTATATTTTTTTTTCAATTATTTTTTTCTGATTTTTTTTTTGTATTTTTGAGTTAAGGAAGAAATAAGCTAAAAACAGATTTGGATTGATGAAATAAGCATTAGACAAGGATAATAAGCAGATTTAAAACATAAACAATTAAACAATTACTTGAAAATTAAAAACTGAATTTTATTAATCTAAGAAATTTGAGTACACAAAGTGAATTACAAAAGCTTAACCATACTTAAAACATTAAAATGACATTACAATTAAAACTAAGCTACTGAAAAAATGAAGGATAGAGAGATATCCATTGTGAACGAATGAGGGGTCTTTAAATACTTGAGCTCAAGGTCTTGGAAGGATCTAGAGAATGAAATATGTGCTTCTTTGAGTCGTTTTCAGCCTTTAGATCAAGCATACACCTCATCCCATCGTTAGCAACCCTTGGATCAACATTTCCACGCGTTTCATCCACCAATGAGAGGCGATTTGAGATGTTGCAGCGGCGGATTGATGACCGGCTGCGCACATGTCGGGGTGTCGAGTAAAGTACAAATATACCCTTAATTGTGGTTAATTTGACTAATTGACCAAAGGGTAATTCTAGGGTTCATAGGGTAGCGAGGTTTGGGGGTAAAGCGCGGGGTAATTTTTTATATTTGTTTGAGTGTTTTGGACCGGGTCTTGGGTTGGGTTGACGGGGTAAAGGTGGAGTAACGGGTTGAGATATATAACCGGGTATAGAAAGTGGATTGGACCGGGTCTTGGTTTTGGGCCGTGGATTTGTATTTAGACTTTGGATGGATTTTGGACTTGGATTTGAATGCATTTAGTATTCTAAGGACTAATGGTGTACATCTTTGAAATTTAAGGGACCAAACATGTAAAGCGAAAATGTAATCCAAGGGTTGTTTTTTGCCAATCTTTAATAGACCAAGGGCTGATTTTGCAATTTCATAAACTTGAGGGATCACTTTTGCCAAATGCTCAAAGATGAGGGACTGATATTGACAATTCTTCAAACTTCTAAAAATCATCCTCAGAGAATAAAATCTTCACAAATGCACAATTTCGATCTTCCGGCTCAGCTCAAACTCTCTTAATCTCTCGTGCTCGGATTTATGTCTGATTTGGCTTCTTTTTGTGTGTTTTTACGTATCCGTACCTGCACATGCATAAACTCAAGAAACACGCAAATGTTAACAATAAACGGCTCTTTATTGGTTATTTTGGGTCAGTTTTGATAAACAAAAGATATGTGTTTAAGCACATATCATTGCCCAAGCAGCACGTGAGGCCGAAGCTGCTCGTCTTGCTGAAGAGAATCGTGTCACAGAAGCTGCGCGTCTTGTTGAAATGGCAAACTCAAATGCAACTAACACTCCGACAAATCAAAGTGAGTCCTCTATAGCTCGCAAGTGTAGTTACAAAGAGTTCAGGAACTGCAAGCCGACATTCTTCAAGAACCTGAAGGTGCTATTTGTTTACTTCATTGGTTTGAAAAACGAGCGTATTTACGCTAAGTGACGAGATGATTACAAGGTCAAGTTTGCAACTGGAACTTTGTTAGAAGATGCGTTATCTTGGTGGAAAGCCCATGCTCAACCAATTAGAATGGAAGAAGCTTGTAAGATTTCATGGTCGGATCTGAAACAACTGTTAATGAAGCTTGATTGCAGAAGCTGAGATCAAGAAACTTCGAAGATGAGTATTACCACTGGCGCTAAAGGTAATGATCTCAAAACTTATTTCAAGAGATTCCATGCGCTGAGAGCTCTATGTCCTCATCTGTTTCCCACCAATGAAAAGCTTTTGGAAGCTTTGATCGGAGGTTTACCTCAAAGCATCGAAGGAGATGTCATCACTTGAATCCAAAAGATCTGTTGAAGAAGTTGTCATTGTATCCCACCACCTTATGGAACCGATATTGAAGCTTGCAAATGCACAAGGCTCAAGTGACAACAAAAGAAAGCTTGATGATCGGAAAAGTTCAAATTCCAACCACCATCAGTCCAACAACAACAATCGAAACAACAACGAGTATCACCGCAACAGAAACCATCATCACAATCGGCAAAACCGAAGGCAAGAAGCCGCAAGGGCTTATCTTTGCACCTTTGCTTGATAAGGGTATGTAGGACCACATCCCGATGTAATAGATGTTTGATGCACCATTACGGACCTTGTATGCGGTGAAGTGTGACAAGTGCAACAAGGTAGGTCATCAAGGAAAACATTGAAACCACGGAGGGAAACAACGTGGCAAACATTAATTGTTATGGATGTGGAGAAAAGGGTCATTTCAAGATTCAATGCCCAAAGTTGAATGCCGCTCAAACAAACAATGCGTGTGCGAGAGTGTACGTGCTAGGAGATGGAGATGCGTCGTTGAACCCTGACATTGTGGCAGTGCGTATTCTCTTATCAATCATTCTGCAAAAATCTTGTTTGATTCTGGAGCCGATAAGAGTTTTGTATCTACTACTTTTGCACCATTACTTGAAATATCCCCAATCACCTTAGATACAACTTATGAGATAGAGCTTGCCGATGGAAAGATAATAGGAACCGACACCGTAATCCGTAATTGCCCTATTCTGTTACAAGACCACTCGTTACTCATAGATCTTTTGCCAATCAAACTTGGAAGTTTCAATGTCATAATTGGCATGGATTGGTGGTATTGTTTGCGACGAGAAAACCGTTCATATCCCGATCAAAGGTGAAACCTTAGTCATCCAAGGAGATCAAAGTAGAAAGTACTTAAGTATCATATCCTGTGCGAAATCGATAAAGTACATGGAAAAAGGATGTTATGCCTTCTTAGCTCAAGTAACGGAAAAGAAGTCGGAAGAGAAACGACTAGAGGATGTACCTGTAGTTAAAGAATTTCCTGAAGTTTTTCCAAAAGATTTTCCTGGACTCCCACCTACTCGACAAGTCGAATTTCAATTCGATCTTATTCCTGGAGCTCCTCCTGAAGCACGAGCACCATACCGGTTAGCGCCCTCAGAAATGCAAGAATTGTCCAAACAACTAGAAGAGCTATCCGAAAAAGGATTCATTAGACCAAGTTCCTCACCCTGGGAGCACCAGTTTTATTTGTTAAGAAGAAAGATGGATCATTTCGGATGTGTATTGATTATAGAGAATTGAACAAGCTCACAATCAAGAACCGCTATCCCTTACCAAGAATCGATGATCTATTTGGTCAGTTACAAGGCTCGAGTGTATACTCGAAGATTGATTTAAGATCTGGATACCATCAGCTAAGGGTAAAAGAGGAAGATATACCAAATACCGCGTTTAGAACTCGATATGGCCATTATCAATTCCAAGTAATGCCATTCGGGTTAACTAATGCACATGCTGTGTTTATGGATCTCATGAATAGAGTCTATAAACGCTATCTAGATAAATTCGTCATTGTGTTCATCGACGATATTCTCATCTACTCTCGTGATAAAGAAGAACATGTGGAACATCTGAGAACTGTCCTGAAGTTACTTAAGGATGAAGAATTGTACGCAAAGTTTTCCAAGTGTGATTTTTGGATTGAGACAGTCCAATTTCTTGGTCATGTGATCGACAGTGAAGGAATCCATGTGGATCCCTTAAAGATCGAATCAAGAAAGAATTGGCCATACCCAACCCCAATGAAATTCGTCAATTCTTAGGACTTACTGGTTATTATCGAAGATTCATCGAAGGTTTCTCGAAGATAGCCAAATCATTGACCGAGTTAACCCAGAAAACGAAGAAATTCGAATGGGGAGACGATCAAGAATCAGCTTTTCAAATCCTAAAGAACAAGCTTTGTGAAGCACCCATCTTGGCACTACCAGAAGGAGTCGATGATTTTGTAGTATATTGCGATGCTTCATACATGGGTTTAGGCGTTGTTCTCGTGCAAAGGAAAAAAGTGATTGCTTACGCGTCACGACAACTCAAGACTCATGAGAAGAATTATACTAGTTACGATCTAGAACTTGGAGCTGTGGTATTTGCACTCAAATTATGGAGACATTATCTATACGGAACCAGGTGTATAGTGTACACTGATCACAAAAGTTTTCAACACATCTTAGATAAAAAGAACTGAATATGCGTCAACGTTGCTGGCTAGAATTGCTTAGTGATTATGACTGCGAGATCCGTTACCATCTGGAAAGCGAGCGTTATTGCCGATGCCTTAGCGAGAAAAAGATACGCCCTAAGCCACTTAGGGTGAGATCATTGGGAATGGTAATCAATTCACCCCTACCATCGAAAATTCTTGAAGCCCAGATCGAAACACTTAAAGAAGAAAATAGGCCGAATGAAAATATTTATGGCATGCCTGAAAATGAAAATGGATTTGTGAAGAGATCGGACGGAACGTTATGTTTCAAAAATTGAAGTTGGATTCCACTTTACGGAGGTATCCGAGAACTCATCATCCATGAATCACATAAATCAAAGTATTCCATACATCCTGGTCCTAACAAGATGTATCAAGATCTAAAACTTTTGTACTGGTGGCTAACATGAAGGCTGATATCGCCGAATACGCCAGTAAGTGTTTGACATGTTTGAAAGTCAAAGCTGAACATCAAAAGCCATCTGGATTGTTAACCCAACCAGAACTTCCCATATGGAAATGGGAAAGAATCACAATGGACTTCATCACAAAGTTACCGAGAACTTCTAATGGTTTTGACACCATTTGGGTCATTGTAGACCATCTTACGAAGTCAGCTCATTTCTTGCCAATCAAGGAGAACGACGAGATGATTACACTCGCTAGACTGTACATCAAGGAGATTGTTTCTCGTCACGGTGTACCAATCTCTATCATATCTGATCGTGATAGCCGATTCACCTCGAGATTTTGGCAAACACTTCAAAGAGCCATGGGTACCAACTTGGATATGAGTACCGCGTACCATCCTCAAACAGATGGACAAAGTGAAAGAACGATCCAAACTCTAGAAGACATGCTAAGAGCATGTGTGATTTATTTCGGAAAAGGATGGGATAAGCACTTACCTCTAAATTCTCTTACAATTACAGTTATCATGCCAGCATTAAAGCTGCTCCTTTTGAAGCACTCTATGGAAGAAAATGTCGATCGCCCGGTTTGTTGGGCGAAAGTTGGAGAAGTACAACTCACGAGGCCCAAAATTGTCCAGAGACAACAGAAAAGATAATGCAAATTAGGCAACGGCGCAAGCAGCTCGAGATAGACAAAAGAGCTACGCAGATGTTCAAGAAAACCAATGGAATTCCGGTGGGACCGTGTAATGCTCAAGGTATCACCCGGAAAAGGATGGTGATTTGAAAAAGAGGAAAACTCAAACCTCGATACGTTGGACCATTCAAAATTCTTCAAAGAATTGGTCGATGGCATATAAACTCGATCTTCCAGAAGAACTTAGCCGAGTACATGACACGTTCCATGTCTCGAATCTTAAGAAGTGTCTATCGGATGAAACTCTAGTCGTACCGCTCAAGGACAATATCCAGCTCAATAACAAACTTAGCTTTGTGAAGAACCGTCGAGATCATGGACATGGAAGTCAAGAGGCTTAAGCAAAGCCGCATTCCTATCGTTAAAGTTCGATGGAATCACAAGAAAAGAGGTGCAGAATTCACCTGGGAACGCGAAGATGTAATGCGTTCCAAGTATCCCCATCTGTTCATCTAGATCACCCATGACAACCTCTGCAAGTTTAACCGCGGGACGCGGTTCTCTTAAGGGGTAGGTACTGTAAGCTCCCGGAAAATTTCAATGTACTTAACACTTTAATCAAAAATTAAACACGATCTATTTCATCATGAAACTTTCTAAACGTCACATTTGCACATCATTTGGCATATGCATGATCAACGCAGCTTGAACGTTCATAAAATATACCGTTGTGATCAGAATAAAATTCCCCACGATCTTGATAACCTTAAAATACGTAACGAATACGTGAAAAATTGTAAAAAATACGAATTTAATTATGACAAAAATATATTAAAAATTCGTATTGGTCCTCGGAACTCATTGGACTTTCACCACTCGAACCCAACTCGTTAATGGGCCTTATAACCGGACCAAACTCACATCAATTTTTATTGGGCCTTGCTAAGCTAACCTAAGCCCAACACCCTTGAAAAAACCATTTCGGGCCTAACCTTGATACCCGAATAAACCAAGAGCCCAACCCACCCATATTATTTTGCTTGGGCCTCGATCACCACTCCTTGCCCATGATCATGTATTAGAAAACTTGTAGTTATTTTTGTGTGTTCTTTCTTTTGTAACCGAACGAGAAACAAAGCAAACCCAAACTAGTTACCCTTTCCTTGGATACAAAAATTCATGTAGATAAAGAATGGGACAAAGCTTGTCAAGATAGCCACCCTAACCAAATAGTTTATTAAACAAACCATGCTCTAAACACTACTTTGACCACTTGGACCTTAAAATCCAATGGTTCTTGTGACCATTGACTCGACATACCAAGACCAAAACATCTATGAAACTCGGCTGCCATTGTGCACGCCCAAGGACCAAGTCAAAATGCACATGTCTAAAAATCCTATGGCTAGGTGATCTAAGAAATAAGAATATGAAATAACCATGCCTTGGTTGAATATATATATGAAACCATTTGGTCACATGATCTCTTCATAACCTTGAAAATAAACCAAGAATCACCCAAATCATTTACACTCAATGTCAAGATAGAAGGAAGATAAACAAGTATCTTTGGTCACGTATCAAGTCTAGAGTTCTCGTTACGGGTTAAGTTCTCTATCGGGTATTAAGCTTTGGAAGCTAGGGTCACGGTTTGGTCGATCTTCTATACACTACTTTTTGAAATCATCTTCACTCCAAGAGAGTGTTGTAAGTTTCTTCTAAACCTACATTAGTTTCTTTCGTTTATGATAAATATCACCCATAGATATAAATTGTGTGCACCATAATAGATCAAAGGTATGAAAATGATAGCGAATTAACGAGACACTAACAACTCATTTAGCTAAGTCACGCACACATGCTATTACTAAACTTACATACTAACACGTTATAAATTCTTCCATGAATACTAAACCTCGATATCCCTTTTTGTTTGATCATATGTATTATATATCAACCCTTTATAGTCACTCGACAACTTACTTATTAAATAAAGTTTATAAGGCATGAGAGATCCTATTTTGACACTCATAACCAACCTAAGAAACTCCCTAAACGCCCCCCCCCCCCTCCCCTTACCTCGTTCCATGTTAAAATCCAACGAAAACAATAATGGGCCTAAAGCCCAGTTACCGAGCCCAATAAGCCCAAGCAAGGTCCAACGAGAGTCCAAACCGGCCCAATAGATTAAAAATAAGCCGATAAGCACTAGTTATAAGCTACCAATAAGTTATAAACGTATTTACAAAGTTTTCATTTTATAAAACTTATTTTTAGACTACTTTTACAAAAACATGAAACGTAGGGTCCAAAGGATGACATATTGAAAAGTTAAAGGATCATTTTATGCGTAAAACAAGTATTTTATGAAAGTCTAGGGACTGAAAATGTCCATTTAGAAAGTAAAGGGGTACTAAAACGCGTGCATGTGTGTGCATGAAAACCACAAGGACCGATTCTGCAATTTACCTAAACTAGTGTAAATGTAAGTTTGGGTTAAATGTGACAAGTTTGGAAAGTGAAGGTTTTTATGCGCAAAAAGCAAAATAAAGGGGCTGTTTTCATAAATTCAGTTTTACCAAGGGTTGAAAGTGTCAAATCTGAAAGTGTTACTATAAAATATATTTCGGGTAAAAATTGTCATTTTATCAAAGTTTAAGGACTAAACTTCGTACTTTTGTAACTTGAGGGTAAAAAGTGTAAATCTGTGAGAAGTTTAGAAAAACTTATGATTCCATCATAGCCTCATAAAAATGAGTATTTTTTATCACATGAGTGTAATATTTTCGAATAATGATAAACTTATTTCATGTATAAATATATATGTAAATATATATTTATTAGAAAATAATTAGGTATATGTAAGTATATACTTATTTCGATAAAACACACGGGGAATCTAAATACGTTAAAATACCCAACGAATTTATTAAGATCACAACGGGGGAACATTTCACTTATGCGTAAGTGAGGATCACTAATTAAGACAATGTAGCACGTAAATTAACTTAAAACGTTAAGCATGCACGCACACTATTGGATTGGACAATCCAATGATCTATTGAATAAGAATATTCAATGCTCTATTATTTTGGTCGCAAACCAAAATGCTCATTTCTTGAGAGTCGCCATCTCATCATTTTAGGTTTCGAGTTGGAACCTCCGTTACATTGTGCTTGATCTATTTGTGCGTGTTCATATCATCAAGGTGAGTTTATAGCCTCGCTTTTACTTTTATTTTCAAACCCCGCGAGGGAGATACATGCTCTAAACTAGAACACAAGGTTTTTCATAAATGCTTGATCCTCTTGATTATTGGTACTGCCTAAGTTGTTAGCCACAAGTCCCCTGATCATGAACCATTAGTCACCGCGAGTGAACGTAGATATCATGAATAGTACTATGGGGATTAACGACCCCTTCGTTATAGAGAAATAACCGGGCACCATATTAATTTCTTTAGGTAATTGGCTATTACCTCCTTTGGGGCATACTTTACGCATGGTAATTCGGTGTATACAGTTGAGTCTTGGTTTCATGAGCTTAGCGCATAATAATCTGTGATTTTTCTTATGATATTGTTAGTTTACAATGATCATGATCTTATACTTGTGTTCAACTTATTTTAAACCTATGGATTTCACTCAACATTTTTGTTGACCTTTTTAAGCATGTTATCTCAGGTAATCAGTGAAGATTATGAGCAAGGCGCGGAATGGGGCATGGCAAGGCTTATCTGGTGGTGTAAAAACATAAAAGTTGTCATTTTTTTCAAACTCATGATCTTTCTTTTGGGAAAAACACTTGATCTATTTACAATATTTTGTAACAAACAATGAGTTTTCGATGAATGATAACTATTTTAGTAAAACGTATCTTTCGAGTCGTTTTCTATAATTATTGACTATGATCTCCATTCAAGTAACACCCGAATTAGTCTTCCGATGTAATTAAGATTTTCGGGGGTGTTACAACCAACCTGGTTGTGTGGGCTCGCTACACCTTTACGGGCTAGGAGTCATGTAGATACAATTGCCGTTTAAAAAAAAAAGTGTGTAAACTGAATTTTTTTTAAGACTTTCATCTTTAAAAAGTTTATAATGTTTTTATAAGGAGTAAATATATCTCTACTTCCAAATAAGACATACTAATTGTCATTTGTAAACACAAGCCTAACTTAATCTTTCTTTGATTATGATAATCATTTTTTCCTTATAATTTAATGACCATTGAGATTTCTTACTCTCATTTTTTGTGCATCACATCTTGGAGAGTTTACATTTTGTTTGTTTTCACCTTTTTTTCTGAAAAGAATTGATATCAACATCACATTTTTTTTCCTCAGAATTACATCAACTGCACATACAACATTTTTATAAATGATTAAGTTTTCGCTTCCTCGTTTTTTTTTTTCACAATTTCGTCGATTTTCAACCATCTCGTTAGCCGACTCAAACAACGAAGAAGGTAAAGTTACATACTCCAAGTATTGGTCTGTATTGTTAAACATCACTACATTAACTTTATTATATCCGTGATAGATATGAACATAATCTAGACACAGCACTCGTATCAAAAACCGCAAACTGAGTAAGCATTTTGTAGTTAATTAGTTAGCCACATTACATCAAGAACCGCTAAAATGGCAAGCAAGAAGCCGTTGAAGAATGCAAACGCAATTGATATAGCAACACGGTCACAAAACCTATGTAATGGCTTACAGAAATTGGGTTAAGATGCGTGTTTGACTCCTGTACGGTTCTGGTTGGTCACGCTTGTTGACGCTGATCCAGCACTTATCATCAAATACGCAAACACCTGCATGTATTTACTTATAAATATCACGTACTACTATAACTCAATCAAACTATTTATAAGCAAATATGTCAAGATACATGTTGGGCCAATAACTTGCAAATCAACTACAAAAACCATATTACCATAATGAAACATAAAATTGAAAAATGGGCTGTTAATGGGCTTCTGTAGCCCACTTTAGTTTGCCAACTTTTGTGGGTTTCAATAGACTATTTTTCATGGAGCTAAGCTCACAATGAACATACTATTTTATATTCTTAAAGCACAAAACCAGCCCAATAACTACTACAAAGAAGTAAAAATCATATAGTATATCTAAACTCTTATTAATTTTTTTACATTCAATTTCGCGTCTTTGAAATAGATATGGTCATCTATGTATGGAATAAAGTTGTTAACTAAAAGGATAAGATTATAAACTATATTGTAGTCATTAGTGTTTACAAACTATCAGCCCATTTATTTTTTGTTACAATATCTAAATAGTTGCCAAGTTGGTGATTAGTGGGCTAGTGGCCCATAACTTAAAGTTTACAAGACATTAGAGTTTGTAAGTCATTAGGTTGTGAGGCAAGATAGCAGACATGTTACATAGATGAAAAAATAAATATAATAAGTCACAAATATAATTACTGTAGCTTAAAATACCTGATCACAAGCAAATACTAGCCACGCATGGTTCCTAGACGAGAAAACCGATGACTTTCTTAGCGTTCCTGATGCGTTTATGACCAACTGAAGTCTGAACAAGAGAGTGGGCTGCAAGAGCCGACGAGGCAGCAACCAAATACCTGTGAATCAACTCGAAGTGTTTTTGGTCAATGGTAAGTTGGTAACACACGAAAATGCTTGATCACCAAATGCAGTCCTAATTCATTGTGTTTCGAGTTATTGCTTAGTTAGTATATCAATGGGTGAAAAGTTAACTTAGTATTCACTAAAATCAATCATTTTAACCGATAATCGTATTTTTATTAATTTTGTTCCTTATACCACAATTAAAAAATAATTGTGAATCCGTTAAATTATGCATTTTTGGGGCATTTACATATATATCATTGCAAAATTCAAAAATTACATATATATCCTTTTGATGCATTAAAAGCATTGTACTTTATGCATCAAAAACTGGTAAAAAATGATATATATGTAATTTTTGAAATTTACAATGATATATATGAAATTATGCATTTTTTGGTTTTAAACCACACAACTAACTATCTCACAACTATACACTACAAATTATCTCACATGTCCTAAGCAGTAACTTGTTAACTTCCATTCATTAATCAATTTTATTAACTTGAAGTGTGGTTGACATCCTTTAAGTTCTATAACGAGTAAACAACAAGCAGAAAAAAATAAAAAAAATAATAAAAAAATAAAAGATTTCTCGAACCGAAAGTTCAAACTTGTGTATACTTCGCTTTATTTTATGCCTTCATGTTATTATGTCGTGGCTTTTCTGTTTACGTTTAGGTTGTGATGTTACCTTTTCGTTTATGGTTATTACTGTATGTATAATTGTAGGATTATTATAGTCTCTTTATTATCACATTGATCGGTTATTTTATATTTGTAAATGTAAACGTATTTAGCCTTTCTACATTTTCCTTTTCACATTCTTTTCTTTACTATTATCTCTGAAACTAATATGAATGAAGTACTTTGTCCATCTCAAAATTATTGTTCTCAATCTTTTTCAGCTCAACCAATCATAAAACAGGTTAGTCAAAGGAGGAATTTTCTTTTGCTTACTCTGATTTTGGTGCTTACCAAAGGATAAATCCTCACCAATCATATAGTTTGATCAATGGTGGGTATTAACCTAAGATTTAATTGACTAACATAAGTCCATTTTTTTTTATTGTCTTTTTGTCTTTTTTTTTCTTCACTTTTTTTTTGTCTTTTTATTTTTCTTCACTTTTTTTTTGTCTTTTTTTTCTAATTCCCGTTTTTTTTTTTCTTTTTTTTTCACGTTTTTAACGTTTTTTTAATTCGCGCTTTTTTTTCTTCGCTTTCATACGGTTTCGTCTGTTTTCATACGTTTTCATTTATTTTCGTCCGTTTTCATACGTTTTTGTCTGTTTTTGTCCGTTTTCATCCGGTTTCTTTTGGTTTCGTTCATTTTCACACGTGTTTTTACGCTTTCATACATTTTCGTCCGTTTTCATATGTATTCGTCCGTTTTTTTTTAGGTTTTCATCCGTTTTCTTACGTTTTCAAATGTTTCGGACTATCACAAGTGATTCTGTGATATTCAGAATGTCATTTTGTGATATTTTGAATATCGTTTGTGATTTTCTGAATATCACATTGTGATATTCAGAATATCACTTGTGATTTTTTGAATAACTACTAACTACCACACTTTTTTTGCTAATTTTTCGTGTATCTCATTCTCATGATGTTCAACTTTTTGGAGGAGAATTTGATATCACTCATGACATCACAGATATGTCAGCTTCTTTTATTTTGTTGAATCATGTGTGATATCACAGATGATATCACTTGTGATATCCTTGTGAAATCACTTGTGATATCACGTGTGATATCACAGATGGTATCACTTGTGAAATCACCTGTGATATCACGTGTGATACCACATGTGATATCACCTGTGATGTAACATGTGTTTGAGCTTCTTCAGTTTGTTTATGAAGATGTTGTGCTTTGTTTAACTATAGCTTCTTCACTGATCAACCATAGATATTTTCAAATCCCGTTGTAAAACCTATTAAAATACTCACAATGTATCCATTAAATAGACAAATTCAATCACAACTTAAATAATAAACAAAAGTACACTAAATAACTTTGTGCTTAAAGCAAAATCAACTTGTTTAAGTTGTTTAATCTAAATGTAAACAAATGAAAACGTAAGAAAACAGACGAATACATATGAAAACGTAAAAACACGTCTAAGCGGATGAAAGCGTATGAAAATGAAAAAAAACTGATGAAAATGGACGAAAACGTATGAAAACGGACAAAAACGTATGAAAACGGGCGAAAACGTATGAAAACAGACGAAAACGTATGAAGGCGAAGAAAAAAGCGAGAATTAAAAAAACATAATTAAAAAAAACGCGAATTTAAAATAAACGTGAATTAAAAAAAAACGTGAATTAAATAAAAAAAACGTGAATTTAAAAATAAAAGAAAAAAAAAATATTTAAATAAGAAAGAAAAACAAAAAGACAAGAAAAAAAACATGGACTTAGGTTTACCTTTTAAATCTTAGGTTAATCACAACAATTAGATCAAACAAGATGAATGGTGAGGATTTGTCCTTTGGTAAACATTGATTTATTAGTAAGCAAAATAAAGTGCCTCGAGTGGAAAGAAATAATATTTAATCAATTGAAGAATGTAATGTAACATCTTTTTTAAACTATGTATTTTTTTTCTAAAGATAATAATTTTAAAAGGAAGAATTTGTTTATTAGAGTCACTTTATTTTGCTTACCCATAAATCCATACTTACCAAATAACAAATCCCCACAATTTATCTAGTTTGATCTAATTGTGAGGATTAACCTAAGATTTAGCAGATAAACCTAAGTCCATGTTTTTTTCTTGTATTTTTTTATTCATTTTTTTTTTCACGTTTTTTTTGTTTAAATTAAACTTTTTTTTTTTTTAATTCTTTTTTTTTTCTTTATACTTTTTTTTAATTAGTGTTTTTTTCTTCTTCGATTTCATACGTTTTCATACGTTCTTATACGTTTTCGTCCGTTTTCATACGTTTTCGCCCGTTTTCATCATTTTTCTTTCATTTTCGTCCATTTTTCATCCGTTTTCATACGTGTTTTTTACTCTTTCAAACGTTTTCGCCCGTTTTCATACGAATTCGTCCGTTTTCATCCATTTTCTTAAGTTTTCGTTTGTTTTCATAAGTTTCTGACTATCATAAGTTATTTCTGTGATATTCAGAATATCACTTGTGATTATCTGAATATCACTTTGTGATATTCTGAATGTCACTTGTGATTTTTTGAATATCACCCTGTGATATTCTGAATATCACTCTGTGATATTCTAAATATCACTCTGTGATATTCTGAATATCATTTGTGATGATTTGAATATCACTTGTGATTTTCTGGATATCAATGTGTGATATTTTGAATATCACGTATAATTTTCATGTTACAAAACATTAGTTGAAAATCACTTGTGATATTCAAAAAATCACTTGTGGTATTCAGAATATCATAAGTGATATTCTGAATATCACAGAATATCACTTGTGATATTCAGAATATCACATAATATCACTTGAGATATTCCGCGGTATCATTTGTGATATTCAGAATATCACTATTGAGAATATCACTTGTGATATTGAAGCGTATGAAAACATTTAAAACGGCGAAAACATTTAATAGCGGACGGCGTAAGAAAACGAGCGAATATGTATGAAAACGTAAAACACGTGTATGAAAACGGACGCGATATGAATAATGGACGAAAACGTAAGAAAAGCTGGCGGCGTATGAAACGGACAAAAATGTATGAAAGCGGACAAAAGCGTGTAAAGCGTCGCAGCGTATGAAAATGGACGAAAACTAGATGAAAACGGACGAAAACGTATGAAAGGAGAGAAAGAAAAACTCGAATTAAAAAAAACGTAAATAACGTGAATTAAAAAAAACAAACAAAAGAAAACATGAATATAAAAAAATGTGAATTTAAATTTAAAAAAAAAAACGTTATTATAAACCAAAAAACGTTAATTAAAGAAAAAGAAAAAACAAATAAAAAAAAGAAAGAAAGAAAGACAAAAAAAAATGTGAATAAAAAAAACAAAAAGACAAGGAGAAAACATGGACTTAGGTTTATATATTAAATTTTATGTTAATCCTCATCATTAGATCAAAATAGATAGATGGTGGGGATTTGTTCTTTAGTAAACACCAAAATAAGAGTAAGCATTTGAAAATTCCACTTGTTTATTAAAGATACATCGTGTGGCCAAATAATGGTGTATTCTTAGTAAGGCAAAAGTTCAATATAGAACCAAAATTTACCATAGATTCAATCAACCAATAATAGCCATTTATTTTTTTATTACGATAAACTTTCACCCTTTTCTAAAAAATTAAATATCTCGCAAACCGTTAATCGTTACGCGATAAAAATTATACCATCGTGACGAGAATTAAATTATCTTTTATAGATATGCACTACTATATATTTTTAACAACTTTTTTTCAAAATTTCGGTCAACAAAAATCATATATGATTTGTGAAAATCATATATGATTCGATTTTTACGAATCACATATGATTTTTGAGAATCATATATGATTGTAAAAATCATATATGATTCGTAAAATCGAATCATACATGATTTTTTAAAATCATATATGATTCGTAAAAATCATATATGATTTTTCGGACGGAATTTTTGAAAAAAAATGTTTGTCGAAAATATGTAAAAGTGCATATCTGTAGAAAGATAATTTAATTCTCGTCCGCGATATTATTTTTATATTTTGAAGATTTACCGTTTGTAAAATATGTTGTTTTAAAAAAAAAGGTGAAAAATGATTTTGTATTAATTTAGATAAAAAAATGGATGGTTATGATTGGTTCATTTGTTCTATGACAAATATGAGTTCTATATTGATCTCAACTCTCCTTAGTAACCGACCAAAATAGCTAACGAAGGAAGCCAATAATATATAGAAAAAGTCGAACCAACAAACTTAGTGAAGAAGTATATGTGTAAAGTGTTATGAATAAATAATAATGGTTAACCATTAAAATATATCTTTATTGGATCAATAACTTTAAAAATATATACAAACACGTGATAAGTCCTCAACTCATGTTAATGCAAAAAAAATAATTTTTTTTAGTTAGATGCGCAAAGTTGTTAAAAAAATAAAAATAAATAAAAAAAAAATTGGGTGCAAAAACGAATTTTTAATGCATAGAAAAGCAATTTAATGCATAAACGTATTTTTTTCATAAATTATTTTTTGCAAAAATATCCACTTTTAAAAAAACTTCCTTTACAACTTTTTCATGTACCAACATACCCGATCTTATGGAATTTTTTTTAAAATTTTCAATAACCTTTTCCGATTCTTTTTTTTTTTTTTTTTTTTTTCGGGATATTTATATTTTTCTTTGATGTTTATCAAAACCCTATTTTTATCTGATTCAAGGTTATACATTGACACCTACGAAAATTGTTTTCAGTTTTTTCTAAATCCGTGTTTTTTGAATTTGTATGATATTTTATATAGAAATCTTTAAAGACTTCAAGGTCCCATCGTGTGTCAGTTTGCTTCTGTTGGTTTTAGCATTTGTTACGTAAAGGGCTTTGTATCCTATATTCTTTTCCTTCGTTTTTTTAATTACATATATATTTTTGCAAAATTCAAAAATTACATATATATTATTTTGATGCATTAAAAGCATTGTATTTTATGTATCAAAAACTGTTAAAAATAATATATATGTAATTTTTGAAATTTACAAGGATATACATGAAATTATGTTTTTTTTTTATTATTATTATTATTATTTATGTGGTGTTGTTCATGATTCGATGATAAGATCACGGTTTGATTGATTTTTTATTAGGCTTTTATTTTCGGTAAGGTTCGAATTTGTAATAGGTTTCGGATCACGGTTTTATTGATTTTTTATTAGGCTTTTATTTCAATACGATAATGTTAAAAACAAGTGATGTATGAGTTTTCTAGATTTTTATTTTTTTTTTTATTTTTTTTTTATTTTTTTTAATGTATTCACGCATGTTAATGTACTTTGTTATTATTATTAGTTTTGGTAATCCATGTACGACTTTCTAGATCAGTGTAACTTTTGTAACAATAAAATTGTGTTAAGAAATTATTGTATCACTACAAATGTGTGTCACAAAAAATTGTTAAAAAATTGTGTCACTAAAAATGCGTTATAAAAGTCTTAAAAATTAGTATATCTTTACAAATGTATCAAGAAAATTAATGTGATAAACATAATGTGTCATTATAAATGTACTAAAATTTTGTAGTGTGTCATTACAAATGTATAAAATTTAGTGTGACATTATAAATGTGTCAAAAAAAAGTTGGTATGTCATTATATATGTAACACACTGCATACGTGTTAAGGAATTTGGTGTGAAAAAATAGTGTGTCACTGCAAATGAATCAAAATTTTGTAGTGTGTAATTAAAAGTGTATTAAAATTATAATGAGTCACTATAAATGTATCAAAATAATTAGTCACTACATATATACTAAAATTTTAGTGTGTCAATATATATGTAGGTAGCAAAATATCTACTAATCTTACATAAGATTGAGACTTAATGAAAACCATAAGGAAGAGTACCAAAACAACAAAGAGCTTCTTTATTAATCATGATATACACCAACAATATTGGTTCAAATCAAAGGTACACTTTGGACATACACCATTCCCACCAGTAGAGCGCTAAGGGGGTGTTTCTTTTTTATGTTAATAAGTCTTAATGGGGAGATAGTGGTGGGGCCACATATAACATGTTTCTTTTTCTGTTAAATAGTCTATATGGAGAGAGAAACCAAAAGGTGCCCCTCTCCATTAAGACTTATAAACAGAAAGGGGTCCACCCACTTAATTCAGAAAAAAAAAGAAACAAGCCTAACTCTCATTTAGAAAATCTATACGCTATCATAACAAACCTTACAGTCAGGGATGGAGCCAAGGGGGTGCCCGCGGGTGCACGTGCACCCCATGAATTTTTTCGATATAGTGTTAATTTTTAAAAAAGTTATAGATTTTTTCAAAATGTATCTTAAATGCACCCGGTGCATCAAAATGTGTCTCTAGTATTATTTAATTGGTATATTTACAATTAAAAAATAAATATAAAATATTGTAAAAGCTGACAAAAACCCAAAGATAAAACAAGTTTGATAAATTAAAGAGCAAGCCTAATTGTCCAAAGATGAAAAGGTTTATTAATTAAACAAGTTTTATTCATAATACTAACAATTTTCAAAATCCACAATTGAATCGAAAGTCACCACATATATGAAACAGGTTCATAACTCGATTCTCGAAGTCGTAACATATATCTTTTCATTTGTTTCATTATATCTTTTAATGTTTTCCCTATTTTAATTGGTTGTTTGAAATTAAGAGTCTAATCAATTGGGATATTAAGTCATTCTTTGGTCTTTCTTGCACTAGGTTAATAATCATGTAATAGTGATATGAAATTGTGGGCTAAAATTTGTAGTTTGTTTATTGTAGGCTAAGATTGGGAGTTATCTAAAAAGAAAGCTTCCGCTTGATAACGATAATGATACTACAAGAGAAAATGCCACGACTAATTCTTCACAAGGACCTCAAACTACATCCTAACTGATATTCCTTCGGCCGGCACGATTATCAAATCATGCCTAATGATAATGATTCCGCTAACTTGGATAGTATTTCCAAACTTGCAGAGAAGATGGTGGATAAGAAAAAGCATACATCTTATCATTTGGTTTATCGGTTGTTGAAGTTGGCTTTAGTCTTGCCTGTTGCTACCGCTACGGTTGAAAGATGTTTTTTCTAAAATAAAGCTCATTAAAACTGATTTGCATAATCGGATGGGTGATGATTATTTTAACGGCGCTTTAACTTGTGCTATAGAGAAAGAAGAACTTATTAATGTTAAAAATAAGGGTGTATGTAAGCGTTTTTTTGCTATGGGAGATCGTAGAATCACTAATTAGAAGGTAATATGTTCATTTATTTATCGTTTTAATGAAATCTTCGTTTTAATCCACTTTTTAACTCTATTATATTATGGTTCAAAATTTTTTGTGCACCCGGTCATATTTATGTCTGGCTCCGTCCCTGCTTACAGTCAATCTTGTGTAGTATACTTTCTTCAGGATAAAAAGCAGATAAGAGTATCACAAAGTCCTTGAAGTCCAAACCATCAATTTCTTAGAGATAAACACTAATTAAGTAAGCTAACTCCAACCTATATAACCCCAAAATCAAAAAATAAATTAACTGATATTAAGCAGAATTTAAGAAAATGAAGAAATCAATCTTCAAACAAATATATAAGAAGACAAACAATCAATCTTCAAACAAATATATAATTACAACAAATTACAGGTTTACGCACATTCAATATAAATACCTCAATAAACAAGAGTGTGGGCAGTGTTGGTATGATGACCAGAGGAGGTGGCAGAGGTGTGGCTGTGTGGGGGTTGGTATGTGTTAGAGAAAGGAGATGAAAGTGTAGCTAGGGTTAGTTTGGAATCCAGTGAAATATTTGAAACAAATTAGAGGGCAAAAGTCCCACTTATAGTTTTGGAATTGAGCAGTTTCTCTTGGTTAAGACATGTCCGCTTCTAAATAATAGATGGATTCCGGATATTAAAATTCAGACCGGTCTATATTAGGTTTATGAAGACGTGTTATTAGCTTAAAACCGGTCTTGGTTTCTTATTTACAACAAAACCGGGTATTTTCTTTAATACTCGTCTCGATACTTTTGGGTGGGTGAAACACAATTTTTGAGACATGTGTTTCTTATAAAGGGTCTTGATAAGGGGGTCTCTAAACCCAATTATGTAGTAGTGTATATTCTTGACTAAGTAACATGTATGCGGACTTGGTTGTTTTGGTATTGCAGAAACAATGGATGGGGGCTATTTGTATGTGAAATGAAAAATAAGCCGTTGATCATGTTTTTGGTCGAATGTTCGTTCTACGTTGGTAATCATTTCAGTCAGTCTTTTGTAAGGTCACACATACTAAAACAATTTTTTATGCCTTATTTTATCTATTTTGGAACCTTACCAATGTTGGCACAGAGCAATTGCTAATGGGTGTTATAACATGTTCTGCATCTATAGAAAGAATGCTATTGGTGATGCCCTTTTATGATTCCTTTTTATATAATTATAACTATTAATAAAGTATTAATCGGAGTTGTTGACGAACTAGCTTCACTTAGACGAAAAGATTACTTGAACGCACTAAAAAAAGACTATTTTTGCCATAGATATAGTTGATGAAGTTAGCAATTGCTAATGTGAACTTAGATCTTCCAATAATTAGTACATTTGATTTTATGTTTCAAAATAGTTGTGTATCGCGTGGATAGTGATTTATGTAATGTTAACCTTTGATGTTCTATTATTTTGGTAGGTATAAATGAAGCCGAGAGACTGCAGAGAATTGCCACGGGTTTTAAACCATTTCTTTGCAGCAAGAAATGGAAGTATGATCTGTGGTGGATCAATATTAGATAAGTCAACTTAAAGGAAAGCTTGGGATATTTCTTCCAAACAAAACGGTGTGCTAAATAGCGTCAAAACCATTGTTAGTTATTACTATTTTACAATTTTGAATCATTGTGCACCGACATCAAGTAAACTTTCATACATAACATACACACAATGTTTTTTGATGCAATCTTCGTCGAGTATTCATCCATTGACGCCTACACCAACAACGCTTCCACAACATGTTAAAGAAGAGTTGTGTCCGAGTATTGTTCCTAGCCCAAAAGACCATCCCAAAAAGGTGATAATCTTTACTTTATTGTTTCTTGCAAATTTCCACTCTATTAAAGGTTGTAAGATGGGTCGGTTGGTAACATTTCAAAACATGTACTTTGTGTATGGAACATGTAAAATTGGCCTACAAACATTTATTAATCAAATTTTTAACTTTCAGGAAGAGTTAATAGGGTAGTTCAGTTATGATTTTAAAGATAATGCTATTACTATGATTATCTTAATGATTTGATCATTCAATTTAGAGGTTATTGTATGCATTAAACATAGAATTGGGCCACTTGCAACCCGTTTGATCAATTGCATATTTCGCGAGATTTGTTTCTTTAACCCATATGAAGATCAAACACAGTCCAAATTGACCCGTTCATAAACAAATAGGGTCGGATTTATTACTTTTTTTTTTCAATTATTACAGGTGGAGGTACATGCAAGAGAAGGGAGAGGTGTGAACATCGACATGGTGTGTGGGCGTAGAGCAGGTATGTTGCTTTCAAAGTTGGGGACCCTAGAGAACCTTGGAGTGGACATTTAGCAAGTTGTCATAAGGTGTTTCAATGGGTTCGCTTTGGATGTATTTCGAGCCCATGTATTATTATATTCATTCTCAGAGCAAAATGGAAACAAGTCGTGTATAAAGAGGTTCTTCAGTGATTATGAGTATTTTTCTTCATTTCCATTATGTCCTACTATAATAGATGTGTATCTTTTTTCTTTTACGATTATGACTGACATAAACTTATTTTTATTGTGAATATTATATTAAGTTTACGATGTCTTCAAAACTATATTATTAACACTAATCTTAAATAGTTCTTGAAGCTAGCAACGGACTGCCTGCTAGTATATATATATATATATATATATATATATATATATATATATATATATATACATACTACTTCCGTCCCAAAATAAGTGTTCAGATTGATTTTTCATAGTCAAACTGGTTCAACTTGACCTTATCTATTTTGAAGGGTGTTATACAATATGTGATACGAAATATATTAATGGATCAGGATATTCTCTCCAAAGGTGAAGATCGCTTGGATCACCCTAGTCCCATGCATCTTAAGGATGTCAACTGTACCCTCCCCCAGGCAATGAGCACTTGTCCCAGTGACTGTACTTATCAGGAGGTGGGCTTTGAACCCTGGTCATTTTCTCCAATAGGCCCCTCGCTGACCAGTCAATCTGAGCATTTACGATGGGAGGATGGTAGCAAATGATCTTTAGTGTCATGGAAGAAGTTTGAACTCGGATCTATTGACCCAAGCCCAAAGCTCTTACCAATTGACTAAAGCATCATTGATAATGGATCAGGATATTCTAAAGCAAGCTTCTTAGTCATATTTTTTGCATTTCTTCCCAAATCGCCATAGAGAAAGGATATTTCAAATAATTAAATATCATTATTTGTGCTTAAATAAATAAAAAAGTTAGTGTCTCAATTGCAAATATTATATCAATTGGTAATTTTATTTTTAAATATATGATCGAGAATCTTCAGAGCAATTAAAAAAAATATTAAAATGAAGATTATGAAGAACGTTGTTGACACGATCAAACTTATTATATGAAGAAATATGTCAATCGCGAGTTATCGACCCAAGATTGTTGGTATCGACATATCTAGCAAATGAGGAAATGTAAAGGGAAATTAAATGCAACTTCTAAAATGCAAATATTTGTAACAGGAAATGATTTTCAGGCTTAAATTTTTGATTCAAACACTTTGACATATGCATTAAATAATTGTATAGTATATATATTACTAGCTTAGAGACCCGTTGACACCGGGTTAGTTTTTAAAGAAATAGATAAATGAGATAAAAAGAAAACAACGAATGTAAACATGTTCCATTAATATATGAAAGAAACAATGAGATAATAGATGAATTATTCGACAATCAATTGAGTTTGTAACAATTAAAATAACAAACATCGATGCCGTTGTCGTCTCCAAATTTGACGGTCTTGAATAGCAAATGACGTATGTGAACGCTAATCTATTTGTTAGCAATATGAAAATGAGATATTAAGAAAACCATAAAGCTAATTGGTCAAATGGGTCAAATGTCGCTCAACGTGCATTTTTATTACATAGGACATATAATATTATCTACACAAAAGTTGGTTATAATATTTTCATTGTAATTTTACATGTTGTGATGTAAGTTTGACCCAATTGGTTTGCAATGGGTCGGTTTTGATGATCTCTCATCTCTAACAACGTCAAACATATAAATATTAGAAAGAACCTTTTTTTTATGGGGATCCCTTGTATGGGAATGCTTGTTTTGACCCGTACAGAAAGTGACCTATTTCACTATCTTAAACCGAATCCATGAATAATTTCGATTGAATTATTCGATAATCAATTGAATTTATTATAATTAAATTAATAAATGTTCATGCGTTGTCGTCTCTAAATAACATGTATACTTGAAATTAAATTAATAAACGTTCATTCTAAAAAACGAATCATATCCTAACATAGTATCACGAAACATAAAACTTGAAATTAGATAAAAAGATAACGACACATAATATTATTACCAACTCCCAAATTAAACATACCCAATACCTGCTATGCTTATCCTTTTTCTTAGCATAAAACAAAATGTTTGTTCCGCCACTCAAAAAGCCTCCCGCTTTCGTCACGTTCTTTTTAATATCATTCAAACCTTGACCCTCCGTCTTAACTAAAACCACCATATCAAGAAACACTTGATGAAGCTTATTCAAACTTTTTTTAATATCATTCACAACTTCATGCCTTTCTTTAGTCTCAAGAACCAACTCCCTTTTCCAGTCAAGCACTGAAAACACTTTCCCACTTCCCGAAAGCATATTTTCTACCATTGCCTCACTCGGGTACTCACCCGTCTCATTATAATACCTTCTTTTCAGATTCTTCTTACGATCTTAAACAATCTTATCTCTCAACTCTTGATATGGGGAAGTAATAAAAACCTTAAAATATAAATAAACCAAAAAAATAATAATTTAAACTAATTAGCAATCATAATCATATAGACATTAAAGAGCTAACGATTACAGTGGAGCAAGTAAAAAATATGTTCTTTCTTATTTAGCAGGTAAAGTATAGTGTTTGCATAGGGGTTGTTTGTGTAAGCTTAAGCTTAACAACTTTATATCATCAAAAGTTATTTGCTTATTTGGTGTTTAGCCATAGAACGTTACTCATTACTCTTACATACACTTTCACTACTTATTTAAAAAGAAAGGTGATTGGCCCATATGTTCTTGCTCAATGTTGTTAAATAAACCTTCAGGTTTAGCATAGTGTAAACAATTACCATCATAAGTTCACTATTATGCTAATGGACTCCATACATTTAATTTCGACAACATGCAAGCTGAGGTTAATCAAAATTACACGAAGACGCTGCAGATAACATTCAAGTAGTTTTTAAATAAATAGTTAAAAGCACCAAGTTTCATGAAGAGAGGAACCACGGTGCATTATTTGACCCGATTACTTATCAATGGGCCTATTTGGATCGTGTTTTATCTCAAACTCATCAAATATGAAAATTTGGCTGCAAAGGAACATGTTGAAAGGCACAAAAAGTATATCTTTAATCCCACAACGTCCTAAGTGATTTTATTTGAGAATTTTATCATTATGCAATGCAATACTCAACACAACTGATCAAATTCTCTGTAACACCTTTTATCGCAAAGGCATGTACATGATCTATATTTCTATAATCATAGGCATTCAACTGTATAACATCACTCATTAGTTTTAGATAATCTTTCAGGTGAACTTAGCGTAAACAATAACCATCATCAATCGAAATTGTTTTGATTGATAGTTTTTGAATCAATTTATTGTATATAAGGAAACTGAATTATTAAAGTTTGCTAAAAAATAGAAGTATGTTCTCATTTAAGTGTGTAAAGGATCAATAACATTACCTGGTTACTTGCATGGTTACATCCCCAAGCAAGTCGCAATGTTTCTTTTCCAATTGTGGTCCCATTTAATTTTTGCAGTGCCTCTTCTTCTATATAATCATATGTTAGATAAGCTCGATAAAAAAATGCTATAAAACCGTTGTATACTTCTCCTTAAAACAGTCTCAGACTTATATACATTAGGCACTAAATTCGGCACCATAACGTATACATAATTCTTAATGTGAATGAATATGGGGAAAAATAAACCATTTAAATATATAATTCATAATGTGAATGAAATGATCCTTATAGATAAAGGTAAAGTCTTGATTTTTTTTAACCATTTAAATACATTTTCACTCTATTAGTAAAACCCAATGACATCAGCAACATAAACAGAAAAACAACAAAGATATGGGGCAATATAAAGCAGTAGTGCTACTTAAAAGAGAAAAAGGATTAAGTAGTAAACATGCATTAAGTTAACGGAAAGTTAAAGTATATGGTCGCTTGCCAATAACATATGACTATATGCGATCGTTATGAGAATATGAAGTTGCACATACATTTTGTGTTGGCCTATTTGTATCCACTGAACAACCTGTAGATGTAAAAAAAAGTGCAGAGATTATTAAATAAGTATTGAAACGCGTTTTCCAAACCATGATAAACATAAGTAGGATACCACGTGAAGTGGAACTGTTTGGTGGCGCTTGGTTGGTCACACTTATAATGATACCAGACATCATCAAAATAATGTAGAATAATTAGAACAACATAAATGAGCATAAACGTGTGACAACAACAAAGATATGCCGATTAATGCATTTGAATTATATCTTGAACCAAAGCATTACAAACTAAGTCATTTTGCTAAATATTACACGTAAATCTAAATATCTTGCCACTTTCTTTCCTATGCATCCCTAAAAACCATATCGCCATGACCCATAGAGAATAAAAGAACACCAACACCTACAAAACTGTTGAATCATAGGTAAAAAAATAGAATCTTTACCTTTTGAATGTAATCCAAGATTTCTTCATATGTTATTTTGTTCCCTTCTGAATCGATGACATTGAAGACGCCCATAAAACATCAACACCAATTAATACTACTACTCAATATAAAATCAACTACCAACCTGTTTTTGAGCTATTTGGTAGTACCATATATACTAAAATAGTAAGTAACCCACAAACTCATTGGAAACTTTATTTTAAAAATACACCAGAGCAATTCTTGTAAGAGAGCTTATGCTTATTTATCAGCTTATGATCATTATAAACCCCCTTAGATAAGCACATTACAATAGCTTCTAAAAGCGACTTATTATGTTTTCATAATTCATAAACTCAAAAGCGCCAAGAATTATCAAAATAAAATAAACTTGTGTTTGGGTCATAATACTACCATCCATAAACATTCAATAACGACCCACTTGAAACATTTAACCGATCATCAACAAACATTCAATTATAATCCGACCAAAAAAAAATCAAATTAACAGTAAATCTTATCAACATTAACAATCAAACATACAATCAACAATAATTAAACTAAAAAACTGTAACATATCAAATATTGTAAATTTTATAACAGTAAAGAATTACTGCCACTTACTTGCATCGTGTGACCGGGACGGTCAGTGATGTAGGTTGGTTCATTGATCAACTTCCAGCCAAAAGATGACAGGTTCTGTTCTTCCTTATTGAGACAATCTGCAATACGGAAAAATAGTAATAGCTAACAATGAGAATATAAATCGTTATTAACATTCAACTATCGAAACAAAAACCAATAGATTGACAAACAATTCATTTTAAAACTTGTAACGTAATTCTGAACAACAAATTGGAGATACACTCACTTGCACCCAAAATAAAATAAAGTCTCCCAAATGCAAAGACCCCCATAATATGAGTAACCTACAACATCAGATAGTGCGGTTTTACTTCATACGAATGTTCGGTTTGATTTAAGCTTCAAATAAATTAAACAATGCCAACTATGCCGGGGTAATAAGCTTCAAATAAATTACTTCAGAGAATAAACGTGCCTTTATTATAGTAAAAGAGATACCAATAAACGTTATCCAACAACTATAATAAACAAATATCCTAAAATAACAGTGGTTGTGGTGATGACATGCCCACATTGAGCTAAAATAAGAATACTAAAGAGCTAAAACTCACTTGGATAACAGCTACTCCACCAGATAACTTGACGATTCTTTCATTTAGCATTTCTTTCTCGTAGTCTTGTTTCTGTTGCCTGCAAGATAATGTTGAAGTTATTGTCGTTATTAGCTAAGAAAAAAGACCCTATTCGAAATGGATATGAAAAAGAGTTTTATGGAATTGCACCTCAATCATGTTTCTAATTTGAGGGACCCGTTTATTGATCAACTCTTGGGTGTTGCCATCACCAACAATAGGTGTGGTATCCTTGATGAGTACCACCTTTGCAGCAAGTCCTAATACCTCAATCCCAGCGTTCTCAAGGGTTAACCCTACCTCCTCTCTTATTATAGTTCCTGAATGAATAGGAAAGAATAAGATTATAAAAAGAACACATGTGAACTTAATGGGGGATATAAACTTTTTAGGAAATTTAGCAGAGGTGTATGATTAGAAAGATATTTATTAACCAAACTTACCTCTGCAGCCTGCGAGGCATCCTTTCTATCGCAAATTGTGTTGCTCGACCAACCCAAAACAAACACCTTTGAGCCATAGTCCATTAGAAAGCATTTATTAGTTTCAAATGTTGATTATGAAAATTCTTCAATCTGATTTGCAACGTGTCCTCCAGCAATGCTGCAAAAAGGAAAACAAATAATCTCATAAACCACATATAAGCATAAACAAACACCCCCATACAACCACTATATGAATTAGAAGCAATGAGGCTACCTGAAGCAAAGTCATGGCATAGGTAATATAACTTCGCATCCTCCTTTTGCTAGTAATTCGGATCTCGTTCTAATCAACGGGTTGCTCTGCTCTTTGCTTCTCCACCTTCCGGTACCTCCAATCCATCTTTCAAAACAAAAATATAAAATAAGCTTTTCAGGGACATTATCCATCTTTTCTGAATTGTTAAAAAAAATCACAATTCTCCTCTCAAATCGTGTGATTCCTTCATTCAAATCAAGTATTTGAAACTAAACAAAGAACATAACTCTATAACCGAATTATATAAGCTAACATCATGATCATTCACAAAAAAACGGACTTGATAAATTTTCGTCAAACATCACTATAACTCTATATAACGGAATCTGCTTATCACGTAGCTACTACTAAATAATTCAAAACTAATAAAAAATGAAACAAATATTATACCACTTGCAGCAAGAGAACGATGAAATCGATCAAGCACAGGAGACGTAACATACGCAATCCTGATCTAATTAAAATAAACTCAGAAAAGAATGCAATTTTGAATTGGGGATTTAAGAAGTTGTTAAAATTGATTAAATTCTTACCATATGATAAGCCGCATAGTGTTATCCAATCTCAAATTCGAACACCTAACTTAAAAACACACAATAAACCATTAGTAACTCATAAAAAAATCAGCAATAATACAAAGCTAATCGATTCAATACAATTAGAACTTACCGAAATTATTGAATCGTATAGAGGAAGATTGAATCACATTGGAGAATTGAAACTGAAATAAAGAGATGATTTCGAATTATAGAATTGGAAATGAATGCTATTAATGGGTTTTCAAAAATAAGAAGAAACGTATTGAAGAAGGAGGAGCTTTATGTACCTTGACTTTAAAAACGTATTGCATAAAATTATCAGTTTCAATACCTTCATTTTAAAAACGTCATGCATAAAATAATTGTACTTAGAAGCTAAATAAGGTAGTGCATTAAACCAATTTTTAATGTAAGGTGCTTAGTAGGCTTGTACAAAAGCTTATTTTATTATAGATAATAGATAATAGATATGGCGTGGCCTACGCAGGCACCCCATGAAATCCTTGGCAGGCACCTCAAGTAGGGTGGACCCCATTCCTGACCGTAAGGCGCCCTTTTTTTTTTTTTTTTTTTAAATAATTGTGTGTGTAGTATTTTTTATAGTGTATTTAATTTGTGTAGTGTATAGTGTGTATAGTGTATTTAATTTGTGTAGTGTTTTTTTTTATGTATAGTGTATTTAATTGTGTAGTGTTTTTATATGGTATTTATTTTACGTTATGTTTTTTAATTGTGTATAACAACAAATGTTAGACATTAAAACATTAAACAAGTATAACAACAAATGTTACTAATATTACAATAAAACGTTAGACATTAAAACATTAAACAAGTATAACAACAAATGTTTTCAATATTACAACGAAATCTACTCCACATGAAGATTATTAATGTCATCTATAAGCTCATAGAGTATTCCAGTGATGCCTCCAACGCCTTTATTTTTGCCTGCAACAAATTGTTTTCAGCCAATAGCATGTTGATCGTTGTATCTTTAGTTTATGTTTGAGCACTGCGTTTTAGAAGAGGCTTCACCAAAGTACTTTTGTTGAAATATTTCCTTCCACATGAAGTATCGACACCCATAGTCTTTAGTCCCGGCATTACATGAAAACAATTATAAGAAATGTATTCTAATCAAACAAGTTATTGATATATTTACGCAAATAAGCAAACGTTTAATTATTTACCTTTGACAAAGGACATGCATAATACTTGAGACCACAAGTTTTGGGCTTGTGAGATGTTCTTTCAATTATTAATCCACGTTAACAACGACACAAGTAAGGATTTTCTTGTTGCATCTGGCCAAAAGAATTTGTACAATTATTCACAACATAAATTAGTAATATCATGGTTCACAAAATTAGAAGCTTCGAATACATAAATAACCAATCTTGTTATAGATTAATAGTTGATACATGGTTCACAAAATTACAATATAACTAGAAACATAAGATCAATCACGCCCGAGGCGTAGTCGCTCCAATGATGCTGCTGTTGGGTTCAGTAAATACCCAAACCCCTTAAACTAGGATTTGAATAGAAAATATCCTAAGTGTTTAATCCGTTAAACACAATCAGTCACCGAGCGCATAGTCTCTCGTGAGCTATCTTCGAGACACTTGGTATGAGGCGAAGAAGGAGCCTCTCCACTCTGCAAGGCGGAACTTAAATGGTGAAGACTAAGTCAAGAAGAAGATAGTGGATTCAAGAGTGATGACAATAACTCATTGAATCCTTCGACTCCTCTCCAACTGTTAAACATGAAGACAAACGAAGGAAGAGATGAAGACTTTAAAGATCAAGAATGAGCTGGATTAGGCGGAAAGTTTTACCCGTGATAAAACTAAGTCCCTCAAGTGTTTATCCGGTCTATACACAGTCTCAATCTATCAAGATCATATCTTCCCATTTATAGTAGCGGCAATTCTTTATCAAGGAAAGAAGCTTCACTACTATAGAAAGGTGAACGAAACGAATATATCAATATTCGTGTTTGCTGTGATCCATGTTTCTTTCTTCTAGGATAAAGTTAATAATCATACTTGTATAAATAGCATAAGAGAATGAGTGAAAAGTTTAAGCTTGTGAATTGTAAAACACACACACACACACAAGCCAACTTTTCACTCCTCCAAATACAACTTTATCCTTGAGCTAGCTCTGTGGGTTCTAAGAGTTGTGCTCAGGACTTAGCTGAGCTTAGAGAGGAGTCACCCAAACTTTGTCATTTCAATCCCAAGTACTATTCAGCAAGTACTTGGGTAACGTATTCTTTTGATTTATTTCTAATAAGAATATGATGTTGAAAATTACTTTGTGTGTTTTACTTATGTTAATTTCAGGTCATTATTCACTGTTAAATTGCTTTAAGTACTTAATTGTACTTTTAAGGATAGTGAATAGGAACAACAAGTGGTATCGAGCTCAGCTGATTATAAAACCTTTTAAGCCGCTCTAAAACGTTTTTAAATCGGGATTCCTATGGCTGAAATTGATGTACCCCAACTAGTCGATAAAAAGGGTGGAGCTTATTAAGTACGTTGCCCTAGACTTGAAGTTGGTAAATTTAACAAATGGAAAAGCGTATGCTTTGCTATTTGATTGGGATGGAACCTTATTATATCAAGTGTATTAATGAGGGTCCATTTGTCCCAAAGATGCCGAAGGTTTGCCCAAACCTGGCTCGATGGACTCGGGATGAAAGGAGAGTGGTCAACCAGGACCAAAGACTCAAAAGTATCATCATATCATGTCTTCCGGATGATATAATGGAGTCGTTATAAGTCTGTAACACGGCTAAACAAACTGGGATGACCTGGTCCATAGCCATGAAGGTCCATCTGATACCCAGGAAAACAGGATAATGGACACGAAACTTGAGTATAATACCTTCGTGGCTAAGGACTTTGAAACTCTCTCTCAAACTTACACCCGTTACAAAACTCTTTTAAATGAACTGGCTAATGATGGTGTTAAGTTATCCAAACATGAGATAAATGTTGGTTTGGTTAATTGTCTCCACGAGAAATGGTTAAACTTCTCTCAGGGACTTAGAAATGCAAATCACATCCAAACTCTTGAGCTTCCGGAAATTTATGGGAAATTTGTCTATGAGGAAAACCTCATCAGACGATACCCGACTTAAAGAAGTCTCGGAAGTCAAGAAGTCCCCACAATCACCTCACCTATATCAACTGCCTTCCTTTCTAACAATGTGGTTCAAGATTTTCAAGAAAATTCGATGATGAGCACGATGAGAGATCAAGTGAGGAGTACCTAAATGATCTGAACGTTGAATTTCAAGAAAGGGCACTCCTTGCAAACTCTCGAAGGTTTATTAAAAGAAACAAAGGTTTTTCAACTGCTAAAGCTAACGAGGACACTGAATGCTTTAAGTGTCACAAAAGGGTCATTTTGCAAAGGACTGTTTTCAAAAAATTTCAACCTTCTACAGGACCATCGTGGTCAAATCAGTCCCTAAGGCTTTAGCAAATTTCAACCTAAAATCTATCAGTCTCATCAAAACTTTCGAATAAATCGACGAGAACAAAACAATAGATCTTGAAGCCAAGTATAGGAAGATCAAAGCTAAGCTTGCATTACTTGAGGCCACCCTCGAACCAAAAAGTGTTCAATCATGCGGGGTAAAACAAAGGTCTTGTTCTTTAAACCTTCGACCGGATGAAGAGCCAGTCTCATCAAATGATGAAATGGTGCATGTCGGTACCGATGGCCCTCTCGAAGAAGACAAACTAGCTTGGAAAGAATCATGCTAGGAATGGAGAATGGGTCAACATCACAATGAAGAAGGTAAATATTCTACTTTCTATAGATGATGATTACGATTGGCGATCCTATATGAACTATATCAATGTAGATCTTAAGTTTGTAGAGGAGCAAAGACTAAATCTTTTTCTAAGTACAACAAGTTAAGTTTTGAATTGAATAAGTGTAGGGATGAGTTACTTATGTTAAAACAAAACAAGCTTGAGGCTATCACCTTACAGATTCAAAACACTTAATTAGTTAAAAGAAATCAGGCTCTTCAAGATGAACTTAAGAAAGAAAAGGAAATCATTGATAGTTGGACCACCAAGAATCCAAGAGTCTTTGATGCTGTGGGTGCCCCGAGTAGCAAAAAGAGAGTCATAGGTGAACATCATCTTACTGACTCTCTCAACAAAGACCGGAGTCCTAAACCATTTGTGTCTGGTGGCATGATTACCAATATGTTGTCTCGCTCCCAAGACCGGTGATTGGATTGATAGACTTAATCCGATTGTAAGCTTCCTAACTTTGACTCGGAAGAATTCTAGAGCACGAAAGTCAAGCTCTAAAGAGCATGCTTGGACTCCTGATGTGCCCAGAGTAACAACACATCTCTGAGTCCGAAGATGAATCTCAAGCACCACTTCCACCTTTGAAACCTCTTGAGGTGCTTGATCCTAGTTCGAGCTTACTCCTTTACATTACAATCCACACTCTCCTAAAGAAAGGTCCTGACTTGGTAGAACCAATTTGAAAAGACCATCAAAACCAACTCAAAAGAATCCACCCCACTGAAAATTCCACATCCTCGGTCCCCACTGAAGTGATCGATTCAAGAATCGACCGAACTTGTGAGGAAGCTAACCGACAAAATGGAATCTATTGAAAAGTCCCGAACCAATCAAGGAGAAAAAGTCAGCTTCCTCTAGTTCCTCAAAATCAAAAGCCACCACCAAAAACAAGCGTAAGTGTGATCTATGCCACTATACCGTCATACCACTGACAATTGTTATAGAATTCTTTTTGCATGATTCGTAAAAGGATGATCACATCGGCTGCGACCACTTGCAATATGTGAGCTCTCTTAGTCAAGAAAACTACACCAAAGTTGGTCATCAGTATGCTTCTTCATCCAAAGCTCAAAATTTGAGAGCAAAGCCTTTTCCTCCTTGCCCACACTTTGGCTTTAATGATCATCGCCCTGATGATTGTCTTATGAACACATGCTGTGATATTTGCGGTAACACAGCTCACAAAGACATCTCAGCATGACAATGTCATCCATGCAAGGAGAAGTTCAAAACAACCAAAATCCACCGAGTCATCCTCAGTCTCTAAATGTAAAACTTGTGGTAGCTCATTGCACTCCACCACCACCATGAATCGATTGCTCAATTCAAAGAGACCATGAGACCCAAGCCCACTAGTAAGTGGGTTACGAAGAGAAACTAATTCAGATTTACTACTTGTGCGAGAGGCATGCCGGGGAACCTATATGGCATCTAGGCAGTGGATGTTCAAGAAGCATGACGGTGTGAAGGAATATCTGAACAAGTATGTAAAGGAACCAGGGCCAAAGGTAGTATTTGGTGATAATTCATCATGTCCCACTGAAGGTTATGGTTCAAGAACTGCAATGGAATAGTTTTCTCTAGGATTGCTTATGTCAATGGTCTCAAATACAATCTCATCGTGTCGGTCGGCTATGTGATGCTAAGCACATTGTACAATTCAATGACAAACAGGGTACCATTTTCAATGCCAACAAGGAAGTTGTGTTGATTGCTCCTAGGAGAGACGATGTTTATGTCTTAGACATGTCAACTCTCTCTAAAGATGGAACTTGTCTCTTTGCCAAAGCCACTGAAACTATCAACCGTGGTCGTGGCACAAGAGACTCACACACTTAAACTTCAAAAACATCAACAATTTGGCAAAACAAAACAAGGTCCTTGGCTTACCATCACCGGTTTTGCTAAAGATAAGCCATGCTCGATGTGAAAAGGCAAACATAAAAGAGCATCTTTCAAAACCAAGCAAAACTTCTCTATCAAAATCTGCCTTCACCTCTTGCATATGGATCTCTTTGGACCGGTCGTAGATCAATCCAAAGATGAGAAGTATACACTTGTTGATGAGTATTCAAGATACACTTGGGTATACTTTCTTTCCAAAAGAGTCGGTGATACTATAATGTCATTTATCGGAACATTGAAAACCAAAATGACATTATAGTGAAACAAATCGAACCGACAATGGTATGAATTTAGAAATGCCGAGCTTGAGAGTTTCGTGATGAGAAGAGAATCTCCCAAAAATTCATCTCCTTATACCCTGAACAAAATGGGGTAGCCGAAAGGAAGAACGAACTCTCATTGAGGCTGCAAGAACCATGTTAAATGGCTCACTCTTTCAAAGCATTTACGGGTGAAGCGATTAAAACACTGTTACACTCAAAACAGGTCAATCATTGTCAAAAGACATAATAAAATCCCTTATGAGATATTCAAAGGTAGACTTCGACATCACTACTTTCATGTGTTTGGATGTCCTGTATTTATTCATAACCACAAGGATCATCTAGGCAAGTTTGATGCTAAAGCCGATGATGGATACTTTCTAGGTTACTCACCGATCTCCAAAGCCTTCAGGGTATTTAACACAAGGAGACAACAAGTTGAGGAAACCTATCATGTCACCTTTGATGAAAGTATCGAAAGCATCAGTTCACCAACATTTCAAAGGAAGAAATAGGAATTGATAACTCGTCAAAATATACTCCTGATGAGTACAACATTGAAACCAATTCCTCATACCAAGTCGATGCCGACATCTCATATTATGTCTTGCCTCACCACCGTCACAACCAACTATCGATGAATTCATTGATAATCGGTCGGTCCCTATTGGGATAGGTAACACCGGTCCAATTGATCGATCCTATAACTCAAGAACCTCTACCGTAACAAGATACCTCAACAGATGAACTAAATGATCATGTGGCTCTTGCACCTGAACTCACACTGAACTCCCGGTGACATCTTCAAGCTCGGATCCTGGACTACAAAGTAAGTGGACAAGATCTCACGACATTGAGCTTGTAAATATCATTGGTGAACCCATCGAGGGAATGCTCACTAGAAGCATGGTCGCTAACTTAACCTCGAGCCAATGAATGTCTATATGATGATTACCTATCAGAAATAGAACCCAAAAGTGTCACTGAGGCTCTAAAATACCCAAGCCGGGTTCAGGCTATGCAAGAAGAACTGCAACAGTTTGATAAAAACAAGGTCATGACCTTGATCAAATGTCCTCGGGATGTAGTAGTCATAGGAATGAAGTGGGTTTTCGAAACAAAGCCGATGAAAACGGCACTGTCATTAAAAAGCCGACTTGTAGCCAAAGGTTACAGATCAACAAGAAGGCATTGACTATGATGAGACATTTGCTACTGTTGCAAGAATGGAAGCCATCAGGATCTTTCTTGCATATGCAACATACATGAACTTCGGGGTCTACCAAATGGATGTTAAAAGTGCATTCTTAAATGGTGATCTCAAGGAAGATGTATATGTTCAAGAACCTCCAAGCTTTGAGAGTAGTGAATTCCCTGACTATGTCTGCAAGCTTGACAAAGCTCTTTATGGACTTAAACAAGCTCCCGGGGCATGGTATGAAACTCTCATCCTTCTTGATACAAAACAAGTTTGTCGAGGAAAGATAGACAACACAATCGTTAGTCTATAGAACTCAACAGGATGTGATTCTAGTCCAAGTTTATGTTGATGACATCATCTTTGGCTCAACAAACTACAAACTTTGCAAACAGTTTAAAAAACTAATGACAAAGAAGTTTGAAATGAGCATGATGGGGGAACTCACATACTTTCTTGGACTACAAATCGTGCAAACCATAAAGGAATATCCATCAGTCAAGAAAAATACACGTAAATCTCTTGAAGAAATATGAGATATCCGATGTGCCTCGCTGAAAACTCCAATGGTTCCACCAAACAACCTTGGACCGATCTCACGGCAAATCAGTCAATCAAACTCATTTCAGAGGGATTGTAGGCTCACCGATGTATCTAATCGCTTCTAGACCGATATCCAATTCTCGGTCTGTCTAATAGCAAGATATCACCCAATCCTAAAGAATCCCATCTCACTGCAGCCAAAAGGATACTCGGTACAAGGGAACCCCAAGCCTTGGACTCTATTATCCAAAATGCTCGGGTTTGATCTCAAGGGTTACTCGATTGATTATGCTGGCTGCAACATGGACGAAAAAGTACCTCGGGTCCCGTCAATTTCTTGGAGGAAAACTAGTTTGTTGGAGTGCTAAAAGCAACAATCGGTGGCTATGTCCTTAGTGAAGTTGAATATGTAGTCGCAGCAGGATGTCGTGCCAATGTATTATGGATGAAAAGTCAACTCAGTGACTATGACATCCATTACAAAATGGCCCCATCTTCGTGATAACACCGCTATTGCAATCTCCAACAACCCCGTCCTCCACCAAAGAACCAAACACATTGATATCGATATCATTTCATCGAGATCACATAATGAAAGGAGACATTGAACTTCATTTCATCCCTACCAATATCAACTGGTGATATCTTCACAAAACCTTTGATGAACCAACCTTCGAGACGAAAGTGAATTGGGAATGCTTGACATTGAAAGTCGGGCATCGAAAACCAATCTCAAGAAGATCAGCGGAATTGGTTCGTCTCCTGAACATCCAAAATCAACCTTTCACCGAATAAGTAAGACTCACTCGGTGTCCCGCACATTAAGCATTGAATGAGTAACTAAATGCTCCAAGTATTAGTTACTTAAATGTCCTAGGTTGGTAAACCCACCAATTTAATATAGGAATATATATCTTACTGTCTGGGGTATCACCTCACCCCCACTTGGCATTAAATGCCTTCTCTCACATAAAATATCCTATGGATATTTTATTACTGCTAAAGTGCACTTTTATTGTGCATTGCAAACTTTTCCTTGAAAGACGGGATTTTATCACAGTGAAGTGGTGGGTGTCATTAAATGTGGAATATCAAACGATTTCAAAAATGGTCTTTACATATCCACGTTTATACATAAACCACCCCTCTCACTACTCTATAAATACCCTCTTCAATAACCACAAAACACACACAAATTACTTTCTGCAACTAAACTCTGTCAAAATCCTTTCTGAAATCCAGAAAAATTAGTGTGTTCTCAAAATCTTTAAAACCTCCTTTGGAAAACCCTCATTGTAAACATTTACAAAAGTTTTTCATCACAAACTTGAGAGATCTAAATACTTTGATTGTTCTAGTCAAAACATTTTTTTTCTTTTATCAAATCTTTAATGGAAATGGCTAGAACACAATCTCTCCAGTTTGCTTCTCAGTGGGTAGGGGATCTTACAAACGTTGAATTTAAAACAAATAATGTCATAGGAAATTTTGAATACCCTGAAAATGTCCCAACCTATAAAGACATTATAAATTTTTTATTCAACTGCCCACTCAAATCGGCCTTTGTAAAATGTCCTCAGATCGTACCCAAACTACCTCATGGAGTTTTGGGCTACAAAGCCTTTGACCCGACACCTTCTCTGATGAGCATAACCTCGCACCACCTGGGAGTATCTCATCGTGTTCGCTTAATGGGGAAATAATACACCTGGATTACAAAACGTTTTGCACTTCAACATGGTTAGATTATAACAAAGGTGTTTATGTCGCCCATCCTGAACCCTCCACAGTGAAGGATGGGTTAAAACAAATCGTTATAGATCCAAATTTTTTGGACAAGACCCCAGTCACTAAAAGCTCATTCCCGTGGCTTGGAGGATCCTCTTCACTTTTGTGATTCAGGTCCTCGGCGGAACCATTCATCCACCTGAACAAGTTAACTCTATTCGGTTGATGATGGCATACCGCTAATGAATGGGGTCAGTCGACATAGGGAGATCATTTACAAGTGATCTCGTAGAAGCTCTGAGCAAAACTAGGACGGCACGTTTCATATCCTAGGTTTGTCTCTTGTGCTTTGCAATCGTTCTTGGGTTCTAATTATACTCGGGATGAAAATTTTAGAAATTTACCCGCATCCTGAGCCCATCAAATTTTCAAAAAGACCCATCCCTTGTCACTCCCATTGAATTGACGGCCCACATGATTGCTGTAAACAATCAAAGTGGATCGGTATCTCCAAACCCTGCTCCTAAAAGAAAGGGAAGTCTCGATGGGACTAAGACTAAACCAAAGTCTCGGGGCCACGAGGCTTCGGAGCACAAAGATAAGAGGCACAAAAGCCCGAGACTAAGCAGACACCCACCGACCAAGCAACAACCACCCCGTGACAACGAAGGACACCGATACATCACGGTCGGTGCCCTTGGTCACACCTACTACTCCCCAAGATCCGGAGGGAAACAAACAACCCGCTGGTAGGGGAGCGCCTTCCACCACGCCTGATGATGACATTAACAAATCCAAGTTTTTGTCGAGGGCACACCGATCGATCCCAAAGACTCGTGGAGAAACAAACAACCCACGATATGGATACACCAATCATCGACTCCGCCAAAGGCATGGAAACACCCACCGTGTCTCGGGGTCACCGGGGACAAAGACTCGGAGGGAAAGAAACAACCGCCCGATCACGGAACCCAAAACCAATCGACTCGAGGAGAAGGCAGGAAACTCCCACCGATGTCCGAGGGTCAACGGGGACAAACACTTAGAGGGATATATACCACCACCGATATGGAACCCATCACCAACCCCTTGCTCACAATTGCTGATGTCACCGGTATTCTATTCTCAGAGGATGACCTTGCTGAAACTGAAGATGAAATTTTATCAGCCGGAGAAGAAATGGACGCTGAGGTTCAATCGAACAAGAACCTCACTGATCCAAAGGAGCATCTTGAATCCCCATTCCAACATGATGATCATGCTTCTAAATCCTCCTCGTGCTCGATGAATTCAAAGAGTTTGACAATGTTCTTCCCTCACTGAAAGGCGGTTGGCTTAGTGGATCACCGGGCTTCAAGGAAGCTATACTCGGGGGTTACTAAAACATTGTGGGAACAACATACTGAGGTCTGCCGCAAGTTATGCTTGAACTAAAGGCAGAGGTACTGGGCTTCGATGAAAATGTTCATGAGCACAGGGACTTGATGTATGACCAAATTCACCGACTGGATGAAAATATGGCTAACTTCTTAAGGTACCTTCGGATCTTTGGAACAAAGATCGATGAAATCAAGGAGTTTGTCAGAGAAGATCCAGCTCTTAACTCTCAAGTGCTAAAGGCTACTGAGGCATACTTGCAACAATCCTCACGCCTTACTGAACTGTTAGATCTGCTCAAGTCTGCAAATGTTCAGGGTCTTCCATCATCAATCAAGTCTCTTCAAGCTACATTGGACTCCCTGAATACAAAGGTGGCAACCATGGCTCAGGCATCCTCTTCCCTAGCTTGGAATCTTGGTCCCCGGATGACTGCCTTGGAGATTTCTCAGGCTAACTTGGATGAAAAGGTCACCGGTATTCAGTGCACAAGATGTAAATTAAGGCTATGATGATCGAAATCTATCAGGCCTTCAAGGGTCAAGCCGCCAGTCCCCCTCAGTACCAACGCCAACTCTTGCCCTCACCGAAGCTCCGGCAACAGCTTGAGGGGAGAATACTTCTTTGAAGAAACTCCTCTTCACACCGAGGGGAGCAAACACCACCGTCTCAAGAAACTCCCACATCATCGCACTGGCCAAAGAATACCCATCTCCTCACTACCACCTCAAACATCAACAACAACAACAACACCGGACGGTCACAACAACAACACCACCCATAGTTGCATCATCTTCCTCGGGCCGGACAAGGGCAAAGGCATAATGACAACCGCTGAGCTGAGAAGATTCCCTATAAAATCGGCGACATGAATACTGCCACACCTCAACAAATAAGTAAACATCTTGCTAAAGAAGAAAGAAGATTGAAACTAGCCGAGGAAGAGAAAAAGAACAGAGAAGCACCGCAAAGGTTGTTGCCGAAGAAGCCGAGAATATGGGATTAGATGCAAGCAAGCTCCCAAAGGGTCGCAGACAAAAGTTCAAGGATGCTCGGTGCCAAATGCCCGCAATGAGAAAGCGATATGAAGAAAAGAGAAAGAAAATGAAGCTCTCGTGAAAAGCGAATTGAGGAATACAATCGGACAATGAACACCGAAGGCTTCCTAAAAATCACCGATGTCAAGATTATTCCCAACACCAAACCATTGGCAATGAATGTTTACGAGAGGGATGACAAAAGACACTTTGAGGTTCATGATCCCTTAAAATTCAGTGACTTTTGGATCACTGAACTTGATGAACTTGGTCCGATCATTGGAAAGAAGCAAAATAAGGTGGTCAAGGAGTCGATGAAGATGCTCAAGAAAAGATATGAAAGGCTGAGGATGCACCCCCAACCGGAATTAAGCCTCAGCCTTGATCGCACCTCAAGGATCTCAACCACAAACTCCCACCGGCAAAAGGAAAAGAGTTGAGTTCCCTTTGAAATAAAAGTGCCCGGCTTAGAATGCAAATGCAGAGTCTGAGGGTGTCAAATTTGTGAATTGTTTGGTGATTGAAGAGCCCGAAGAGGGCTATTCCACATTGATTTCTATGGAAACCCAAAGATTTCAAAGATAGAGTGATGTTGATCAGGTTGGTGTAGCGCAATGATCGGCTATATTCCATGGCCTCGGATCCAATCCCCAAACATCGAGTTCGTCATGACCGAATGCAAAGATAAGAGACCATCCCGACAGGGAAACACTCATCACCAAGAAAGTGAAGCTCGAATCGGGTATCCATCCGACCGACATCATTTTATCCTTGTGTACTAGTGATAGGAAATATGTAATCTGATCAATAAAAGATGTATGTTTTGTCAAATTACTCAAATGTTCCTTATTGTATTCATTAGTACATTCAGTATAAGAAGAAGCCTTTTGCTCACTTACACCGATCAAACACTTAAGCTATTTTATATCCAAATAGGGGAGATCGTTGGGTTCAAAAATACCCAAACCCCTAAAACTAGGATTTGAATAGAAAATATCCTAAGTGTTTAATCCGTTAAACACAATCAGTGTCACCGAGCGCATAGTCTCAAAGGTGAGCTATCTTCGTGACACTTGGTATGAGGCGAAGAAGGAGCCTCTCCACTCTGCAAGGAGGAACTTAAAGGGTGAAGACTAAGTCAAGAAGAAGATAGTGGATTCAGTGAGTGATGACAATAACTCATCAATCCCTTCGACTCCTCTCCAACTGTTAAACATCAAGACAAACGAAGGAAGAGATCAAGACTTTAAAGATCGAAGAATGAGTCGGATTAGGCGGAAAGTTTTACCCGGATAAAACTAAGTCCCTCAAGTGTTTATCCGTCCTATACACGCCTCAATCTATCAAGATCATATCTTCCCATTTATAGTAGCGCATTCTCTATCAAGGAAAGAAGCTTCACGCCTACTATAGAAAGGTGAATAACCTAATATATCAATATTCGTGTTTGCTGTGATCCATGTTTTTGTCTTCTAGGATAAAGTTAATAATCATACTTGTATAAATAGCATAAGAGAATGAGTGAAAAGTTTAAGCTTGTGAATTGTAAAACACACACACACACACAAGCCAACTTTTCACTCCTCCAAATACAACTTTATCCTTGAGCTAGCTCGGTGGGTTCTAAGAGTTGTGCTCGGACTTAGCCTGAGCTTAGAGAGGAGTCACCCAAACTTTGTCATTTCAATCCCAAGTACTATTCCGCAAGTACTTGGGTAACGTATTCTTTGATGAATTATTTCTAATAAGAATATGACGTTGAAAATTACTTTGTGTGTTTTACTTATGTTAATTTCAGTCATTATTCACTGTTAAATTGCTTTAAGTACTTAATTGTCCTTTTTAACGATAGTGAATAGGGAACAACAGCTGCCATCTGTCCCACACTAGACTCTAACTCTGAAATGCGTCTCCTCAATTCGTCAATCTGCTCGTGCCAACGCCAGACGGCCGTAACAAAAGATGAGGAAGAACAGAGGACGGTGTATAAAATTGTCCTCATCTGCACTGGAGATATAGGCGGAGAGGGAGGCACATAAGATTGTGAAGAAAGCACATAATCTGGACTCTCAACACGAACGGGTGTGTGGTTGACACAATGAATGTCCCTCCATCAATGTCATCCGATTCCCGTAACAAAAGATGAGGAAGAACCGGAGCAGAGCAAATCAGAATAAAAGATGACGAGTCGTTTGCTATAAATCGAATGAATCGTCTATACATGTTTTGTCATTTACAATATAAATCGATGTCGTCTATACATGTTTTGTCATTTACAATATAAATCAGGAATCGTCTATACATGTTTTGTCATTTACAATATAAATCAAGAATCGCTATACATGTTTTGTCATTTACAATATAAATCAGGAATCGTCTATACATGTTTTGTCATTTACAATATAAATCAATAATCGTTTTCTACGTATATCTAAATATCCTCTGTCGTTGAGCAAACACATGTTCCCATGGCGCGGCCTCGGCATTTCTAAAATATCTCCAGGCCCTTGAGGCTCTTGAGGATATTCAGGCTCATCAGGCTCTTGAGGCTCTTGAGTATTTCGGACAACGTGCCGTGGAACGCTTAGTGTTCTCCAAAATTATCAACATAATCAGCGGAATTGGCAATCTGTATTGAAAAAAGAACTTGTTAAAATTATCGGTATTGACGGGAAGAATAACTTGATAGGCATAAATTTTAAAATACATACCGTTTGCTTAAAGTCAATACAGTTGGTGATAGCATGGTAAACCATACACTAACCGCATCTGATGACCACATGCATGTGGGTCAACACCCGTTACTTTCTGCATGTAGTATGAGCCTTAAAGCATCCATTGAAACATTATACCGCAAGTCGTTAAATAGAGTGCTCTTACAAGCATGCAGTTTCTTGATTTTGCTTGTATTCAAAGAGGCTCGTATCGCAGTTTCTTGCGCAGCTATAATCTTGTCGACCGAACACAACAACGTGTCTAAGCCGGGCTCGTGTGGAGCCCAAGTATAACTTCAACAAATTGACCCTTAACTCTACATGTTGTTGTCGGCGAGCTGCGATATTGATCGGTAATGTACGACACAAACATGCGATCGTAATCTCGCAGCGATTACTAAAATACTGGAAAACATCTGAGAAAACAAAGAATTACTAAAGTGAGAAAACAATTCGAGTAGTTATTTATTAAATAATATCGAAAAAATGTATTATTAAATAACAATTCGAGTACCCTTTTTCGACCAATAAACCACGTAGGTGCCGATAATAATGCGTGAACACTTCTTCTGGTCTGAGCTGTAATCATCGAATCCCATGTCAATCTAACGGACTCATACTCCTTTAACGTATCGAATATGTGTCTGCAATGCTTTAGCACATTTTGATTGATATGCCATCGGCAGAGTAACCTGTTAGCGTTTGGGAATTCTTCACAAGCATGCCCCAAGCAAAGCTAAATCTCGTCGGTGACGATAACCAGCGAGTAATATTGTTCTTGTATCACCAACTTAACACATTCCAACACCCATTTGAAATTTGGCTTTTTCCTTGTCCAAAAAGATAAACGCCATTGAGAATGTTGTGTTTGTTGGAGTAACCCCAACAACCGTAAAGAATGGCGCTTTAAACATGTTGGTGTTGTATGTGGAGTCCATCAAAGATGATTTCGGATATGTTGTCCACAGGGCATATGACGTCGGGTGAACACAAAATATTTCATCGAGCTCATTTGTGTGGTCATTTATCCTAGGGTAATATGTATAACCTTTACGCTGCAAATGTACTAAAAGCGCTTGTATCGAGTCAAATCACCACGATCGTCGCGACGTATCTTTCTTGTGCATTATACAATGCTTTAATGGTAGACACGTTATTAGGATCCATCTCTTTAGTGAAGAAAGTATAATTCGTGGTGCTACATGCTGTTTAGTCATCTGCCTCACAAAAACTAACTCACTTTCTTTTAATCGCATGGCCTGTGAAAAACCATGGAATGAGTCTGGAAAATTATGATTATGCCCCGGACACTTAACCCTCAATATCCAACCATTAAAACGTTTTATAAATTTCGCTAATAATCTGAATGGGCAATTAATTTTGTCGGTACTAGTCTGCCGTTGAAGTTCATCTTCTAAACCTTCACGTGAAGACGCCCCATGTCTAGAACACAAAAATTCGATAGAGTACTTATAGCCTCTATATGTTTTACTTTTTCCAATAACAATAACAAAACCAATCGATTCAGAAGTAGATCGCACCCAATTAATTAAATCAACTTCGCATCAACACCTATACAATATAAAAACACAACAACCTTTATAAAAAACTTCGATAAAAAATACTTGTACAATTTTTTTTAAAAACTTTTATAAATACAAATTTTTTACAAACTTTTATAAATAATTTTTATTATCTTTTTTTATAAATACATTTTTTTTGCAAACAATTATAAATACTTTTGATTAACTTTTCTTTATAAATACATGTTTTTATAAATATTTTTAAAAATACTTTTATTACTTTTATTACATTTGTATTAATTTTTCTTTATGTATAACTTTTTATAATACAAACTTTTATTAATACAACATTTTAAAAACTTTTAATACAAACTTTTAAAAACTTATAAAACTTTTTATAATACAAACATTTTATTAATAAAAACTTTTTATAAAACTTTTTCGTTATTAATACAAAGACGTGTGTGTGTTTTTGTGTGTATACGTGTGTGGTGCTTAAGTGGTTTACGCGTTTCATTTTGAAACCGTGTGTGCATTATGGTTTCTTTTCTTTTCACGGTGATATTCGGTCCTTTCACGGCAAAAAACTATCTATCTCTCTCTCTCACTTGGTGGTATTACCACTCTCTCTCTAACAAAATTTTAGATCTTATGATTTTTGATCTAAAATCGTTGATCTAACAAGTGTAAAACTTGTTAGATCTTGAATCTGAATGGGCATATTGTTAAGACGTGGTGGTTTTGTGACTAGTATCTTATTCGTTGTTACAGTTTTTTGATCTCAAATCTTTTTGATCTAACAAGTTTTACACTTGTTAGATCTTGAAGCTATGGTGGTTTTGTGACCGTATATTTTTCAGTAGTTAAAGTTTTAGATCCAAATATTTTTTCGATCTTGAAGCTGTGGTGTTTTGGAAATAATCTTGAGGTTGGTAAAAAAAAAACTTTACTTTTTTTGATTATTTGAAAAGATTTCGATCTAAAACTTTGATCTAACAAGTTTTACACTTGTTAGATATTGAAGCTATGGTGGTTTTGTGACTGTATATTTTTCAGTAGTTAAAGTTTTAGATCTGAAATATTTTTTCGATCTTGAAGCTGTTGTGTTTTGGAAATAATCTTGAGGTTGGTAAAAAAAACTTTACTTTTTTTGATTATTTGAAAAGATTTCAGATCTAAAAACTTTGATCTAACAAGTTTTACACTTGTTAGATCTTGAAGCTATGGTGGTTTTGTGACTGGTATATTTTTCAGTAGTTAAAGTTTTAGATCTCAAATATTTTTTCGATCTTGAAGCTGTGGTGTTTTGGAAATAATCTTGAGGTTGGTAAAAAAAACTTTACTTTTTTTGATTATTTGAAAAGATTTCAGATCTAAAAACTTTGATCTAACAAGTTTTACACTTGTTAGATATTGAAGCTATGGTGGTTTTGTGACTGGTATATTTTTCGTAGTTAAAGTTTTTAGATCTGAAATATTTTTTAGATCTTGAAGCTGTGGTGTTTTGGAAATAATCTTGAGGTTGGTAAAAAAAACTTTACTTTTTTTGATTATTTGAAAAGATTTCAGATCTAAAAACTTTGATCTAACAAGTTTTACACTTGTTAGATCTTGAAGCTGTGGTGGTTTTGTGACTGGTATATTAATATGTTTCATTATGTTTTGCAGTGTTTGTGTGCCTGCATAGCATGACCCTTGAAGGCCTACGCATGCACCCCATGAAATCCTTGGCAGGCACCTCATTTAATCCCGGTCATTCTCGGATGATAAAGTGATTCACTTTGCAACTTTAATGAAAAAACTTAGTGTTTTGGTATAAAAAATTTCATTATCTTGGATGGTAAAGTGACCATTCAAGGTCATTTTGCAACTTTAATGAAATAAACTTGAGTTAAAAAAAGGCAATGACGATTTTTTTTTTTAAAAAAAACTTAAAAAGAGTTTTGGCGAGGCAAAACTGAATTTGCAGCTAACATGAGCTATAAAGCTAATAATCTGAGCCTATTGATAAGTTTACCTCTTGTGTGTTAAATTGAACTGTAGACATAGACATCGTTGTTGCTTGTTGTTGTTGATCTGACCACTAGTTCTGTTGTTGGTTGATTGTTGATCCGGACCACTTGTTGGTGTTGTTGCTTTCACCGGATTATATGGGGCTCGCCTAGGATTATATTGCTTGGTGTTGTTGGTTGATTGTTGTGGGGTGTTGTTGCTTTCACCAGGATTATATTGGGTGCCTGCCTAGGCCACACCTTTGAGAATCTTAGTACATTGCCTTTGAGAATCTTGTGAACTTTTTGCGATTCTGGTAACTTGTGAGAATCATGTTCAAAACGTAACTTGTGAAACCCGTGAAGTTCATGTGAACCGGTAACTTGTGAGGCTTGTGCGGTTTTGTTAGACTTGTGCAGCTTTTGTTAGGCTTGTGCGCTTTGTGCGATTTTTGTGAGGCTTGTGCGCCTTGTGAGACTTGTGAACTGGTGACTTTGTGCAGTTGTGACTAAATTTTTGGCGATGATGATAAAAACCGAAAGGACGGTAAAGTGGGATCAAATCTCACTTTGCAACCTTCGGGTTTGAGCCTACAAATTTTCCGAGGCGATGATGATTTTTGAGCCTAAAAATTTTCCGCGATTACGATGAAAATCGAATGGACGGCAAAGTGAGATAAAATCTCACTTTGCAACCTTCGAACCGAGCCTCAAAATTTTCCGACTACGGTTTTTTAAAAATTTAAAACCGAATTTATAGCATAAAAAAAACTTGTATAACAAAAAAAAAACTTGTAAAAAAAGTTATAAAAAACTTGTTAAAAAAGTTATAAAAAACTTGTAAAATTGTAAAACCAAAAAAAAAAATGTAAAAAAGTTATAAAAAACTTGTAAAACAAATAAAAACATGTAAAAAAAACTTGTAAAAATAAGTGGTATACGTGATAAAAAATAAGTTGTAAAAAAACTTAACACGGAAATTGAGAAATCAATCATTGGTACTAATAATTGGCACGGAAATCAAGGCACCTCATGCAAAAATGCAGCCACCCCCTATCATGGGGTGCCTGCATAGAAGGACCCATAATATTATATTTTAACAATTGTGCGGTGGAGTGGTAATCAAATTTTAATGTGTGCAAATTATTTCTCATCTTGGAAATTATCTCTCATCTGAAATTGATACAGCCGTATTCATTCCTTGTGTCTCGGACGCTTACGTCACCAACCAACCAGAAACCACCACTTGTCACTCCACACTCCACTTGTCGAACCTATCGACTTTAGTGTAAATCCACATCATATTTCCACTTAATAAAGATGGTTTTTGGATCATTGTAAAATGTGATAAATAAGATTTCATAATTATTTATGTTTTGGAAATAAAAAAAATACAATTATTTGGTAGATTAGTCAAAGTTAACGGAAGTACCAATCATATTTTTATGGGGTATAAGTCTATTTGACAAGAATAATGTATATTTATATTATAAACGAGTGTGGAAACCCGCGCGTTGCAGCGGGATTGGCTTCAAAGGACTTACTTTGTAACGATACTTAAACCTTAGGGACTATTTTTGTCAAATTGCTATAGATAGCAATTAATTATACATGACTTACTTTGCAACGTCACTTAAACTTTAGGGACTATTTTTGTCAAATTGCTATAGATAGCAGTTAATACTACAGGACTTACTTTGCAACGACACTTAAACCTCAAAGACTATTTTTGCCAAGTTGTGAAACTTAGCAATTAATGTTTGCTTTGCATACAAACATGTACGCCTTTTAGTATATATATAGAATTACCTTATTGAAAGTTTTATAAAGTGCACTTCCCAAAATAACCAACTTGCATGACGATTGTTCTAATTTATAATGAACTGATCGTCTGAGGTGAAAACCGTAACAACTACAAAACATGGCGATTGTTCTAATCTATAATTTATGGTTTTCACCATGGCGTCGTCATATCGCTGCCAAGACCGATATAGCGCTTGAAGGGGTCGACCGCTACGGTATTGCCGAACGATTTTTACAACCTTGACCAAAAGTATATAATGTGTTTTAAGTCGGGACAAAATTTAGAAGTACGTGAGTTTTCGTCTTAACAAAAAAGTATTTCAAGTCGTTAAATTTCGAATGCACGTTGTTGATACGTGTATTTTATTCTAAAGTTGTCTATGTATTAAAATATAAAAATTAAAAATAAAATAAAAATTGTAATTAATGCAAAGGACGGTTAAATAACAAAAAAGATGGTTTTGGGTTTTTGGATCATTAGTAAAATGTAATAAATGAGATGTGATAAATAAATATTTTGTTTCGAAAATCCCCCGTTTAAACCTTATAAATAAGTATTACTTCCGTCCTAAAATTATTGTCCATATTTAACTTTTTAAGTCTTTATTTTTCAACTTTGATTATAAATATTTGTATTTGTGTTATATAATACTTGATAGAAATTTATTGCAATAAAAATACATTTAAAACGCAATCCATTCATATATTTTGCATCAAGTATTACCTAGCACAAACAAAATTACTTAAAGTCAAAGTTGAAAAAAATAGACTGAAAAAGTCAAACATGGACAATAATTTTGAAACGGAGGGAGTAATATATAAAAGAAAATATTTTTAAGTTATTTAAAAGGCTTTAAGAATTAGGAACACGCAAATTGGGTGTTTTCAGGAGATTAAGATCATTATCCTAGATTTTCACAATCTCCAAACTAAGCTTAAAACGAAATCACATCCAAATATAAAATAAGATGCTAACGCTACCCAATGATGTTTATTTTGTACTTGTAGCTACTTCTCGCTCCCATATTCCTAGTCCTATAATGATTTTATTTTTGAAAAACGAATTTTTCTTATTTCGTTGTTTTATTAACTTATTATAGCAAAGGAACCCGTTTAAGACAATAATTAGTTTAAAATCCTTTTCGAGAGAATTGATGCGCATAAAAACAAAGTCTGCATTAAGGTTCTAATTTAACACGATTTAGGGGATATCTTTTTTATAGCAACCAAAACAACTCATCTACGAGTCCATAGTCAGAAGCTTTTATTTGGATATCCCCGGATTCGAAATTTGGCTCTATTATTATTATTATTATTATTATTATTATTATTATTATTATAAAAACATCACTTCATTAGAAAACATAAGGGATTTTACAAGAAATTGGTGGGAAGCCGGGACACTAATTGGGCTCCCACTCCTTTCTGAATACAAAAGCTTAGTCTATGAAAGATAAAAGCCACATTCTTGACATTATTCGAGTGGCTAACAGCAACAGTCTTGATACGTGAAAGTGTATCAAAGGCTTCCGTGTCAAGCTCCCCAAATGTAGAAAAAGCAAACGGAATGAACTTATAGCCATTTTCTTCACATTTGGACACATATTTCTTTTTCTTCTTCTCCACAGCGTTATGTAAAGCTACCCCTGGAGCCCACAAATTATTATTATTATTATTATTATTATTATTATTATTATTATTATTATTATTATTATTATTATTATTATTATTATTATTATTATTATTATTATTATTTAAAGCAATTTTGGCCCTCGGTCCTTTAAGCAACCTAAACAACGGGAGCGAACCGTCAAGATTCGGGAGTCTTATTTCGACCTCGGGCATTTTCTCAACTTTTTGAAGTCTGAATCAACGGGAGCGAACCGTCAGGAAACAGAAAACTGTTATCGGTGTGGATTATTATTATTATTATTACCTCCACCCTTTAAACAACTGAGTCAACGGGAGCGAACCGTCCGGAAACAGTAGTCTTATTTCGGCTTTGGTTTATTACACATTATTAGAAGCCAAATTTTGATTCACGCAGTCTTTCAATATTCGAGTCAACGTTAGCGAGCCGTCAGAAAATGGTTGTATTATTTCCCCGCAAAACTGGCATAACCTTAAGGTGTACTCTATTTTTAGCAGAAGGAATCCTCTAAAAAATGAGTAGAAACTAAGAATTGTAATAACCGTGCGACTTTACTTATTCAAACATAATTTTTATTGCGTTTATTTAGCTACTGGGAGCAAAAAGCCACAATTTAACCGTTATGAGCTCTAAAGAGATCCAACTACTCTATGCTTAGCATCTAACTTATATTCAACTCTATCATTTTTCATTCTTTGCAAAAAAATTGAAGTCTTGCAAACACTTAGTCTCGAAAGCTAAGGGGAAAGCTAGAGTGCAATACTCGGTCGAGTCAGAATCTCTCTTGTTCTAGCCTACTTATTTATTCGTAAAATAGTTTTATTTCTTTGTATATATATAAATATATAATATAAATCGGTTAAAAGAAATCCACCCCACACTAAAAACCAAACATTGCCCTCAATGTTTTAAAAGCACGGGTTTTAAACCCCATACTTAAAATTGAAAAAGTCACTTAGTGTTAAGTGAGGATGGTAAAAGCGATACAACACCACCTTAGGTGAGTATGCCACCTGACGAGGTAATGGCGTATGGGTAAATCTATCAAGAGGTCTATCCATCACCCTCGTCATATATGCCCATATTGTGTCAGGGAGAAAAAATGATCAAATCTTTCCACTTCCCTCAAGCAGATTTGCTTGTAATCGGGAAGTGGAGTGACTAGTAGGGTGGACTCATCAATTATTGGTGTTAACTTAGGGGGTCTGATGAGTGTCTAAATACTCATCATTTTTGTACCATCTAGACTGCAAAAACATCTGAAAACACTCAGAAATGCATCAAAATGATAAAAATATCACAAATAAGTGTTTTATGTATTTTAAATGCAAAAATATCAAAATCAGATGAAAAACATATCAAGTTTGCAAAATTGGCAGTTTTAGTCTCCCAAGTTTCAAAAGTTGTCAAAATTAGTCCCTGGTAAATCAAAATAAAGAAAAATGTTATATAAGGTCCATGGGATTCATAAGTTGTCAAAATAAACCCTTTAAAGTTTAAAATTTACAAAATGACAACTTTAGTCCCTAAAGTTTGAAAATTGTCAAATATAGTCCTTGGTGAATTTAAAAAGTGAAAATAATCAAAAATAAACCTTGTACTATTCATAAATGGCAACATTGGTCCTTATGGTGAACTTTTGGAGAATTTACATGTTTGGTCCCTCAAGTTTCAAAGTTTGGCAGATTTAGTCCTTGGAAGTGTAAAAATGGAAATTATCAATTGAGGTCCTTGTACTATTGAAGCTTGGAAAAATTCACCCTTGGAATAACTTTGGATTGTTGACAGGATCACCTTGAAAATTCAAAGAAATTACAAAACTAGTCCTTGTGATATACAAAACCAAACCGGACCCTCTTATTAATAAACAACCCAAGCCCAATACCCCAAGTCCAAAACCCGGCCCATGATTTAAAAAATAAACCGCCAAGATCGTTCATCCTCTCACTCTCCACGCAAACCAAGCTACCGGTGGTTTCACCACCACTTGCCCACTTTCCACCTTGCTACCTTATCCTCCCACCAGTATACCAACCCTCCTCCACCTCCACATCCAACCAAACTGCATTAATTGCAGAAACCCACTCATACCACTTTTCCCGCCAAAAGTGCCAAGTGCACGGTGTTGATGAATTTCAATGATCCAATGGTTGAAACAAGGTGGGAAACAATCAGAGGTCGACAAAGAACTCTAAGAAGTCAATAAATAAGGATGAGAAGCAGAGAAGAAGGACTAAGTAGTGTAATTTTAATTTAGGTAATGTCGTTTTTATATAATTTAAATTTCCAGTGTATTTCAAAGTTTTAAAACATCTTGTAATCTTATTTCATTAAGTAATAAAAGTTTGTTTACGCCCAATTTCAAGTTTTATGTACAAATTCAGTTTATGCAATTTTTGAGCCAAAATCTCAAATTTATCTTAAGTTGATTGTAGTTGTTACTAAGGATTGAAAAAGCTCACATAAGCTCTTATAAAGCTTTTCTAAGCTTTTAGAATCATTAAAACTCAGTTTAGACTCAAAACTCAAAAATACCAAAAATTACTAAAAAATTAGTTAAAAATAAAAAAAAAAAACAAATGAAATGAAGATCAAGACTGTGCAGGTCTGATTTTGGGATTGCTTATTGGTATAGAGCTTCTTGGGAAGCTATAGGGTGTGATCTAAGTCATTGGTTCCCTGTTTATGCTTGAATCTCATCTTGTAAGCTACTTTCTTGATTTTTACATTTTCTAGTATAAGTACTTAAAACCTGTTAATTTTGGCTTAATCATGTTTAAATATAGTTATTACAAGTTAATAAGTAGATTTATCAGTTTAAAAAGTTGTTTTAGTACAATAAGCTTCATACAGCTTTTGTATAAGGGTGTTTGGATTAGCCTACTTAATTGTGTTAGAGGGCATCTGTGTTATTACTTGTTGTTGTTTCATATCACCTTAGTGTTTAATAGCTCGTTCTAGTATAAAATTTAGTCCTTGTTTCATAAAAAGTCAAAATCATCTTGATTCGTCTATATTCATAACTGTTAGAAATTTATGTTTCATAATCATGCATACTAGTGTAAAAGTTGTTTATATAGCCTAAATAAGTCTTATAGTAGCTTAATACATCAAATTAGATCATCTAGGATCATTAGAAGTTCATCAAAGTCAAACCGTTCATTATTTAAAAAGTCAAAATTTCCTAGAAGCGGTTTTTGAATAAACTTTACAATTTCACTGTGATCTTATCATTAGGATTTAGGACTTAAGCCTTTGGGATATTAAAGTTTAACTGCTTAACTAAATTAGAAAAATAGTAGTTCACTCCTAATCAGCTTATTAAGTGCTTTTCACTTAGCTTCTTTTGAACCCTTTTTCGAAAAGCCTGCAAATGATAAGCTTGAGCATATTTGAAGCTTATTTGGTGCTTAATTTTAAGTAATTGTTCTTTCTTAGTTATTATATTAGCTTATTTAAAGGTGTTTAGCTTATTTTCATTTACTCTTTTGCTTATTTCTAGCTTATTAGCATTTGGCTTAAATCTTGTGCTTATTTGCTTATTGATCGCTGCTTATTTTTAAGTTATTTGCATTCTCATTGTTATATAAGCTTATTTACAGTAGTTTAGCTTATTCTCAGTTTCCTTTTGCTTATTTCTAGCTTATTAGCTTATTAGCTTAATTTTTGTGCTTTTTCCATTTTTATTTGTTAACTGTTGAGATCTTAAGCTTATTCAGTGCTTATTAATAGTTTTTATAAAAAGTTATAGTTTTGAAAATTGCTTATTTCCTTGTGCTTAATAAGCTTGTAAAAGAAAAATCGAAAAAAAAATATTTAGCAAAAAGGTGGGAGGCGTGCTCGAACCTCGAGACCTCCGCCCTTGAAGAACGATAGTGTGTACATGTATACCAGTTGCCCTTGGGTCTTTTTCTGGTTTAACTTTGCACACTTTAATATATAACCCTTGTTTTCATTTTAAGCTTATACGAGCTTATTAGCTTATTTCTAGCTTATTTAATCTTGCTTTTTCCACTTTTGTATTTTTCCTAGATTTGTATTAGTATAAAGTATTTTGTAAAAAAGTTTCAGATTTTTCCGAATAGTTTTAGTATTTTTAATCATTTATTTAGTCTAAATTAGTATTTAATTCATAATAAAAAATATAAAAGTCTAAAAAATATAAATCTTTTTTCTAAAATTTTCTTTTGTCATATAGTAAGTAAGAAAATTGTTTTTACAATAGTAGGACTTTTATTTCAAAAATTTTACGTTTTTACTTGCGCACTCGCGTAATTTTTATACATAACGCACGTTTTCATTTTAGGTCACATTTTTAGGTAATTTAAGTTTACGGTTTAGTTAAAATAGTTTATGTAAGGTATTTTATTTTATAAATCAAGAAAAACATCATTGTAAAAATAGTGATAGCGTTTATTTAATATATTTTAACTTTTTGATTTTCTTTAATTTGCATTTAAGCCCCTGTAATTTACAAAACTTTTTCTTTAGGTATAAATAACTCAAAATCCTTACTGATCACTATCCTTAGTGATTATTCGACATCTGAAAGTGTTGAACACCATTCATCCTCCGTGGGACTTAACGACCCAGGAATCCACTATATTCTCCTGATCTTCATTGCATTTGGTTCCAGACTGTTTTAAGTTTGTTACGGTTGGCCATTCACAAGTGTTCAGCTTGTGTGATTAAACTTGACCGTTTGGGAGCGAATCAAATTTTGGCCACGGGGAGGTCGTAAGCGTGTTTTAAGCAGCTTTGGACCCGTACTTGCACATATACCACTTTTTGTAAAACAGATTTTTGTAAAGTCAATCATAAATCCAAAAAGTTCATTAACACTTTTCCTAAAGTGTTAACAACACCAAAAATATTTTCATTCTTTGTTTTATAAAATGTTTTTCAAAAATGCCAAAAATATTCCTCTTTATCCTCTTACCCTTTTTGATTCTTTATCCTTTTACCCTCTATCCATTTGATTCTAACTTCTTCTATTCTCATGGAATCTCTCGACTACGACGAATTCGGGAACGAAGTTGAAAAACTTCATACTTTATCACAAATATCAAGAATTCGTGTTGTTCGTGATGATCCATTAATTCTCAGAGGGAAATAGAACGAGAAACCGGGTGACAAAGGACCGTGTACTTCCCTCGATAATGGAGGTGCTAAATACGTCCAACCTACGGTTATCCAAAGATCTAACCCTCAATTGCTCCTAAGCCGTCTAAAATTGATCCTACACTTTCACGATTTACGGTTAGAAGCAATCATGCAGAATTTAGACCGGTGACTAGCAAGAATGACTTGCCAAATCTTCACGCTTTCTCAAGAACCGTAACCAGAGATCATAACAGAAGTGGTGGAAATTGCTAGCTCTCAGAGCACACCACTTGTCCCACCTCCGGATTTTTCAAAATGTTCTTCGAGTCTTAATAGTCATTCGGATCACCATGTTGGTTTTGTTGATTCTGTGAATGAACCGATTCCTTCTCATAACTCTCAAATAGAATCGTTTATTCCTTGTGTCGGTTGTGGTGAGCCTCTTTTTGGTTCACCATGTCGCTGTGTAATGCGTGTGTGCAGTGTGGTAATGATATTCATAACGGGAGTTGTTTGTTTTGTGGTTCGAGGAATTCATTTGATTATGATCCTAATCCGAACTCATTTAACGACCCTTCAAACTTTTCCAATTACCCACCACAACCCGACTTATCTTCATATAATCAACATCACTGCTGTGAATTTTGTGGAGGTCCTCACCAAGGATTTGAGTGTCAATCCAGAAACACGCTTTGTCTATGAACAGCTTTTCCGGTGATGCTCGAACTTTGGTTATGACCAATATCCATATGATTCACCAATCCGTGCTCAACAGCTTTCTTATTGTGAGAACTGTGGCGGTCCCCATTTCAGCTCTGATTGTCAAACAGGGAATCCATTTCCTTGTAACGATTACGACTATCCATATCACGACCAACCTCCACAATGGCCAAATGACTCAAACTCCTCAAAGAAACCCAACAAGACACTTATCTAGAGCTTCTGGAGTTAGTAAAAAGAAGTGAGGAGTTGAGTAAAACAAAGATTTCATAATGTTCCCAGTTTTTCTTGTGTACATTGTGGGGGTCCTCATGATGATTATAAATGTCAACCTTCCGGTTTTGACAAATCTCCACTCCCACAATGTCCCGTCATTCAAAATTCACATGAGAAATCTATGGAAGAATTGCTAGTGAAGAGCGGTCGCTAAAATAAATTCCTAAATTGCCTTTGAAAAATCTATTAGGGAATCAATTGCAAAAGAAAAAGCAGCCAGATCTAGCTCTCAATTTCGCTTTTATTCCCGATGACAGTGATGATGAGGATGCACTTGGTATCCTGCAATTTTATAAAGATTCATCAAGTTCATCAGTTGATATCCCAGCAGTTGAGATTCATTCTCAAACAACTGCTATCACACCCGATATTCCCACTCACTCTCTAAACATGGGGATGAGCTTCTTGACACTGTCCTCGAAAAGGAATCAACGAATTCATAAAGTCTAGTGTTGAGAACCTTGTCCAAATTCCAAGAGAATCAACGGGAATTCTTGATCATGTGTGTGATATCCCTCCTCCTCTTGTCTTCTAAAATGATCATATTGAGATGTTCTCTGATTCTGATGAGGACTATTCTTTATCTTAGGAGACATAAGTTATATGGGGAATTACCTTCGAGCCTGTCGCTTAGAGAAGAGAATGATGAAGAAATAATCCAAGACGAAGCTCTTCGTCTTACATTATTGAATTTTAATCTTCTCATTTCTAGAATCGAGGCTTTTAATGAAAAGCCTACTTCATATCCTATCCCCTTTGAGGATAGTGAAATTTTGTTCAATGATTCTATTCCGGAATTGCAAACGTTCCATTTTGATCATATAGGAGAGAAGATTAGTGGTATTACCACTTCTCATTCTCATAATTCTCTCCCCGATTATGAATCATTCACTTTTGAGGAGTTCCCCAGTGAACTCACTCAAATCAATCCCGAATATGAATCATTCGCCTTTGAGGAGTCCTCCTGTGAACTCACTCATATCATATCTCCACCGGAGTATGATAACTTCTACTTTGATCTAGACACACCCGGGATATGTCTAGACCAATTGAGCTTAAATGATGAAATTCATGCTATTATGAATTCTCCTTCTGATGATGAGTTAGTCAAGATTTTTATCATGACTTTCTTTCTCTTCTTCACCTATCCTGTGGCTTCTCCTGTTCTTCACTCCTTCGGGAATGAAGACATTATTTTTGACCCCGGCATTTTCATCTATCATTTGTGAGCCGGTTCTCTCAATATCTCATCGGTGTGGAACTTTCACGTACTTCAAATGTTTATACAAACATCTCAAGTGAAAGTCCGATGGAGATTGTCTCTTCCACTTACTTCCCCATGAACCAATTAATGCGGGTCGAGTCAAGCTAGTGACTCGGGAATCAAAAACATTAGCAAGCACCACATGGGTTTTCACCCATGAGTACCACCCTAGTGTGGGGGTGATGCCCCACATGTTGTATATAGATCTAAAAAATGAATGAAAATTGTAAAAAAAAAATAATAATAATAATAATAAAAAAAAAATAATTGTTGTGTTTCCACACTTTGAATATTGAGGACAATATTCATTTCTAAGTGTGGGGGGGAAATTCTGGCGAATTCGATCTTAAATGTACCCTTTTAGTCCCTTTTTCCCCCAAAATGGCCAAATTTAAAAAAAAAAAATTTAGTGGAAGTACTATGTACTAAACACAGCAAATGGTAATCAGTCCACCATGTCTAACCCACATAAGGATTGGCTAATCCAGGAGCAAACGGCTCTTGGTAAAGATATAATCAAATCCGTTTACGGCTTGCAATTTGCCCAAAATTGTATGGTGTTCAACTCACCATATCTTTAATTAGTGAAGAGTTGGCTAGCCCGCAAGTTTATGGCTTGTGGTAAAGGCGGTTGGAAAACCATAATTGGTAATCGACTCACCAAAGATATTTTATCTAAGAGTTGGCTAGTCCGAAGCAAACGCTTCGGTAAAGACAAATAAAACCGTTGAAAGCAGGTGATTTGCTCAAAATCATTTGGTTATCATTGTACCAAGGTTCTTACTTGAACTTAAACAATTGGCTACTCCAGAAGTAATGGCTTTTGGTAAAGAGATAAAATTCATTAATTTTTCATAAAAGATTGCTAGGGACTAGCAATATCTTAGTGTGGGGGATTGATGAGTGTCTAAATACTCATCATTTTTGTACCATCTAGACTGCAAAAACATCTGAAAACACTCAGAAATGCATCAAAATGATAAAAATATCACAAATAAGTGTTTTATGTGTTTTAAATGCAAAAATATCAAAATCAGATGAAAAACATATCAAGTTTGCAAAATTGGCGCTTTAGTCCCCAAGTTTCAAAAGTTGTCAAAATTAGTCCCTGGTAAATCAAAATAAAGAAAAATGTTATATAAGGTCCATGGGATTTATAAGTTGTCAAAATAAACCCTTTAAAGTTTAAAATTTACAAAATGACAACTTTAGTCCCTAAAGTTTGAAAATTGTCAAATATAGTCCTTGGTGAATTTAAAAGTGAAAATAATCAAAAATAAACCTTGTACTATTCATAAATGGCAACATTGGTCCTTATGGTGAACTTTTGGAGAATTTACATGTTTGGTCCCTCAAGTTTCAAAGTTTGGCAGATTTAGTCCTTGGAAGTGTAAAAATGAAAATTATCAATTGAGGTCCTTGTACTATTGAAGCTTGGCAAAATTCACCCTTGGAATAACTTTGGATTGTTGACAGGATCGGTCCTTGAAAATTCAAAGAAATTACAAAACTAGTCCTTGTGATATACAAAACCAAACCGGACCCTCTTATTAATAAACAACCCAAGCCCAATACCCCAAGTCCAAAACCCGGCCCATGATTTAAAAAAATAAACCGCCAGATCGTTCATCCCTCTCACTCTCCACTGCAAACCAGTTACCAGTGGTTTCACCACCACTTGCCCACTTTCCACCTTGCTACCTTATCCTCCCACCTGTATACCAACCCCCCTCCACCTCCACATCCAACCAAACTGCATTAATTGCAGAAACCCACTCATACCACTTTTCCCGCCAAAAGTGCCAAGTACACGGTGTTGATGAATTTCAATGATCCAATGGTTGAAACAAGGTGGGAAACAATCAGAGGTCGACAAAGAACTCTAAGAAGTCAATAAATAAGGATGAGAAGCAGAGAAGAAGGACTAAGTAGTGTAATTTTAATTTAGGTAATGTCGTTTTTATATAATTTAAATTTCCAGTGTATTTCAAAGTTTTAAAACATCTTGTAATCTTATTTCAGTGTAATAAAAGTTTGTTTACAATTCCAATTTCAAGTTTTATGTACAAATTCAGTTTATGCAATTTTTGAGCCAAAATCTCAAATTTATCTTAAGTTGATTGTAGTTGTTACTAAGGATTGAAAAAGCTCACATAAGCTCTTATAAAGCTTTTCTAAGCTTTTAGAATCATTAAAACTCAGTTTAGACTCAAAACTCAAAAATACAAAAAATTACTAAAAAATTAGTTAAAAATAAAAAAAAAAACAAATGAAATGAAGATCAAGACTGTGCAAGGTCTGATTTTGGGATTGCTTATTGGTATAGAGCTTCTTGGGAAGCTATAGGGTGTGATCTAAGTCATTGGTTCCCTGTTTATGCTTGAATCTCATCTTGTAAGCTACTTTCTTGATTTTTACATTTTCTAGTATAAGTACTTAAAACCTGTTAATTTTGGCTTAATCCTATTTAAATATAGTTATTACAAGTTAATAAGTAGATTTATCAGTTTAAAAAGTTGTTTTAGTACAATAAGCTTCATAACAGTTTTGTATAAGGGTGTTTGGATTAGCCTAGTTAATTGTGTTAGAGGGCATCCGTGTTATTACTTGTTGTTGTTTCATATCACCTTAGTGTTTAATAGCTCAGTTCTAGTATAAAATTTAGTCCTTGTTTCATAAAAAGTCAAAATCATCTTGATTCTGTCCTATATTCATAACTGTTAGAAATTTATGTTTCATAATCATGCATACTAGTGTAAAAGTTGTTTATATAGCCTAAATAAGTCTTATAGTAGCTTAATACATCAAATTAGATCATCTAGGATCATTAGAAGTTCATCAAAGTCAAACTGGTTCATTATTTAAAAAGTCAAAATTTCCTAGAAGCAGTTTTTGAATAAACTTTACAATTTCACTGTGATCTTATCATTAGGATTTAGGACTTAAGCCTTTGGGATATTAAAGTTTAACTGCTTAACTAAATTAGAAAAATAGTAGTTCACTCCTAATCAGCTTATTAAGTGCTTTTCACTTAGCTTCTTTTGAACCCTTTTTCTGAAAAACTGCCCTATGCAACAGATAAGCTTGAGCTTATTTGAAGCTTATTTGGTGCTTAATTTTAAGTAATTGTTATTTCTTAGTTATTATATTAGCTTATTTAAAGGTGTTTAGCTTATTTTCATTTACTCTTTTGCTTATTTCTAGCTTATTAGCATTTGGCTTAAATCTTGTGCTTATTTGCTTATTGATCAGTGCTTATTTTTAAGTTATTTGCATTCTCAGTTGTTATATAAGCTTATTTACAGTAGTTTAGCTTATTCTCAGTTTCCTTTTGCTTATTTCTAGCTTATTAGCTTATTAGCTTAATTTTTGTGCTTTTTCCATTTTTATTTGTTAATTGTTGAGATCTTAAGCTTATTCAGTGCTTATTAATAGTTTTTATAAAAAGTTATAGTTTTGAAAATTGCTTATTTCCTTGTGCTTAATAAGCTTGTAAAAGAAAAATCGAAAAAAAAAATATTTAGCAAAAAGGTGGGAGGCAGGCTCGAACCTGAGACCTCCCGCCCTTGAAGAACGATAGTGTGTACCTGTATACTAGTTGCCATTGGGTCTTTTTCTGGTTTAACTTTGCACACTTTAATATATAACCCTTGTTTTCATTTTAAGCTTATACGAGCTTATTAGCTTATTTCTAGCTTATTTAATCTAGCTTTTTCCACTTTTGTATTTTTCCTAGATTTGTATTAGTATAAAGTATTTTGTAAAAATAGTTTTAGTATTTTTAATCATTTATTTAGTCTAAATTAGTATTTAATTCATAATAAAAAATATAAAAGTCTAAAAAATATAAATCTTTTTTCTAAAATTTTCTTTTGTCATATAGTAAGTAAGAAAATTGTTTTTACACTTGTAGGACTTTTATTTCAAAAAATTTACGTTTTTACTTGCGCACTCGCGTAATTTTTATACATAACGCACGTTTTCATTTTAGGTCACATTTTTAGGTAATTTAAGTTTACGTTTTAGTTAAAATAGTTTATGTAAGGTATTTTATTTTATAAATCAAGAAAAACATCATTGTAAAAATAGTGATAGCGTTTATTTAATATATTTTAACTTTTTGATTTTCTTTAATTTGCATTTAAGCCCCTGTAATTTACAAAACTTTTTCTTTAGGTATAAATAACTCAAAATCCTTACTGATCACTATCCTTAGTGATTATTCGACATCTGAAAGTGTTGAACACCATTCATCCTCCGTGGGACTTAACGACCCAGGAATCCACTATATTCTCCTGATCTTCATTGCATTTGGTTCCAGACTGTTTTAAGTTTGTTACGGTTGGCCATTCACAAGTGGTCAGCTTGTGTGATTAAACTTGACCGTTTGGGAGCGAATCAGGGTCCAAGCTACACAAATCCTCAAACTTGTCCTCAATTTTTTTTTATCAATTCTTAATGTAAAGTTATCATCAAAGTCAAATAAAGGATTTGATATAGTCACATTGAAAGTCCTAGAAATCAAATCAGAATTACCTAAAAGTTCATCAGACATCTTCGGGATTCGAACAGGGTCACTGGTAGGTAAACTTTCTATATCACTAGGATTGAAGTCAATTTCCCTATCCCCCATTGAGAGGGTGTCTATATGCTCTTCAAAAGTGTAACACCCCGATTTTCAAATAAAGTAGTAACGGATATATTTAATATATCTATTATATTAGTGGAATAAATAGAAAAGTCCCACTTTGATGGAAGTAATAACATAGCTAGCGGGGACTTTATGTAAACAAAATATGACCCAGTTTTCAAGATAGCCTAACAATATGGGTTTATTATGTTAAGTTGGCAAAGTTAATGAAAGGACTAAACTACCCTTGTGTTTATTAAATAAAAAATGTCCCTGGGAGATAAATATGAACATTTTATCCTTATCCCTCCATTCATACGAGATTTAACAAGAAGCAGGAAACGACAAACTTTCTTCACTTTGAAGAATCCTCCAATTCTTAGCTAATTCCATCAAGAGAAGCAAGGACTAATTAAGGGAAATCAAGGGTTAATATGATTATGATGAATTAAGAGCTTCAAGTGGTTATTGTGTTCTTCCCTAAAATTCAAGGTATGTCAAATTATGTGTTATATCTTGTATTCGAATCAAAGGAGATACGGGGTTACGTTATATAAGTGTTTTACATAGTTATTACATGAATTCAAGAATTATGGATCCTTGGCCTAGCGTATAATGATTAGGATTTTGATGGGATTATGTTAAAATAATATTATGATGTGTTTGTTATAATTTAGATGTTAGCCCAAACACCCCTTAATGAGATTGGTGTGTTATATGAAGTTAAACAAGTTGCTGAAATTTTCAGCAAGGGTTAGTTGTGTTAGAAATAGCGTATAAAATTGATAGAACATTGGATTGAATCATGGCTGGACTTTCTGGAAAGCGTAAGGTGTCTACTTCAGTTGTTATTTATAAAGTTTTTGCTTATTTAGTAGTTAAGTTGGTCTAAAACGTGATTTGGTACAACAAGGGCTGATCCTGAAATGTGCAGCAAACCGAACTTTAAAAATTCATACCGGATAGACCGTAGTCTGCTTTGGAGCGTTCCATACCTTTTCGGAAATGGAAAATATTATAATTTCATGGAAAAATAGCCTCATGACCTGTATCAGTAGTTAAGTGAGTCAAAAAGATGAATTTATAGGCTGCTGCAGAAAATCAGCAAACACTTTCTTAAGTGTTTTGATGATTATGACATGATATTATGTTTTTGCAAGTCCCGGGTGATTATATGCTATGATAGCTTATGTTCTCAGCCTATATGATTATAATTCATGTTATTAAATTATAGGACCAATTGATAATACTTGGTTAGCTTAGCTCAAGTTCGCGAGCATAGTAGTGCATGTTTGGCGAAATTTATGCCATAACTAGTTTATGAGTTTATGCATTATAGTTAGTTTATGCGTGCTTAGTTGCGCTTATAGTTGCATTATCATGTTATATTTATGCCTAGTTGTTATGTGTTAATGTTGTACGTGTACATCTATCATGATATAGGCGTTCGAGGCACATTCAGAATCATTCATCTTGCATTATACGGCCCAGGTGAGTAACGGATTTTCAGTTAACATGTTTAGTAGATTAAGCGTGTTTAGTATATATATGCCTTGCTATATCTCAAGTACTATGCAAGTTATGTATCATGTTGACCCGTGAGGTCATATTAGTATCATGTTGACCCGTGTGGTCATATAAGTATCATGAGGACCCGTGAGGTCATATTAGTATCAAGTTGACCCGTTGGGTCATATTGAGTATCATGTTGACCTCTTTGGTCATATAAAGTATAAAGTTGACCCGTTGGATCATATTAAGTATCATGTTGACCTCTTTGGTCATATAAAGTATCAAGTTGACCCGTTGGGTCATATTAAGTATTATGTTGACATGTTTGGTCATATTAAGTATTATGTTGACATGTTTGGTCATATTAAGTATCAAGTTGACCCGTTGGTCATATTAAGCATCAAGTTGACCAAGTTGACCCGTTTGGTCATATTAAGCATCAACCTGGGCCCAAGTTGATCGTTTGGTCGTATTAAGCATCAAGTTGACCCGTTTGGTCATATTAATTATCATGTTGACATGTTTGGCCATATTTAGTATTTAGTAGACCCGATTTACTTAGTAGTATGTTGTGGCCCAACCTCAAGATATTTTTATAGCGAAAACTTAGTTATATGTCATAGCGGTCTCAGCATTTTGTTTATAGTAGTTCAGCTTTATATTATAGTTCAGCTATAGTATCAAGTTATAGCTCATCCTTGGTTTATGTTATAGTACAATTTTAGTATCATGTCTTGGTTTAACCTTGCAACCATATTATTGCTCAGTTTCTATATTTAGCTTAGTCTCATTCCAGCTTAGTATCATGTTATAGTCAATTGTAAGTATTTAGCTTAACCTTAAATTATATATGAATGTTATATATGTTTAGTAATGTGTGCAAAATGCTTTATGCACTTCTGGCATGCGATGCATTTATATATATGCATGTCAAATTCTATTAGTTATATGCTTATGCAGTTTTTATAGCCAAGTGCTTTATGCACTTAATTAGTCAGAATGGTACTTTATGCATTACTCATTGTATTTAGTACTATCAAGATATAGTCAGCTTATGTGATCACACATGTGTTCAGACAAAGTTGGAACTTAGACCTCCTTAGTGGAGAATCGAGCCTTAGAATAGTGAATGTTCCAAAATTGGAACTCGGACATCCTATATGGATGATTAACATGCTTATATGGCTCGTCACTATGTATTCAACCAAGATAGTACTATAAGTACTCAGACAAGATGTGCTTATGCACACAACCAAGATAGTACTATAAGTACTCACCAAGATGTGCTTATGCACTTAGTCGGTATGTGCTTATGCACTCACAAGATGTGCTTTACGACTCACTATGTGCTTATGTACTCACCGTTATGCACCAAGTATGTGCTTATTTATGCAAATCAGTTATGCACTCTATATACTTATGTACTCGGTCATGTATGGTGTATCATGTATTTAATCAGTCAGTGTCATGCTTATGCAGTTAGTTAATATTATGATTCATGTAGTCAGAATAGTACTATATATACTTAATCAGCATCATGCATGTTCAGTTTGTGATTTAATTCAGTTCCGTTATCTCACTAAGTCTTATAGACTTACCGTTCTCAGTTTATATTTTTGTAGGTATGCAAGATGAGACCATGTACATGCTAAATGGGGCGTAATAGGTTAAAATGGTGTAGCTCGCGGGTTAGGTAACAAGCTTCTCATTTCCATCATTTGTTATCAGTTTGGAATGCCCCTAAATCAAGAAAAAGCTTCTTTACCAAGTTTAAAGAGTCATCGTTATGTATTCTTGCAAAGTTTAGTATTTTAACGGGACGTTTGGAATAAGCCCGTACGTTGTAGAAAATATGTTTCCGCTAGTTTTATCAATGTATATAGTTTACAGATTTATATATATTCAAAAAACCTGGCGTTTCAAAAAGATAAGTCGATTTCTAAATTTTTATTCCCCGAAACAACAAGTCTAGGCAAGGATGGAGGGTATGCTCGTGGCGGAGGTGGGACATGTTCGATACTTTATGGGCTATAATTATGCACCTCGTCCATTGTAGTCTCCGTATAAACCTCATCACTCTCCTCATGATAAAATGAGTCAACGGGAGGATCTTGTGGTGTAGGTTTAATAACCAAATCCTGATTTATTAAAGCTTGAAATTCTTGGATAATAACTTGATGAATTGGCTGAGGAGGTGACTGATCCATATGGTACTGTAAAGGTTGGTCAAAATAGGGTGAGTCATAATTGTTACAAGAGACATGCTCATAGATAAGCGGGTTCCTAGTTTGACAATCAGAACTATAGTGAGGACCTCCACAAAACTCACAACAGTAGGATTGTTGTGAGTAAATCGGTGAGTAATATGAATCTTGGTCAAAACCAATGTTTTGATTGTTACACGAAACCTGCTCATTGACAGCATGTTCCTTGTTTGACAATCAAAACCTTGGTGAGGACCTCTCCCGTCTAGGTTGGCTGTAGCGCAGCGTAGCCTAAGCCCGTAGTTCCCAATTTGGCCGTTGTCAGTCAATTCCCTCCGGGAAGCGCGAATGTTATAAATAGATCTATTAGGTATGACCTCTCCCGTCTGGGTTGGCTGGATAGGCAACCAGGCGTATACCATGTCAGATGTTTAAGTGTTTGGGGACTAAACACTTACTAGGCCTTTACATACTCTTTGAGTATGCACCCAGTGTCTAGCTTCGGTTGCATGAACTTAGTTCTAGCGCAGAACGAATTATATTTTTGTATAGTATTACAGGTTGTAGTACTTATACAACAAATTTTGGTCCAACTAAATGATTTATATGACTTGATAAACCTATGAACTCACCAACGTTTTTGCTGACTTTTAGCATATTTTTCTCAAGTGTTTAGTTGCAGGTGAAGGTGAAGGCAGGGCATGGGTCATAGAGAAAACAAAAGAAGTGTTTTCATACCACAATTTAAAATGTTTTATGGGCTTTTCCGCACTTAAACTATTTGTAAAACTTTATTTCATTTTAATGAAAATTTTAACAGAGTATATAATCCGTTATGTATTATCTTGTGTTGTGATTTCAATTTAAGTAGCACGTCGTGTCGCTTCTGTTGTACTGTATTTTTGGGGATGTCACATTGGGATAAACACCTCCTATTAGCCAAATTCTCTTATAACAATAGCTACCACACCAATATTAAAGTTGCATCGTACGAGGCACTTTATGTCGAAAATGCAATTACAAATTTGTTGGGCTGAAGTGGGAGATACCCAACTTAATGGAAGTACACTTTTGTTTTCCTCTTTTTTGCATTATTCTTTCCAAAAGATTTGATGAGTGGAGTACATCTAACTCAAATCATTGGACCTACACCACTTGGTGATATTTTGAACTGTATATGTGGAAAACTAGAAGGGGGGGGGGGTTGAATAGTTTTACCGATTAAAACTTGGTTTTAAACTATTTATATCGACTTATGTCAATCTATTTAAACGTGTGTGTTGGATGTTGATAGATAAGCATATGAATACATAAAACTAAGATAAAGAGTAAGAAGCACAAAACCACAACGCGAGTATTTATTGTGGTTCGGCTACAAGGACACCTTCCTTTCCCTACTCCACTCCCCGAGTCACCTACTCGAGAGTTCGTAATCACTAGACAACACAAACTCCTTGTGGCGGAGAAGCCTTCACAACGTCGCCTACTCTTTATCCGGTACAAGGCTAGACACCGGGTTCTTCCACGAAGTAGAACCAAACCTATTACAACATCGCCTACACTTTATCCAGTACAAGGCTAGATACCGAGTTCCATTACAAAGGAGGAACTACTACCCAACACTACACAACACCTATCCCAAAGGAGATCTACTCCTTATGACAACATCAACAAGGATATCAATATCCTTTAACCCAATACAAATATATCTTGTACATCGACACACCATATCGAATGTACACCCTAGGCACCTTTCACTAATGTCTTTGACTCGACTTCCAATGCACCCTTCACTAATGCCTTCAACACGGACTTTCGGCACCCTTCACTAATGCCTTTGACACGGACGTTTGACCCCCTTCACTAATGCCTTTGACACAAATATTTGGCACCTTTCACTAATGCCTTTGATACGACTCTTCGACACCTTTCACTAATGCTTTCGTCTTGACCCTTTAGACATCTTTCACCTATGTCTTCGACACAACACTTCCAATGAGAAAGAAAAGAACTATCAACAAGATACCATCAGTAGTCTTGATGATGACGAAGCTTGGAAACCCATGGACTTGAGCTTGCTCGACTTCAAGAAGTGGTGAACTCGCCTTAAGAAGAACCTAGAGAATCACACAAACACAAAACTATATAGAAAGATCCCTTGGATATGAGGTTAGAGAGTTTACAATACTAAGATAAAATGTGTGTGAAAAGGGTGAGTTACAATGAAGAAATGGCTCACTATTTATAGACAAAATATGCTAATGTTCCACGGATCCCTTGTTTGAGGGATCCGTCTAGTGTATTATGAGGGATCCGTGAGACGCTCCTCATTACCCATGGGATATGGGTCATGGGTTATGGGCCATGGGTCCTAGACTTTGGACCATGGATATCTAAGTAGATACAATGTATCTAGAAGATGCAATGCATCTAGTCAAAGGGTTTATGGGTTAGCTCCATGGGTCATGGATAATACCCATTATGACTTATGCATGATGTCATGCAATGGGTCATGGATTATGGATCATGTTCCTTGGGTATGGGTCATGGACTTTGGGTTTTACCCAACCACATTCAATGTATTAAGTCAATGGGTTAAATACTTAAACTTCTACCCACTCTATTACCCATTATAATACATACTAAGTATGTATATATCTACCCAATATGTAAACACTAGTTGTTATACATATGCATTACTATAACAAGAAAAACAATATTACTTGTTTAGTGATTTATATGAAAATGTAAGTGTGTTAATAAACTATTGGCTCAAACCATTTATGTATTTTATTTGTTTCGTTAAAATGATTTTACGTTTGTTATCGAAAAAACATTAGAAGATCGTAAAATATAAATAAACGTTTTTACGACTTATTTGTATTAACAGTATAATTGCATAGGTTACTGATGTTTTGAAATCCGGGTTTAATTGATTCGGTTGGGTTATCGGGTCACTGGTTCAACCGCTTGTTCAACCCGGGTTTCTATTAAAAAAAACTATTTTTCTTCAACAGGTTCGATCATCAGGTCAACTCGGTTTTTTATTAAAAAAATGAAAAAAACCAAAACCGGTCGGGTTTCGAGAACCGGGTTGACCTGAGTCACTTAAAACCCGACGAGTCTAACCGATTAACCCGTTTTAAAAAAAACTCGACTTTTTTACTCTTTTTTTGCCGGCCCCAGTTTAACCGGTTGAACCGACCGGATAAAACCAAGTTTCAAAACACTTCAGATAACATTTATAAAACGTCACAATGTATATTTCTTGTTGTAACATACCAATAAAAAGATGATTTTGATTACTTGATCTACAAGTGTATCATGATCCATGCATGCAATTGTTTTTCGATGTTGTCATAGAATAAAAAGAGTACGTGTGCGATATGTATATATGGTTAAGTTCGGAATATCGAAAGAGTGTACTTCCATCACCAAATGAAAAGAAGAAGCACTAGTTTGTACTTTCTTGAAACTTTTATTAAAAGTTAATATGCGTCATGTGTAAGAAGATGTAATTTTAAAGCATACACAAATCACAACAGTAACAACTTGTATGTAAAGCTCTAGGTGCCATTTGTCTGTGAGTCTAAGGGGTTGTTTGTTAAAATTTTCTAGTAGACATTCTTGATTTTATTACTTAATATTTTCAGTTATTTTTCTCTATTAATTCACAAACAAACAGTTTTCATATGACTTAATGAATACAGTTTTTTTCATATTAAGTCAATTAAGTCGAATTTAAGCACCACCTAAATCTGATTTGTAACAAAAAAGTTTGAACCCGAATCAAATATTACGGCTTGAATCTGTAAAATAGTCTGAAGTATATAGATATAAAATCGTTTTACTTTTACGAGAAATAAGAATAGAAAATTTAAGTCATAACTTCCATAGTTGTCAGGATCCCAATCCTGATCTTAGGATCTTACGATTTTACGATACTACAAAGCAAAAACGATCCGGATCCTACATAGGATCTTTGCAAGCTTAAGATCTTATATAATCCCGATCTTGACTATACGATCTTAAGATCTAATCCAATCCGATCTAACTTTTTTCGGATTACAAACTAAAAAACTACAAATTTATAGGTTATTTGTTTTGTAGATTTCAAAAAACTTCTTGAAAATCTTTTTAAATATTTCATAATGATAATTTAGGAAAACATTTCTATGAAACATTCATAGTATTTTGTGTTCATAATGTATAATAACGGGGTAGCAATGGTATAGATACAAAGAGCTAGAAATCAATAACGTACAATATATCTTTGGTAAAACTCGCAAGACTATCTGTAGTAATTTGTTAATAGCTACCTACAATACGTTAAACCGTCAAGTTTCCACAACCCGAAAAACAAATACCTGCCTAATGTCCTTATCTCTTACATACCCTGCGTATTTTTCACCGATATTTTCCCAAACTTTCAATAATTCCAAATGATGAGCTGAAACTTACTAAAGCAATATTGTATTTTACCTGATTCCTAATTTCAAATATCTGAGTAAGGTGTAATCAGGTAGCAATGGTATAGATACAAAGAGCTAGAAATCAATAACGTACAATATATCTTTTATTCAACCTTCTTGCAGCTTAAGACTGGTGTTATCCTTACTTTTTTGAAGCAAAGATTGTACTTTAGGAAGGCGACCGGTTTCAGATAAATGATTTCACATCGTGCTTTCATTTTTCAGTAAACATGGATGATTTGTAAAGACCATTAGGCTGGAATCTGCAACTATGGCACACACAAAGAGGGCAACCTCTATAATGTTTAACCACAACTAATAATATTTTATACAAAGTGTGTGTAACACCTCCGAAATACCACAACGGAAGATTGTGTCACTGGTGTTAATACAAATAAACCGTAAAAACGTTTATTAATATTTAGCGATCTCTTTGTGTTTTGTTGATAACAAATATAATGTTATCATAAGTAAAATTATAAGGATACATGTTATTTTTGTAAAACATCTACGTATAGTCATTTAATACAAATTGTTGTAATAATTCATTTGTTGTAATAGTTTATTAAGATGTGTAAAAACCACAATCCATGACCCATACCCACGGAGCATATCCATAACCCATAGAAGTTAACCCATACCCATTGTCTAGATGCATTGCATCTATTAGATACATTGTATCTATTTAGATACCCATGGTTCATAATCTAGGACCCATGACCCATAACCCAAAAACCCATGGGCAACAGAGCGCCTGACGGATCCCTGGAGTTAGACGGATCCCTCAAGCAAGGGATCCGTGGGATCCGTGCAACAGTGGCAAGAATTTGCCTATAAATAGAGAGCCATTTCTTCATTTTTAAACACCCCTCTTCTTACAAACTCTCTCTTATATTCTTACACTCTTCTAACAAAAGATCACTTGATCTAGAGAGTAGTTCTTCTTTCTTTTATTGTGATTCTCATATAGGTCCTTCTCTAAGGCGAGATCACGAGCATTCTACAAGTCATCCAAGCAAGGGGTCCTTGATTGATTTGTTCCTCCACAAGATTTATGTAGCGAAGATCTTGTATTTCATATTTCACATATTTGTTGTGTTATAGTAGTGTTGGTTTGGTCCTCCGTGTTACGGACTCGATATTTAGCTTTGTACCGAAAAAGTGTGCGACGCTAGAAAGCTTCTCCACCAAGTTGAAGGAGTTTGTTGATATAGTGCTTGAACTCTCGAGTAGGTGACTCGGGGAGTGGAGTAGGGCAAGGAATGTGTCCTTGTAGCCGAACCACTATAAATCGGTTGTGTCATTTCTATCCTTTACTTTACTTGCTTTCTTTACTTGCATTACTCTTAGATTTATACTTTCTATTCATCCATACGATTTCACATAACATCAAATATAAAGTTTTTGAATCTAACTTAAAATCGGCAAAACTATTCAACCCCCCTTCTAGTTTTCCACAATTGGCATCAAGAGTTAAGTTTATAAAAGTTTTAAAGTAAACCGTATTTTAAAAACTTTTCTATCACTATAGGTTCTGAAAATTACAAGGAAGGGCAATCCATGCAACGATCTTCACTACTTGAAACTAATGGTTTTATATATTGGAAAAATAGATTCGAAACGTATGTGAAGTCAAAAGATATTGATCTTTGGTACATCATTGTTGAAGGCGATTTTGAAGCCACTACAAAAGATGAAAATGGAAATTTAGTCAACACACCTCATGATAAACTCACCGATGATATTAAGAAAAAGCTTTCCAAAAAATAGTGAAGCTAAAATGGTTTTATATAATGCTTTACCCAAAAAGGAATTCGAAAGAATTTCCATGCTTAAAACCTCTAAAGAAATTTGGAATACTTTAGTTGTAACTCATCAAAGTAATCAACAAGTTAACAACAACAAAATAGATTTATTTGTTCAACAATATGAACAATTTTCAATATCAGATGAGGATACTATAGATCATTCTTTTGCTAACTTTAATACTATAATTACATCTTTACAAGCACTTGATGAGTCTTTCTCTAGTCGTAATCATGTTAGGAGATATCTAACTTCCATCCAAGTGGAGATCTAAGGTGATGGCAATCGAAGAATCAAAAGACTTGTCAATCCTCACCCTTGATGAACTCATAGGCAATTTAAAAGTCTTTAAGCTTGTCCTCGCTAAAGATTCCGAAGCCTCAAAAGTGAAAGAGAAGCACAAATCTCTTGCCCATAAAGCCAAGAAGGTCTCAAGCGATGAAGAAAACTCCTCTTCGGATAATGATGACGAGAAGTATGCCATGGCGGTAAAGGACTTCAAGAAGTTATTTAGAAGAAAGAGAAGATACATCTAGCAACCTTATGACGACAAGGAAGGTTTCCGGAAAATCAAAGATGACGAGAAGGCAAGGGATGAACACGCTTATTTTAAATGTGGGGATTCCAACCACTTTATTAGTAAGTGTCCCAAACGTGATGAACAAAAAGCGTTCGTGGGGAATGAGCGAGGAGGAGGACGAAGAAATTTGTCTCATGGCAAATGACGAGTTATGTTACGAATACTATAGTAGTTCATCATTAGATGATGACTCATTGCATAATGAATATGATAAATTTGCAAAATTAGTTTAAAAGTAAACAACAAAAACAAGTTTTTGAAAAATCAAAAATCAACGTTTAGAAAAGGAAGTCCTTGAGTTAAAAACAAAATTAAAACGTTTAGAAAAAGGGAAGATAGCAAGTGGGGAATGTGAACTTTATGCTCAACTTCAAACACTAGCTGATCATCTAGACTCTAAGATTGCTAGAATGAATACTAATACTCTAGATATGATATTAGACAGTGTTAAAACAGGAAACAACCAAAAAGGTTTAGGTTTTTAGCAACTTGATGCGTCAACTAGTGAAAACAAAGAAACACAATTCGTCAAAGCAATAGAAAATCAGGCCACTATAGTCACGGATCCCACAGATCCCACAAAAAGGGAACCGGCTAGTGTACAGCCAGAGATCCGTGGGTCTGCTAAAGCAAACAGTAGCAATAATATAGCTTCCTGATGCAGGTTTTACTGACCAGGTCTTAATATTTACAGTGTCTCGCTATACATATGGTATACCCTAATGCACTAACCAAAGTGTACCCGGTCGTGTGTAGTGTAGTAAATGGTAAAGCCGAGGTCGTCCCAAGAGCTATGTGTGTTGGATAATTACTAAGTCTAATTGTCACAGAATATAAATGGTTTGATAGGGTTTTAATTAAACTACGAATGCATAATATAAAAGCAAATAAATGGTAGAAGGGAAATCAATAGGGGAATATTGGTGCTAACCTAGTTAATCCTCCTAACTAGTAATGTTTACGTCTACCTACTTCCAATTACTTAAGGTGGGGTCAAATTCAGAGGACAGATTTGGTCAATTCGCCCTAACCTATCAGCAAAGATGCCACCACAGAGAAATCAGCGCACCGTCATAAGTCCTATTGTTCCCGGTCCCCTAAGCCAAGTCATTAAGTACCGCTACATGCTAGATTCTAAATAGTGAGTGCCCGGCCGTTAGGAACTTAGACACTACAAACCCCAATTCTTAACTTCATCCAAACGATAGGTGATCAGTTGGTCAAATCGCACAAGTAGAAAGGGTCGTCAATTGGTCATATCTTACCCTTCCCGTCTCAGTCCGCTCACCTAGGGTCAGTTGGTCATATCTCCTAGGCAATTGGCCTCTACCGCCATTCAAAACTACCGAATCAGGGGTGACTACCAGAGAACTATGCATGCATACACTTAGAAATAATTGTACGGAAGTAAAGGTAAACGCAAACAAAACAATTAAGGAATCATAACTAGGCTAGCACCAAAGGGTGCTTAGCCGCTCATATTAATCATGCACATCAATTCAATATTCAAAGGTACGAAATACATGAATTGAAAGTAAAAGAAATAATAAACGCTAAAGCTTATCGTAATAGTGTGACTTCTCCCTTGGAAACAGCTCCGTATGCTTCCCTAGACCTTCCTTGAGTATTTTCCCACGTTCTCAGAGTATTGTGTGTGGAATGGGATGATTAGAAATGCTGGAATTCATGGGGTATTTATAGGTTAGTCTGGGTTACGGCGTATCCAAAAGATGAGTTACGCCGTAACCTTCTATTTCTCCGTAAATGCACTAGATCTGCTAGTTACGGCGTAACCTTATAAGTGGTTACGCCGTAGTCTTCAATAAACCCGGTTACGCCGTAAGTGATTCAGATTTACGGCGTAAGTATCGGCGCGTGGAACCTCTTTTGACCTAATGGAGTTACGCCGCAATCTTTGGAAGGAGTTACGCCGTAACCTCTTGACGAGTTGGACTTCAGGGTCACGCAATAGTTACGGCGTAATGTGAGAGACGAAGTTACGCCGTAACCTCTTCAAAATAAGCATACTGTGATAAAGCCTTAGTAACGTTTCCATTTCCGCGTCTCTTTAGCTCCAATGCTCGCAATTTACCTGAAAGTGTAAAACAATGGAAAACAAGCGTAAATCCATATAAATGATATAAATAACAAGCATTAACGGGGGAAATTGACACTTAATATTTAGGACTATTTGATGTTATCAAATATCCCCCCACTTGAACTCTGCTTGCCCTCAAGTAGACCTTATTAGATAGATTCCTAAAAAGATATCTTCCAAAACCTGGAAAATATGAGTTTACAAATCCCTTATGCTAGAATAAAACAAAGCCGAAGACCTCGCGAAAGGGTAACAAACACTCAAATCTCTCAACTATTCTAAGTGTCAATTATAGGGTGATCACTCAATCGCATAGTCATAGCATGTATTCTATCATAAGCTTGGCGGTTACACAAATCTCCACCACTGGAGTAAAGGGCTAAACAATTCTCGAAGGCAATATGGGTAGACACGACAAAGGGTAAGGGGTGACTCGTCATTACTAACATGTCACGGCGAAGTGGACAAAATCAATGATACATGACCAAATCCATGGCCAAGACACCAAAGATTGCTCGCTGCATCACCTAGACATGCTTCATGACTAAAGGGTAGGATAAGACATGGGATGTATAATTGGTGTAAAATGAAAAACAAGCAGGTAGTCTATATCTATAACTAAGTCATCACCACTTACCGTCCGCCCAAAGTTCAAGCTTAGAAGTCTAGAGACCGGATCATGAAATGCAAGGTAGATGTGTCATTAGAGGACGTCGTGATGGGCACACTACCTTTTCTTCTTCAGTTGGTATTACTCCAACTCCAATCTTCAAATGTGACCGAGGTGGCCTCCTCGATACTAAACAATAAAGCTCATACTATAGTGCTTATAACATCGCACTTTACAAAATCATAACTGAATCAACTTTTCTTTTCTTTTTTTTTTCGAACATACATGATAACATAACATCCCCCCACTTGAGATGAACAATGGGAATTCGGGGGGTCTTCAATGATCTTCATAATTGTTGTCGATGAAAGCGTGATTTCCAAACCTTTCCACTTGAACCTTGAACTTAGGCGAATGATGACTTCCCCATTACCAATAAAGACTACAGGGTAGGCTAAGGTGTAAGGGTGTATCGAAACAATATATAAGGGTGACAAAATGAAATGAATGGCTCAGAAGGGTGTATCTAGGGGTATCTTGCACTAAAAGGGAGTGCAACAAAAGGGTTTCATATGGGGGTCGAAAAGTCGAGGTGACTAATCGATAGACTCACAATGGTAGGCTGTTTGGGTGATAATCCTATAATACTACATTCTAAAACTGAAAAGTCCAAATACATCGAGCTAACTCAACATACCTCGTCTATGGTCTCGAAATGATGCAAAGGCCAAGTTCTAAAGTTTACAAGCCACCGGCACACTCATAATTTGGTGGATTTGGGGTAAAATATAGGAAATGGATAAGGCTAATCTCACCATGTAATATCAAGGGTTGTATGCGTGTTCGGATAAGGTCTAATCTAGTTAGGTTCGGAAAAACATGTCAAAATATAAAAATGGCATAATTTTTCAAAATAAACTAGAAAAATGAGGGCTAAATAATGTTCAAGAGATAATTCTACTCCCGCCCCCCACTTGAATTGTACAAAGTCCCTTTTGTACTAGGCATTAAAATGAAGGTGAAGAGAATGGTAGAATTAGAGCGAGAACTTCCCTGAAATTTGCTCCAAAAAGAAGAAGGCCCACGAGAAAGGATCGTGCCTTCGTTAAAGCGTCATGAGCAAACTTCAATCCCTGAAATCACAATACCGGCAAGCATAATTCTAAAAAGAAAAATGAAAAATGAAAAACAAACCTAACTCACTTTCGTAGGAATCACGGTTGTATTTAGCGAACGCAACAAGCCTTTTAAACCACTTGGTGTCCCAAGTGGACGAGTGAAGTCTCGTGAGGGTTTACAGAGAACACACCCACAAAGTTCATTTAAAAACTAATACAAGGTTACTGTGTTTTAAAATGAAAGAATTAAAGTAGAGGAGAGTTACGTCAGAACTCCAATGAGAGAGTTACCCGAATCGGCAAAACCTGTATGAGCCGAGAAGCGATAGTTACGGCGTAACCACCGAGATGGTATTACCGTAATTGGTAATGCGTCAAGAATTCCGCCGCTAAAATGTTTTCGGCGCGAATCACCAAGATGAGTTACCGTAACTCGTTCAGATCAAGCAACTACAGCAGTAATGACTTCATTGTCTCCTGCAAAAATGGTTAGAAAACACAAAACCCAACAGAAAGAAATAAAAACAAAAGAAAGGGATAATTCGGTTGTCTCGAAGAGCACTTTTCTTTATTAACGAAGTCTTTAAGTTAGACTCAGAGCCGGGCTACCGTGTTTGTCTTCATTACTGGGGGGCGATCTCCATGTTGAAGCCAACTGATCAAATTCTCATCCCGCTTTTATCCATCTCCAAGTTCTAAACACCCTAAGTAAAATATTTTGATCTTTTGGTAGGGGTGATCAAAACCTTTGGCTTTATCTTCTTCACTAATACCAAGCAGGGGTCTAGCATAACTCAACTGCCTTTTAGTCCAATTTTAAAGTTTTTGACAGCCCTGGCATTTTGAAAATAGTTTTATCATTGCCAATATTTAACCAAACCAGTCTTTCCTTCACGTTTTTATCAAGCCCGGATATTTCTTTAAAGGGTTTTCCAAAAATCACCCCAAATTCGCCACTTAATTCGCTAACATCTTCCAAAACCACAAAGTCGACTAGAAACGAGTGTGTTCCTAAAAAAACTCGTATGTTTGTTGCTATCCCGAGGAAGTTGTTTCCTTTGTAATCAAGCTCCTTTTCCATAACCTGGTTGTAGCATTCCTTAGAGATAATATTGACTGGGAATCGCGTGTCGATAAATGGGTGAAAATCAATGAATCCAATTTTGCATGAGATCTTCAGATAATAGGGATTCCTATGATGGATTCATGCCCCCATCTCATAAAACTGCGGTTGGTTCGATTGCAAGAATGTTTTTTCGAGTTTTCTTGCCAATGGGTCATCTCGACATCACTAGAGAGGTCTTCAGCACTTAATCCTACGTTATCTTCTTCCTCAAAATTCACGAAAACATCAAAATCCTTCCCCGAGTCAATCTCTCCAGGATCCGGGGGGTCGCTAAGAAACTTTTCAAGGGCTTCACCAAAATCCCCCACTTGGTCAATAGCACACACCTTCTCCAGGGTGGACAAATGTTCATTAGGTCCGAATGTGGCGACCTCTCCATTAGCCTCCAGAGTCAATTTACCGGCAAAGACATCTACTTTAGTGTGAGCAGTAGCAAGCATGGGTCTTCCTAAAATGACACGTATCCTGTTGTCTTCCGGGATATCAAGAATCACAAAATCTACTGGAAAAAGGAATCTCTTTATCTTCACTAATACATTTTCAACAATTTCTAATGGCGATTGCATGGATCGATCGGCCATTTCAATTTTCATCTTGGCCGGTTTTAAGTTGCCAATTCCTATACGCAAAAATATCGAACGAGGCATTATACTAATACTAGCTCCAATATCAGCCAGTATGCTACACAAGTTCAGTTCCCGATATAGCAAGGGAGAGTAAAACATCATGGATCTTTTTCCTTTTGTGGTTACTCGTTCCTCAAAACCGCTGAGCATCTTTCGTTGAGGCGAATAGTCTCATCATCACTTAATTCACGCGTAGTATTATTAGCATCATTGGGAGGGTTCACCAGCAGATTTTGGTCCAAAAGTGATTGCTTCTCCATGCTGATCCGTCGCTTAACCTTTTCTGAAAAGGTCAAGGGTTCTTCGAGGATAGTTTCTACAATGTGGACAACTTCTTCCTCCCGAAGCTGCTAGGTAATCGAGATGGCTTCAACATGAACTGACACTTTCCTCTAATCTTTTATCCTATCATCGTGAATTTTAATAGAAGAGATCAGATATCCATGAATGCTCTCAACATCTTTTCAATCCTATCGCCGTGTTCTCTTGATTCTTTGATGGGGTCGAGAATCTTTTTCTCAATATTGCTTCCGGAATCGGTCTCAAATACACTATTAACTTTTTCAATCTTACATGCTTCAGCTTCTCTTTTCCAATCTCCGTTTTTCGAAAATTTCCCCGTAATTGTATTCTTGCTTCGTTATAGTCTTCATTACTTTATGATCGGGTTATCTCTCGGTCCGTATCCAGTATCCATGTGCCACTTGTAGCAATGTTCAGAAATCTGATGAATACATTCCAAGGCCTGATCAGGAGTCATGCTAGGAATGGGTCTTGGTGAATCAAGGAGTTCTCGTGTTTGTGCATTAATCCCCCGATAGAAAACGTATACGATCTGATGTTTGTTTAAATCATGAGTAGGGCAACGATAGAGAAGTTCATTGAATCTTTCCCACGCTTGGTACATCGTTTCTTCACCAATCTGCACGAATCGATAGATTTTCCCAAGAAGCCTAGCCATTTTAGAGGACGAACTCCTTTCTTAGTTTTCCCAATGCTTCTTTACTTTCACTAGGAAGTTTGTTATACCATCTCTTAGCTGTTCCAGTGAGAGTCATAGGAAAAATCCTTGCAGTGACTGAGTAACTAGGAGTACCCCTGGTGTTGAAAAGGGAGGATAAGTGAAGAACTTCATCTACGTGATGCTGAACGTCCTCATCTTTGTCTCCAGAGAACTCAAGCTTATGTAACTCCCGAATAATATGATCTGGGATGGAGTATTTTTGGGCAGGAGAATCCTTAGTGAAGCTTCGCTGGCGCTTATCGTTAGGTCGGTCCAAATATCCGCTCCATGGTAAGGTCATTGATATCACTTTCATTGATGACTTCGGTTCTCGGTCCGACCGGTCCGATTCATAAAATGAGAAGATGTTGTGAATAGAAACCGGAGAATAGATCCTCTTTTTCCGAAATTGCTTCTCCGTGTCAATAAATGGGGTAGCCGAAGGGCCTAGAGTGCGAGTCTTGTATCCCGACATTATCGAAAGAAAATTAAAAACATACTTAATATGAAATCCTAATATAGCTCCTCGCCGGCGCCAAAAACTTGATGCGTGTTTTACCACTGTGTCTTAATATTTACAGTGTCTCGCTATACCTGTGGTCTACCCTAATGCACTAACGGGCAGTGTACCCGGTAGTGTGTAGTGTAGTAAATAGTAAAGCCGAGGTCGTCCAAAGAGCTATGTGTGTTGGATAATTACTAAGTCTAATTGTCACATAATATAAATGGTTTGATAGGGTTTTAATTAAACTACGAATGCAGAATATAAAAGAAAATAAATGGTAGTAGGGAAATCAATAGAGGAATAGTGGTGCTAACCTAGTTAATCCTCATAACTAGTAATGTTTATGTCTACCTACTTCCAATTACTTCAGGTGGGGTCAAATTCGAGATGACAGCATTTGGTCAATTCCTAACCTATCAGAAAGATGCCACCACAGGAGAAATCAGCGCACCGTCATAAGTCCAGTTGTTCCTAGTCCCCTAAGCCAAGTCATTAAGTACCACTACATGCTAGATTCTAAATAGTGAGTGCCCGACCTTTAGGAACTTAGACACTACACCCCCCAATTCTTAAGTTCATCCAAACGATAGGTGATCAGGTGGTCAAATCGCACAAGTAGAAAGGGTCGTCGCTTGGTCATATCTTACCCTTCCCGCCTCAGCTCTCACCTAGGGTCAGTAGGCCATATCTCCTAGGCAATTGGCCTCTACCGCCATTCAAAACTACCGAATCAGGGGTGACTACCAGAGAACTATGCATGCATACACTTAGAAATAATTGTACGGAAGTAAAGGTAAACGCAAACAAAACAATTAAGGAATCATAACTAGGCTAGCACCAAAGGGTGCTTAGCCGCTCATATTAATCATGCACATCAATTCAATATTCAAAGGTACGAAATACATGAATTGAAAGTAAAAGAAATAATAAACGCTAAAGCTTATCGTAATGGTGTGACTTCTCCTTGGAAACAGCTCCGTATGCTTCCCTAGACCTTCCTTGAGCTTTTTCCCACGTTCTCAGAGTATTGTGTGTGGAATGGGATGATTAGAAATGCTGGAATTCATGGGGTATTTATAGGCCAGGTCGGGTTTCGGCGTAACCAAAAGATGAGTTACGCCGTAACCTTCTATTTCTCCGTAAATGCACTAGATCTGCTAGTTACGGCGTAACCTTATAAGTGGTTATGCCGTAGTCTTCGATAAACCTGGTTACATCGTAAGTGATGCAGTAGTTACGGCGTAAGTATCAGCGGCGTGGAACCTCTTTTGACCTAATGGAGTTAAGTCGTAATCTTTGGAAGGAGTTACGCCGTAACCTCTTGATGAGTTGGACTTCGGGGTCACGCAATAGTTACGGCGTAATGTGAGAGACGAGTTACGCCGTAACCTCTTCAAAATAAGCATACTGTGATAAATCCTTAGTAACGTTTCCATTTCCGCATCTCTTTAGCTCCAATGCTCGCAATTTACCTGAAAGTGTAAAACAATGGAAAACAAGCGTAAATCCATATAAATGATATAAATAACGAGCATTAACGGGGGAAATTGACACTTAATATTCAGGACTATTTGATGTTATCACTTCCTCATCTAGAACCGATTTTGTTATTGTTAATAAGAAGAAACCAACCCATGTTACTATTAGACAACCACCTCCAAGACAAAATCAAAGTTTTACAAGATACAAAGGTCCATCATTTTCAAAACCAAATACATTTAGGAGACGTAATAATGTTTATCTGAGAAGTAACCATCAAATTGGATGAAATCCTAATATGCAAAACGATTTTCCATTTTAAAACTTTGCACCATGGAATGCATACTCACCTTTTTCATATATGTCTAACATGAATGAAATGTTTAACACTAATGGACCCATGAACAAATGGGGACCAAACTTTTGAGTTAATTGTTTTCTTAGGTGTGCTTAAAGGACAACCTAGATCCGGATGAATGGATGAAGGATAGTTGGTGCACGAGGCACATGACCGGTAATAAAGATTTATTTTCCACATATGAATCTTTCAATAGAGGAAATGTGGTATTTGGAAATAGAAAAAGCAAAATCATCAGTAAACGTACGATTTCTAACAAATCTCTAACCATTAACGATGTGTGTCACGTTGAAAACCTAAACTTTAACCTCTTAAGTATAGGACAAATAAGTGATAAGAAGTGTAACGTACTCTTTAATGAAACCGGTAGTAAGATATTGAAAAATGGTATCACTATAGGTAGAGGCATTAGGAAACATGGAGTCTATGTCATTAAAATCGGTAATGAACCTAAAGACAAACTTTGTCTTACTTCTATGGATGATACTTCGACCTTATATCATCGAAGATTGGGTCATGCCAATATGCGACTTCTTCAATCGCTATCATACAAAGATCTAGTAAGAGATCTACCAAAATTAAAATATGAACATCACTTTTGTGATGCTTGTAACGTAGAAAAACAAGTCCATGCTAGTCACAAATCTAAAAACATGGTCTCTACAACTAAGTGTCTAGAATTACTACACATGGATTTATTTGGTCTATCCGCTATCCAAATTTATGGAGGCAACTACTACACTTTGGTTATAGTGGATGATTACTCTAGGTACACATGGACTAAATTTTTAAAGAACAAAACTGAAACGTTCGATTACTTTGAAATATTAAGTAAGAAAATCAAAAGACAATTAGGAAGCCCTATAGTGTCTATTTGAACGGATCATGGTAGGGAATTCGATAATGAAGTGCAATTTGGAGCCTTTTGTGACGCTAATGGTATTATTCACAACTTCTCGGCTCCTCGCACTCAGCAATTGAATGGGGTAGTTGAAAGAAAGAATAGAACCCTACAAGAAATGAGTCGCACCATGTTAAATGAGCAATCCATATCTCAAAAGTTTTGGTGCAATGCCGTTGATACTTCAACGTACATACTTAACCGAGTCTTAATTAGACCATTTTTAGGTAAAACTCCATACGAGTTACTTCGAGACAAAAAGCCTACGTTAGATCATTTTAGAGTCTTTGGTAGCAAATGTTTTCTACTTAACACTAAAGATTACCTTACAAAGTTTGATCCTAAATCAACCGAAGGTATCTTTTTAGGTTACTCTCCTAATAGCAAAGCTTACTTCATATTAAATAAAGAAACAATGAAGGTTGAAGAGTCTTTAAACTTAAAATTTGATGAGAGTCCACCCAAACCTACTCTACCTCTTGTCGATGACGAGATTGTCGAGAGTGAAGCAATAGAAATAAAGAAAAATACAAACAAAGAAGATGAACCTTTGAATAATGAAATCATCAATATTAAAGAGTCTAAAGATCACCAAGTAGATAAGGTCATACGAAAATTAAACGAAAGAAACTTAAGAACTCAAGTCCAAAACCAAAGTAGCTTATTTTGTTTTGTCTCAATCATAAAACCTAAGAATACACAAGAAGCCATAAAAGATGAAAGTTGGGTAATGGCTATGCAAGAAGAGTTAAATCAATTTGTTTCTAACGATGTTTGGACACTCGTCCCTCCACCTAGTAATCAAACCATAATAGGAACCAAATGGGTATATAAAAACAAGTTAGATGCAAACGGTGTAGTGTCTAGAAACAAAGCTAGACTCGTTGCCCAAGGGTATAATCAACATAAAGGAATAGACTTTGATTAGACATATGCCCCTGTGGCTAGATTAGATTCTATAAGAATACTTCTTGCTTATGCTTGTGCTAATGATCTTAAGCTCTATCAAATGGATGTCAAAAGTGATTTTCTAAATGGTTTTATTAATGAAGAAGTATATGTAGCTCAACCTCCGGGCTTTATCGATTTCGAAAAACCTAAACATGTGTATAAGTTAAAGAAAGCTCTGTACGGTCTTAAACAAGCTCCAAAACCTTGGTATGATAGACTCAAGTCATTTTTAATCAAAAACAACTACACCATGGTGTTAGTTGATAATACACTTTTTACTAAGAAAAAGAATTCACATATAATCATTGTTCAAATATACGTGGATGATATTATATTCGGATCTACTTGTCAAGACATGTGTGATGATTTCTCTAAAATCATGCATGACGAGTTCGAGATGAGTATGATGGGAGAACTAAGTTTCTTTCTTGGTCTACAAATCAAACAAGTAGAAGATGGTATCTTCTTTAATCAATCTAAATACATAAAGGAGATGTTAAAGAAATTTGGTTTAGAAGAGTCAAAACCCATAAGAACACTATAACCAAATCTTTGATACCAATCTGTAACACCCCCAAAATAACGCAGTGGAAGATTGTGTCACTAGGGTGCTACTTCATAATACAAAGTACAAGTTATAGAAAACGACCTCTAAATGAGACATTTTGTAAAGTTACCATTCGATTAATGAAATCGAAGTTACAAACAATGAGGTCCCAAAGTATAATACATAAATGTTTACAAAATGTTTCGAATGATAAATACGAATGAATAAAGTCTTCAAAACATGTCGTGCGACTCTATACTTCAGACTCTAGCTATCGCCTTATGACCTAAGATAAACATGCTAAAAAGTGTCAACACAATGTTGGTGAGTTCATAGAGTTTGTTTAACATGTAAGGCTTTTAAAGAATGTTTACACAGTAAAGGCATTATAAATCCACTCAGTTCTAAGTTCCGCCCATACAAAACTTGCAACCTGTGTGTTCACAACCCACTACCAAAATATAGTTTGCACAATGCACCGGATTATATTCACCCAAGGTCATGAATCTGGTACGCAAGGGCGGGGGCATCTTCCTAATTAGTACTATATTACTCCCAAGGTCATGAATCCGGTACACATGGGCGGGGGCATATACTCGACTTATAGTACTATAAATATCTCTCCGACAGTATAGAGCATTGTTTAGGTATGTAAATACAAATCATGTATTTAGATTAAGCGAGTAAAGTATTTCCAAGAATGTATAACGAAATCATGTATAACGCAATCAAGTATAATGTAATCATGTATAAATGCAATCAAGTATACTGCAATCAAATGCAATCAAGTATAAATGTTTTGAGTATTTGTAAAAGTAAAAGCAAGTAGTTGAGCGTGTATCTCCCTCAAAGAGTTAATAAAATAATTAAACGAGTAAAAGTGGAGCTACGAACTCACCTCAGAGTAAATGATATCAAATGTATAATGAGAACGAAGGATAAGCCGAGAAACCTCTACGCGCAACCTAGAATAGGATGTTGTGTCTTAGGTTCTAAAATAAAGATGTGAATGTATAAACATGCTTATATATTCATTACATCAATTATGATTGGATACTTAACATTTGTGAAGTCGTATAAGTGTTTACATTTCGTGTATTTAAGTTTTCCCCATCTAAATCTACCCATTATATCTAAACCGTAAATGATCACGACTCGGTTTTTATTTCCTCATAAAGGTAATTAAATTTACTAAATAGATTAGTGGGTCCTACTGCCCCAAAAATTATTTAACTAATGTGAAATTGCCAATTTACCCTTGAATGTACTAGTTATTTCAATCAACAGCAAACTGTCTCACGGTTTTGGTCATAAGTCGAGTTCTACAATTCCGTTTAATGCACATCCAGCGGCCACGTTCAAGTTAGGGTTTAATGCAAATTCTCTCACGTTCAAGGGGTTATATTCAATTTTTATGAGTTTTAGGCGTTTAAAATCTTTTACTTAGTTTTGGACACGTTTTGCCATTTTGTCTCTAGTTTATTCATCGGGATGAGTTACGGCATGAGCCACCCGATAACGACCACAAGACATCGATCTATGATCCTATGTTATTATCTAAGTTTCTCAGTTCATGAATTTTTCCCAGTAACTACGTTTACTACCCCTGTTCAGTTTCTATTTTTCAAAACTAGTCCTATCGACGATTTCTAGTGTCTTAGTTCAATTATCCAAGCATAATCAGCCATAATAAGCATATAAAACATATTACATACATGAAATAATAGTATTTACTGAAATCAAAGGTAAGAATAGGAGTTTGCTTACAATCCTTGTGATGAAATTTAACTAGAACTATGAACAAGAACACTAAATTCTAAACCCTTTCAACCAATGTCCCTAGCTTCCAAACTTTTATCCATCTTGCTAACCCTTGCTAGGCTTGATCTAACCTTGTAAGAAACCTTATGAATTCAGCCCTAGCAACCTTGTGTAGCTCCTAATTCAACCATGGAATCACCAAAATAACACTAGAACTATGTAGAGAATAACTAGGCCTTGAACTTTGATATATAACTTGAAGATTGAAATCAAAAGATGGATAACTTACGATGATGATGATGGATCAGTGATGAAGAGATAAAAGGAAGAGTTTCTTGGTGAATAAATGAGAAGGTGAATGTGTTTGAGAGAGTTGTGATCAAATTGGCCAGTTATACTATAGAAGACTTAAGGATTAAGTTACTTAGCACATGTATAAAGCTTCCTATGTGAGCTTTACCAAGAAAAATGCCCCATGTGGTCAAAAATTCGTTCAATGACTATCTTGGATGACTAGATATTAGTTTTGATAATATCTTGCTTTTACGGAGTGATTTTGGTCCCATTAATCGCTAACCGTAAGTCGTAAAGTCACGAAACTTAAAACCGGGTATCCTAAAAATATGAATCTTATAAATATATTAAAACTTATCAATATACTATATATAAGCATATTGGATGAGTGATAAGTTCTATCGAGTTGCTTAAACGCTGCTAAAACTGTAAACATATATTTAAAACGCGTAAATCGCGTAAAACGCAAAACTGGAAAACGTAAACTTCCAAAACTTATGAAAATGTCACGGAAGGTGAAAAACTTATATTTCTCTTATTTGTAATGTTTATGGACATATCGGGATGCCTAAATGTCGTTTAAACCTAAACGTAAATCTCAGACACGATTTCGTGAAATTTGCATAAATGACCCGACGAGTTTCAAATTCTTGGGTTATCACTAAAATAGGTTAACTTACGAGAATGTTAAATAAAAATTTCGGTGATGAATAGTAAAAATGAATAGTAAAATTTTGAAAATAAATAGTAACCTGAAATTGCGAATTGTTACAGTGTGCAACGACTCTCTGCCAAATGATTAGACACCGAATTCTCAATAGCATTAGTCAGGCATTATAAAATCTGGACAGTCAATAGTGCAATGTTTTTATAATGAACGACCCATTGCTACTAAAAAAATTGTTCTTGAGTTAAGGTGAGACAAAACTGGAAGCATCCCCATTATATATCTTTAACTTTGATAGGAAAATGAAAATAATACCCGAAAGTTAGTAAAGCATCTGATCATCTCAAACACATAAAAAACTAAAAATCCGTTTAACTTTTAGTAAGAGAAGAAACTAACCTGTAACCGATACTAAACATAATACGTGTAGGTAGGAATGGTTGTCTTTATTAACATCTATAATCCATAACAATTTATCTTTTACCTCTGATCATCTCAAACACATAAAAAAATTAGAGATACGTTTAACTTTTAGTAAGAGAAAAAACTAACCTGTAACCGATGCTAAACAGAACACATGTAAGTAGCAATGGTTGTCTTTAGTGTTACAGCAACTTAATATTCATTGGAATGGTTTAATACCGGAGCTCTGCTTTTACAGTAAAATGGACTTTAACAGTGCAATGACATTAACGTTGGTTTAAAACAATATAATTTAAAAGCGCGTCTCAGGCATGCCGTTGGACTATTAAAGTCCATATAACTGATATTGCAGCACAAAATAGAAGATAGACACAAATCGAAACATATTGTATATCGCTTTCATTATCTGCAATCGCGATTGTGCGCTAAAGAACGAAGATGGCCGTTATCCTTCTTGTTTTGAAAACAATAGCCAAATTAAAATGCAGCAATCATTGTACTTTAGAATGACGGTTGTTTTCAGATAAATGATGTGACAACATGGTTTTCCTTTTCAGTAAACATAAATGATTTGTAAAGACCATTACGGTGGAATCTGCAAGCATGGCAAACACAAAGGAAGGCAAGCTCTATAATGCTTAACGACAGCTAATAATATTTTATACAAAGTGTGCACCGACCCTCTGCCAAATGATTATACACCAAATTCCCAATAGCAATAGGCAGCCATTATAAAAACTGGACAGTCAATAACGCAACACTTTTATAATGAGCTACCTATTGCTATTGCGAAAACGGTGCTTGAGTCAAGGTAACATAAAATCGTCAGCAACCTCATTAAATATCTTTAGCTTTGATAGAAAAATGGAATTAATACCTGAAACTTAGTAAAGAAAACTGTTACTATCTATAATCCATAACAATTTATCTTTTAGCTCTGACACGAATCGAAACATATTGTATATCGTTTTCATTATCTGCAATCGCGATTGTGCGCTAAAAACCGAAGATGCCCGTTATCTTCCCTGTTTTGGAAACAATATCAAAACTAAAATGCACCAATCATTGTACTTTAGGAAGGCGGTTGTTTTCAGATAAATGACGTGACAACATGGTTTTATTTTTCAGTAAACATAAATGATTTGTAAAGACCATTAAGGCGGAATCTGCAAAGCATGGGAAACACAAATTCCCAATAGCAATAGGCAGCCATTATAAAAACTGGACAGTCACTAGTCTGACACTTTTATAATGAGCTACCTATTGCTATTGCGAAAGCGGTGTTTGAGTCAAGGTAACAAAAAACGGTTTGCAACCCTATTATATATCTTTAGCTTTGATAGAAAAATGGAAGTAATACCCGAAACTTAGTAAAGCAAACTGTTAATATTTATAATCCATAACAATTTATCTTTTACCTCTGAACATCTCAAGGGCATTAAAATTCAAAATATGTTTTACTTTCAGTAAGAGAAGAATGTAACCTGGAACCGATACTAACGAGAACATGCGTAACTCATATTGTGACGCTTTAATACCGAAACTCTGCCTTTACAGTCAAACGGACTTTAATAGTCCAACGACAATAACGCTGGTTTAAAAGAATATGATTTTAAGTCATGTGCCAGCCATGCCGTTGGACTATGTTGCAGTACAAAATAGCAGATAGACACAAATCGGACTCGCAGCAGTCTCATTTACCATACTATAATAAGCAAAACCCTAGAATCAATACCCAAACATAATATAGTGACAATATCTATTTATAATAATAGAACCTGTAAGAAAACACTCATTATTAGTACAATACTCGAGAATATCTATTTATTAAAGAATGCCACCGGAGAATCAATAGATCGTAAGAATGGTACCGGAGAATCAATGAACCGTTTGAAGGTGTTGGTATGATTCGAGCCCTAACCTCAGAATAAACGTAGACGGTAAGAATTAGTACCTGGAAAAGGGCTGAAAATGGGCGATGAGGCGCGAACCCAACTAATGGGCTAAGTTAGCCTGCTGCTGGATCATCAAAACGGCGTCGTTCGTACGGATACGGCGTCGTTTGTGAGTTGGTTTAATATATATATTAATTTGTCAATTTGTATAATATTACAAAAACTATTAAGAAATAACATTAGAGTAGGATCCTAAGATCCCGATCCGATCTTACGATCACGATTTTGCAAAGACGAAAACTATGCTAAGTAGGATCTCGATCTTGAAAACTTTGATAAATTCTACAGTTTAGAAATGTGGATATAAATTTTCTTAACACAAGACACTCAAGAACAATGTATCGCAATTTGATCTCATAACGTATATAGTTTTATATTATTGATCAGTTGCACTCCTATGTGTTTGAACATCATCATTATCCTGATTTATCAAGTAATTATACTTCACACGACGATCATATTGCGAGAAATACTCATGGCTTTTGCCCTCTTTAATCACCAAAGACCAAAGTCACGTTCAACATGTATGTGACTGAACGTTTATGGTAAATATATGTTGGTTCAATCGTAATCTTTGTATGCGCATTATTCATATTCGTGACAGTTTTTAGTTTCTTAAGTAGGATTCTAGTTTTTATTTGTAAGTCATGTTTTTTCTTTTGCGTCTCACTCTCGTTTAATTATCTTGATTAATCGAGGTGGGACGCTTTGTTTTGTATTTTGGTTTCTTCGGGGTTCTAATAATGTGTTGCCTTTCTAAAAAAAATAACTCTCGTTTGTGCTTAAAAAACAACAAAGTTAGCGTCCTAATTGCACATTACTTTAATTCATTATTTAATTTTTAATGGTATGATCGAGAATTTTTTGAAAAATTAAAAGATATCCAAGTGAATTATAAAAGAAAATTCGAAGATTATGAAGAATGTTGATATGCCCAAGCTCGTTACGAAGAAATCTGTCAAAATATCGACCAAGACCAAAAGATTGGTTTATACCGACATAATTAAAGATCATTCATGGGGTCCAGAAATGATTCTTAGCGCAACTAGTTATACACGCAAATAAGCAAAGGGATGGAAAATATGAAGTTGAGGCTATCCCAACAATAACAACCTTTAGTAACCTTCATTTTTCTTGCTATATCAGTTTTTTCTCTCCTGCGACATACAAACGATCTTTTAAGCACAATAAGATGATATACACTACAAAGAACATACTTAAAAAAAATAACTTTTAAATAATTTAAAACACACATAAAACAAACACTCAACTGATTGTCCCAATCGGTTGGGACCTCAACCCACATCCCCTTCTACCTCCTTCAACTCTCATCTCTACAACAATGTCAACCCAGCGCAACCTCTCCAACCCATTCGGTTGAGGCATTATTGAAAGTATCCTGAAGCAGTCGTATTTGAAATTTGAAACTGAAAATTGCTTTATGTCGACATATCTAAAGATCATTCCCACTCAACCCAAAAAGGTTCCATACTATGCAAAGCAGGAAGAATCGAAAGAAAAGTCCACATATATAAGTTGTGTTAATTTCGTATTTGAGAGATCCATTACCAACTACATATATTGAAAAAACCGCATTTCTAAATCCTTAAATAGAATAAACTTAACAATTGTTTCTAGTTTACTACTAGTAACGAGTAACCCAACATATAAGTAAAAGACTTTTGAGTATATAGTATATATATTGATGACGTATAGTCTGGTGTCGGGTCACAAACCCGACTACAGTCCACTACTGGCAAGCCCAATACGAACTGGGCCAATGTCCATACGCGTTTGGGCTCACGAAAGCCCAAGCCCATATCTATTTACGGAATAGATATCCGATATCTTCTAAAATAAGAAGATAATCATTCCCAACACTAGGCGGGATACTGGGTTGGGGAACACGGAACCAATAAGGATTCCGTGTGTATATAAAGGGAATTATATCCCTCGTTTAAGGTACGATCTCATAACCCTAAAACTCCTTAAACCCTAAACCGATTACTCACTCTCGCGAGGATAATCGTGGGAGACAATCCCACGGGTAAGCCTAACGTGTTTCTTGTCTCTTAGTGCGCAGGTCTCAAGCAAAGAATTCCCAATTGCGAGAACCGAGCCCAAACCAGAACGTCCCAACTTTTGTATCAACAAGTGGCGCCATCCGTGGGACCTTACACTAAGAACCAACACTAGAATGACAAAGCGCGATCAGCGATCGCAGTCCATCTCATGGGAAGAAGTCGCAGAGTGGATTGACCCCTAAGCATACCTCTTGGGACAACCGCCGCTAAAAATAAGGGATCAGGCCAAGATTTGATCTTCCCTTTGGTGGAACCGCACTCGGGAACAACCCAAGCCACTACAACCACCACGAAAGTGGAGTAGACCCCTGCACCACCTTTACTACTCCCTTCCAATCGCGTCCTGAAACCGACCTAACAAAGGTACCGTGAGGCACCGGGCCTGATAAGGGTAAAGCAAATGAAACAAACGCACTCACCCTCGAGGGAGTCGCGGGAATGCTGAATTACCGTAAGTTTTCGTGATCCCAAAACTACGTAAACATTAACGCCCTCATGCAAGAGGAAGAGAAGAAGAGATCGTCGGAACTTGAAAGCCGACTCAACTTCGATTCTGAATAACTTCTCCATTGCGCCATCGTAAAGAAAAGCGCAGGGAGATAGCGGCCGACCCCGATTCAAATGCAATAGGGAGGAGAATTGAGGATGATGAGACATCTCACTCGCGCACTGAGTGATAGTGAGAAAGAAGAACGGCGTACCAGTGTCTACACTAGATTGGGTAGCCGTAAAATACGTGGCATCGCGAAAGCACTCCCATGAAAGTCCTTCGCATCCGTGCTACGAGTCGACTCGAGGACAATGCGCAAAACGCCGTAAGAAGGAAAATTCATCTTCTCGATAATTCCTGGACAACAGGACAAATGACACGAGGACATTGGAAGTCTAGAAACGAGACGTGATAGCCAAGAGGAAGACATGTCTCTCCCGTGGCGTCCGAGAAAGTGGATGCGTTCACCGGACGTAGTGATTTCTCCGAGAACAAGAAGAGACGCATGCCTACAAATGTCAAGACCTATGATGGAACAAAGGTGATCCCGACGATCACCTAAAATCTTCGAATCGTACGCGACCATTGAGAATCTGCCACAACCAAAGTGGTGCCACATGTTTAATTCCACACTGGTGGGAAGCGCGCGAATGTTCAACAAACTCCCACGAAGGAGCATAAATGGTTTTGAAGAGTTGAGAAAAGCGTTCCGCATAAATTTTACTCAACGGAAAAAGTGTGCTAAAAATCCTGTCGAACTCGCCAGGTAAAGCGTAACCAAGGAGAATCTATGAGTGCATTCATGGAACGCTTTAAAGATGAATGCATGCAAGTTAAAGCATGTCCTGAAGTACTAAAGATCTCTGGCTTCATGAATGGGATTAATAATCCAGAACTCATCAAGAGATTGAACGACAAGATCCCTGAGACTTTTGATGAACTCATGAAGCGCTCTCGATCTTTTGTCCAGGGGGAAGCCGCACGCGAGATAGCAAAAGAACCACTCGAGTTACCGGTCCACAGGAACAACTCGAGACAATCCAACGACGGAAGTAATACCAATAGGAACTATCGCAGGCGAGGAGCGGCGAGCAGAGATAATGAACAGGTATACTCCCCGATCAAAACACCAAAGGAAATACTCGCACGGAAGGTGCGAATTTCCCAAGACCACCGCAGATCGTACACCATGAGGATGGCGCACTGGAATGGATAATGTGACTACCACGCAAAAAAGGGTCACACCACTAACGAGTGTGTCCAAATGCGCCATTCATCGACAAGATGGTCAAGGAGGGCGCCGACCACTTAGTTAAAAACATTAAAGAGGGAAGAGATAAACAGAAGAATGGAAGCAAGAAGGAGACACCCAAAGATAAGGCCGACACAATCTACATGATACAGACGTGGCAACGAACCACTAGACAAAAGGTCACCAGAGTTTTCCCGAAGAAGCGAAATCTCTTCCCTACTTTACTGCGGACAACGCAGCAGCAGAGCCCCTCACCATTGAAATTAGTGCGGGTGGTCACGACATACACCGCATGTACATCGATGGTGGGGCATCGGCAAATATCATGTACGAGCATTGCTTTAAAAGACTACGACCTGAAATACGTAGTCAGTTAAATCCGGTCAACACAAGGACTCACCGGTTTCACGGGTGAAAAGATATGGCCCATGGGGCAACTGCGATTACTAGTCAGCCGTCGGCAACGCGAGCACTCTACTACAACCCTGGATGGATTTCATGGTGATCAAATCCCCTCGTCATACAATGGCATTATCTGGAGACTGGGATATCAGCCATGCGCGCTGTGCCATCAACATCGCCGCGGATGCTTAAATTCCCAGTAGAAGGAGGCATTGTTACACTTTACAATGCCACGGTACCAAACAGAGAATGTAACACGGTTACATGCCAAATAAAATGGAACCAATCCCAAACGGTCTTGCGCCCAAAGTCCCCAACTTGAAGGTCGCAATTCACCCGATTACCCGAGCATCAGAAATAATCATTGAGGGTCATTGTCGGACAACGCAAAGCAGCGTGTGCGCGCTCCTACAAAAGAACGTGGATATTTTCGCTGGGAGCCAAAACACATGACTAGAGTACCACGCTCGATCACAGAGCATAAACTTAGAATCCGACAAGGATACTCACCGATACGCCAGAAGAAGCGTGGCCAAGCCCCAGAAATGCGGGAATTATGCGTGAAGTCTATTACCACGACGGCTTTCTAATCCCAAGAATGGTCAAAAAGCGATGGTAGCTGGCGAATGTGTGTAGACTTCACCGACCTTAACAAAGCATGCCCGCAAGACTGCTATCCATTACCGAGATAGACCGGAAAATAGAGTCCTTATGCGGATACCCGTTGAAGTGTTTTCTTGACGCGTACAAGGGATATCACCAGATACAAATGGCTAAAGAAGACGAGGAAAAACTGACTTTCCACACAAGCCAAGGCGCTTACTTGTTACACAAAAATGCCATTTGGCTTGAAGAACGCGGGTGCCACCTATCGGCGATTGGTAGAACAATGCCTTTGAAAAACAGGTGGGGCGAACTCGAAGTCTATGTGGATGACTGTCATAAAAGCCATACTGAAATTGAGCTTGTGCGCGACATAGAAGAAACATTCAAAACTCTACGAGAGATCAACATGAAGCTAAATCCTAAGAAATGCACCTTTGGCGCCATCAAGGCATGTTCTTAGGGTACCGATAGAACACGAGGGCATAAAACCTTGTCCGAAAAGACAAAGTATGTAATAGAACTTCCTTCACCACGCACGCTGGGAAGTCCAATCCCTCAACGGAAAACTGGCCGGCCTCAACAGGTTCTTGTCTAAATCAGCAGAAAAGTCATTGCCTCTTTTCAAAACACTCAAGAAGTGTATAAAAAAGGGTGACTTTCGATGGACGACGGAGGCGGAAGAAGCCTTCACTACACTCAAACGCATCTAGCAACGCCCCAACACTCGTGGCACCCGACATGAGAAGAACTGATCATGTATTTATCAGGCAACTCATGGGCGTCACGAGTCTTTGTCAACAGATAGGGACTCGGTGCAAACCCCTATCTATTTTGTCGACAAAGCGCTCAAAAAGACGGAGATGAACTACAGTGCCATGGAAAAGTTGGTCTTGGCACTAGTGTTTGCCGCCAAGGCCTGCGCTACCGATACTTCCAAGCGCGCCCAATAGCGGTAATCACAGATCAAGCCATCAAGCATCATCTCCAAACCCGATCGCGCCGTATCTCGGAAGTGAGTGTGTTGCTAGGCGAACATAACATCTCTTACGCACCACGTCTTCGCAATAAAGGGGACAGGTTCGGCGACTTCATCATCGAGAAGCCGATACTCGACGAAGTACCTACACCGTGCGAAGGAACTACAAGATCCATGGATTTTGTTCACGACGTCCTCATGCGTGACGGTCGTGAGTCGGCCTTATTCTCACAAACCCAGAGGGAATGGAATTCACTTACGCACTGCGTTTTGAATTTACCGCGACAAACAATGAGGCGTAATATGAAGCTCTAATCACTGGACTACGCATTGCACTCGAATGGGTGTACGTAACGGAAGCAAATGTGGACTCCCCGACTAGTGGCCAACCCAGCGTGTTGGGTGAATACGTGGCCAAAGAAGAGAACATGATTCAGTATCTGGAGAAGACTAAGTCACTGATCAAAGGCTTTGCCAGATTTACTATCAAACAAGTCCCTAGAGGAAAAATCGCAGCGTATGCACCGAGCAAGATCGCCTCGACGAGCTTCGCCGCACACTTATCAAAGCAAGTCCCGTGGAAACACCGAAAAGCAAGTCAATATCGGAGATGGAAGTCTCCACAGTCATAGAGGAGGACGGTCCTACATGGATGACCACCGATTGTGAGTACTTAAACAAAGGTACATTACCCCAAGAAGCAGACGAAGCTTCGCGAATCGGCGCCGCAGAAATTAATTGCGCGACAACATATCAGTATCGACGTTCTTTTCTCCAACCATGGCTCCGCTGCGTTGGCCCCATGCAAGCAAATTACGTGCTGCGAGAAATCCATGAAGGTTCATGTAGCATGCACGCAGGACCACGGTCCGTTGTAGCACGCGCCATGCGATCCGGATACTACTGGCCAACCATGCATAAAGATGCGAGGGACTTGATAAGGAAGTGCAATGATTGTCGGTCCACAGACACTTCCGCCAACCACAACATGAGTTAACGCCAATCACGGCGCCATGGCCATTCTACAAATGGGGCATCGATATCGCAGGTCCTTTTCCGATAGCAAAGGCAGCGGTCTCAAGTTTCTCATAGTAGCTATAGACTACTTTACCAAGTGGATCGAGGCAAAAGCAGTGGCGACAATCACCGGCAACCGGTGAAACGCTTTGTCCGGGACAACATAGTATGCCGCCGGATTACCGGAGAAATCATCTCGGATAATGGGAAACAATTCTGCGACAACCCCTTCAAAGATTGGTGCGAAAAGTTAAACATCACCCAACACTTCGGCGCGATTACGCACCCACAAACCAATGGCTTAGTAGAGCGCCGCAAATCGAAGCCCGGGCGAAGGAATAAAGGCGCGCCTAGACAGCACAAAGGAAGGTGGGTCGAGGAGCTTTCGCGATGTCTTATGGGCTCACCGCACTCGATTAAAACCAAAGACGGGACACCCCTTCTCTCTAGTCTACGGGACGTAAGCCGTTATACCAACGAGATTGGCATATGCCAACTATCGCACCGCTGAGATCAATGTAACAACAAACAATGACGAAAGACGTATCGACTTGGATCTGCGGAAGAAAGACGCTAACGCATGACCATACGAGGCAAAGTCAAGTCAAAATGAAAGGATACTATGATACCAAGGTGCGCAGTGTTTCATTGCACTGTGCGACTTTGTCTACCGTACCAATGAGGCGAGCCACGCCGAAGATCACATGGTAGCTTGGACCAAAGTGGGAAGGACCTTATGAGGTTACTTGAAGCAATTGGCGGCGCGTGTCTGCTACGAGGCTTGGATGGTCGTGGACCTACCGCGCATGGAACATTGGCAACCTCAAGAGGTGCTACTTGTAAAACCAGCTACTGCGACCGTACACAGACGCTCCGCACTTTTAATGCCCAATAAACATTCATGTATTTATTTCTTATTTTTCATATTTAATGTTTTCCTTGTTAGCCATTAAAAAAACATTCAAGCATCAATAAAATGCCGCGGTTTCTAGCTAACTCCGCGACACATTTTAAGTTGTTATCTCTATATACGATATGATTTAACGCTTTTTATTTCTTGCCCATGATGGCGTGCCTGCACTACTGAATAAACCCGATGGTAAAAGGATAAGGTAACCTACTAACTAACTTGTTGAGTAAGAGGGTTGCAAACCCATCAACACCGGATCACGCATCCTTGTTAAACACCTTGTTCTCAAGACGTTGGAATAAGATATATGCGCATCCCACGAAGGTTGCGCAAAGCAACGCATTAACGCACGTTTAACAATTTAGGAACCAAGACACTTGATTCCTTAATAAGATATTTACAAACGCCGTGAATTACAACATACACGATTATGATAAAGTACTTAGCATTATTTTCTACGTATATTAGGATCTTCATACATGATTATGCATTTCCTACATTCTCATTGGCTTACACGTTTGTCTCTTCGACAACAAATGCATCTTTCACGAAAAAGACAAGTAGATACGTTTACATTACACGCTTTTAGTAATAGCCCTTGCAAAAACAAAAGAAATGTTCATCCATAACTACGAGTTATTACATATTTATTACCAGCCGCTACAACGCTTAAGTGAAGAGGTGCCAACATGACTTGTCGCACCTTGACTCGCTAACACTCTTCAAAACATCTGCATCCGATGCGACACAGTGGCCACAGCCGGCACTCCATCGACCTCGGCAAGTGAGCCGCACCAACCCCACACAAAATGGCCTTCCCTGCATTCCCTTTTTTTAGCAAGACGGGCGGCATGCGCTTCCAGGACTTCCTTTAAAGGTACCTCCTTCTCTAAAGCAAATGGATCCCGACTATCCCTGGACGCAAAACAGCACTTGAGGCTGAGACTCATGAGGTTTCAAAAAATAGTCCAAATTGTGTCGACATCCTCGACGATGACGCGCCAAGGTCAACCCGCCATAATCACATTTATTGGATAATCCTGATCGCGCTCAAGCTCCGCAATCATTGGGAGCTCCAAGTCTTTCATTCTCTGCATAGCAGCGACCAAGTGATTATATGACTCAGCATCATACCCCGGTGCCTTATCCAACGCGCCTTCAACAGCTTCCGCCTTGTGGAGCTCTTCAATGGCTTCGATTTACCACGCCCAGAGCGCACTTCACCACCTCTCCGAAGGCATTAACCACCTCGATGATTCCAGGTACTAAGAGCAGCCAGGCGGAGACCATGGCCTACAAAGCCACAAACTCCGCTATCATAGACATAAGCTACGGATACAACTCTTCGTCATACTCGATGCTTAGCTTACGCAGCTTTGCCTCCTGTACCTCCAAGGACCACTCCGCGGTATTCCCAAGCTCCCCAACTAGCGCAAATAAACTTTCTTTACCCGATCTAGATGTTTTAATGACGCAGCACGCAGACTTATACCGGCAAATCGGCACGCTCTTGATTGCTTGGCACACTAGCCATTTTCTCTACTCGGCTACCGTTTTTGAGCGTACGCGCCAGGCCCCTTGCCTCTGCATGGGCGCTATCTAGTTGTGCCCGGTACTTGCCGCCATTCGCCTCCAAATGACGAAATTGTTTGATCCTTTTGGGAATCTTGGTTTTCTCGCATCGAGATACTCGGTCTTTCAGCTTCACAATTAACGAAGCCTGATGAGCGGAGACTTGAACCAATTCTTCAACTAATTGCTCCAGTGCACATTTGCATCGGACCGATCTTCCTTATCCGCTCTGCGGTTCAGAATGCGCTGAGCGTGTCGGACTAACCTTAGGGGTGACTCTATAACTGCTCCATTCTCAAGCAGGATCATCAAAGACAATATTAGAAACACATCTAGCACATTCACCAACAAAAGAAAATTATTCATGTATGCGACTTTACTACCTGGGCTCGCATCATCGTGGTGCTACGACGCTTCATCATAGAGGATAACTCCACAGTCGTGACCACGGGACGTCTCTTCCTTGAAGGGCCCGCACCATCATCTCTTCGAGTCCTTTTGCGACTAAACGCGGCTTCTTCTTCCTCTTCCTCTTGCAGGTTGAGCCACGCTACGGGCGGTGGCTAGCGCTTCATCGGCCGGGTTACTTCGAGATTGGGACGGCTGCGGGCGTTCCTCATCCGCAAGCGAGGAATCGGTCCTGTATCCCCAAAGATTCGCCTCATGACGCCTTCAATGAATTTCCTAAAATAGGCTCTTCATCATCCTTCAAAGGTCTTACTCTGTCCCATCGCCGAGAGCTTCGCTTAGCTGTACAACGGTGACAGATCCATCTCTCCAAGACAAGACAGATGATATAAAACAAGTTATATAATGCCGACATATACGAAGATTGTTCTTACAATATTTACATACGATGTACGGAGGAATAAGTACCCACCCTGACCATTGGCGTCTAAGAAGATAGGGATCTCATCTTCGGGGCCAAAATAATTGCGGTTGATTCCCATGTGCACCAAAAATCCCTCAGGATATGCACTAATGGGGATGCGGTTAGCATTTATCGATTCCCGCATCCTCGACATTATAAGACCCAGGCGTGGGCACTCATCCCTCGTAAGGTTCCCGGGTATAAAAATCATAATCCCAGGGAAAACACGTATCATCTACCCAGAAGAAATACTCCCTCCAATTCCTAAGTGCATCTAATTTATCCGTATAACACTGCATTCTACCGAAGCGCTTTTGCAAAGATACCCACCTATGCGCCCATGTGGTGTGATAGAAGCGCTGAATAGGTGGATGGTGGGGTTAATCCCCAAAGAACGCAATTTACTTCAAAATTTGTAATCTTAGCCGCGCCAATACAGTGCAGCTGTGATATGTGTAGATTATAATAATTTAACACATCGCACAAAAGCGCTGAAAGGGTCACACGTTGATTCGCATTTCGAATAACCGTGTATATACACCCACTTTCCTGGGGAAATCCGCTATCGTGGCTTGCGCATCCGAACTCTGGATGCACATTCTGGGGTATAAAGTAATCCGAGGTGAATTCCATCGGATCGATCACAGATAAGGTGAGGTGAAGTCGACACCGCTGTTTCACCATTGGGATATTCTTTTTGATATAACGCACGCGCGGTTACCTTTGTGGTTGGTTACTTTCGGATCACAACTCTTAGCACACTTTAGCAATGGTGGATGGAGGTTTTACTATGAGGAATCCGGTGAAAATGAATCTCATAGTTATATATCTTTTCTCCTCCACACGATTAGCGACACGTGGATCCCACTAGTCCTCATTGTGGTTGCCGAGATAGCTTGATGGGACAACGGGCGAACTTTCCCGAATAACGAGGCCTCCAAAATTCACTTGGATGTCTCGATACATTGCACCTACGGGTAGATGTATGGTTTCTTTCATACGTTTACTAAGTTATTTATTTTGATTACGACTTTAGTCTAGCACCCGCGATTACGCCCCGCGCTACTAGACTGGGGGACATGATGACGTATAGTCCGGTGTCGGGTCACAAACCCGACTACATCCCACTACGGCAAGCCCAATACCTAACCGGCGGGCAATGTCCATACGCGTTTGGGCTCACGAAAGCCCAAGCCCATATCTATTTACGGAATAGATATCCGATATCTTCTAAAATAAGAAGATAATCATTCCCAACCGACTTAGGCGGGATACGCCGAAGGTTGGGGAACACGAAACCAATAAGGATTTCGTGTGTATATAAAGGGAATTATATCACTCGTTTAAGGTACGATCTCATAACCCTAAAACTCCTTAAAACCTAAACCGATTACTCACTCTCACGCCGGAGGATAATCGTGGGAGACAATCACGTGCAGCCTAACGGTGTTTCTTGTCTCTTAGTGCGCAGGTCTCAAGCAGCAATTCCCAATTGATGCTGCGAGCAGGAGCTCCAAACCAGGAACGTCCAACTTTTGTATCAACATATATAAGGTATTGGTCTAAGAACCTTCTACAAATATATATTCGCTGAATATAATACCAAAAAAAATTATATGCAGAGTTTTAGCTGGTTACTCCTAAAAAGGTCGACAGATGATTTGTACTCCATTCGAATGTCTCACCTTTAATCTTCATGAAATGATAAAAACAAATATTTAAAGGAAACAAAAGCCTATTGGCTGGTACTCGAGGAAATATAAGTTTATATGCTTTTCCCTCGCGCCATGTTATATAAAGAGAATTGTTTTCTACTTGAAGTGGCATGAAGGTTGAATGTTCACGTGGCAAAACGTAGCCAAATGGAATTGCACTAAAAATTTAATTTTTGGTAAAAAAGGGTTACTCCATAAAATACATTAACACCAAAAACGACGTTGACGCACCCATTAACCTCAAGAAAGAGCTTTCAATAAAAAGCTAGTTACTTATCTAGACAAAAAAATATATCCCATTTACCGATCTATACCAATTTTTCATGATTTACGAAAAAAATATAATACATACACTCAAAAATCTCACACAAAACATCCACACGTTAAGGTGTCAGCCACTGATTGATGGCATAAGATATACTTCTTTCTCATCCCACCAATCAACACCTCAACACGTGGATGTTTTGTGTAAAATTTTTAAATTGATGTAGCATCCATATCCACACACGTGTTCTCCCCGTAATCTCACAATCCAATGTAACTTACCCTCATCGAAATTAAACACACGCTACTATTAGTGACTACAATCTAGAAATCAATCAACCAACAAAACAAAAATAAATCCCACCGACATCATCACCAAACACACACTACTAGTCCTCCAAATAACAGATCCGCATTCGTAAATTGCGACATAGGAATCATCATCATGACTAATTTTCGTCTTTCATCTCTAATAAAAGAACCCACCATCACATACCAAACATCAATTTTCACCATAACTCCCCTAACCCGCTGCCAAAATGCGTCAACCAACCTTTCCACTCCTTTCTATATTTGTTTCCACCTTTTTAACATTGTTTGTCTTTATCCAATCACTTGCTTGATTGCTCCTTTCTACATTTGTTTTCACCTTTTTAACATTGCTAATAATTTCCCTCGTTTTAATCATTATTGTTTACCTTTAATTTTGAAGCTAACTACCTATATAATGCTTCTACAAAGGGTTTTACGAAACTGAAATTTTATTATTATGTTTTACGCAAATGAACAAAATATGTCGCAACCATACTTTTTATTTGCCTAATATTACTTGTTCAAAAATGAAAGGCTCCAATTAATATTTCTAACCATTCGCCCCATATATTGTACTCGCCCAAAAATAAATAACACTCGCCTAATATATCTCGCCCAAGTTACTAGTCACTCGCCCATCAAACAATTACTATTGTCCAATTATACAAGGGTGAGCCAACCAATTATTGCCGCATGTAATGTGATAAAAAGAAACATCCAATCTCACTTGTCATTTATTGTTCAAATAGAGTCAACAATATGCATCTGGGATTGCTTATTTAAAATAAATTATTAGTTTTGAAAAACGGATAATCAGATAATCAGCTATGGCAAAACGTGGTTTTGAAATATAGTGTTTGAATTTGACTATGTTGTATGTTAACGCAATGATTAGATAATCATTTTTTAGTGTTTGGTAAATTCGGATTTTTCCATAACTTGATGTGTAAAATGATCAAAATAGACATTTGCATTATAAAGTTAATTTAGTTTAACATACGAGGGTTATTCAAGATATCTTTTTGGAAAGAAATAATGTATTGAATATAGGGATGAGCACAGTACCGGTCTTGTATCGGTCCCGTATCGAATTAGTGACACCGATTTTTTTCCGAGCATAAATTAGTGGTACTATCCGCATGCTGAGCGAGGATTCGGATACCGGGCCAGATAGGTCATCGTACCAAGGTACCGAAAATCGGTATTTCCCGTTTGTTCGGGAATTTCCCGATTTGGTACGGTCCGTGCATCGAATTAGTGGTCCGATTTTTTTTCACTTATTTCGTAGTCGATGCCGTAACGCATCAGTATATAAGGAATCGGTACGGTTCCGGTTCGGTTTCGGGATTCGGGTCGAAATGCTCATCTCTAATTGAATACCATGCAAATTATAAACAAAATGTTATGGATAATAATTAGTGGATGTCCATATGACTAATAAGAGACTCATGGCCCAATTAGGTATTAGGGTTTTACCATAATAGTTATTTTATATATACCCTTTGTAATCTCTTACATTATGATCAATTAAATAATACTTTTCATTCCTTCAACTCTTGTTCACAACACGTTATCAGCACGCTGTAAATTACAAGTTCTAAAACGTATGGAGTAGATTCAAACGACCCATATTTACGTTTGATTATCAAAGGTACGTGTGTCTAATTATGACTAAAATATTAATTTTGAGCAATTTATTTGTATGTGTATATGATTACTTGCATCTTTAGAAACGCAAATACTTGAGCGATATCAATAGGCTTAGAATATATAACTATATATATACTGCATATAATAGAAAACAGTCAAAGGTGAAAATTTGAAAAGTTGAATAGTTGAAATTAGTCAAATGAGAGAGAAATATATAGTGTAATTAATAGTCTTATTAAAACACCCCATTACTTAAATGTACAATAATTTATTCACATTATACAACAATTTAAAAACAAATCTACTAAATTAAAAACAACCAATTAAAAAACCACTTGCTAAAAAGTACAATAAAAAATTCATAACGTACAATTTAAAAAAGCTACAAAATAATCCAAAAGATAAAATAATTAAACACACTAATTAATGTTATTTTTAAAACACACTAAAATAAAAAGTACATGTTATTATACACATTATACAAATTAATAAAACACACAAAACTTCATACTGACCAACCAAGGGTAAAAACGGCAAATCACAAATCAAGGGTAAAAACGGCACATGAATTTGCCATCTTAATGTGTAAAACACCATCTTAAAACATTGTGTAAAACACCATCTTAATGTAAAATAGGTGAAACACCACATGAATTTGCCATGTGTACTGACCAACCAAGGGTAAAAACGGCAAATCACAAATCTATATTTGCTCAGCATCCTCCTCTACCATTTTTTTCCAGGATGCAATATCTTTTTAGTGTTTATTTTTTTGATTTAGTCAATACTTACATCTTATGAAACTTTGCATCTTTGTATTTCGGATCCACTAATTTTCCGGATCATAGATGAAGTTCTTATCGAACGTGACTTTGCATCCTACGTATTAAATTATGCGTCTTCATTTTTGCATCAAATTCTTAAATTAATTAATGTACAAAAAATTATAAATTTTTGCATCCAAATACTCCCTCCGTCCTAATTTTATTGTCCACCTTTCCTTTTTTGTATGTCCCAAATTAATTGTCAATACTAAATATAGAAAAGAATATTTGATCAATTTTACTATATGGCTCTTGTTTGAAATTATTATTACAAACTTTAAAGAATACATTAATTAATTAATTAAGGGTAAAACTGTCATTCTGTCAAAAAGTAAGAAAGAGAAAGCTGTAATAAATGCACTTTTCTTAAACTATGTGTTTTTTGTCGGGAGACAATTATTTTGGAACGAAGGGAGTAGCTTTTTAATCAACCAATTAATAGACTGTTGAATATTTATCATCATGAACTCTTTAATCAACATCTAGTTTTTCTTTATCATGAATAGTATCTATATCAATATGAAGATGCACTGAAGACATATGCATTGATCATGATCATCATCGTCTTCAACATCACTACATCGGTGCATGTCGTTCAAAAAAACATCATGATCATGAACGATGTTCATGAATATCGTCTTCAACATTCATAATTGATCAATAACGAGTATCATCATTATCTAAATCATCATCATCTTAACTGATTTTGCATCCTCATCGATCAATCACTAGCATCATCAGCATGTGCTCATCCATTCTCACCGTTCTTGCATCATAGATTTTGCATCATCATCTATCATCAACATCATCATCATCGAACATTAACAACGTAATCATCATCATCACGAGTCGCTTTGCATCATCTTCATCCGCCGTTTACTTGTTTCACATCATCTTCGATCTTTTAGATCATCGAACTCATCATCGATTTTAACATCCATCATTAGCAAAACCGAAATTAAACCCACAAAAAGCCAAAGTTGGATTAAGTTGAATCGATAAGAAAATTAAATACAACGTTGGATAATAAAAATAGGAATATGTTGGAAGAAATAAAAATGGATGAACAAATTGTGGAATCATGATAATTTTTTGCGATTGGTAGTGGAGTTTGTAAGCTGGAAATTTCCATTAATTTCGCAGAAACACAACTGAGCATCATGTGTTAATTTTTCATCAGATGTTAAAAAGACTTTCATGCCCTTTTTTATTTCATTTGATCGACGAGTGATCCTGAATTAACCACCAAAATGGCCCACACGATCTTAGCCGTTGATATTCATATCCAACTTCTCCTACATTTTTTACATTAGTATATTGTTTTAGTTGAACTCTTGCCCAGCGGATATTTGTACTGATGTATATTTTTTTTCTTTTGTTCCTTGTACTGTTGTGTACTAACTTGTATGGGGCTGACATGTGTGATGGTTGAGTACTATTTAAAGACTGCATGATAATTGATTCTGAGATTGGTTCCTGGTGATTACTTATCGGTTCCTGCTGGTAGCTTCAGTTTCTGCTGGTTATTATTTGATTTATACTGGTCGGTTCCTGTTGGTTGCTTATTTGGTTCCTGCTAGTAGTCTTGATTTCTGTACGATCGGTTGCTACTGGTTGTTCTGGAGTTACTACTGGTTGATTAGGTGCGTGTCTTATCATATCTCAAAGTGCGTGATGAACGCTTTTGAGATAACTTGTTCGTACTTTAATTGTGTGACAAAGACTTGATAAATCTAGCGAATGGGTGAGATCTTCAGACTAAAGGTACTTAATGCGCATATTTGCTAATACTTTAAGGAGTTACGTTGTAGTGCTCAATGTTAGTGAAGAGGTGTGATCTACAGAAGGTGCTTAATGCTCACATTTGCTATCACTTTAAGGAGCCACGTTGTTGTGCTCAGTGTCTCATATTATTGAGGGTTTATCAAGTTTGGAGTCATGTGGATAGTACAAGATATAAGACGCATACTTTGGTGTTTCTTCTGGTTCTCCGTTCCTACTGGTAGACTATTTGGATGCTGCCGCTAATTTATTTTTCTGCTGCTATGCTTTATTTCTTTTGTTTAGCTGTAAAAAAAAAAAATCGTACTTTTTTTTATAAGTGAAAAAAAAATTGAGATGGTTAGTATAAATTTAAGGGGAAGCTTATGATTTATATACTTACCATCTACATGCATCACTTGAGGGGAAGCTTCTACGAGTTGCACAAGACCCCTATTAGAAAAAGGGGAAGCATATGTATGATGTGCAGCTTATTATTTGTGATGACATGTTTTGGCATTGTTTCTTCATACAGGTTGTTTTGTAACATCAAGAAACTGGAACTTAACCTAGTCAAATTCCAGTTTAGGGGAAGATTGTTGGGGATTGCGGATTTGAATATTACAAAACCACGAGCAAGAATGAAGAAAGAAGAAATAATGAGGGCCTATTATGTAGTTTTATAGTTAGCTTTTGTTAGTAAGCTACAATTAGGGTTTATGTAACCTCCCTCTCCTATATAAAGAGGGTAGGCATCTAGTTTATTTTTACATCTTTTCATTTCATTTTCATAGTAGACATCTCCAATGAGAGTCTAATTAACGCATAGAGCGTCTAGTAGTAGTAGTAGTAGTAATAGTTTTTATTTTCAATAAAGAAAACCTTATTAGTGATGTTGATTGTGTTATTCTTATTCCGTTGTTTTCATTCAATCAATTGATATCACTTATACCCTAGTTGAGTCCGGATCCTGGTTTCAACAAGGGGAATTGTTGAAACTTGAAATGTTGAAAAAAAAAGTTAAGGTGAAAGTTTAAACTTGAAATGTTAAAACGTTTAATGGAGGGAAAAGTTAAGGTGAAAAGTTTGAGAAATGCTAATGGGGGAAAGTTAGAAAACTTAATAAGGAATGTGTTTAATGGAGGAATTCGTTTAATGAATGCACACTCTAAAATAATTCCCCAGCGCTACAAATGCGTTTAATGAATGCACACTCTAAATTTTTGTAAGGTATGATTTTGAATCCTGGAATTGGCCGTGAAGATACTTAATTTATTTTGCTCTATCTGAAGAAGATATGTTCCTTTTTAAACTAAAGAGAACACAATTTCCTCAGCCTTAGCTTTACAATGACTATCAATAAAGCTCAGGGTCAAACAATTTCAAATGTGGGTGTGTATTTGCCCGATTATATTTTCTCGCATTTCCAGCTTTATGTTACGTTGTCTAGAGGGATATCACGTAGAACAACAAAGGTATTAGTGGAACCAGCCAAAGAATTCGGTCAAGGAGGAGTCTACACCTCAAATTTCATGTACCAAGAAGTTTTACGCGACGAGTAACGTGCATTGTTAGTTAATATCTCATAATTGATGTAATGTTTTATTTTAAGTTTCAATAAATATTTTTATATGTCGCTTGATACATGTTAAGTTTTTTGCTAGAGTTGAATTATCACATGTTATAACTGTTTGTAATTACATTTTGATATTTTCACTATCTTTACTATCTAAAATGGAAAAATTGTTAAAGAGGAAAAGTGAAAACTTAAATATTGAATATTGAAAGTCAAAATTTTTGAAACCTCTTAAAATGTCAAAAATAAAAATCTTAACTGCATAAAAAGGAAAAATGGTCAAGAGGTGAATTGTTGACTTTGTTGAATGTTGAAAAAAATAAATTGTTGAATGAGTTATGGTTCACGAAACATGCATGACAACACATAATCAATACCATATATATAAACATAAACATTATTGTGAAACGATTCAATATGCTAAATGCTATACATATTGATTGAATGTTTTAAAAGGAAAGAATGAAATGTTAGAAACTCATATTCAATGAAATGTTGAAACTCATACACAATATATCTTCCATCAATAATTTGATTTGTGCTTGGCATATCTTCCATATGAGAATTGATAGCCAAATATTTTTCATACGGAAATTTATTTTAAAGAAAGTTGGTAGGTTGGATTAGAATATATAATCTCATTTGTGATGTTGCAATATGTGACATCTGCTAAAATATTGAATTTATTTCAATTTAGTATTTTGTATACGTCGATAATTTTTAACCACGACTAATTTTGTATACATCGATAATTTATAACCACGACTAGAAAGTATGCATAAACCACAGTAGCAGAACTCACATGAATTGTCGCACCAGACACAAATCAACGCATCAAACTTATGTTGAAAACTAAATTGCTACAACCAAAATTGTATCTGCAACTAGGCACCGCCGCCGCTAGGCGCAAGTACTCGGCTATAAACTATTAATGTTGAAAATTTGAAATGCATTGCAGTCAACTACTATTGCAGGAAACTATTAACTAGCATGCGTTTGAAAAATAGTCAACTTTGTTTGAAAATTTCAAAAACCTCGAAATCAATTTAAAGATATTGCAAATGGTGAAAATCATGGAAAGTCGTACAATTAATTTTTCAATTAGTGTGTTACCGTTTTCTATATGGTCTTATAATGAGGGCCAAGATTTAGGCAAACTTAAGGCTAAAGCGGACATTGGAGTTTTTGTAGGATATGCACCAAACCGAAAAGGATATCGAATCTACAACAAAAGAACCCCACAAGCGTATAATGGAAACAATCGCGTTACGTTTGATGAGTGACGGTCCAATGGCTCGGGACAAACCGAGTTCCTGGACCCGCATCTCAACTTTCATCAAGTAGTCTATCAGTTCTACTCTCGTTTCAAATCAATCTCCAGCAACTCCTTATGTACCTCCATTAGAAGATGATTTAAAGAAATTGTTTGACCCAATGTTTGATGAACACTATGAGCCAAATGCTAATGAAATGTCAATTCCATCATCGAGGTTGCTCCTATCCCGTCAATGAAGTCAACCCTTCGTTTCAAAATCATTAAGCCAAAAGCGCCTGGCGATCACTCTGTCTCATCAACAAATCATCAATCATCGAATGTACATCATGGAATTGTTTCTGCCACCCATGATGAAGTTAATCCCTTTGCTACTCAGAAGATGCTCCATTTGAAAACATATTTGCTCTGAATCATCATCGAACAATCTTCATCGGGACATCGACTGCTACATCGGTTCCTCAACAACAACAACCACATGAACACATTAGAAAGTGGACACATGATCATCCATTGGACAACATCATTGGAAACCCTTCTCGTCCGTATCTACCATCGGAAACAACTTGCAAATGATGCCTTATGGTGCTTCTTCAACTCCGTACTCTCTAAGGTCGAACCAAAGATGTTAAAACTGCCATGAATGAAAGCAAATGGTTCAATGCCATGCAAGAAGAAATTCATGAGTTTGATCGACTTGATGTATGGGAATTAGTACTGCTCCAGATTGTGCTATGATCATTACTCTAAAGTGGATCTTCAAAGTAAAACTTGATGAGCATGGTGATGTTTTAAAGAATAAGGCTCGATTAGTTGCAAAAGGATACCGTCAAGAGGAGGGTATTGACTTTGAAGAATCATTTGCTCATGTTGCTCGTATCGAGGCAATCATAATCTTTTTGGCTAATGCTGCAAGTAAGAACATTGTAGTCTATCAGATGGATGTAAAGACGGCTTTTCTTAACGAGAATCACGAAAGAAGTCGTATATATGTCACCAACACGAAGGCTTTGTGAATCCTCAGCATCCTACTCACGTCTATCGTTTGAAGAAAGCTCTTTACGGTTTGAAGCAAGCTCCAAGGCCATGGTATGATACGCTATCAAAGTTTCTTCTATCTACCGGATTGACAAGGAGCATTGATCCGACATTGTTCACCATAAAGTCAGGCAAACATTTAATTCACGTTCAAATATATGTTGATGATATTATTTTGCCTCGACCGACACCAATGAATGTGATCGTTTTTTAAATGAAATGGGTTGCAAATTTCAAATGTCAATGATGGGACAAATGTCATTTTTCTTGGTATTACAAATTTCACAAAGTCCGGAGGCATTTTTATAAATCAATCTAAATATGCAAATGAGATTTTAAAGAAATTTGGATTTGATTCTAGTGACCTGTTGACACTCCCATGATTGAGCGTACTAAACGGATGAGGAACACTCGAGGGATCATGGTAGACCAAACGAAATATCGTAGTATGATCGGATCCACGATGTACCTCCTGACCTCAAGAGACCGTACATTCGTTACATTTGTTTGCGTGTGTGCTAGATATCAGGCTAAGCCTACCAAAAGCACCTTGAAGCGGTTAAACGGGTCTTTCGGTATCTCCAAGGAACCATCAATATGGGACTTTGGTACGCGAAGGACACCGGTATGTCACTAACGACCTATCAGATCGCGATCATGCGGGATGTCAAGATACACGTCAAAGTACGTCTTGAGGTGCCAGTTTCTGGGTGATAAGCTTGTGAGTTGGTCTTCAAAGAAGCAATTGAGTACTTTTATTTCCTCTACAGAGGCTGAATACATAGCCATGTCATCTTGTTGTGCTCAAATCCTATGGATGAAATCCCAATTATCTGACTATGGCTTTGAATTCAACAAAATCCTCTCTTGTGATAATAAAAGTGCTATTGCTCTCTCATGCAACAACGTTCAACACTCAAGAGCAAAACACATCGACATTCGACATCATTTCATCGGGGAGCAAGTAGAAAATGGTGTGGTGGAACTTTATTTTGTGAGGACTGAATATCGGGTTAGCGACATCTTCACCAAAGCTCTTCCTAGAGAACGTTTTGAGTTTATCCTCCCAACACTTGGTCTAAAGAGTCTTCAACCGGAAACACTTAAACGTCTTCAAGAGGAAGAAGAGGAGTAAAAGGTATTTCTTCATCCATATCTTGTAAATATTTATTCTAAAAGCAAAATACAAAATTTCAAAACCTTCAAAAATCAAATAGAAAAATATAAAACTTTCAAAAATCCATAAAAATCTAAAAAATCTTGAAAAATTTCAAAAAATATTGTCATTTTGTCATTTTTTCTCAATTCGAAAATATCTACAGTCTTTGTGTTGTCATTCAAAGAATGACACGGGACTTTAGATATTGTTCGAATGTTCTTTTTTTTTTTTTTTTTTTTTTAAATTAGGAGAAAGTGAAACTATGGTTTATTGTCATTTCAGGCAGTAACCCGTTTTTTAAAGAAAGAACAGAGCCATGCTTTATCTTGCTTTTCAAAACTCATGCTCTGATTCTTTAAAACAATTACTTACCATCTAATGAAAACTAATTGCTTTGTTAAATAACTCAAACTATATTTTTGAAAATCATATGGACTTAACGTTTGTCAAAATATCTATTTCTCAATCAACAACTTATGTCATTGAGTGAGGGGGAGAATGATTTCAATTAAATCAAAAGGTTGTTCGACATACAATTGTTTTCAAAAAGATAATCATGCATGTTTAATCAATGGAGTGTAAAGTTTCAAAATTCGATCCTTATCAGTTAACATGTTTTCATAATCAAGTCACATTTCTCCTCAAAAGCTTTCAAAATCAATTTAAATCTACAGAGCTCACAAATCTCAAATGATTTGAAAATTGTGATCGGGGGAGAATTTGTGATTTAAATTGGATTTAAACTGATAATTTGATAAATGGCTTCGAAATATGTTTAGGCAAACTTTCCTCCCTACATGTGCCAAACGATTTCAAATTTTCCATGCACATGTTGAGGGGAGCATCTATTTTAAACCACAAAGAATTGAAACGTGATTAAGTTGTATCTAAGTGCAGATTCCTCTAATATGTCGAAACTCTTTTCAAACCTCGAGGCACATATTGAAGGGGAGCAAATTTATGAAAACCTCATCCTTCCTTAATATGCTTTATCTACTTGATTTGATCAGGGAAGTGATGTTGATATTTTTTTGAAAATGGTAATCAAAGAAGTTAATTCTTCCTCTTGCCTCCGTGTGCCAAAATGATTTCAAATACATGAGGTACATGTTGAGGGGAGCTCTTTTCTAAAAATTATCAAAACAATTCGGTACAAAATGCTTTGATATTATCACAGTATCTGATTGATTTTCAAATGGTTTTCGATTGGTTCAAATGGCGTATGAACTATACCAAATAGACCAACCAAATTTACTTTATATATGGTGATATAAGGATGATAAGGTTAGGTACTTGTTCCCATGATCCGCCAGAACCGGAGGGATCTACCTGAGTGGACAATCCACTAGATAGTGTAGAAGTCCTTAGGTTTGATGAAAAAAGGAGAAAAGTGGGATATGGGAAGAGTGCGGATCTGAGACTGAAGCTAGTACTGAAAAACCCCAACAAGGTTCGGTTATGAAGTCTTGGTAAGCAATCAAGGGGTTGAAGAATGAAAAGAAATAATGAGAAAAGGTGAAAGAAATAGCCCTCCATTAATTCAACCTTAGGAAGAAAACCGGTTCAATTCATATGCTCTTCGGTGGTTACCAAGTAACATCTGTATTGAAGACAAGACATCATGGACCCAGTGGACGTACACCTACAACTTCCCAAGCTACCTCCAAGTTCCTCTTAAAAGGACTTGGTTCATTCTCATGGGAACCGAAATTATCTATCTACTTTCTCTTAGATTTTGTTGGTATTGAAGAGAGACCCTCTCCCTATCTCTGCATAGGAACCAAATGTGTACTATTGAGTCTAGAGCTACGAGATCATCAAATAAATCTCCTTAGGACCTGTCATGAAGACTCTCTTTTCACACATGTGAAAAGAGAGATTATATCTATGAGTCCCTACGCATTATCCTTGTGGTATTTCCAGAACATCCGAGTGATATGCAATCATATTCACAATGAAGATGGAAAGCCTTCTAGAGCCAACATCAAACAGCTCCGGTGGGTGGCATGTGAGATCTATCTAATAGATCAACCATGTGACAACTAAACAGAAACAATGGAGAGATTCAATTTTTGAATCAATCCAGTTCAGTTATGGATTGACGGATACCTTTTAAACCGTTGTTGTGCTTAAAAACTCTTTTCTTTAGCACATCGACAGTGTACTAATATTTCAAAATAAAAGGTGTTTATGATTGATAATTGATTTTCATTAAAACCTTTGTTGTATTGCAAAACAATTTCTATTGTCGTACCCCGATTGTTTTTCAAATCTCTTTTCATCAATCATGAATCTCAATTCCGGTTCACTCACCTCCTGTTGTCTTCTTTGAGACGTTTCGGTTTGAGAACAGCTTTAGAAACTGCGAAACCGGTCAGGAAATTCTTCGGAATTATACCTGACACAGGCATACTTGTACTTATCAACGGGAACCGCGGTGGGCGTGTACTCAATTCAACGAAAGTGATCAAAGACACTTTCGTGCGCTTTATTGCTAACTGTTGTAGCAGTACGCCCGACGTTTGCAGCTGATCGAATGAAGCGGTCAATCCATAGCCGCATGCTCACACAACACATTCATTTCTAAAGAAATCATGATTAAGTGCATCAATGTCTCTGATATTTTCACTCCTTCTTCTCCGCTGGCTGCAATATCATGAATCAACGAAAGTTTCCGCCTACTCGAGAGAAGAAATCATGATCCGTAATGTGAGCATGTCGGTCAAAAAGTCACAACATCACATAATACCAACACCACAAAGGATGAGTCAGAGATTTATGATAGCTGATGATCTCAAAGTGGCTCAAACTCATTATCACGCTGATCGATATAAGACCTCCACTTTGGATTAACCAAACATGCAAAAATGAAGAATCAATGACTAGGAGCGCACAAAAGAACTTAACAAGAATCCAAAGAACAATCTTATTGTAATATCTGTTTTTATTCAATGTATTTTTGAGGTGACCTCCCTTAGGGGAGATTGTTAGATTTAGAAAATCCAATCATTAAAGAGTCGGTCACCTTAGTATATGTAATCGCTTCGAAGCTCGTAGTCTTAGATTATTTAATGTTAAGTAGTATTTAGTTTAGTAACACCGGGAGGACGGACGTGCTCTTTACCCACTGTAGTGCCTGATCCACGGCGGTAGGTGTGATTTATGTAAGTACTATAAATACTCTCTACCTCCCAAGGTAGATAGTTGAAGCTCATAATAATACTTTCATTTTCTCTCACTAAGTTCCCAAACCTCTAACTCTTTCTCTCTCTAAAACCTCTTGTATACGCCTCTTTGATCATTGGTTTAGTGTGTTTGTGAAATCCAATATCTAACAGTCTGAAATAACTGTAAGCCATATTTTGAGACATGTTTTGGAAAAGAATATTTACACCTCCTGCTCGAACTTCATCTATGGTCCCGTGCCATTATTGAATGACATTTCTAAGACCGCGATGTTAGCGATACCGAGACATGTCTTTGAAAAAACAATATTTTTGGTATTTTTCAAATTTTCTAATTTTTTATGGGTTTTTGTTGGTTTTATATTTTTCTATTTTCTTTTTGTTGGTTTTATATTTTTGTATTTTATTTTTGATAAAATATGTACAAAGATAATTTAGATGATATAGTTTAAGAAGATGATGATACGAGTACCGAGATAAGGATATCGAACAGCCCCGTTGTAGAAGATAGAAATCGTCATCTCTTAAACGTCCACCACCAAAGCTTCCGAGGCTTCAGAATAGACGATAGAACTTGAGCCTTCTGAAAGTGAGACTTTGGTAGCTTCCCCTCAAACCGACAAACTAAGAATAATGACCATTTCCCCAAGAAGTAGAAGTGAATAAAAATGGTCTCATAGAATGAAGCTTAGCACCCCGAAGAACACGAGAACATCAAAGTAACAAGTTGAAACATTGATCGCCCATGGTTATCAAATCCAGAACAACTGATGAAGACCGATCACATGAACCTGTTGTGCGTCCCCGATGTACACATTACTCTTCGAGATTGACCATTTGTCTATTAGGGGACAATACATCAACATCTTCATTTTGCCAGTGCATTCCAGTTATCTCATATAACCATCACCCAAAAAAAAAAAAAAAACATAATTTAACACCTACCCAACAGAGTAGACAACGACATCACAAAAACGGTTGAATCACCGATCTCCTCTGCGATATCAACTCCGGAATAACTGATTAAGCTTGATCATGTGAATATGTTGTGCGACCTTGATGTACACATATCTCTCCCCTGATGGTTGCGATCTCATTGGAATCATCATTACATTGTGTACATAAAGCACTCACCTAAAGCACTTTATCATAAATCATATAGAAGAGTTAGATAAGCAATATCATCTCACGTACCAAATATTCTTCTCACTTCTTCCAACTGAACGCTGAGTAACACATACAAAAGTCTCCAGAGACCATTTCCCCAAATAGTTGGAATAATACATCCTTCCCCTAAATAGTTGGAATAATATATCCTTCCCCCAAATAGTTGGAATAATACACCAAAAGCTACGAGTTAAACACCGAGTTTCTCTACGGTTATGACCATTGTCTTTCCGGGATAACTTCAATCAGGTAGAAGTGTTAAGTTCATCATGTGTACTCGTTGTGCTTTTAGATATATGTCTCCTTCCCCCTTGCTGGTTTTGATACCTCGAATCAAAAAACATAATATACCCATAAACTTGAAATCATTTGAGAAGAACTCAAATAGCCCAAATGAATCCTGTGAGAATCACTGCTGTGAAACTCTCTCTCACTATCTTTATCAACCAATATGTAGACAATTTAAAGTGACCACTGTTGAAGAAAACCCGATATACCAAACTTGAAACTAAGTCGACTTCCCATTTGTATCTTAAGCTTGCACTTGATGAGAAGACGGTGTCGAGAATCTATGCTTCTAGCAAATCTCTAAGTACTCACTACTCAAACAAAGTATGAGACATTAACACCTCTTGAGATTATCCACATCACACGCAGTGCCACTGAGTAAAACAACGTAACTCCTAATAGTGATAGTTAACCAGGTCTTCAACCAACCACCGACTGCTGGTAACTAGATAAACCAAGTCTTCAACTCAAAATCTTAAGCCCGAGCAAGTTAACAATAAGAACACGCCTTTATAGAAAGTCAACTTCAATCTCAAATAAGTGATAAATGATTAACTCTGAAGTCATCAACTTGTATCAAATGCCCAACACGTGAAAACAACATTGATAAGATCGTTTATGAGCTCTAGGGGATAATAATAACAATGATTATAATGCACAGCGGAATAAGAAAACATCGTTTGTTATTATTAACAAAGTTCTTTGTCATCATCTCTATCACTAAACACTAACCTAGGCGTTTACATGAACATACGCCTAGGAACTAATCGACTAACTAAAACCCTAGGTGTTCTCCCCTAACGCATATACACACACACACACCTTTGGTGTTCACATCTTGACACACAAAAAAACCTAATTCCCTGCCTCTCTTTATATACTAGAGAGTCTAGGGTTACAATTGACTACTAAGGACTAAATAATAAATACTATTTTAACAAATAAGTCCCTTGTGTTTCTTTGTCTTCATAAATCCTTCATCTTTCATATTTTGTCATAATCAACTCAAATATAATTTCTAACAATCTTCCCCTAGTTGATAATGACAAAACCAAATAAGCACGAACTTCCTCTGAAGTTAATATGTCATGAAAGATAAGCGAACTTCCCCTTAAACATGCAATATCACCAAGAATCTTCAAGTTGCAAACCGTCTTTGTCGCCTTTCTTCCCCTTTTTGTCATAATCCACTAGGAGAAGCTAAGTAGAAGCAACTTTGATTCCAACCACCACGAACCAATATCATACGACTAATCCATCCTTCTAATGCCTCAAGATACCCTCCATGAAGTTTTCCGCAACTAAAAATGAAATTAAGGCAATAGAAATTTGAACCAATAGTACAAATATCAACAAGTAGTAGTAAAACTCTTCCCTTCGAATGATGCATGTAAATAACCATAAGAACTTGTCAAATAACTAACCACCATGATCCCAAATACGTTGTAGTTCTAGCCATGAAGATCATAGTACCACCCAAAATACTAATAAAGATGACTACAATAGCACTTGTGACCAAGCATTAGTAACATGAAGAATAGTTCTTTATCTTGAACCTGATTCATAAATATCAGGTCACAACCAAAAACTCAAAATTCAAAACATCATACGTGTGTCGTCCGACAACTAAAAATCCAAATCTGTCAAATTATGTGTGTTGACTTCTCCTCAAATCAATAACCATATTCTATCCAATATCTAATCACGTTCTAGCCGAGATCCAATCATATGTTTGTGTTAACCAATAACCTCTGTGTGTGTCGCCATAACTAATATCATGCTCGACTTCCACTCAAGTCCAAAACCATACGAGAATCAAAAACCATGTACCTTGTCCACCAAACTATCGATATATCTATATTAATATAGAAACCAATCAGTATACAACTCTTCTTTGCGCATCAAAATCATGAGCATTAAAACTGTTTTCGCCATATTAATACCATACCAGTACCAATCAGTACCAATCAGAATACCATATTCACAACAATTCATCCTATGCGTAGAACCATGCATGTATATCCAATCCAGTAGGCTGCTTCGTAATCACCATGACAAACAATATAAAGTAACAATATAGATATGTGATACCACTACTCATGCACTATTAATATCTACTCATGCAATTATATACTAATGTAAAATCAATTGTCACTATCAACCATGACAAAAGAATGCATGACCTACTGACCAAGATGACTTGCTCATTCACACGTAATTCCATCTCATAATCGCACTAACATGAACCATCAATTCAAATAGCCAATCGAACAATCAACTTCCATTTGAAACACTCACCAGAAGCATAAACAACTTACTCAAAATTTTCTCTTATTAACAATATATGAAGCAGCAATTCCCACGAATTCAGCAGCAGATAACAGCTTTTATCATCCTATGCATCACTTTTCAAGTCTTGTAGCAGTAGCGTAAGTCGAGTAGCAGCAGATCATATCTTGTAAGCAACAGTACAAACATGGATAGGGACCAGCAGTATCAAGTATTCCACGAGCAGTACTTTGAACATAAGGTGCAGTACTTTGAACTCGGAGCAGTATTTTGACAACATAAGCAGTACTTTCAAATCGTCATAGCAGTACTTTAAGAATTAGCAGTACTTTGAAAGACAAACAACATAAGCAGTACTTTACATAAACCCTAAATTTTAGTCTAACCTGCTTCCATAACTTCTGTCTTCAAATAACTAGATTAGTAGTTGAATTAAAGAACAATAATAATCAACATCCATGTTCCCATACGATAGCAGAAACCAAAAACATGAACAATAAAACCTGATCGACACCCTTCAAAGCTGTTTCTTTAGCATATACGATTAGGGTATGAATCTAAACTGATTTTCATGTTTGAATAAACCATAAGAATAAGAAAATCACAAAAATCAAACCTTGAAAACCCTAAAAATTCCAAAAATTCAATTTTGAAAATCTCCTTCAGCAGCCAACTTCGACAGTAAATATCTTTTGATTGAAAGCTCAGATCGAAGATCCCTTAAGCGTAAAGTTAGATTATCATATATAGAATGTCCACCTAAAATTTCTTCCCGATCCAACGGTTAACGAAAAAGTTATGATCGTTTCAAAACAGTGTTGTAGTAACCTTACGGATGTTTTTTCAGTTTTGCAGCAGACTTCGACATTGAATAACTTTTGATTGCGAGCTCCAATTCACAATCCCTCTGGTGAAACTTTAGATGGATATATTGAGATGCACCAGAAAAATTTTTAGCTCGATCCAACGGTTCAAGAAAAAGTTATCGGTGTTTGAAAACAGCCCTGCAGAAAGATACGAATTTTTTTAACAGCTTCGAATTTTGTATCTTTTCTTCGAAAAACCTTGTAGATCCTTATATCAAGAGCTCCCCGCTCTGATACCAATTGATAAGATCGTTTATGAGCTCTAGGGGATAATAATAACAACGATTATAATGCACTGCGGAATAAGAAAACATCGTTTGTTATTATTAACAAAGTTCTTCGTCATCATCTTTATCACTAAACACAAACCTAGGCGTTTACATGAACATACTTCTAGAACTAATCGACTAACTAAAACCCTAGGCGTTCTCCCCTAACGCCTATACACACACACACACACACACACCTTTGGTGTTCACATCTTGACACACAAAAAAACCTAATTCCCTGCCTCTCTTTATATACTAGAGAGACTAGGGTTACAATTGACTACTAAGGACTAAATAATAAATACTATTTTAACAAATAAGTCCCTTGTGTTTCTTTGTCTTCATAAATCCTTCATCTTTCATATTTTGTCATAATCAACTCAAATATAATTCCTAACAAACATACAATCGGATGTACATTGACCCATTGAATGAACCGCAACATGATTCCTGAACATCAATGCATTCTTCCTAAAAATATACATGTATAGACTGATCTGGAAGATTCACCAATAATGTCTTCAAGAGGATGAGGTTGTCATTTTATTCAATGTTCATTTGGTTGATTTTACAGTGCACATTAGAAGGAACAATAATCCGTGAAGATTTGGCAAATGAATACCAAAGACGGAATCATTATTCATGAACAATATCCGGTAGATTTGGTAAAGGAATACCAAGGAGCGGATCATTATTCATGAGTGCAACTGCAATATTATGATAGTCATTATCAACGCCTTGAGGAATAACTGGAGATTAGGCTCTGAGTAGTCTGAGTAGTACTTCTTGGATGATCAACATTCGCTAGCGGTTGGAAATACTCAACAAACATATCTTGAAACAACGAAACCCAAACAATAACTCCCATTTATCCTTAGTAAGTGAAATGATGAGTGTCTAAATACTCATCATTTTTGTACCGTTTAAACTGCAAAAACATCTGAAAACACTCATAAATGTATCAAAATGATGAAAATATCACAAACAAGTGTTTTATGTGTTTTAAATGCAAAATACCAAAATCGATGAAAAACGTACCAATTTGCATAATTGGCGGTTTAGTCCCTCAAGTTTCAAAAATTGTCAAAACTAGTCCCTGGTAATTCAAAAACTTGTAAAATGTTATTTAAGGTCCATAAGATTCAAAAGTTGTCAAAATAAACCCATTAAAGTTTAAAATTTACAAAATGACAACTTTAGTCCCTGAACTTTGAAAAAAATGTCAAAAAATAGTCCTTGGTGAATTTAAAAAATGGAAAATTATCAAATATTAACCTTGTACTATTCATAAATGACAAAATTGGTCCTTATGATAAATTTTGAGAAAATTACAAGTTTGGTCCTTAGAGTTATAAATATGGCAGTTTTGGTCCTTGGAATTATAAAAAATGGGATTTTATCACTAATGGTCCTTGTACTATTAAAGAATGGCAAGATAGGTCCTTGTGATAACTTTGGATTGTTGACAGGATCATCCTTGAAAATTCAAAGATATTACACAAATAGTCCTTGGGCTTATATATCTACAAACCAAACGGATCCCTCGTTATTAAACAAACCAATCCAAATCCAATCCACTAAACCCTTTAACCCAACCCAAGCCCAATACCCAAACCCACCACCCATGTTTTAAAAATAAACCGCTCCACTGTTTTATCCTCTCACCCTCACCTTTATTCCAAAACCAGAAACCACCATGGTTTCCCACCTCACCTCCACCTTTACACCTCTCCCCGCAGTAGTACCAACCCTCCTCCACCTCCACATACACCAAACTGCATTAATTGCGTAAACCAACTCAACTTTTCCGCAAAACCTCACATGTATGGTTTTGATGATTTCTAATGATCCGAGGGATGAGAAGAGGTGGGAAAGATTCAGAGGTCGACATAGATCAATATAAATAAAGAAAGAAGCTGAGAGAAAGAAAGTAGTAGAGTAGCTTAGTGTAATTTAATTTTCGTATGTCGTTTTAATAAATTTAAGTTTTCTGGTTTATGTTTAAACTTTCAAAGATCTTGTAATCATATTTCAGTGTATTTCAAACATATTTCCAGTTTCAATTTCAGTTTTTATTCACTAATTCAGTTTATGTAATTCTTATGTCAAAATTCTCAAAGTATGCAAATGTGGTTAATAGTTGTTGTTATTGTTTCTTAAGCTCACATAAGCTCTTGACAAGACTTATAAGCTGTTAGAAACCTTAAAGTTCCAGTTTTATTCAACAATCCAAAATTTCCAAAAATACCAAGAAAATAGAGAAAAATAAAAAAAAAAACAATGGAAATGAAAAATAAGA